>OX596022.1:35526270-36172179 GCA_951394055.1 Villa cingulata
TTCGTATTTCATTTCCATACATTTTTGTGAACTACAAAAAAGTTTTTTGAAAGTTTTGAAGGATAAAAATGTTTCATAGTTTCTAACTTTTGTATTTCGTAGTTTCGTCTAGTTGATGTTCAACAGTTCTCAGTTAGCATAGAAATTAAAATATAAAATATGACACCTGAAAAATAAACAGCTTGGAAAAAGTAAATTACGAAGAAATTTGTGATTGGTCGCGTTCATATGCCAGTCAAACTACGAAACTATGAAACAGCTACGGCGTAACGAACTACGAAAAACTAACATGAATCCCCCTAACATATGAAAATGAACTACGAAAACTGAAAAACTACAAAAATTACAAAAGTTTACGAAAAAAACTGAAACGTGAAATGAATCCCCTTCCAATACATATCAAAAATGAGTAAATATTCTGCAATATAGAGTGCTTGCATGCAGTCACAGAGTTTTATAATTCCGAATAATTCTAGCTTTCAATTCATAGCACACACTGTTATAAATTTCTTTGATTTGAAATTTTCATTTATTTTCAAAAAAAAATTCAAATTCAAATTTCAAAAACAAAAAAGATAATAATTGTGTGTATGTAGATGGGTATATACATATGTATATGTGTTTAATTGAATGGTAAATTCAAGGAAATATTGCATTAAATATTCTTTCCTAAAGACATAAGATAATTTGCTATGAATAAAATCGCAACTAATATATTTTTGTGGTGTACGTACTCTCACATAAGTATGTATACATATGTACATGTTTGTGTATGTTGTTATCCAGAGAAGGGATAGGTTTTAAAACTTTTAATGTAACATATCATATAGTATAGTATGCATATGCACTTGTACTCGTATCAGTAGTGTAATTAACACATCGTACACATATGTTTTATTCATTTTATAATAAATTATTTTCATGCAATGTCGCGTGTGTATTACAATTTTTTTTTTTTTTTTTTTGTTAAATAAATTTAAACTTCTTCCTTATGTTATTAAAAACAAAGCAATATATTCATTATTATGTATGTACGTATATTTGTATTATTATTGTTATTATATTATAGTTATTCGCTTTTATTTATTTCTTTCAAATAAATTTGTAACATGTGATCATTATTTATATCGACAATGATGACGACCCATTTTATAAATACATGTGTACTGTATAAATATACAAACCATTTGATATAAATTAATTGATAAATTAAAGATTACCATACCATCATTTCATACACACAATAAAAATATAAAATATGTAATTATATTCCGTTCGTATACTGTATTCAAATTTGAATTATGTACTTGTACAATATTCATTTACAATTTTTTTCTCAATGATTTTTTATTTTAGTTTTTATCATTTACCGTATTTCTCATATGTGATTTTTTTGATATATGTATATGTAATATATAATAAATTTTATTTCATTTTTTTTAAAAAATTTACTTACATACATTCACAGAATTCAGGGCAAATACAACATTTGAATGTTTCATCTTCGACATCATCATCATCATCGTTACCATCGTCAACAGCAGCAACAGCAGCAACAGCAACAGCACCAGTAGCTGTAGCAACTGCAGCAACAGCATCAGTATCATCATCATCATCATCGGCAACATCAAATTTACCATCATCACAACAATCTGGATCTGGTTGTAATAGTGGTGTTTTAAGTGGTACTGGAACAACAACAGCAAATATAAATTTATCACCATCATCATCGTCGACATCACAACAAAATACAATATCAGGATCATCTGCACCGACTACACCATCATCTGCAGTAGCAGCTGCATCTGCAGCAGCAACAGCAGCAGTAACAGCAGCAGTAACAGCATCAGCAGTTTCACCGTCAATTAATAATAAAAATTTATTGAAAGACACAACAATAACGGCAACCGGTGGTAAACCACAGAGTTTAACACAACGAATTAAATTTCTTCAGTCGCAATTAGCTCACGCTCCTATGCCAAGTATAACGTCAAAAAGACGCCAGCTGTTCTCAATTGAAGAGGCCTGGAATCTACCAATATCTGCTGAGATGAGTTCAAGGCAACAACAGCAGCAGAATGCTCAAGCGACACATCATCATCATCATCAACAGAGGCAATATCCACCAAAAGGATATGTACAGGTTAGTAGAGTAGTAATCAATATATGTATACCTATATACATACATATATGAGACATATCGATATCATTTTTTTTTTAAAGATTCATTAGAAAAATACAGTTAGGAGGATGAATATTTTTAACAAGAAAATGTTAAGTCAAATAAGAAAATTTAACAGAAAATTTTTTTAGTAAATAAATGAAGAGTTCAGATGATAGTAATTTTCAGAAAATCCTTAAAACGGTGATTCTGTCTGATAATTAAAATTCACGCAAAATATTTTAGGGAATTCACAAAAAATAGATAGCCTCTTACACATTTCATCTCAATACTAGATCACAGAACATCTGATTTTATTTGATTTGAATCTGGCACTTCTGCTGATGCTAACAACAAAACAAAACATTGAAATTGAATCCACAATTTTCATTTTATCATTTCATTCATTATCATATGGAAAAGCTTTTTATAATAAATTACATTACTACACAAACATATGTTTTTTCAGTGGGTTGGGTTGGGTGTGGTGTGGATTTACTTGAAAATGAAATATGTGCACATAAGCAAAGAATATAGAGCTAAAGCAATAGAATTTTCATTCCACAATCTGTCAAAAATTCAGAACACATAAAGTTACATAAATATCTTCGTTCGAAACATGTTTCGAACATAAATTTTTCCCCTCATAATTGTATTAAAATACACATAATTTTTCTTACTTACCATGTCTGAGGTAAAGATTGAAACAGATAACATCCGTGCCGTAATGAACAGTACTGACTATATATATTTTTTTTTTTCAAATATACATACATATATACATACAATATACAATGTATATAGTATATATTAAGTGCACGCGGATACTCAGTCCATTATGGCACCGCCGATCAGTAATTTATGTCAGATATACCATCCAGTTTATCATCAGTAATCAGTTACTGGTGTATATTGCTGATGGGAAAAATTAATGATCGACTTGGCAAGAGTAGCGCGCTGGCCGGGGTTCGAACCGTGATCTCAAGATCACAAGACCGACACCCAACCATCGAGCTATTCAAGTCCCTCACGTACCTGACTATATAAATAAGGCACATGTATGTTCAGCGTCAAACAGCACTATCACTGAGGCAGCGTGATGATAGTGTACTGTACTGGTGAACGATGCTTGTTGACGGCGAGGAAGCTATCTGTTTGTTATTTAAGAGGTATTCGGAATTATATTATATATTTGCCATACAAATCATCTAGATTAATATCTGTTGCGGGGAATGGAATCGATATAAAATTATATTTTATATTATACATTATGTATGTGTGCAATGGAATAATGTGAATTGTATTGTATTTAAAGGCAAATACAAGTTTATTGTGTATTATGATAATATATATAGCTACGTGTATATAATATTCATTACGGAATATTATGTAGTATGGTAGTATGTAGTATCAAAGACTATATAACAAATTGTTATATTGGGCTTTGGTAAGATGTATATTAACAAAGATCCTTATCTGTATTATGTATTAGTATAATACGAATTTATATGCGAATATTAAATGTATGTATATATGTATATGAATTGTTGTGAATGATAATTAAAAGGGAATAACAAATTAAAAATTTTTTCAAAGAAATGTAAACAAACATTTGTTTTTAATAGGGAGTAATATACATAATAATATATAAACGAATGACATAATGACAAACATACGTATGTTTGTATATAATTGGTATGATCTGCATTGATTATAAATTGAAATATTTTTTCCTTATGATCTGTGTTTTGGCGTGGTCTTATATTAATTATTTCATAATCTCTATTCGAGTATTATGAATTACAATAATAATTATCATTACATATTCGTATGAATATGTATAAGAATAATTTTTGAATTTTAATTATGAACGTAATAAGCAAAAAATCTTAAAAATACTATACATTACATATATGTGGATATTTCGCATGAATGGTATATCTATACACTTGCTTAGATATAATTTTAATATTTCAGGTGATTATTTATGCAATATGATTTAAATATTATATTTTTTATCGTTACTTTTTCTTTCCACCTGTATCCCTAAATATTGTAGGTATTGTAATATCACAAACAGTATACAAATAATGTGGTAATATATAGGTATATACTTAATACAATACGCATATAAATAATAATATACATGTACATAAAAACGTATATGTATGTACATAAAAATAGTACAAAAGCAATGTGAAATTGTACAATATCAATATCGAAGGGTAATAATATACTATATACATATGTGTGTGTGTACATTTGTATATAAACAAGATCGCACGAACATAAAAAAAAAAATAAAGAAAAAAATATAAGCCAACGAAAACAACAATAATTTAATAGTTATCAAAATTGAATATAATACCAATAATACTGTATTAAATATAATACCAATAATACTATATTGCTTACTTGTCTAACAACTTCTATAATATAATATAATACATTATGCTAATAATGTAGGGTTTTCCAGTAAGGACATAACAATTTTATATTTAAGTAAAATAAAGAATAATTAATATACATATAAGGTTAAAATTTATTCCAAGTGAAGTACACAAATTACATTTAATTATGGAATTCGATCTCATTCATATGACCACCGCGAGCACGAAAATTGGAATAAGCGCTCTTAAAGTTGTGACTAACGATTCAGAATTGCGGTAGTAATTTTTAATAATTTCTAAATGTTGCTCGTTCGTGAACTTCACCATGATAAAAATGTTAACATCGACTGACGTTCTGAAGTTGACAGATTATGCCAAATGTTCAAGGCCTCCTTTGTATTAAAACACAAAATCGTTATGTCCCTATTGGAAAACCCGATATAAAAGCATAAGAATTGTATTATCCTATAACCAACCATTCACACTTATTATTTAATTGTTTATTTTATATTGGGTCCTATTATGAGTGTCGATAATATCGTCTTGTCATCGACTATCGCCTTGACTCGACAATTTTTGTATTATGAATGGCGATTTGAGGCGAGAATATCGACATTTTGAGTCGATCAGTTAAAACTAATCAATAGACATAGTAGTCTATGGTGATTTGACATTTCATGTATGCTTTGTATATAAGATAAATAAAATTTGATATGACAATATCTTACTGTCGAGACGACCGATTTGCATAATAATAATAAGAAACTGAATGAAAATAAAATTTGATATGACAATATCTTACTGTCGAGACGACCGATTTGCATAATACAAAATTTACATCGTCTCGTCTCGTCTTAATTTTGTCGATAGTCGATATTATATATTATCGACATTCATAATAGGGCCCATTAATTTTTATAAACTCAATCCTACAAGTGTATACGTACATATGTACATAGTGTCTACAATATAATATGAACGTCGATATGAACAAACAGCACAGCATATACATTTACTTACGTACATTACGTAATAGTACACAAATACCAAAAATCATTTTACAATACATATTTTTATAATTATAATACAATATACATATATGTATATAATACATATATATTGTCCCTTTAAAAATATCTCGGCTAATGCATTTATAAAAAAAACCTGAAATATGTATATAGTACATATATATATCATAATATCATATCATCATCATCATCATATTATATATTATAATGATTATCCGCATACATATATAATCGTATTGCATTAGCGTATACAATGTACAATATAAAATATAAATTTACATTGTATTATTTGCCGTATACCAATTACCATTGCATTATCAACGTATGCTCTTAAGCATAAACAAAAAACAATAGAGCAAATAGCAATAAAGAAATGATCGATAGAAATAAAAACATAGCAGTCAACCAGCAGCAGTATAAAAATTATATATATATAGTATATATATCTACATATATTATATGTATTATATGTATATTTGAAATCTATAATGGCGTATGAATAATCAAATTAACGCACACACAAATGCTATGTGTAAACCTATTTTCATTCATAAATACGAAATTATTTTTCGAAGTATTTTTTCGAAGTATAAAATTATACACAACATGTCATACACATTAATTACAAACATGTGCGAAATCCAAAATTTTTTCGGTTCATTCCACATCATCCACATTAATTGTAACTTTCCCCTTTTTCAAAATTTCGAAGCAAGAAAATATGTATTTTGGCAAACATACAGACATTATTTGAATTTAACCGTCGAATGTTATTTCTATTGCTTTAGCTCTATATTCTTTGACATAAGACATAACTTCCATGAAATTCCAATTCCCAAAAAAAAAGCTTACAATCATAATAAATATTTTCCATTTCATTCTAATTTAAAATTACATGTAGTATGTTTTTCTTCTTTTCTGATAAACTATGATTCGAATTGAATGAAATGAGAAAATTTTCTATCTTACTCAGGCTCTTGCATTATATTGGTTAAGCTTTTTCTGATTGAATTTTGGAATAATTGAAAATATTAAAATAATAATTAACGGGAGGAAACGGTAATACTAGAGTTCCATCCAATAATTCCATTTTAATTCCCATTCCAAAAAAATTAATTTCAGTTTCATCGGATTTTATTCGACCAGCAGCACCAGTCACCAGACTATTAAATTTTTAACATAGATGCATGGAAAGAGAAAGTTCACTGCACTACTGCCATCGTCATGCCATCTGCCATCTGCCAACTGCCAAACTGCCACTGCCACTGATTCTTTTCTTTTTTTTTTTTTACTATTCAACTCCGCTCCACTCTATTTTTGTTTCTGCTTCGTTCAATAATCTTCCATTGCATAATATAATCAAAAAAAAAAAAAAAAAATATGGTTTCGTTCGTTCATTCATTTCATTTCATTTCATTCATATAATAAATAAATTTTCGTTTAATGTTTGCATTGGGTGAGTTCAGTTCAATGCAGCGATGAAAATGCAGCGATGTTTAGATAATCGCTGTATACAATTTACTGAACTGAACTGTTTACAGCGGAAAAACCCGCTGCAAACAGTTGATAGTTTAGTTGGCTTTGTCTGTTGTTCTAACATTTCTGTCACTTTAGTTTATGTTGTGTTGATATAAAGAGTTAATTGTTTTATTTTATAAAATGTCAAAATAAAAATATTTTTTAAATATGTCAAAATTTGTTTACGATGACTTTTAAAGCGAACTTTTTTTCCGCTGCAAAATATTTACATTGCTGCAAAGTAGCGATTATGCAGCGAAGCCGTTCAGTAAGAGAAATTATTGCAGCGATGGAAAATTATACATCGCTGCGTGGAACTGAACGCACCCATTTACTTTGCATTTGTTTGACGACTGTTGAGTGTTGATTTGTTGAAATATATTTGTGTTTTTGTGTATATACTATATAGTGACGGTGTCGGTCTATCGGTCGACGGTCAGTCAACTCAACTCAACTCAACTTAATTTTATATAAAAATTGAATTATAAATATTAAAGTTCATTTTAGAAATTTGGAATGGGAATGGATTGGACTTGGTTGGGGTTGGGACTTGGGATTGGGAATGGGATTTGGTTGGGAAGGAAATGGAAAAATATTTTAACGAATTACAATTTTCAAGTTCATAATTTTTTTCCATTTTGCTTTAAACCGTTTAGTTAACAGTACATAAATTATAGAGAGCAATTTTTTTTTTAAATTTTTTTCATATTTTAATTTGTTATATGTATTCTTTGTGTAATTTTTTTTTTAAATGAAATAAGTTAAATGTGGTTAAAGATTATTTTCAATTTATTTGTAAAAGTACACGTTTTAATGAAATATAATTTTTATTAAGGTAGGTATCTATAACCAATTTGTAATTAAATTAAGTAGAAAAAAAATGAAATAAGTTAAATGTGGTTAAAGATTATTTTCAATTTAAATATTTGTAAAAGTACACGTTTCGTTTTGATAAAATATATTTAGGTGGGTGTCTAAATCTATAACCAATTTGTTGATTATATTAAGTAGAAAAAATTTTGTTGAATTGAAATTTTCAAAGAAGCACTAACCACGTGTCCACGTGTGTAGGATTTTAAGGTTAAATGAAAGTGAATACTAAAGAGAAAAAAAAATTTTTTTTTTCCTAACCTTGTCGCCATTATCATCTCTATTCATTGTATTAAGTAGAATTATAAGAAATTTTGTAATTTAAAATGTATCGCAGACATACTTTTGAAGTGTACACATTATTCGATTACACTTTGAATGCCCTTCTGCGAAAAATTAATTATATTTTTTGTGCCATTTAAAAGACTGCAAATACCGCTATTTTAGGTATTTGTTGTTAAGCACTCACTCAGGCATACAATTTTTAATTTTTTAATTTTTTTATATTTTTCTATCGTGATTTCAATTTAATGAGAATTAATTTTTTTTTTGTTTTTGTTTTTGTCCATTTATTTAGAATGCTCAAGGTCCGCCTCCGCCATATCCAAATCAATCGAGCAATCATGGACATGCACAAATATCAGCGAAACGTTTTAAGCCGAACGAGGAGCAACAATTATCATTACAACAAAATGCCGGCTCACGTCCAGCTCAACCGAGTTTCTATTTGTCGCAGCAACAATTACAAATGTTGCAATTTTTACAACAGAATCAGAATAACCTGATGCCTCAGCAACATAGATTACTGCAAGATCTCACAAATCAGTATAGATTGATGCAACAGCATCAACAACAGCTAAGATTACAGCAACAGCAAAGATTACAGCAGCAGCAGCAACAACAACAACAGCAGCAGCAGCAGCAACAGCAACAATCGGCTGTAATACAACAAAATGCTGGCTTTCAGCCTCAAACCGGACCTCGTACACCTCAATCAGGGACTGCTGTGGCACAATCAAACACTTTCAATGTCGAAAATCCGAGTAATTTTTCACCGGCGACCGGAAATACACAGCCAGCAGCTGGTATGCCTTATAAATCGGCTAACATTCCAAATAATGGTAATTTCCGGCATAGTCAGCCCTTTGATACTTCACCGCAATCTAGCCCGTTCATATCGACTGGCTCGAATACCCAAAATGATTTGGGTGTTACCGATCAGGAACTTCAAGCTTTATTATCGCAAAAAGATTTAACTTTTGCAGAGGATATCTTGAAAACATTTACCTCAGATGGTTTAGATATAAAGAGCGAAATCGAAGCATCACATTCAGCTGAAATGGGAAGTAATCAAATAGGCACGACAACAACAACAACAACGTTAACGACACGAAATCGTTCACCTCCAATTAAATGTGAAGCTACCTCAACCAGTTCCATACTATCATCGTCGAATAGTGTTGGAGCTACCGTTAAAGAAGACATTAAAATCGAACCAGTTATAAAAGTAGAAAAATTATTTGAAGAAGATGAAAAACCAAAATTTTCGATAGATATGACATCGAATGATATTGTGGAAGGTGTAAAGCAGCTGGGTACAAAAGAACCTCCGCCTCCATGTACTGTTATGCATTTTGATGCTCCGCCACCTTCACCGCCAGATTGTCCACCGCAACGTTTGACAAGGGAACAATTACTGCCTCCAACGCCTTCAGTACATTTGGAAAATAAAAAACATGCTTTCAGTCCTCAGCTACAAGAATTTTGTTTAAAGCATCCGATAGCTGTTGTACGAGGATTAGCCGGAGCTCTTAAATTAGATTTGGGTTTATTTTCGACAAAAACTTTAGTTGAAGCAAATCCCGATCATAGTGTTGAAGTTCGAACACAAGTTCACCAGTCACCAGATGAAAATTGGGATATAACGCAAGGGAAACGTGTCTGGGGATGTATATCGCATCGATCACATACGACAATCGCAAAATACGCACAGTATCAAGCATCAAGCTTCCAAGAAAGTTTAAAGGTAATGTCAGATAGAAACAAAATTTAATGTTTCTTTATCAAATTTATTTATAAATCTATATACATATTATATATATATATTTAAATATGTATATGATTTACAAATTTTACATTGTTATGTTAAAAATGAAAAATATAAAATGATGTTTGAATGTTTAACTTTCGTTCTACTGATGTTTAGAATGAAGAAATACTAAGACGATCTGATTTTATAGTAAGAAACAAAAAAAAAAAAATCGCGTTTTGTCTCCTCTCTAGCAGACAAATTTTTAAAAAAATAAAAAAGATTTTCAATTGTCTTACACATTGATCATCTAATAGTTTTTTTTTTTTTTCTTTTTAACACTTTTCTCTTCCTACAGGAGGAGCGTGACAAAAATGCTGGAATTCATATAATGTCGGACTCAGATTCAAAAGATTCCGTAAGCAATAATACGTCTGGTGGTAAAAAGAAGAAACTGAAAAATGGGACGAAAATGTTAAGGTAAGAGAATTGCCACTGCCTATAACTCTCATACTCTCTTAATTTTTCTGTATCTGGTTCTGGAAACTGAAACTGAAAATTTATTATGCATACATTGCATTCTGTCCTGGGTATTTTTAGAGCATAATTCTATAAATACCGATCACGGAATGCTAGAATAAAATGAAAATTTTTCGCTAACTTCATTCAATTCATAATCCATAGAATGACGTTTGATAGTAGATTTTTCAACATGAATAAAACAACTTCCTCAGTTTATTTCCCAGTTATATCCCAAATTACGAAGAAAAATTTATCGTTTTTTTTTTTTTATGTTTGTTAGATTTGGAACAAATGTTGATTTATCAGATGAAAGAAAATGGCGACCACAATTAACTGAATTACAAAAATTACCAGCATTCGCTAGAGTTGTATCAGCAGCTAATATGTTATCGCATGTCGGTCATGTAATATTGGGCATGAATACTGTACAATTATATATGAAAGTACCTGGTAGTCGAACGCCCGGTCATCAAGAAAATAATAATTTCTGTTCAATTAATATAAATATTGGACCGGGTGATTGTGAATGGTTTGCAGTACCGGACGCATATTGGGGTGGTATACATGCATTATGCGAACGTAACAATATTAATTATTTACATGGTTCATGGTGGCCTGTATTAGAAGATTTATACAAGGATAATATACCAGTATATCGATTCATACAGAGGCCAGGTGATTTAGTTTGGGTAAATGCTGGGTAAGTAATTTAATTAAGAATTAATGAATTTTTTTGAACGAATTTTAAATGAATTTTAAACGAATTTTGAATTGTAATTTAATTTTCGATATGTTTTCTTTAAAAAAGTTGTGTACATTGGGTCCAAGCTGTAGGATGGTGTAACAATATTGCATGGAATGTTGGTCCACTTACAGCCCGTCAATATCATTTAGCAATCGAAAGATATGAATGGAATAAATTACAAAGTTTTAAAAGTATTGTACCAATGGTACATTTAAGTTGGAATTTAGCAAGAAATATTCGTGTATCTGATCCAAAGTTATTTGAATTAATCAAGTAAGAAAATATAAAAAAAAACAATTTTTTTTTTGAATACATTTTTTAGAAGAAATAGAATATTCATTTATAATTTTAATTTTTTTTTTCTTATGTTACACAGAAATTGTTTACTTCAAACTCTTAAAAATGTGATACATACTTTAGATTATGTTAAATCGAAAGGTGTTGAAGTTAGATTCCATGGCAGAGGTAAAAATGAAGCATCACATTATTGCGGACAATGTGAGGTAATTATGATACTATGTAACTATGAGGTTGTTTGTTTAGGGGAAGTTATTAACCAGAGCACTCAGACAAAAACGCTGTCCATTGTACTCGAAGTCTCCGTCTAGTCAAACTTCTTCGTCGCTTTCAGGTCCACTTGACATTCAGGCCCAATTTGTTCGGGTCTGATGACATCAGTGCCGAAAATGCGCATTCTAATAGAGGAGAAAGCCTGGCACTTATACAAGAAGTGTTCCATGGGTATCGTCCTCCTCTCCACAAAAAGCACACAGTGCATCACTGATGATTCCTATGGTAGCGAGATGCTTTCCACAGGCATTATGCCCTGTAAGATCATTGACCATGGCTCTGCAGTCTTTACTTCACTGTTTGAGTAGAAAGGCCGCTAGACATGTAACTATGATAATTATTTCATAATTTTTAACTGAAGCAGAAAATTCAAATTTTATTATTATTTTTTTTTTATTTAAATGATGTTTTCAATATAACTTTCGTTCTACTGAATATAAAGAATGTGATGAAAGTACAAAAATTATTCTGATATTTAAAAAAAATATAATAATTAAAATTTTTATTGCACTGTAGCAAGTTTTAGAGCATTCTCCATTTCAAATATGTAATCTTTCTTTTCCGAACAAAAAATAACATTTACGATCGGAGGTCTTGTATTCATCAAAACCAATCAGTATGTCGTTGGATAAAATTTAGAGGCAATAACTACTGATGTACTGATCTGATGGGGAATAATTTGGTCTAAAATTTATCTAACAGGGTTGGATGAATACAATCTGTAGACCCAGTCGATCATTATGTAAATATAATGTCGGCTCTCAAAATACATATAGAAGAATCTTTTCAAAAGAAGTACATATGATCTGTAGTGCGTTTCTGTAACTCGATAGAGAAATTTCTCAATTCTGTGGCGTAATACGATTTTCAATCGCTAAACTCTACTAGTAGAGTTCTTCTGTTTCTGTAACATTCGATAGAGAATTGGTATGGTGAGTTTTCAATTAGACAGGAATTTATGAAAATGAAACAACAATTGTAACATTTAAATCAAAGTAACGTAAAACTTATTCTGAAAGTTTGATTAACTTTTAAGTTTTGTATATATCTACACATAACATATTACATTTTATACATTGAAATTCATACATATATGTACATACAAAAATTTTTCTAAAAATAAACCGAAGATAAAATGTAAAATCTGTATCTAAAATTATTTGTATGTATATTTTTATTTTAAGTAAATATTCACCTGTTTTTCTGCATTCATATTTAAACAAATTATTTTTACACTTTATTATTATTAATAATACTTAATACACTTTATAATACTTAATAATATGAAATTAGTACTATAAAAAAAAATAATTAAATACTATTCTGTTATTAAAAAATAACTAATTTACTCTTTTTAACCTTATTAATTAGCACTATTCTATCGAAAAAATTAAAACTCAATCACTATATATACTTATAATACACTTTATTTTTACTTTTATATCCTTATCAACTGCTAATACTCTATCGAAAAAGAAACTCAACCAGTAGAGAATTAACTCAACTCAACAGACTTATAGCCCTATTCTGTTGAGTATCAGTGACTAGTCATAAGTCATAAGTTATAACATAAGTCACAAGTTGTGACTTTTTGTATTCCGCAGTAAAAAGTCACAACATGCCAGAGTCACAAGTTGTGATCTGCTACTTCAGTCGTCACAAGAATAATTTTAAGGTTATGTGAAAAATTCAAAATATATCATTTTTCTTGAAACAATTTGACGTTTCAAATTCACCACTAAGAGGTGAAAATTTTGTGATTTTTCTTATGATTACTTATTCAGAATACGAAACAGCTGATTAGTCACAAAGAAAATCACAAGAAAACCAGTCACAATTTCGTTGTGACTTGTGATGGGTCACAATACCAGAATAGGGCTATTACAGAAACACTTTTGCAGTAGAGAAAATTGTTTCAGTAGAGTTTTCAATTTCACCACGTTACAGAAACGGTACGATAGAGAATGACGTCGGATAGAGTATTTCAGTTGAGAATTACTCAATTTGTAAGTTACAGAAACGGACCACTGACCTCTATTTGTCGTATGATGACAATTTTTTTGTTCGTCAAACTTTTCACTTTTATTTTTAGCAAATAAATTTTTTACTATCAAAAAAAAAAAAAACAAAAAAATTGCTTTAAAATTAATCCTTCTTACAACACAATTTGACTAATAACTTCAAATTATATATATTTTTTTTCTATTTTTCATTTTATGTACAATCCACCCACCCGCCTATCGTCACATTCAAAATTTTTTGTAGCTGGAAGTATTTAATGTATTATTTATACGTGAACAAGAGAAACGACATGTTGTACATTGTATGAGCTGTGCCAGAAAGCAAACACCATCATTACAGGGTTTCGTTTGTTTAGAAGAATATCGTTTAATTGAATTACAGCAAGTTTATGATGCATTCGTTTTACATAGCCCACCACAGAATAGTTTAACTGGAGTTTAAATTAGAAAATTAAAAAATATTGAATAAATTAATGACAAATGAAGAATAATAAAATTGGTGAATGGAAGAAAATTATGCTGGGCAGTACAGAAGGTGGATGGAAAGATGTGAAAAAGTTTAAGGAGGGCAAATAAAAAGTTCAAAATTTTTTTTTATTTGCAAATTTATACAAAAAAAAAAAAAAAAAACAGTGATAATTTATCCAAAATATATTCCATACGATGCTCTGTGTGTAATTGAGCACCACCAACATCCGTGCATCATTTTAATTCTTCAAAACAAAAAATTATTTATTAATCACAACACAATACACAATACTATATCATCTTAACAGTAAAATATATTTTTCAATTATCATCATTATCATTATTATTATCATCAATAAATTATCAATCGGATCGGTAAGTTATTGAAGATTCATTCATTTAATATTAATTGTTTAACAAAATAATACACCGCAATCATCAATCATCGGTATTAAAATGAAAGAAATGTGCATACAATAACAACCAGAATCAGTTATAGCGGACAGACAAACAGATAGCCAAACAAACAGTTTATAATATTATTTAATGCTGTTGCGTCTGCGTCTGAATTTATATAAGAATGCATACATACCACCACCAATCACGACATAACATAAATAATGTAGTTTTTATCGAATTTTGTCTTGTTTTTTTTTTTTGTTGTATTTTGTCATTGTAAGAAGAAAAAATATGATGATTTAGTTAAATTATGTATAAAATTAAATTCACATACACATACATATTATATTTAATGTGTTTTTCCTTTTTTTTTTTTGTAGTGTAAAATTATAATTGATTAATTATGTAAGTAAAAAAAAATTAAAAAAAATCGAAGCGAAAAAAAAATACAAAAAAAAAATCTACACACATAGGAAGGAGAGGTTAAGTTCGAAAACGTATTGAAATTGTAAAATATTGTAAAAATACAGACAGCATGAATGGAGAATGTAAATAGTAATTACTCGGGTCTTCCATTCACACTCACACACATTGTACGTACAATCATACAATGTAATGTAAACTGTATTCCTGCTTCTGTTGCGTTTGTTTACATTACATTTACCTAATCCGCGAGAGGTACACCTTTATCGCCTTAGAAATTTGTATCTCGGAAGCATATATCTACTGTCATTCATGTCATCTAACATTGTTAGAATTTGAAATAAAAATGAGAAGGAATATTTCGAAACGAAACTAGTAGAGATTGGGTCTTGCTTGGGTGACGTTAACGTTGACGTTATACGCCTTTTAAGCAACTATTGCCTATTGCCTCAATATCATTTTCGAGCAGAAAACGATACGTTTGTTCTCAAGAAAAAGTTTACTCGTAAGCGAATCATACTGGCAACTTATATTCTTATCGAAGCAGCGATAAAAATGCAATATTATGAATATTGTATTGCCGAGACAAAAATCGAATGCATAAGTTAACAATGTTTGCTAGTTTAATTGCGAAGCGAAAATATTGCCTATTGCCTAAACGAAAAATTTGCAAGAACACTCTTGCATATTTTGCTTGGTGATGGCAATAATTCACTATTGTCATTTTTATTGTCACGGCAAACATTTGCCAAAATGTTTGCTGGGTTGTGATATTATTGTACACAGACATAGTACTATGCAATATCAATACATTTTTGAATTCAACTTAACTAAACAATTCTCCTTACTCCTCGTACACATTACATTACATATAATAATTTTTAAGCGAACGAAAGATAAACTAAAACAAATTTTAAATTAAGATTTATAGATAAAAAAAATTATTGTAAAAACAAACAAAAAATTCATTTGTATTATTATTTGTTTTTTTTTTTTTTTTTATTGTTTTTGATTTTTGTTGTTCGTCAAGCGATTTTAGTATTGTTTTTAATTTATAATATATGATGTAAATGTACTATATATCCATTTAATACATCATACATATATACGATTCGCAATATGATTGTACATACATAATAATAATATTTAAAAAACAAAAATCGAAAAAACGGTTTAATTGTATATATACATACTTGCATAATATATAAAATGAAAGATTTAATATTTAATATTTATTCGAGATTCGATTTAATTGTAAAGCGTGAACCCCCGATATATATTATTTTTAGAAAAAACAAACAAAAAACAAAAAATAGAAGATTGTACAAAAAAAAAGTTTTTTTTTTTTTTTTTTTTTTACATTACATATACATACATACACAAATATTGTACATAATTATTATTGTTATTATTATAAATTTTCACTATAGTATAGCCACTTAAAGTGCTGATATATGTACATACATACATACATATGTATGTGTTATGAGTTTTTGTATTTTGTTCACAATTTGTCCACAAATTATCGAATGATCACAATACTACTCTGTGTGTGTGTGTATGCTAGAATGCAATTTAGGGCAATGCTGTTTTTTTTTTAACTTTTATGAAACATTTTCAATGCAACGCTAAGTAAAATTGGAATTTATCTGTCTTTTGTTCCTTACTTTCTTACACGACATTAGATGTCTGCGTCACTTTCTAATTGAAATTGAAATTGCTAAAGTAAAGTGAAATTAGGTACTATTTCTAATTTCAATTTCACTTAACAAAAGCTATAAATTTAATTACAAAAATGTTGTTAGAAAATTGACCAACAGATGGAAAACTTTCAAAAAATGCAAGAATTTCCCTAAAATTCCCTTTACATTCCTACTTAAAAATGGAGAAATTCATTTGAGAATTTGAAAATTTTAATGTCAAATTTTCGAATTTCAAAATTAACTTAGGTGGGTATTATGAGAGTCTACTGTATTAGAATAGAATTGACTTTTTAAAAGTCTTATTATGTAAATCAATTGACTTGCACACATAGTGTTGCCATATAATTTGATGAAAATTTCTATTATACCAATTAAAAGTTAGGTTAAATTTGATTGTTTACGTTCATTTATATGAGAATTTGAAAATTTTTTATTTTTTTTCATTTATATAATTAAAAAATAACCTCCCTTTTTTAAAAAAATTTTATTTCTTAAAGTAATAAATTAAAGAAAACAAAAAGCCTTCATGGCAATGTCAAAACTAAAAATTATTTCAAGTACATACTTAATTCATTTAAAATAAGGCACTTCAATCTATATTATCACAAATAAAAGTTTTTAAAAAAGTTGCCTCCATGGTACATCGCAAAATAAAACGTTGAACATAGAACTATGAATTTGAACTTCTTTCAAATTTCTTTTTCTGGAGTTCTAACAATTCTATTTTAAGTTTGCACTTAAGTGCTCTATCCTTTTGTTTTTTTTTCTACCTCTTCTTTGTAAATTTTAAGTTTTTCTTTTTTTAAATTAATTAATTCTTTGGCTTTATCTTTTTTTAAATAATACATTTTTTTCTTGTATTCAGCCATGCTTTTTAAATATTCTTTAATATCACATATATCGTTCCTTAAAATTTTAAATTCTTCAATATGGTTTTCTAATAATTTTGCCTTTTCTTCAAGAATATTTGTTTTTCTTCTTTTTGTATTAAAATTGTTGGCGTTGCTGCTACATTCTTCCACACGTGGTGTTGGAGTAATAGAAGAAGTGTTTTCAATAACATTTTCGAAAATATTTTCAGTTTCTGCTTCTGCATTTTTTTCATCATTTAGTCCAAAGTGGCGTCCAGGTGGATTTATGCATACTTCTAAGTTTAAAAATTCACTAATTTTTTTTTTCTAATGCATTCAACGCATTACATAATAAATTACATGGACCACCACCCTTGCTATGTATTTCTTTTTTATTGTGGACCAGTTTTTTTTTTACCTTGGCTTTGAGATCAATCCAAACCTGAAATTTAAGTTATACGTAAATAACAAATCCGAAAATAAATGGATATACATATTTACCCTTGTCCACTTTTCAGCAGTTTTTATTGGGGGTCCCAAACTGTTTAAATCATCTGCAAATGTTTTCCACTTCAATACTGCATCATTCTTCTTGGTTATCCCCTTGGCTATAAGTGGATTTTGTTCCATGAGACTGACCAACTTTTCCAGTTGATCTTTAGTACTAAACGCCTTTTTTCTGTATAGAAGAACACAAATTAAATAAATGAATTTAATTTTTGAAAAAATGTCAGAATTTAATATATTTTTTATATTATTTATATATTATTTACTTGATTTCTTCGTACTCCATCTTATGCACTTAACACTGTTTTTGACACATAAAAATTTTTAATAATGAACATTAACCTCAAATATTGAAAATTCTACCACAAAAATTTCATTGACTTTTTAAGTCTACAGAGTAGAAAAATTTCTACTTGAATAGACTTTCATAATACCAAAAGTCTATTTTGACTTTAAGTCTACTGGCAGTAGACTCTCATAATAACCACCTTAGCTTTGTATTTTGAACAGTATGCTTTTTCATAAAATTTCACTTTCACTTAGCGTTGCATTCAGAATGTTCCTTTAGGCAATAATGACTTTTTTGTTTTTTGCAAACTGATTCCAAAACAAAAATCAGCTAAAAATCAACCGAATTATATCTAATTTTTTAAAAATTCGTCAAAAAATTATTGATGAAATCATAGAAATGAAAACAACAACAACAACAATAACAAAAACAAAATGATTGGTGACGGACTCCCTTTTATTCACCTTTATTCCCCTTTGATTTTGACTTTACAGCATGCTGCTTAACATGTAAAATTATCTGTCAAATTTAAACAAATGCATTGAATGCAAATGTTCTAATACATATATATCCATTAAATGCAAAGTCTATGTTGATTTTTAATATATTTTTAATATGATAGCTGTACAAAAACTAATAGGTGAAATGAACAGCAAAAACATACATATTTGAATTATTAAATTATACAGAAAACATAAATAGTCATATGGTGAAATTATGAAGTTCCAAAATTAGTGCACCATGTTATATACGTTCATATACACATTATGAATCTATACTACAAGGTACACTATTTTTGGAGCTGCATAATTAAGTCGATAGAAAATATTGCTATAAATATATAAAATAAAAATTTAAAAAGTAATACATATATTACAAATTTCTTCTGTATGAGCTTCTATCTCCTGCGGCGCAGTTACATGAATTCTATGATGGAATTTTTGAAAGTTTCTGAATTGCTATTTTTCGATATTAAATTTTTAATATCAATTTGAAAACATGATAGAACATTGAACATTGAAAAAGACATTATGACATTTGAACAGGAAAACTCTGAATATGTTTGAGAGCAAACATTTTTAAGAAAAATGTTTTTGGTTTGGTTTGGTCCAAAAACAAATGAAATAAGTTAGATTCAAGGTTTGAGAAAATATTAATTACATATTATAAATTAAATGCCCGTCTGTCTACGAAGTGAGTTAAATGGACGACATATCAAATTAAATAAATTTATCAAAAATATCCAAGAGCAGAGAGAGCTGGTCTAGATATGGTCTAGATCAGAGAGAGGGCATGTAATCAGCCAGCAGGAATGAATGAATAAAGAGATCATCTGCTGAATAAAATCTATATAATGAATTCTCGCTCTGTCCTGAAGAAAGAAGAAATGCTGCTGACTGTGAGATCAAGAAAAATGAGATGAGTGCTGGATGGACTCGATTAGTGAGATGACAAGACAACACAGAATAGAGATACAGGAGACTCATGGTGACGACAACGAACTAAAATAGCCGATCTCAATTTAAATGAGACAAGGTAAGGATTAGTGACGTTAGTAGAGAGCAGCAAATAGAGATATGTGAAGAGACACAATTATTCTAGAAGTCTATTCTTCAAACCTTTATTATTTCGTGGTAATATTTAAATTTTCCACACAAATATTCTACAAATATTATCAATTCGTATTTTTGTTGTTGTTTGTTGTTTACATTCAAATTAAATATAAGATTTCTGACGATTGTTTAAAAACGACCATTTAAGAACTAATAAAATGCATTGTTGTTAATGATTTCATAATTTTTGTTGTTATTTAATGGTAGATAAGAAGTTCCTGTTCAAAAACGTCAAATATTTATTGCAGAAAAGCAATTAAATGCAGTGGGCAGCAACATATTTGCTGCTGTCATAAATCAGTGCTGCGTTTCTGTATCTCAATCGAGAAGTTCTCAATTGAAAGTGACATCACATCTTATCGACGACTTGTAAATTCTCGATTGATAAACATTTCTCTGAAAATATGTTTGTTTGTCGGAAATAATAAAAAATAAAGCACTAACAAAATGTGCAATTCCAAATACAATACAAGATCACACTGACAAAAACAAGCATAACATAACAAGCAAACGTAGAGGATGTAACAAGATTTTTGGAACATTTTTAAGTTAATTAATCAAAACTTTTTAAAATCAGAAATCAAATCAAAAATTTAAAATCAAAAAAAAATGTCATCTTTAATAATTTTAAAACAACGCTGGCAATGCGCTGCATAACGAAAAAATAAAGACAAAATTTAGAATAAACATGACTGTACATATAGCTGATGACAACTAAAAAAATGATTTCATTTTTTTTTCTTTCTCCATCCTTCACTACTCTTACTCTTATGTCTATCTACGTATTTTTTTAAGAAATATAAGTATTAGTGAAAAAAGTTTGAATGAATTGTAATTTAAACAATAGAAGAAATAAGTCGAGGTCAAGGTCAACCAAAACCTCCGAAAGAATCTCTCTCACAACACAACAATACCCCCTTTTGATGCTGACAGTCAGTCGTATTTGTTGTTGTTTTATTATCACTTTCAGTCGGTAGTCGGTATCGATTCGGTACGAAAATTTAAAAATTTGTTCATTTCATGGCTTCCCTCTGAGAGAGAAAGAAAGAGATATTCTTTCGAAGAACGGAAGTTTTGATCGAAGTCAACGAGTAAAATCAGATGTTTTATTTAAAACCTGCCTTTCTATGATAGTAATACTACATAGTACATAGTACATACTACTTTGACATTTAGCAAAACAACGCAAACATCAGCACTTTAAACGCGCTGCACATATCCACTGCATTATGCCACACATAAATTTTGATCTACACACTTACGTTTTTGAACAGGGCCAAAGCCTTCACGGCAAATGCAACTGCAACTGCAACCGCACCGCAACCAATCAACTATTTATGTGTACAGATTTGTGTATAAAATTCCTCTCCATTTTTATTTTTTCTTTTTTCTTTCTATATTTCTCCTACATTTTGTACATGTGTATTGTATGTAATGTTAATAATCTCTCTTTATCCTTTGGTATAATTTTTATTTATTTTTTTTTTTAAATTTACATTAAATTAAAATTTAAAGAATAAAGAAAATAATCGGAAAAAAAAATTTACATATATTTAATAATGATGTGTACATATATAATTCTTGTATTTGTAATAATAATTAGGAAAATGCAAAAAAGAAAAAAGGTAAAAAAAAAAAATTAAAAAACAAAATAAAAATGAAAATAAAGTAAAGTAAAGTAAAGTAATAGGTAATACATAATAGTAAAGAAAACACAAAAAAATAAATAAATATGATCTTAAGCATGATTAACAGTGAAGAAGAGAAGTGTATAGATGGAAGAATAGAGATGGAAAGATGATTGTGTTTTTTTTTTTTTTTGTTTTTTTGTTGTTGAATAAGTAGAAGAATTTTTAAAAAAAATGAAGATGAAGACGAGAAAACGAAGAAAGAATATGTAAGAAGTTAAATAAAAAATGATGACCAGTAAATCACTGCCAATTTATATTAAAAATATTATAATAATAAAATAATGATAATTGATAATAATGTGTGTACATACATAGTATATCTATAAACATTCTTGATAAACAAATATTATTATTATTCTTTTTTTTTTTTTTGTGATATGGAGACAACAAAGTATAAGAAGCATGTGTACAAGTAATGTAATAAACAAACAAAACAAAAAAAATAAAAATTTTTTTTTCTAAGTAATATCTAATTTTTCTCACAAAATGAAAAATGTGTTCTACAACTATTGTATGGAAAGAATTTTAAAATTTTATTTAAATTTAATAGAATTGAAAATATAAGTAGCTTTCTTGGCTGAACTTCCGAATTGGTGCCATCAGATTTTGAAACAAATACTATCATTTAAAAATTTTTTGATCCAAAAAATGGCGTGTTTTACGAAAACTGTTATTTCTCTAAATTAGGATCTTGAATCCAATAAAGACAATAGAGACATATACCATGTTAAAAATGACATTCCAAAGTATCATTATCGAAAGGTATCGTTTCAAAATTTAGCGGCATCAATTCGGAAGTTTCCCTGCTTTTTTGATTTTTTTCTTTTTTAATTTCACATTTTATTTAAAAAAAAAAAAATGTATCTCTATGAACATATAATGTGTGTACATAATGTAGTTTTAATATTATTTTTTGTTTTTATTTAATTTAATTGTAAGTTTTTTTTTCTATACATACTTTTTTCCGTTGGAATTCAACATTGTTCCAATCAAAAACAACATCGTTTCAAAACAGATTCAACATTGTTCCAATTCCAATCAAACTCAACATTGTTCCAATTCCAATCAAACTCAATGAAATTCAATTGGTATTGGTATTGACATGAAAAGTGTGTTGAATTTGATTTGAAACAATGTTGTTTTTGATTTGAAACAATGTTGAATTTGATTAATTTCCATTTATTTCTGTGTATAGAGAAATGATTGATCATTGATGTTTATAAATTATTATGATTATGGATTCACAATTATTCAGATTATGATATGATCAGATATATTCAGATATTCAGACATGTAATTTATGAATAAAATATAAAATGTATTAAAAAAAAAAAAAAAAAAATTAAAGTGTATTGTATAATAAAGTAAATGGTAAAAGTATGTATAATCGATCGTCGGAATAGTGTTGTCAAATGTACTAAACAAAAGAGTAATAAATGAAAATATAAAAAAAAATAAAAATAAAAATAATTTAAAAAATAAAAAAGAAATAAAAAAACAAATTTATATAAATATATGTATAAATACAGATTCAATCGATCACAACACCACATACATTATTTGCTTAAGAAATGTAATGTAATATTATGAAAAGTAAATTATAATTTAATTAATTAAAGAGTAACGAAAACGAAAATAATTGTAATTGTAAAAAAAAAATAAAAAAAATTTTAGTTTAATTGATTATAATTAATTTAGAAATGTAACAAACAATAAACGTGTATTGTAATAAATTTTAACTGCTGAAACAGAATTATGTATGCGTATTTAGCTGTATACAGTCACGACACGACTGCTAAAAAGCATTTATACAGCAAAGTTTTTTAAATCATACAATACAAATTAATGTTTAACCAACAACAGAGTGTTGTATGTTGTATGCAACTGCTGTCAAATTTTGTACGTAGTCGTGTAGCTGTTGCTAAGTCTTTGACTTGAATTTTTAATTTGCAGTGCGCTTACAGATTGACATTTCATTTTTTTTTTCTTTCAGTAATTGAAATTTAGGCGCCATTATGTGTTCGAATTAGATGCAAAAAAAAAAAAATTAAAATAAACAAGTGAACCACTTAATGGATCACACTCAAATTTGATGACAGTTTTGAATCAGTCAGCATTACATCCATCGCACAATTCCGAGCGACAACTACACCGTATACAGTAATTAAATGGAACTTTTTACCGTTTAACTTTACGCTATCGCTGTCGCCCAAATAGATTCTATTCTATTTTTCAGCGACAATGAGTCATTCGCGTCCTGGATTTTGCAGTATTAGTAATTGCAGTAGTAGCAAGAAGCAAAAAATGTAAAATTCATGTTATGTTACGCTGTGATTGTCGCCCGAATTGTACGAATTTTCGGCGATACGCTGCAGTTGTCGCTGGAATTGTGCGATGGCTGTTAGTCACTTAGTCAGCAGCAACACATTCTGTTGATGTTACAATCGCATGCATTGCATCAGTCAGAATATTATAATTATAAATATGTGATATGATGATTTGCTATGCTGAATGCTTCAGCCGTAACTAAAAACTACACGTACACAATTCTGTTTCAGCAGTAATGTAGTAATATAAATGATTGATTTGATATAAATTTGTGTTATGGTGTGCGATCATTATATTATGTATATAATATATTAGTCATGATTTATGATGTATGTACAGTATGTAATATGTAATATTTGAATGATATAAACACAAAGAAAAGAAATCTTTGTAAAAAAAGAAAAAAATAATAAATTTGTACAGTGTTCTTTTTTTTTTTTCATTTTCTTTTTGTATAAAATAAAATATATGCAAGAAAAAAAAAATAATTTTAAAATAAATTATGTAATAGTTTAAATACCATATATTATAATATACAAGAGTGTGTGTATAGTAAAATGAAATTAAAAAAAAAATTAGTAACTATGATAATTTGGATATGATAGCAAAATATACATTTATAAAGGATAAAAAAAAATAAAATAAAATTTATAAAAAGAAAATACAATAAATTTTAATAATTAAATAATAATAATTATTTTCAAATATATAATTAGTACATAAAAAATACATGATTTACGAAAAAAAAAAATTATTTTAAATTTTTAGGTAAGCCGCATATCAATGCTGCATACCACAAACCAAATCTGCACAAATTACATGAGTGTCGTTTGGTAGCTACACAATAAGCTGCATACTGAAATCTGAAACTACAAAATGCGAAAAGTCACAAACTGTCATAATAATTGTCAAAATGGTCTATACTAGTTTACCAGTATTTCATTAACTTTAAGCTTACAATGTAGTTCGAACGGAATTCCATGCACTAAATATTTCCCAGTGTACTTTCTTGTCTTATGAGTACTCGAGCTGTCAAGTATTATTTGGCATTTATTCTTTTCATTCGTTCATCACAAGCACAACAAAATCCATTCACATATATGTATATTTTTCTCAACGCTATTCTGCATCGATATTTTCCGTGTAGAAATTAAATAGCAAAAATGCTGCACAAAATTTCGTTCGAATTCCATGCTAAGCTTTATTGATAAAACACTACCTCATTCAAGAAGATGTAAAATGCAAAAATGTCTCTTTCGATTCACTTCATTCACCACAGTACGCTTGACAATTAGCGACAATCATGTCATGCAGCTTAGCTTATGTTAGCTTGCTTAAAAGCGGCATTGTGTAATTAAGCTATCTAAACTTGATTTTTCAGTATACGGCTTGTAATAGATTTTCAATAGAAGAAAAAAATAAATACAACACGTAACTTCATGAGCAGCAGCTAAAGAGACATTTGTAGCAAAAAGACAAGAATGATGCTTAGAAATATGTGTCGCCTTGGTGTGCGGCTTTGCCTAAATTTTATTTATTTTTCTTTCCTTTTTGTTTTGTTGTTATACATATTATTTTATAGTTTAGTTTATTATTTGTTTTTATATTTTGTTTTCAATTTAATTTTAATATTTTTTTTATCCAAAAAAAATTCAAAGCTTTTTCAATAAAATGAATGAATATCTAGTCAAACAAAATTCACCTGCTTTGCTGTACAAATAAATTCAGCAGCAGTAAAAATCCAAATCGAACCAACCAACCAACCATCCACGACACGGTTCCACCACTATATAAAAACAAAATGAAAAATTTCAATATATTGGAAAATAGTTGGTGGTAAAAATAATTACATAATTCTCTCAAGTTAAGTTGCATATTTAATGGATCTTAAAATTTATTGACGATAAGCGACATCTATAGTCGAGGATTAAAAATTTATTTTAAATTTATAATTTATTTTAAAATTGCATATTTCTGGGATTTGTATGATTTTCAAATTTAAAAAATGTGTCTCGGATAAAATTTTTATTTTTTAAATTTTTCTTGGCGTCCGTCCGTCTCGTCAGTGGCGGAGTGAAATTTTTTTTTAGAAGAATAAATGGAAGAGAAGAGTAAGAAAAATTAATAAAATAAATGTAAAGTAACACAAAATTTTTTTTTTTTTGATAATTTTAAATAATAATATGTATTTATTTTTATTGAATTTTTTTTATTTATTTTAGAACATTTTTTTACATGATTTTTTGTTACAATAAATTGGTAATTTTTTCAATTAAAATACAATAAAATAACAAATACTTGAGCTCAGTAATTTATTAAATTATCCTTTTTTTTTTGGGAGGATGATGGTAGTAGTTAGTAGACAGGTTACAAAATTATTTGTATGATCGTCCTTAGGAATCATTGAGAAAATCTGTAAAATCTGAAAAATACAAACAAAAATTACATAATTATTAATCAAATTTTATGTTAAGAAAATAAATTTGTTAATAAAACAACTGGATAACTGTTTACAGATTCAAAAAAAGAAAAAAACAAATGGAAAGATAGTTTAAATTTAAAAATGAATTATAATTATTTTGAAACAGGATGATTGTATAGTACTACCACGTACCACGATAAATATTGGTATCACGGTGGTATTCCTTGGAATATTTCATGAAAAAAATAATTGAAAAAAAAAAAAAATAAATAAAAATAACAAACATTTAAACATTTAAAACTTCTTAATTAAACAATTATGAAAATAAAATGATCGAAAGAATTTAGATAAAATACCTCAAAAAATAAATTTACATAAATATAAAAAAAACAAAAAACAACAATTTTTTTTTTGCTATAAAAATATTTTTGAAAAAAAAAATCAAATCGAAGGAACAAAAAAAATAAAATAAAATAAAAATATTTTTTAAATGCAAACCAATAATAAAAATGATAAGAAAAAAAAACACAAAACAAAATAAAATAAATAAAATGAAATTTTTTTTAAATATGTAAAAACGATATTCACCTCACCTCCATTTATCAGTAAAAAAAAAAAAAAAAAACAAAAAATATTTTATACAAAATACAAAAAGAGAAAAAAATTTTTTATCTAATTATTATGTACGTTAGAATTATTGTAATAATCTAATTGAACATATAAGATCGATCTTGTATTCAGAAATAAAAAGAAAAAATTTTCCACTTTAGAGAAAAATACATAAATTATGAAATGAAATAAAATAAAAAATCAAATATATTAACTAATCTTTTTCAAATATGTAATATAAAATTATGTAAAAGCGTAAAAAAAGTGTTAGAAAAAAATATTATTTATGTCGATCGTTTAGTAGTTCGAATTCGTACAAAACTTCAGCACGATAGGATTTTTTGTATGTTTTATTACGTTTCATTGAGACTTCAAACAACCTCAAAATGCATGTACATTACTTTTAAAAATCGCTAAATTTTTTTTTTTTTTGAATGTCCATTTGGTTGCCTCTTATCTATTAGAACTCGATAGTAACGAATCGAACTTGGTACCAATACCAACAACTTAATAAAAAGAAAAAAAAGAAAAAATAAAGATCACTAAATTTATGATTTTTTGAATTCATGTATGATGCAATTAATTTATGAGTAATTAAATG
This sequence comes from Villa cingulata, assembly GCA_951394055.1. Classification (NCBI taxonomy): domain Eukaryota; kingdom Metazoa; phylum Arthropoda; class Insecta; order Diptera; family Bombyliidae; genus Villa; species Villa cingulata. The sequence continues at coordinate 35,554,029 of OX596022.1, forward strand.
ACACACGATGAAACTCATTTTAATCGTTTGACGTTAAGACGGTAGTAGACACAATCAAAACAGACAAGAGACAACAGAATTGTGTTACTTACAATCGGCATATACTTAGTTTAATGATTTTTAAATGAATGCTGACACAATGACAGCAGAAGCATCCAAGCAGAAAAATTTGCTAGCTGTCGTGTCGTATTTGAGAAATGTTCAAATCTGATGGCTGCTGCAGAAAAATAAGAAAGTATGATAAGTTTACATACAATGAAAAGCATGGAGTAAAGAGAAAAAAGCTTATCTCTTTACTCTATGAATAAGTATTAACAACTGACAACAGCATAATCAGCATAATTTGCTTTGAATGTGCTTCTGTTTCTGAAATTGGCTGTGTCAAACTTCCTAATGTTTACGCCAGCATATTTCTGCAATTACTGGCAGATATTTGCTACTTATGATTGTGTTTACCGCCTAAAATAATATCGATTTACACGATAACCTACACACATATTTGTTTGATACAAGCACAGGTAAATAGTTCGATATCGAATTACACGATCGACATGATTGTAATCCATTTATCCATTCCATTCCATTTTTTGATTTATTTTAAACGAATGAATTTTAATCACATGATTTTAGTCAAATTTTATTACGTTTGCTACGTGTGTAATTTATTATTTTTCACTCTCCTCTCTTTAACTAGTTACTTTTTTAACTCATAAAAATTGTCATTTATTAATCTCTGTTTTTCGTTTATTTTAAGTAAGCATCTACTTTCATTCTGTTCTGTTTTTCTGTTCATATCTGAACAGAACAACAAAACAACAACCAAAAAGCATCAATTTTCGCTAATGCAAATGCAATTAAAATTCAGGAATTAGATATAACATAAATAAGTCGTAGTTGTATTCGTACTTCGTAGTAATGTTAGATAATAATTATTATACTATTTGCTCAATGATTTTGTTTTTAGAAACATACATAAAATAAATTATCCAAAACAAAATAAATTCTATATTTCTCACATATTATTTTGTCTCTCATTTTTGTCTAAAGGGACCCATAAACACACGATATATTTTTGTGATAAATACACTACACCAGTACTAACAAAATACATACATAACAATTTATACTCAGATACAAACAGATTTCAATAGATAATCACATTATGGGCTGAACTTTTGAATTGGGGCCGCCAACTTTTGAAACGAGACCTTCCGAAAATGATACTTTGGAAAATGTCCTCTTTAACATTGTAGTACATGTCTTTATTGGCGCAAATTCATTTTTAAGGACGCAAACTACCCTTAAATATTTTTTTGGTTCAAATTGGCGTGTTTTACAAAAATCGTTATTTCTCCCGTATCCATGATATTGGATTGGATTAGTTAATGTACCATTTGAAAGAGAACTTTCTACTCGATTTGTCACAGTTTATTTCACTTTAATTGGATTAGCGGTTTTTGAAATATAAGGACTTAAAATGTTAAAATTTCGTGTTATTTTTTATAAATCACTTTTTCAAATTCTCTTGATAGCGGTCGTTATAACTTCAAAACTTGAAGGATGACATAAATGTTTTATTATATCATTTGAAAGGTTTTTTTGTCCTCTTTTCAATGATATCACATTTCTGTATGGAAACTGTATGGAAATAAAAAAAAATAAATGCACAAATACAATTATTACTAACTTTTTTCTTATACATATTTATATGTACGAGTATGTAATTACTTTGTTTGAAAAAATGTGCATCGTATGTGTAAGGTTTCGTTTCAAAAGCTGGCGGCCCCAATTCGGAAGTTTCTCCTACACATTATGTATGATACTTACATCAAATACTACTACCATACAAATTGTTTACAAAAAATAAATTCGACATCACCATCATCATCATAATCTCTGTCATCTTGTACCGCAGGTTTCTTCTTTATAACAATTGAAGCACATTGAACTGAAAAAAGACAAAACAATAAACCAAATAAAAAAAACAAAACAAATTAAAATAAAACACAACAAAATAATATAATAAAAATGATTAAAATAAATAAATTATTGAAACAAAATATGATCGATCTCGTATTTAAAAGTTATTTCATAATTTTTTTTTCAATTTATTTGTTTGTTTGTTTCAGTTTTTTTTTTGTTTTTGTTTTTGTAATCACTAATTTATCGTGTAATGAATAATTGTGTATATAAAATAAAATTAAATAAAAATAAATAAGCAAATAATGTAAATATAAATTTAAAAATTATAACGAAATTATTTGAATGAAAAAAAAAAAAAACATTTTTTTTTTTGTTTTTTTGTAGACTGCCAATAAATTAGAAATTTAAATAAAATTAAAAAATTGTAGAAAAATAAAAAACCATAAAAATATAAAAACATAAAGTCAATAAATATGTACATATATGGCTTTTTTCGAAAATGCAGTCATATTGTCAAGTGACGAAAATCAATGCGAAAGAGCAAATGTAAGAAGTTCAAAATATGCATGGAAGATTGCATACGATCGCAAAAAAAAAACGTGTGCTTGCATCAGGGAATGTAGTCTGTACTGTACGTGTACTACATGCAATTCTGCAATCAACTGATGGCATACGATGATGACCGTAATCGTATCGTATGCAAGGATGATCGTCACATCACATCTGATTGCATTTTCGAAAAAGGCCTATAGCTTACGGTCAATCGTATACCCAATCCTTACGAATCGGTAACACTTGGTAACACCGATTCTACATTCAATGCAGTGACTTCAACTCCGACTTTGACTTAATGGATACGTATTAGAACTTCTACATTCAATGCAGTAGACTTGACATCTATACTTTTACATGACAAGCATGCTGTGAAGTCGAAAGTCCAAGTCCAAGTTGAAGTCACTGATGCATTGAATGTAGAAGTGTAGAAGTGGCATAAAAACCAAAAAAATAAATTATTAAAGAACTTAAACGAAAAATTAAAACGGCAACCAAAACAAACAACAAACATGAACAAGAACAACAATAAAAATTTATTAAAAAAATGTTTAAATAAAATTAAAAAAAAAAAAAAAACGAAAAAAATAATAATTATCAATTAATTATACTCGTCTCATCGGTATATAAGTACACACGAACGAGTACATATACATAATAAAAATGTAAGAATGTATGATTAAATGAAATTATTGTGCCTTCTCTATATATACTCATGTATAATTATATTTAAAAATGAAAATAAATAAATAAACAAATAAATAAATAAAAAATAATAATTTCGTTAAAAATCAAAAAAAAAAAAAAATCAAAATCCAAAAGTAAAAACATACAAGGAAGCAAAAATATCATTTCATTTGTTTTTCCAAATAATTTATGGTATAATGTATAGGAGTGAGAGAGAGAAAGAGAAAGAGAGAGAGAGAGCCAACCAGCCGCAGTTTAATAATTTCGTAAAAGCATACCACATTTATGTAATATACTCGTGGTCGCGTAGATCCAAAATAATAAGGGGATTCATTTCCATGTTTCAGTTTATTTATCGTAAACTTCATACGTAACCATAACATCGTAGTGTTTCAGTTTTCATAGTTCAATTCCATTCATTTATATAGCGTAATGGCGTAATCACAATTCGGCTTCCAAAACGACAACAAAGATCGATAATAATTTGTGATTACGACGCTATTACAAATCAAATTACGAAAGTTTCAAGGATTATGAAGATAAAATGATTTGGAGTTACGAACTTTTGTTATTTCGTAGATTCGTATAGTAGTTGATGTTTGACAGTTCTCAGTTAGCATAGAAATTATTAAGTAAATATGACAACTGAAAAAAAAAACAACTACGAAAAAAAGGTGAGCTATACAAAGAAGCTTGATACTTGAAGCACATTGAAGATATACTAAAAGCTTCATGTCGGCAGAATTACGAAACTTTAAAGCTGAAACCTTGCGTTTACATTATTATCTTCAAAATATGAATGTCACGAAATAAATTACGGAAAAGACGTATAGAAGAGAGAGAAAATGTGAAGCCAGGAACGTTCTTGGAATTCAATCCAAGATCGAATACAGTATAGATTTATTTCAGTTTTATTTTCATGTTTTAGTGTTACCATTATATACTGAAAATCAAAATTACGAAAAAAAAAATTTTTTTTTGTTGACAATACCAAGAAAATATGGTAGATACCACTGGTAATACCATGAGAAACGATATTACAATTTATAGCAAGAAACATGAAACTTGAAACATGAAAGTGCATACTGTAAATATTATGTCGCCAAAAGGATCTGGTGGGTCGTGGTGTGGGTGAGGAGCATCAGTTTACTGGCCTCCTTTGTAATAAATAGTAATATGTAATAATAGTGTAAATATTTCATAGTGTTAATGCTATATTTTCAGTCCCATTAACAAGAACATGAACATGAAACCAAGATATGTATGTAATGTAAACGCACTGAAAAACAATTTCACAAAATAAACTGAAAAATGACATGAATCCCCCTAATAAAAAAAATATGTAAAAATGTAAAAAATAAAACATTTTAAAAAAATATATAAAAATTTAAGCAAAAAAAAAAAATAAATGAAAAATAAAACACATAACAGAACCATTAATCAACAAGAAAAATAATGCAGTGAGATTTAAAAATATTATATATTAATAAGAAATACATTACATTAAATTACATAAATGTATATAAGTAGAATCAATAAAGAAAAGAAAATGATAAATATTTTGTTAATTTAAAAAATATTATACATGTAAATATACAATTAGATATGTATATCCAAAAAATATATAAAACAATTAAAAATACATTACATTAGATATCCATATACATACATATATACAAACACATATGATAAAATAATTAAAACATTTTAAAATAAAATAAATATCGTATTTAAATTAAGTAAGAACAAAAATATTTTACGTAATAAGGTATTGAAATAAAAATAACGAGAGTATTCTCACTTAATGTATAATAAGTAAAAGACATTTGAATTTGTGAATCGAGTAGTAATGTCATTGACACAGATATGTATTTGGTGCTATTCACGTCACTTTCTGCTAACTTGAAAATCTACTAAGTTTCATATAAAATGTTGACAGATCGAAAAAATCTGATTGTGGTATTGACATCATGATATTGAACTATATGTACCATACCTCTGTCATCCTATACTAGACTTGTAACCACACGAGCATTCTGGTATAAAACTGGTATTGAAACATAAAATTTTACTAAACGTAGCGTCATTTTGATGATGCGAAAATTACAGAAATTACTTAGTTTTGACAGTATAATTTTCGTGTGTAATTTTTGTTGGATTTGAAACATCACAACAACAAAAAAATTATTCATAAATGTCACCTGATACCTGATACTAGGTTTAAATACTAGATTACAAATGTGTCACCATCACCACACGATATTTATACCATCATGGTATCGATAACCACATATACATCATCACTGTCAATGACATAAAATGTGTAAATATGTGTATTTTATTAGGTTTATGCCAATTCTACATTCAATTCAGTAGACATCATGACAGCTACTTTTACATGTTAAGAATGATTGTGAAGTCGAAAATCGAAGTCCAAGTTGAAGTCACTGCATTGAATGTTGAAGCGGGCGGCATTACTCAGTTTATGAATCGCTTACTTACTACATTAAGTGAGAATACACCTTCGAAGAAACAAATCGAATCGATCGAATAATAAATGAACAACACTTACCAGCAAAAACCATTAATGATTCAAAAAAAAAAAAAAAAAAAACAAAATAATTCGATGAAATATTATATGAAAATTATGATGATATTTTATAGAAAAAAAAAAACTTAAAAAAAAAATAGAAAAACATATTTTAAAAATTTTTTGATAAATCCATTAAATCGAAAAATGAATAAAATAAAATAAAACAAAAAGAAAAAAAAATAAAACAATAAAAAAACACATTAAAACAAAAATAAAACAAAAAATAAAACATACAAAATTAAATACATAAAATCAAATTAGTTAAACAAAAACCCCACTCAAGTAAAATATTTTTCAGTATTTGTCGCAAACAGGTTTAAATAATGATAAAACATTATCAAACGTCATAAAGTAAATTTATGTAATTAATTTCACAAAAATATAAACACATTACATACATACATACATAATTATACAAGAGTAATAAAAATCATACCCATCGATTAGTCATAATTATGTAATAAAAAAAAAAATCAAACCGAAAATCTTCATAAAAAATATCTTCGAAAAGAAACATTTCCTTTTTGTTTTTTGATAAAAAAATATCTAAATCTGTAATGCCCAAAATTCAGATTGAAAGTCTAAGCTCAGTTTAAGGTTTAAATTTAAACTTTCGCTTGAGAGATGTTTTGATTTTACAGTAAGTAGTAGATGGGTGGTAGTTTAACTAAGACTTAAACTATGGCTCGAGAAGTCGAGACTATTGGATAAGCAGAGTTAAGGACTTAAACTTTCACTGTGATATCAAAACATCTCTTTAGGAGAAAGTTTAAACCTTAACCTGAAATAAGCTGTCACGAATGAATAATACCCTCAATATTTATTATAATTTTTTTTTTGTTTATTTATTTGTTTTTCATTTTATTTTCTTTTTTAATTTTTTAAATTATTTTTATCTCATAGAAATGATTAATAATTACATTTAGAAAAAAAAAAATACATACATACTTTCACATTTATGTATAATAAAATGATACAAAAAATAAAAATATTGAAAAAAAAAAATAAAGATAATTTAATCATTTTAAAATATATGCGAGTAAAGTAATTTAAGTAAGTAACATGAAATTGAACAAAAAAAAAAAATAAAAAATAAATAAAAATAAAAATAAATAAATAACTAAAAAAAAAATATATTTGCTACGAACAAAACAAAAAAGTAAATAAATAAAATTAAAATAAAATAAAAAAATGAATAAATATAAATGAAAGTAAAACACAAAAAAAATAAAATGTAAATTATAAGTAAATATTTTTATGCGAATCATATTTTAAGGGTACGTACGTACATATTCATTCACTTAATGCAGTAAATGGCACTTGAACCGAATAATAAACAGATTGCAAAATGCATCGTATTTACACATTTTACTCAAATTCAAATCTTACATGCATTTTATGGGGCTTCTTGAAAATAGCTTGATGGTTGTTTGTGACGTTGTGATGTTGGACTGACTGATACGCTTAATGTCCCCAGTTCAAACCTCAGCCAACCAACCAACCAGTGCACTATTCTCGCCCAATACTCGATCATTAATTTCATTCAATCAGCAATCAGCAATGTACGTATGGTACAACACCAGTAACTGATTACTGATGATTACTGATGTTGATAATAAACTGAAAGACCTGAAAGACTAGACTATACACTATACTCGTATATCTGACAGAATTATTGATCGACGGTGCGGGTGCAATCATAATGGACAGATTACGTATGTGCGTCGTGCGTGCAATTTGAAAAATAAAAATATGTAAAACAAATAAACATTATTATGCCTTTTACTACATTAAGTGAATACCATCCCCTAAATTACATTATATACGTATAGTAGTACATATTAATTAAAATACATAAATACATATATACAAAAATATTATGAAAAATAAGAAAAAAAAAAAACCAACATTAATTTATTGTAAATGAGTGAATGAAAATAAAAAAAATAAAAAAAAAACAAGGAGAAGAATATTCTTATAAATAAATAAATTAACAATATTATTAACAATTACAATTTAATTTAAAAAAATAAATACATATACATAAATAAATACACATACAAGTACTTAGATAACATTAGAAATTAAGATTTATAAAACGAAAACGTAACGTAACGTAACTCATATAAAATAAAAACAAAAATTAAAATAAAAATAAAAAATTAATTATTATTGTAATTATGTATTATTATGAATTATTATATACAAAATTTAGAATAAATATACAAATTACAAATTAATTATAAATTATTATGAATTACTTATTATGTAGTATCTATTAATAAAAATAAACCGCGTCTTAGTATAAATAATTAATTAATTATTGTAATATTATTATTATTATTATTATTATTATTATGTATTGATATAATTATTAAAGTAAAAAAAAAAAAAATGATTTAAATATTTGAAAAGAAAAAAAAAAACAAAAATAAAAAAATAAAGTAAAAATAAAATTAAAAATAAAAAAATAAAAAAATTAACAAAAAAAAAAACCAAAAGATGTATTTAATTTATTTTTAAAGTTAAATTTGCAATTAAACTTACTCCTTCCTTTCACACAAGAAACAAGAAAGTGTTTAGCGCTATCTTTCTTTCAGAGTTAGACTCAGATTAGGTTGTATTTCTCTCTCGTATTTCTTATCTGACTTCTGACGCTGGCGATAAGAGAAAACTAAGTTAAATTTACAATTACAATCCGACTGCAGAGTAAATTTCGAATTCGAAGCCAGAGTAGATATTTCATATCTCCTCCTTCATTTTTATACAAGAAAGTCTATAGCGCTATCATTTTTCCGGCCAGTGTAGATGTCACCAGTTACGACTTTTACTTCCTCTCTCTAAATAATCAAGTTCGGTTAACTTTTGCGAAACAACCGCAACACATAAAGCATCACAGCGATCACGTCCGGCCGGAGACCTCACTAAATAATGCAGACAGAGTCAGAATGAGCTGAGATTATGTTGTATTTTCTCTCTCGTATTTCTAATTTGATGCTGGCGATATAGGAGAAATTATATTGAAAATTTTGAAAATTTATGTACCATACCAATACCAATTCTTAATGTTCCTAACCTAAATAATAGCATACGGTAGCGGTAGCTAATCTACGTTGAATTGTGAATACCATCTACTCTGGCACGAAATATACACACGTTTGTTTGTTTGTTTGTAAATGAGGCATAATATTTTAATCTATTCCGATTCTACCCAATTTTTTTGTAGGTTGGAATGAAAATGGTTCACTAAGACCGGATACTAAATTTCGGAGACACGAATAAAGACAAAATGATTCAATCCTTTGGGGAGGCCTTTTGTAGTATTCGTCTCCACCTTTCTCTATCCAAAACCACTACTCCCCATTCTTGTGCTTGTGATCAACCCAAACGGTCTTATGTCTTTCATTCCTAGCTTTTCCGGTATAATTTAATTGCGACTAATATTCTTAGATTTTAGCGACAGTAATGTGAATTTTATTTATTTTTCACTTTCAAGATTGTAAATTATGATGGCCTAAACAGGGTTTTAAATCCAAAAATTCAAAATAATAAAAATAAAATGATAACAAAAATAAATTTCTAAACGATTTTCAAATTCATTGTGTTGTGGCACCTTTTTGCTGTAGATTTAGCTAGCAACATTTTCCTCGACTAATGCATCATTTATGGACGAATGACAGTAATTTTTTGTGCCAAAATATGAAAGAAATATCTACAACTAGTAAATATTTTTAAAATTATGAAGAAAAAACATTTGAAAATCTTAAGTTGTTGACACTTTTTTTTTGTACAAACAAATCAGTGAATCATTTTATTCAACTTGAATGAATTTATCATGAATTCTCATAAAATCGAACACTTTTAATCATATTCTCATGCGCCTTGCGCCTATCTACCTAATTTTCATTTCATTTTTTTCCATAATTTAAATTCTGAATTTAATAATAACTTTGAATTGAAATAACATTAACAGCTGTTTAATCAGTTAAGTAATTCATTATAATGACCTCCATATCATATATTAAGGTTATTTTTAATAAACTGATAAGAAAATAAAATAATATTTCTCTTCAACACAAAGTACACATATAGAACTATAAAGATGCCTTGCCTATATAGATAGACATGTACATGTAAGTAACATATAGATTGTAGATTTATGTATGTAGGAGCGGAGCTTAAGTACAGCCGCAGTTACGTTGGTGAATGGTGATATGTGCACTTTACTTGATATATGTAATTAAGCGTACTCTGTGTTTGTGTCACTGTGTGGTAACATTTACATAGGAGATCGCAATGCAAATCTCTAAATAAATAATTCTTTACGCCCCTATGTGATGGTCGTGATGGTGTTCTCGTCTTCTGTAATTATCATAATGACTTTAGTAATTTCTTATCTTTAGTACCCTGTACCAGCACCCACCCAATATCAATTCATATTACTTAAACTTATTTTACTTAACTAGAAAGAAAATTAGTGACGAAATTGTAAGAATACTGATCTCTAGATCGTGTATATATTTTGTGTGTAAATTAGAGAATATAAAATTTAACAAAAAATAATTCTGAAAAAAAAAAAAAATAATGGAAAATTCAATGAAAGATAAAACTATTCTTGTTACTGGAGCTGGACAAGGTAATATAACAAAAATATAATTTTTGTTTAGTGTAAACGTAAGTAAAATATTTTTAATTTTTCTTTCTTTCGTTCTTATTATCATCAACAAAAAAAAAATCACTCATAAAATAACACAAAAATAAAAAAGGTATTGGAAATGCTGTAGTTAAAAAATTACATGAAGCTAAAGCGAATGTGATTGCTGTCTCAAGAAATCCACAATCATTAGAAACACTAAAAAATGAATGTCCAAATATAAAAATAATTGCAGTCGATTTAGGTAATTGGACAGAAACCAGAAAAGCATTAAGTTCTGTTGAAAATTTAGATGGTTTAGTGAATAATGCAGGAATTGCAATTATTAAACCATTTGAGCAGCTAACTGAAAATGATTTTGATGAGTAAGTATTAATGCATGCAAATTTTTTAACTATTTTATATGAATGTATATCTAGCTGAATTGGATTCATATCGTGAAATTTTGTACAATTTTCTTGTTTTTTTTTTAATTTTTATTCAGTACATTTAACGTTAATATAAAAGGATTATTTAATGTTACTCAAACTCTATCGAAAAAATTGAAAAATGGTTCGAGTGTAGTTAATATATCATCGATAGCATCATCAAAAGCATTTATGGATCATACAATATATTCGGCGACAAAAGGTGCTGTTGATTCATTAACAAAATGTTTAGCATTAGAATTTGGTCCAAGAAAGATACGTGTTAATACTGTTAATCCAACTGTAATTATGACAAAAATGAGCAGAGCTAATTGGTCAGAACCAACTAGATCTGAACCATTATTGAATCGTATACCATTGCATAGGTAATATTTAATTTTAATTTATGGAAAATAACATTTTTTTCTTTTTTTGTTTACATAAAATTTAATAAGTACTTACCAAACTATCGTTAATTTTGGGCTCTTTTAGATTTGGTGAAATATCAGAATGTGTAGATTCCATCATTTATTTATTAAGTGATTATTCCAGTTACATTAATGGTCATCATCTTTTGCTTGAAGGTGGACTTTCTATTTAAAGTGAAATTTTTTTATAATTATTTACTTTTCTTTTATTTTCCCATAAAATTATATTATGAATTTGTAACATTTTTGTTCTTTTTTTATTTATTAATAAATATTGGTGTAATCACAGTGTAATGAATAAAATAAAACCGGACAAAAAATAAATTAAAAATTTTTGGTTATAATTATAATTACACACACACAAAACATAATACGTGATAATACACTATAATTTCATTCATTTACCATTTAATTTACTTGACTTTCCTCATTCCTAACCTAACTTACTTTATTCACAATCGCACACAATTCACAATTTAAAATTTTTAATTCTATGTCTAAAGTATTCAGCATCTACAACTACACAACTATAAACAGTGTCAGCGACCAGCTGTATGTAGTATGTATTATGCATGCAGTTGCAGTTGCACTTTTTTACCAACAGTGTTACCAGTATTAATTACTACATTACCCTATCTGCGTATCTAGAAATTAGTAAGTTAATTAATATTTTTCCTAGGGCAAATTATGATGTGAAGCAATGTTTTGATAATTCTCTTTATACTATATTCGTATTTCTGACAGATTATCAGAGTCAATAGTTATGTACATTGAATTACATATTTTTATTTTTAGTCTTTCTTTATACATTAATCAGATCAGATAAGATTAAAATAAATGTTTCTTAACACTTACTAACTTATGTATTTCAACTATTAAAAATTATTTTTATTTATTTTCCCTCCCGTAATTCAATCAATATGTCAATATCAAATTAGCATACTAAATCTTTACATAACCTATATTACGAATCAGATATAAAACAGAATAAAGAAAATTTGCCTTGGGACAAATAAGTTACAGTGTGTCCTTTCATGCATCATTTTCGTTGATTGATAAAAGCGTAACGCACGATAAGATAGGGCGAATAAGTCAAGGTGTGTCCTCGGTCTAACAGAAAAAAAATGCATTATTATTCTGATTATTCTTCTATGTACGTACTTTCTTTGTATATCTGCACCATAGTTGTAGTTTGTAGAAGTTGTAATTGTACCTTGTACTATTAACTAAGTAGAAGTACTATGCTTATTGCTTAACTCCACGGCATACACATTTCGTATTGTCGTGGCTTAACTCATTCATTTTAATTTGTTTTTGTTCATTTTCATTTATAAAATTCACTTTTACAAATTACAACTTCTGTTTTCTACACTTTGTGTTCGCCCTCGGTCGGATGCATTTGACGTATACCATCGCTTGTTTTGATTTTGTCTTTTAAATTCCTTTTCCTTCTCAACTCTCAACTCAACTCAATAAATACCACGCATGCTATATGCTCATATGCTATGTTCTTCTAATTGTAATTGTAGTAGTCAGTTACATTGCATTCAATTTCAATCATATACACATTTTCACCACATTTCAAAATCAAACAAAAAGTTGCTTGTGCTTTCATCAAAGGAGGAATTGCGTAGATTTTGGTGTTTTGTTTGTGTTGTAATAAATTGTAATGTGATGTTGTCAATTTCCAATTGAATGTGCATAGTATTATAAATATTTATATAAATACAAAAATATTTAATTAATTAGTATAAATTGGTTTTATTGGTTGAATTTAATTTTTTTTTTGTTTTTGCGTTAAAAATTTTATATAAATTTTATTTAGACTCATAACTCAGAAAAATTATTATAAAAATTGTATAATTATGTCTGAAAATAATTCGATTACAACGAATATAAAAAATAATAATGATGATAATAATATAAATACAAAAAATAATGATGATATTATAAAGGCAAAACGTGAAGCTAGACGTCGTAAAATTTTAGATAATGCAGCAACTCGTCTAGAAAAATTAAATGGAAATGTTGCAAGTGGTAGTAGAAGTCGAAATTTAAAACAACAAAATTCTTCAATAATACAATCGACATCGAGTAAGTACAAAGAAAATTATTATTTATTATTTATTTACATAATAATGGGATCGGATCGGAATGTATAATAAGGATTAAGGAATGATGGATGGATACATAAATATTGTGATGTGATGTGATTTGGTGATTTTGATTTGTAATTGTTGTAATCAATAAAATAATTAATGAATGAATGAATGAGTATGAGCAGTAAAGTAAATACAATTACGATACACGAACACGATATTTTCAAACTTTGACATTTATTATTTTCATCATCATATCAGTAGCAGTCAGTACCAGTAGCAAAGTGTATATAAATATACCTTTGGTTCACCTATATTTACTTTGCCAGTCCAGTAGTATCAGATTACCTAAAAAATAAAAAATAAACCAGCAATAAACTATATATCATTATCATCATATACATATGTATTTTGACTATACTATAATATAAAATATACCCATTACCCAGTCAGCCTAAATAGAGATAGTGCGAATGCGAATAGGAATATTGAATGTGTAAATAGTCTAAATAGTCATCACTTCATCAGTCTTCTCTTCGGTCAATGAATTGATTTTTTTTTTTTTTTCAATTAAAAAATTTACAAATTTTCATGTTATTTATGATGATACATATTTATACTTGCGCTGCATTTGCATAAGGGCATACGATTGCATACTACGTCTACGTCCGTCCGTACCGTATACATATTTATAGATGCATTCATTATTTGAATATAAAAATAGAACAATTATGTAGTATTTTGGTTTTTGGTAGTAAGATTATTATATGAAAAATAAATTAAATTTTATATTTTTAAATTTTTTTTTTTTCTCTTATTTTTTTTTTTTTTTTGTTTTTTGCAGATGGTAATGTAAAAACACTAACAACAACAGCAACAGAAACAGCAACAAAAAATACTACCACAATGAATAATGATCAAATACCAGTAAATGATCCAGAAATAGAATATAATTTAAATAATTTTAATTTTGATCAATTGTTACTTAATCAAAATTATGATGTAAACAATGAAGAAGGTGCAAAATCTTTAAATCAATTTTTAAATAAAATTGAATCTGAAATAATAAAAGCAACAACATTTAATAATAATGAATCTATAACATCTGCATCATTATCATCACCAACATCCATATTTGATGATAATAATTTTAATCAAAATAATAATTTATATTTAAATGATTTTCAAAATTTTTTATCTTTTGCATCTCCATTTATGTCAACAACAACAACAACAACAACAACAACAACAACAGCATCAAGAGCAAGAACAACAATACCGACATCATCATCAGTATCAGGATCATTATTGTCTTTATCATATTTATCGCAATCATTATCAAATTGCCTTAAAAAACTTATTAATTATCGTATACATTTAATGATAATTGCATTTTTAACATACACAACATTATTTTATTATTATTTACCATCATCATTATCGAATATTGACAGTAGTAGTAGTAGTAGTAGTAGTAGTAGCAGTAGTAGTAGTAATAGTTTTCCTATATCATCATATATCAATGTATTTCTTCCTTTATTAATTATTGAATTAATTGAAATTCCTATATTTATACAAAATCCAATAAATTTAAATCGATCACCTAGTGCATTTATTGATATTGCGCTATTAATGCAAGGTATATCATCGAATCGTACACAATATGCATATAAATTAATTAATATTATTGGTAAAATTTTAAAAGATTTCGCATATTTTGTATTCTTTTTTGTATTTTATCATTTAATTATTACAAATGCATTATCAATAAATCAAATTCATGATTATGATCATCAAATATTATTAAATAATGAACAGATGATAAATGATATCAATGATAATAATAATAATAATGATAATCATGAGCAATTTCATTATGAAATATAGCCAATAAAAATTAGATAATAATAATTATTATTATTATTCAATAATTCTGTGTATGATTAAATAAATGCATATTATTATTTTGTGTACTTAATGAGAAATCAATTTGAAAAAAAATATACATATATTGAATATAACATACATATAACATAACATTATTAATCGCATATTTACTTAGAGATAAATAGCAACAAAAAAAAACTGCATATTAAAATATTAATTTTTGCAATAAAATAAAATAAAAATATTTTAAATAATAATGATAATGATGATCGTATCTAATCGTATAAAATCGTAATCATAAATCATAAAAATTTCTTATTATTTTATTATAATGCAAATAAATTAACATAATACTTAAATTCAGGGAAATTTTTTGCTGTATGTACTAGAGATTTTATCAGAAAAATAATAATAAAAAATAAAGGCCCTAACTATAATCGACATACAGTATGTATATGACATAACAAACATAAGAAAAAAAAAATAACGAATATTAAAACATATTTGGTTAACTATAATGACATAAGCTGCTATACCCTTAATAGACGGATCGAAACGAAACGATACATACGTTAGTATTGTGATACATTGACAGCCATCGCACAATTCCGGTCACAACTACAGCGTATACAGTAATTAAATGGGACTTTTTACGGTGTGAATTTTACGCTGTCGCTTTCGTCCAAATAGATTCTATTCTATTCTATTTTTCAGCGACAACGAGCTATTCGCGACCTGAATTTTGCTTAATAGTAATTCGTAAGAAGCAAAAATGTAAAATTCATGTTATGTTACGCTGTGATTGTCGTCCGAATTGTGTGAATTTTCGGCGATACGCTCTTGTTGTCGCCGGAATTGTGCGATGGCTGTGAGATTGAACTGACTGTCCAAGATGTACGTATTCTTACGTTCTTTAAATTTCGATGGTACATTTATCGTTTCTACTCGTTTTATAGTTTGAATTTGAATTTTTTTTTCTGAAAATGATGATTTTTAATGTAAAAATAGATAAATATAAAATAAATATCACTGATAAACTCATACACAATTTTACTCGTTTCGAATCGTTTCTATTTAAGGCAAATTATTAAACTGACGGAACGAGTATTAACGTTCGTTCAATTTGTTTCGTTTCGAAGACGGCAATATCAGTTAACAGTCCAACTCATTGATTTAGCTCATTAGCTGTGTTTGTAGCCCGATATAAATATCATATAGTCTATGCCAAATTTATGTCGATTATAGTTAAGCCTTAATTCTATTATATAATTATGTACTTTAACAAAAACAAAAAGTAAAAAAAAAAAATAAATAAATTGGTGAAAGATTGTAAATTTCAAATAAAAAAAGCAATTAATTTTATATGTATTCAAAAAAAACAAAAATTTATTTCATATTTTTTACTCTTAATGTATAGGTATGTCTTCTATTTCTTATATATGTATATATTTTTTAAAAAAATTATTTCATATCAATATTCAAAATTTATATTTTAGCTTTTCTTTTCGTATCAAGTTTAATAATATAAGACTTACTACTACTATTTAAGAAAGAAAGAAAAAAAAATAATATGAAAATGAAAATTTTAATAACGAAAAATTTCACAAAAACCTCCATTTTAAAAATCAAATTAATTAGTTTTTCAGTTTAAAAACAAAAAAAAAAAGAGCAATTTTCATTTCAATTCAATTTTAAAAAAGATTTTATTCTCTTCATAAAGCTCTTTTTATTATCGTTATCATCATGATGATCGTCGTCGTTACTGCTGCTAGTTGCGCTGCTGATGGCACTCGCACTGTTCTCCTTCATTGTATTTTTTTCGTTATTTTTTCCATTTTGATTTTTAATTATATTTTTTGTATTTCTATTATCATCTGTGTCCCCTCCAGAATAACTCTGTTTATCTTCAATTAAATTATCTAATGTAATTTTTTTATCATTTTTATCAAAATTTTCAATAATTTTCGTTTTATTAATTGATTGACTGATAAATTGCTCTTTTTCTGATAATAAAAAATTATTAAACTTATTATCCTTATTATCTAATAATAATAATTGTTCTTGTTGATGTAGTTGCTTTGAATTTGAAGAGTTTTCTAAATGGGGACACACGTATCCCTATGCAGTTGTTATTTTTTTTGGCTGTTGTTTCTCTTCACGATCGATTATTGAATCTTGACGGACTACATCCATATGCCCTTCACGTATCATTTTTTTTTCCCATTTTGTTAGTTCTTGTCTGTCAAAAATAAATTTAATATATTTCAAAATTATTTTCATTTATATCTCAATATTTAAAAACGTTTTACAAGACAACATTTTGTCTAACTTACTTATATTTTTCAAATTCTTTTTTAGCTTCTAATTTATATTTTTCTTTTTCTTCATCACTTAATCTTGTCCATTTTTCGGTCATTCTTTTTATCCAATCTTTATATATCATATTTTTTGGTATTGGTTGTAATGAACGTTCATTTATTACAAATTTAAAGAATGCTGATGTTGGTTTTTTTGGTCTACCTAATTCTTTGACACGTTTTCTGAATGCTCTACGTTCTTTCATTTCATTCACTTCCAATTTGAATTGTTTTATTTCAGTTTTTTGTGTATCTGTTAATTTATCATTGTATTTAGCACGATTTTCTATATATGACATTAAATCTTTTTTATATTCTTCTTCTAATTTATTTTTTAAATCATCATTTACAGTTCTCCATTTTAATGCTACAGTTTTAACGACTTCAGCAACATTTGCTTTTGGATTTTGTGCAACAATTTCTGGTCGTATTTGTTTCATAAATCTAAAGTATGGTGTTAATGGTTTTTTTGGTTTCGGTGGTAAACCTAATTTTTCTTCAGCCGATTTTGATAATTGTGTACAGCTAGTAATTGTTATACATCTACAAAAATTAAATAAAAATTATTAACAAATGGAATTCTTAAAAAAAAAACAAAAACTTTGAATGCGGAAAATACAAACAAAAACAAGCATGGTTTCTTATACTACAATACCTATTTGAATTGAATAAATTTCGAGAATTATTTATTACATCTCGTAGGATAAATGTATTCTTGATAAACATCATTTTCAAAACATTTAATTTATAAAAAAAATATTCGAATTTTTAATTAGGAAAAACTAAAAATATTAAAAATAAATTCTTTTTGTAAAGGTAAAGGCGCGACGCAATGACAAAATTTTAAAATTGAAATTTGTTTTCTATTTTAGTTTTGACTTTTGACAACAAAGAACAACGGAACGACAACAGATTCGGATTTCGGAATTCTGCTGAATGAAAATTAGACAAATGGCAATGTGATGTGATGTGTTGCATTGCATCGCGTCCCGTCTCAACGAAATTCGCATGTTGAATAGATGATAAGCATAGTGAGTGAATGAGATGGTATGGGAGTGGAGTAGTCTAAACATAAATATCGAGTATCGATTCATATTTTTTTCGAATTTTATTTAAATTTTTAAAACGTTACAAAAATATATTTAACCTCTTAACATACAGTGTAGGTAGATTTATATAAAATTATTTTTTTAAAAAAATTTCCAGAGACTATAAACAACTTTAACAACAACAACAACAACATAGATCCTTACACATATCTGTGATTATTATTTTATGCAAATGCAGAAATTCCAGTTATTGCACGTCCCAAAATCAATGCATGAATATCATGAGTACCTTCGTACGTGTTAACTGATTCTAAATTCATTACATGCCGGATTATATGATATTCATCACAGATACCATTACCGCCTAACATATCTCTAGCTTCTCTAGCTATTTGCAACGCTTTACCGGCATTATTACGTTTCATGATCGATATCATTTCTGGTGTATGCAATTTTTCATCTTTCAAACGACCAACACGTAAACAAGCTTGTAGACCAATTGCTATTTCTGTCATCATATCAGCCAATTTCTTTTGTATCAATTGATTACTGGCTAATGGTTTTTTAAATTGTTTTCTATCCAATGTATATTGTCTGGCGATATGAAAGCAACTTTCTGCCGCACCCATAGCTCCCCATGCAATACCATAACGAGCATTATTCAAACAACCAAATGGTCCAGAGAATCCTTCTGCTTTCGGCAGTAAATTCTCTTCGGGTACATGAAGATCATCCATTAAAATCATTCCAGTTACGGATGCACGTAGTGAAAATTTACCATCAATTTTCGGTGTTGATAATCCTTTAGAAGTCTCTTCACGATCAACAATGAATCCTCTCAATTTATTGTCTTCACATTTAGCCCAAATTATTAGTATATCAGCTATCGGTGAATTTGTTATCCAACATTTGCTACCATTTAATATGTACGTTTTTGTTTTATTGTCGTATTTAGCGTTTGTTTCCATTCCACCTGGATCACTTCCATGATCTGGTTCCGTTAAACCGAAACATCCAATTAAATTTCCTTTTCCTAAAACATAAAAAAAATAAATCGAATCATATATATAGACAATTGAAATTTTATATTTTATTTTATTTTTATTTTTTACCTAATTTATTAATGTATTTATCCTTTTGTTTATCACTTCCATAATCATAAATTGCACCCATTACCAATGAACTTTGTACACTTAACGCTGATCGATATGCTGAATCGACTTTTTCAATTTCTCTAGCTAACAGTCCATATGCAACATTTGAAACACCAGCACAACCATATCCCTTTAGAGTACATCCGAGTGCACCAAGTTCACCGATTTCTTTCATTATATCCTTATCAAATACTTTAAAAATAAATGAAACATTATTACAAGCAAAATTTTTCATTTTATATTTGAAATACATATGCACGATGGGTAACATATAAATTTATGTGTGATGATAACGTGTGTACTGTACTGTACCTACCTTCATTTCGATTTGCTAAAATTATTCGTGGCATTAAGGAATTTTTACAATAATTAGCAAATGAATCTCTTATCGATATTTCATCTTCAGTTAATTGACTATTTAAATTGAATGGATCTTCCCAATTGAAATGATTTGCTAGAAAATCAGCAGCAGCAACAAGAACAAAAATTTTCTCAATTTTAATTATTATTCAACATTTTCAAGTTTACAGTTTATTCAGAAAAAATATATTTTAAATAATTTTATATACCTACCTTTTGATGAAAAATATTTACAATTTCTTATGGAAATAATCTTTTGGAAATTTTTAATTTGTCTGGAGAGCATTTTATAAAAACTTTTTCTTTACTTTTTTTTTTCAAATGAAAAGATATTCCCTCCTCACTAGCTACACTCACAAGTTAATTAAAACGGATATGAATGAAATGATAATTTAAAATTTCATTCAATTATAAATTTCCAACAAGAATCCAATAAGAGATCATTTCATTTTCATTATCTATAAATTTTTTAAGAAAATTCTGTTATCAGTTAGTCAGCTGTTTGTTTATCATCTCATTATCTATCTTGTGTGTGAAGTGAAGTGGACTTGTTTGTTGTTTATTTGAATTTTAATTGTTTTGTTGACTGTTTACATTTTTTCTTTGTAGACCACTTTCTACACTTACCCCCCGCAACTAAAAAGTCTTTTAAATTTTTTCTTTTTAACTGTCTTTCTTTCTTTATTTTTTTTGGTTATTTTCATTTTCAAATTTTTGACAAATCTAATGTTTTTCTTTATTAGTATTTTTTTTTCATTTCTGAGAATGTTTTTGTTTTCTCACTTTTTTTAGGAAATTTCATGGAATTCTAATTCCATATGACGTAACTAACGATGTCGATAACGAACGATACTTGTCAACACGATGACGATACTTTCACGTTTCACATCTACATCTTTCATTACATCAAAATCAAACGTTAAAGTTAAACGTCGTAACGTATCGCATATCGGCCTATCCATCCATTCCATCGTAATCCTCGGATCATATTTATTATCCTTTTTTTTTCATTTCTAAAATCTGAACTGAATAGAGTAATAGTAAACAGCTGTCAGATTTCAAGGATATTTATTTTATTTTTTAATTTTTTTTTTTTTTTTCGAAAACGAATATAACCAATGAAGAAATTTGTTCATACACACACTCAATCACACATACATATGTACATAGTGAGTGGGTGGTGAGGTTGATTCCTTGAAAAGTAATTACCTATATTTTTGTAAGTAAAAAGAGAGCAAAAAAACAAAAGAAGAAGAAGAAGAACAAAGAATTGGAGAAAAAAAAACCATTTCATATAGAGGACAAGAAGAAATTTAGAATTTTTTAATTTCTAAAAAAAAAACTTATATAGTAGTACATAATTGCTACTAATTTAATTATAATTACAAATAATTTTTTTTGTTAGTTAGTTATAATTTGTTATGTCGATTGTTAGAAAATAGAAAAACAAAATAACAGTGTTATATGTATGTATAAAGTAAAATCTTAACATTACGTTCCATCAAAGATTCTGAAAAGGAAAAAAAAGAAGTCAATCTTATCGCATAGAAACTGAAAAAGGACAAAAAAAATTTTTTTTAAAAAATTTTATCGATTTAACCTAGAAAAGGAAAATATAAGGTAAATTAATGTTCTTTAAAAATATTTCTTTTTTTTAAAGTTTTATTAATTATTTGAAAATTTACAATCCAAAAAAAAAAAAATATTGGACTTCAACTAAGCACATAAATTTTACTTAGAGAATAAATTAAAAATCATTATAATTGTATCGATGATGGCTGAAATCAAAATTAAAATATCCCTTTATCTATTATCATCTAGCTATCTATCATCCATAGAATTAAAATAGAAAAAATAAAATGTAATTTTATTTAGAATTTTATCATTTGATTTTCTATATTCTAGCTAGCTAGTTGCTGCTGTATTTATACAACAAATACAGTTCATTTAGAGAGAGAGAGAGAAGAAGTTCTTATTGAATTTACGAATTGTGAATAATAATATGTCGGATGAAGATGCTGGAGCTTGTTATACACCAGCCCAAGAGCATTCATGTGAAATATGCGGTTTATCTGGTTTAAGTGATGATTCGATGAGAGAACATACACGTACATGCCATGTCGAAGGTAATGCCCAATGTCCATTTTGCGGATTTGGTGGTGTTATACCAGCTGAACTATTATTGCATGTTAATCAAGCTCATTTAGATTATTTAACACCAGAAAATGAATTAATGAATTTCATTGATGATCAGAGTCCAAGGTAAAAAAAAAAAAAATGGATACGAATTACTTTTATTGCTTTTATGTTGAATATTTTACAGAGAAAAAAATTTCATTTCACATTTTAATGTTTTTTTCATTTCATTTCATTTTTATCAGTGTGGATGGAGATTCTGATTCAATATCAGAATGTAGAGGAATATCTCCACAATATAATAATCATTTACATTTATCAAATCAATTTCATCAACAGCAGCATCAGCAGCAGCATCACAAATTAAATAACTCCATAAAGGTAATTGAACATGCTTTTTTTATGGATGCAAATTCAATTGATTTTAATACTAAAGATTACAATAAATTTTAAATTAAATACACATTTTGCAATTAAAGGTAACTGAATCAACGAATAGTAGTTCAGTAGTTAAACAAAATTTACAACAGCAGCACCAGCATCAGCAATCATCATCATCATCATCAGCAGCATTACTGTTCAATAATTCAAATAATAAAATTATTTTTGACAACATAAAACAACAACAACATCAAAATAATGGTCATGTAATATCATGTTCGAGTAACATAGATAATATATCGATGATTTCATCGATGTCGTCTTCATGTTCTTCCTCTTCTTCCAATTGTAAACAGCATCAGCAACAGCAAAAAACTAATAATGAATTAAATAATAGAAACTGTGATACGATGAATACGAATACGAATGGTAGTTTTATTAGTAGTGGTAGTAGCAGTACAATTAGTTGTAAAGAAATGGTTAGTGTTAATGTATCAAATGGAAGTGATTTATCAAATAATGTAAGTGGATGTGGTGGTGGTGGTGGTGGTGTAGGAGTATCAAATAATACTCAACAAAGTGGTCAACAAGGACAAGGTTCACCATCAAGATCACAACTTGGTCTTAAATTAAAAACTCATACTCCGGCTAATAAAAAACAACAGAGTCCATTACAATGCCCTTTATGTCCATATAAATCAGATAGCGCCAACATTCTGGAAGAGCATATTAATCGATCACATTTTGATCCATTAAGTCCGAGTGTTAATGGTTCTGGTTCTGGTTCAAATAATCATTTTGATACATTAAATGCATTACAATGTCCAATTTGTACACGGGTATTTGAATCATCATCAGATTTAGAACTTCATGTTAATATAGAACATAAGTGAGTTATTGTGTGTTTTTTGATTATATCGTATCTCTTGTTACTCTCTTCTAATCATACAATATAAAATTCAATTAAAAAAAATATTTATGTTTTTATTAATTTTTAGGGATATTCTTAGTCCAGGAAAACATAATAACGATGCAGTATTTTCAATTGGTAATTCTGGTAGTATTTGTCCAGTTTGTAATATTTGTTTGGATAATATGAAACCACAAGAAATGGAATTACATATCGAAGAGCATTTCACAAAAAGTCCAAAAAGTTCAAATTTTGATGCTGATTTAGAGAAGCAAGCACAGAAATTACGTGAACAAAGAGAATTCGAAATGTTACGTGCACAATATGGAATGGATGATCAAGGAAATTTTCGTGAACAATCGGCAGCAGCAATGCAACGTGCTGTTTATGCTGGTGAAATGAGTGTAGCCGATTATTATGAAAGGCAAGTCGGTTTACGAGCAGCTGAATCGCATGGTATCGATGATGGTACATCATGTACAAAATCGGTTGCTGCCAGAGTATTATCATTATCATCATCATCGCCTGGTGTTATAAAATCGTTAGTGTGCTCGTCCGTTGATCATTATGCATCCAGTTATGGTGATAAAGGATGGGGCTGTGGTTATAGAAATTTACAAATGTTACTTTCTTCATTATTACAGGTCAGTAAATTTAAATATAGCATTTCCATATTAATATTATGAACATTTTCAATTTATATTTGGATAGAATACAACATTTAATGAAGCACTTTATTCTGCATGGGGAACTCATGGACCATCACGTACTGCAATGCCAAGCATATCTCGATTACAAAAAATGGTTGAAGCTGCTTGGGCGCAAGGATTTGATGTTCAAGTAAAATAAATTTTCGATAATTCAATTTTATTTGATAATTATATAAATGATAACTGATTTTCTTTTATTTTTGTTACTTTTCTTCGTTTTTTTTTGTATTTAGGGTTCAGAACAACTTGGCTGTAAGCTTTATAATACAAGAAAATGGATTGGTGCAACTGAAATTGTAACAGTTCTATCATGGTTACGAATTAATTGTCAACTAATTGATTTTCACCGTCCGACATCATCAGATGGACGCCATCCAGAATTATTTAATTGGGTATTAGAATATTTTGATAAGCCACGAGTTCATACTCCACCATTATATTTGCAACATCAAGGTATGAATTTTTTGGAATTTTTTTTCGAATGTAATGTTTACAATTTTCAATCTTTTTTTTTTTTTTTGTATAAAAATTTTTTTAGGACATTCAAGAACAATCATAGGTATAGAACAAAGAGTTAATGGACTAACATTATTAGTATTAGATCCTAGTCATGGTCCCCGTCAAGTAGCAGCATTGGGCTCATCACAAGATTCATTAAGACTGATTCGAAGAGGACCATCAGCAATGAGAGCACCACAATATCAAATTGTTGCCGTACGAGGTCTTATAGAAACTGAAGAACAATATCAGGTAAGCGGTAAATAAAATTCATATTTTATAATAATTGTTGTAACCAAAATTGTTTTATTTTATTTTTATTATTATTTGGCTTTTTTTTTTTTTAAAAAATTATTTAATTGCAAACATACACTAAAATTTTGGTGAAATATTCATTCTACTTACTATACAACATCATGGCAGAATCAATCAATCAATCAATTTCTGTTCTTTATTTACTACGTTGTTTATTTTTTGGCTCATTTTTCCATGATTTTAAAATTTCTATCCAACCCCATGTACATATCTTGTTTTATTGATGTTTATTTTTTTCCATTTTTCTAATAATTTTTTTATATTTTTGATTTCCTTTTTTATGTTTGCTTCTATTTGATCCTATCCATCTCAATATAACCATTCATTAATTCTTTGTTAAAATGTCCATGTTTTCATGGTATAACCTACTCGTACACTTTGCTTACATATAAAATTAATTAAAAATGTGAAACATAAGGTCTCATTTACAACCTAATGAGGATTTTGTGCCAGAGTAGACGATATTTTATAATTTCTCCATTGTCAGCGTCAGATTAGAAATAGATCTAATCTCACTCTGACTCTGGTGAAATCTACACTGGCCGGAAAAAGGATAGCGGTATAGAATTTCTTGTGTGAATATGAAAGAGGTGTGAAAAATCTGCTCTGGCACGAAATCTACGCTGGATTGTAAATGTAAATCTAACTTAATAGAGCCATTGTTTTATGGCTGACCATCAGTGCCTCAGTGGTACACCGATGTATTGAAAAAGCACTTCACGATGAATCAATCCTATATTTACCATAACTAGAAAAACAATTTTGATACATAAAAAATCTGAAAAGAAAAGACTGATCATTAAAGTTTTGTATTCATCGCGCATCATAATTCACTTTATTCGCATACACATATTTTGCTTGTATTTTTTATTTTATTTTTTTTTTTTAAAGATTTCATGTGATAAAATTTATGAATAATATTTACAATATGATTTTATTATTAATAAAATATTTATTTCACACCTTATGTATTGTTGTTTATAGGCAAGTAAAGTATTACGATCTTTAAGAATTCCACCAGATCGTTGACCTGTCGTTGTTTATATTACTGATTATATTATTATTATTATTATTATTATTATATTGACTATTGATATTATTATTATTGTATTATTATTATTATGTTATTTATTTAAAAAAATTGTTAAAATATTATCGATTTATAAAAATTTCAATTCAAAAAATTATTATAATAATTTTGTAAAAAATAAAAATAAATCATTTCATAATATTATCATTATTTAATAAATTAAAATGCTAAAAGACATAAAAAAAAATATGAAGATAAGAAAATATAAATAAAATAAAAAGTAAGTAAAAAAAGATTAGAAATGAGAAAAAAAAAATTAGAAACTAAAAATCGAATAAAACGAACTAAAGAGATATAAAGATCTTTAAAAAAAAATTAAAAATACATAATGTAAAAACAAAAATGAAAATTAAAATAAAATTTAACTGACTACACACAATTTAATTTCGAAAATTAATAGGAGGGATTCATATGTCACTTTTCAGTTTTAAGGAAGTCCATCCATAAACATACGATATGTCTGACGATTGGTTGTGACACAGAAAAAAGTTGAATTGAAATAATTTCTCTATAGACATTACAACACAACCAGCGTTTCGATCTTATGGCAGACTTCATTCGGACGAGAATATTTTTTTAGAGTTCATGTCATTGACATTAATCATATACAACTGTCACAGCTTCTATGTTATTGCTACACATTTTCTCTATAAAATTGCCTCGCCCGTAAATCACAAGATCAAAATTTAAAATACATACTGCAAATTTGATCGTACAACTTGACTTGACAACTTGACACATATCCAACTTAGTTGTCAAACTTGAAAACACGACCCGAAAAATCAAAACTTTTTGATTTTACAACGACCATTGATCAGCCGTTCGACTTTCGAATTGTCTGTCAACTGATTTGATAGCTTATCTACCTACAAACAATACACTATTATTTTATTATTATTTATTTATTTGAGACCTTTTGACAATATGTACATATTTTCCTAATTTCTAAGTTTAAAACTATGTTATTTATAATGTTAGCCGACTAAGATTAAATATGTCTTGCTAAATCAATAAGTTACGACAGGTAGCCGAAGAGTTCGGAATTGAAAAATTCGACCACCAGAAACATGGGTACCATCATTTTCGATTTGTATAGTATAGACAAATTTATTTTTCAATCACGTGTACAACATTTAAACGAAATAGACTCACAGACAAGTGTCAAACAAAATTTTTTATCACGGATTTCTAAATTCTGACAAGATTCTTTATACATATATTCCAAAAGATTTAAATTTGTGTACACTACATGATGTCGTGAAAAATGAAGTGTCGCTAATAAAACATGAAAAAAAAAGCCTTCGAGTGTATATCGAATGATAAACGACAGTGTAATTATTGCAAAACAACATGTTTTCTGTGAGCAGTTGCTTGTCCATGTAAATGTACAGAAACAAACAAAATCAGTTATTGTATGTTTGAGACATCACACAAAATTATGTGATTGTCCCACTAATAGACATATGAGAAGCAAGTTAATCAAATACTGTTATGTATATTTGAACAAAACAGATTTTTTTCAAAAAACAACTAAATATCATTTAGAATTAGTTGAAAAAAATGTTTTCTTTATAAAATGCAATTTGATAATACGATGTGATTCAGTATGTATAAGAGTAAAAGCAGAGGTTGTTTTAATTTTTATTATTCATTAACAATACAACATTTATCCGAATTCAACTTATCTGTTGATCAGAGTCGTCAGATATGTGGTATATATATGTTTATGGGCTCCTTTAAAGTTTTGTAAGTTCTGTTGACATGAACGACCATCCCATCTCAAATTTCTTCGTAAGTTAACTTTTTCGTAGTTGATAGTTTTGTTTTTATTTTTTTTTAACTGTCATATTTATTTTAAAACACATGGAAATGAACTACTACGAAAACTGAAAAACTACGAAGATTTACGAAATTTTACGAAAAACTGAAACATGTGTAAAATGAATCCTCTTAATATATTGTACCTACAAATCGTATAACGTATTTTATTTACTTTGATACTTTGTTGTATTTGAATTGATTTTTTTAATTTAATTAATTTTTTATTTAAATGCTATTGTATTTATTTAATTTATGAAACGATAAATTGAAAATAATCAAGAAATTAAGAAAAAAAAAAAAAATAATTAAGTATCATTACCATACCATCAAATGCCGCATCGTTAAATTTAATTAAAAAAAAATTTATTACAATTATTTCCATTTATCGTTTCAGCAGGACTAAAATTACATTTTTTCTAATATAAATTATATTACATACATACATTTACGATTTATTATGAAATTAAAATAATAACAAAAAAGAAATGAAAAATAAAACAAAAACAAAAAAAAAAAACATAAAAATTGTAAATAAAATTGATCATTTTCAATAATTATATTGTTGTTATTATTTTACAGAAAAATTGCAAAATATTGTAATGTAAATTATTTTTAAAATTATATTTTTTAAATTGTTATTTAGAAAAACATAACAAAAAAAATTATGTAATATAAAACACATTTTTTAATCAACTGATTTCATGTTAAGTTTTTTCGTAAAAAAGTTTATTTTTTCATATCTACTACTACTCCTATTACTCTACAAATTAAAATTATCTACAAACGTAGAATTAAAAATAAAACTATAGTAGAATACGAAAACTAAAATTATTAAGGGTATTCACTGAACGTAATTAGTGGGGCTCGTAAATCGAGTAAAACGTGTAAATACTTACTGCAGGAACAGAATGTGTAGTTGTAGTTACGGTTGATGAAGCATGCAGCAAAGTTTGAAATCATATAAATTAATGTTCAACAACAACAGAGTGTGCAGCTAATGCCGAAGTTGTAGTCGTAGCTGCTGCTTGTCTTTAACAAATTTTAAATTTACAGCGCTTACAGATTGACATTTCAGTTTTTTTGTAATTGAAATTTAAGCGCCATCGATAGATGCGGAAAAATTAAAATAAATAAGAGAACCACTTAATTGATCACTCAATTTGAGCTTCAGGATATCCTACAATGCTATGCTACATGCTACAGCCGTAACTACAGCTACACATTCTGTTCTAGCAGTTATATTTTACTAGATTCACTACTCGGTTTATGAGCCACTGACTACTTTAAAATCCCCAATTCCATAGTGGAAGCTCAAGATTGAGCTTAGTTAAAAACCTTTATAAAATGCTTAAAATATGGCTCAACTCTATTGAATAAGCAGAGTTTAAGACTTAAACTACACCACTGTGAAATCAAAATATCTCTTTTTAACGGAAGTTTAAACCTTAACTGAATTTTAAGCTTTCACCGTGTGAAATTGGACATAAGTGAATAACTCTCATTGTAAAAAGAAACAAAAATTCTTTCTTACATATATGTAAAACATTTTAATTTGTTGTTGTGAAACTTATAAAAAAAATCAATGGATATTATTTTTCGTACTGTAATGTGGTATTAAATGTTAATTCAAATAAGGGTGTACCTACTTGAATAGAAGACAAACTAATTGTCATAATGTCATATCATTTAAATGTTCAATTATAAATGTCGGTTAATATTTTATTTTTCAAATTTTTTACACTATTTTGTGTTCGATTTCAAATTGCAAAATGCATTAACATGATGGTATAGTTATGATGATAGTCAATATGAGAAAGTCTAAAAATGAATTTATCGTTGAAGATGAAAGCAATTCAAATGTACATAGGTGGTGGTGCGTGTTACAGAGGAAAATAAATAAATACTTTCTTCAATTCAAAAATTTCCTTTAAATTCTGAAATGAAAGAAATTAAAATTATAAATCAAAAAAAAAAAAAAATGTGCACAAGTACACTTAAATAAGATCAGTATTTTTGTTCAAATGTACGATCATTAAGTATGTAAATATGTATTCAAATTCAATGTCAAGAAATTATGTGCTTATGTACTTTATTTATAATGAAAAAAAATCATACAAAATGGCAGCAATATCATACTTAATTCACGTGATCGTGATGACGTTTATAGTATCGCTATTTTCAAAGTTGTAAGCTTCACTAGGCTACGTCAACTCGAGATAATCAAGTCAAAAATAGTTTACCGCATGATAATGAGAAAAAAAATCATGAACCTTGCAGCAAATCTTGACTGAAGTTGACTACCCACAAGCTTACAAGTTTGAATAAATTAATATTTGACATTTGCAAGCTGAAGATTTGAAATGAATGGGTGCGTTCAGTTCAATGCAGCGATGCAAGTCAGCGATGAAAATGCAGCGATGTTTAGATAATCGCTGTATACAATTTACTGAACTGTTTACAGCGGAAAACCCCGCTGCAAACAATTGATAGTTGGCTTTGTCTTTTGTTCTAACATTAAATATGTCAAAATTTGTTTACGATGACTTTTAAAGCGAACTTTTTTTCAGCTGCAAAATATTTCAATCGCTGCAAAGTAGCGATTATGCAGCGAAGCCGTTCAGTAAGAGAAATTATTGCAGCGATGGAAAATTATACATCGCTGCGTGGAACTGAACGCGCCCAATGTTATGAAAATGCAAGCTTGTCAAAATTATGGCTTGTAACTTTTAAGACAGCCATAATCAATAAACGGACGGAAACGGAACAAATATGATGGGTAACGGATTCAGATCGATATTTCGTATTTCTATCAATCGAGTATCGAATTAAATAATGTAGAAAATTTTAATATTTTTTCAAATTTAATTCAACGGATCATTATGTTCACATTAGCACATGCTTGATACTATTCAAAATTTTCATCCTCAGCGTATACTGTACATGACAAAAATATTATATTTTTTACCAAAGTCTAAATTCTGAAATATAAACCAATACGGCAGTATCGATGCATCGTAATTCACCTTCAAGATTGATTGTGATAAGCTGATGATTACATATGTATCGATCCTGCTGCATCGATAAATTTCATAATTCAGCCACAATCACAAATCAAGTACTACCTACATGTTAATCGTATCACACTATAATTGCATTTTGAAGGTAGACATTTTTTATTTTTTTGAATATGCAAAAATTTATAATCTGAACAATAAATTAAAAAAAAAAAACAAGAACGAAAAAAACTAAAAAAAATAAATAAAATTAAATAAAAAACAAAGCAAAACATAAAAGAGAAAAACAAACAAAAAAAATGTGTTCTTAGTTTTTATCTAGTCAATTATTGAAACATATTATAAATTACTATTAAAATACAAGAGTATAGATGAATGTGTATCCTTTTAATTAATTTTTTTTTCATTCTTAGGAAAAAAAAAGAAAAAGAAGAAGCAAAAATTTAAATTAAAAAAAAAAAATCTTAATTCAAATTAAAAGGAAACGAAATACCAAAAAGCAAAAAAAAACACCTAAAAAAACAACAAAACAAATTACTATTTTAATTATATTAATTAGAAAAAATCTAAAATTAAATTACAATATGTAAAAAAGAAAAAACGAAGAAAAAACAAAACTAAAATTGAGTGAATTTTTAAATTTTATCAAAATTATTAAACGAAAAACAAAAAAAGAGCAAAACAAAACTAATTTAGCATCTAAAAATGGAACGAAATTAAAAAATTAAATTTTAAACAAAAAATATTACACTAACGCTTATTATTAAGTTGAAAAAAGAAAGAAAGAAAAAGAAAAACAAAATAAGAATAACAATTTTTTTTGTGATAAATCATTTATATGAAATATGAAAACTTACATTACATTACATTACATTCATTAATTTGACAGAAAATTTTTTAAAATAAATTGTTAGATTTGTTGACAAATGATCTTGAAATTATGCTATACATTATTATTTGGGGTGTTTTCATAAATTACTTGCAACTTGCATAATGACGCTTCTACATTCAATGTAGTGACTTCAACTTGGACATCGACTTTCCACTTTACTGCATGCTTAACTTGTAAAAGTAGCTGTCAAGTCAAGTCTATTGCATTGAATGTAGAAGTTCTAATACATATCCATTAAATTAAAATCGAAGTTGAAGTCAATGCTTTGAATGTAGAATCGGCGGCATAACTTGCGTTTGTGAACATTTTTTCTTCTATTCTGGAGCTTCAGTTTAAACTCTTGGTATTTTATGAGAAATTATTTGCTTATTCGCAAACGCAATATTGTATTTATGACGATATGCATCTGATCGTCGTAGGTTGACTTGACATTCTTGCATTGTTAAGTCATTTGCGCATACATATACATAAGTACTACAAGTTGCGCGCATTTATGAAAATGGTCATAGTCTCATTACATATTTTCTAACAGAAGTTATGTGTGAGAGTGATGAGATGATGTACCTATAATTTTTTATTGTGAATCATTTTATTATTGTTTTTATGAAAGTTTAGGTTTTTTATTTTTTATTTTTTTATAGATTTTATTTTAGATTATATTTTAGTGTAAGATTATGTAGATATATATTATGTATGTACATATAGTTATATATATGATGAATACAAAATTATTTTTAGGATGTTAGTTGTAATTATAAAATTATTTTCTAAATAATTATGTGTGTAAGTACATAAATAGTATTACTAGAGTAGTAATTTATCAAAGATTTTTTTCTAAATTTAAAAGCTTATAATGCGATGATGATAATGAGATGAGGATAAAATGAAAAAAATTATTTAAAAATTGTTTTTAGGTATATAAAATTTTTAATTAAAAAATTATTTTCATAACAAATCGAATTAGATAAATGCAAACTTTACGCCCAGCGAATACCGATAATGATGATAACATCACCATTCACGTCAAGCAGGCCATACACTTTGAGGATACACGACAATCTTTCACGAACGATACAATCTTTTTCCTCATAATGTTTGCGGGCAATATTGAATTGACGAAAGAGAAAAACTCTCGGGAAAGCTTAAAGAGAAAAAGATTGTATCATAACGTAAACATTTCTGTTGATATTTGATTTATCGTGACAATCATTTTCGTGAAGTGTATTGTGGGGAGCGTGTGTGGTTGATTTGAGGATATCTACAATCTTTTTCCCTTTAGCTTTCCTTCACGATTAAGATTATCGTGAATCGTGCATAGTGTATGGCTTACTTTAGATCAAGATTGTAAATGAAACCAATGAATCCAATGTATAATTAAACAATAAGAGATTGTTTGCCTTCAAAGTTACAAGCTTTACTTTGTAAGCTTGAGATTAAAAGAAGTCAAAAAACTTAACCAAAGACGAAAATGATGGCTATGAATCTTGCAAATTTTGACTGGAGTTGATTATAAGCTTGAATAAATGGACATTTGAAGTTTGCAAGCTGATTGTAAATGAGTGTTATGAAAATGCAAGCTTTTTGCACAGTTTTGGAACTTTGAAAAAAATACTGCCGTCCCATAAGATGTTGCATTATGGTTCATCAACAATAATTTATTGTATTTTGTGATGTCCTTCAACTGAATCAAAGGCGCTAAACACAATCAAAACAGACAGTAGAAATTTGCTACAATCAGTATATCCTTTAGTCCTTTGTAAATGAATTCTGGCTGACACAATGATGGCAGAAGCATCCATACA
Source organism: Villa cingulata (assembly GCA_951394055.1). Lineage (NCBI taxonomy): Eukaryota > Metazoa > Arthropoda > Insecta > Diptera > Bombyliidae > Villa > Villa cingulata. Next base: position 35,587,748 of record OX596022.1, read on the forward strand.
GAAAATCTGTTGGCTGTCGTGTTTGAACAATGTGTTCAAATTTATGTAGTTGCTGGCTGCTGGAGAAAAACGAATGTATGACAGACAAATTTAATTACAAGAATAAGCATGGAGTAAAGAGAAAAAACTTTTCACTTAACTCTATGAATAAGTATGACAACTGATAGCATGATTTGCTTTGAATGTATTTCTGAAATTGTTTGTGGCAAACTTCCTGCTTACGCAAGCATATTTCTGATCCTGCTGGCAGATATCTGCTTTTCATTGTGTTTGCCGCATAAAAGTCTCAATTTTTTTTAAGTTGTTATTGTCGGATCGGTCTGTCGTTATCATTAGGCGTCAAATTTTCAAATTAAAATTAAATATACCTGAGTCACGAAATAAAAATTGAAATTTTTTTTATTGTTTTTTTTTTTATGGTTTATGTGTAAATCCATCCATAAATCCATACTTCATTATTGTTTTTCTCCAAAACTTATAACAATTTTACCTATACGTTAACACATCTTTCACATTAAATGATTTGATTTGTATCAAAAATTTAAATTAAAAAAAAAAAACAAAAACATCAAAATTAAAAAAAAGGAAAAATGAAACGAAAAATTATAAAAATAAAAACAAAATAATATAATTTAGATTTCATTTTAGAACAATTTATTTTTTTAATAATAATTGTTCATTTTCATAAATAAAATGTGTGTGTGTGTGTGTTGTGTCTAGCATATACATTTAACTTACGTATACTTACCTTACAATATATGAAAAATTAAAATAATAATAATAATAATGTATGTACTTGCATTTAAATGAAGAAAAACTTGTTCATTTTGAAGATAAACTGAAATAAAACAAAAAAAAAAAAAATAAACAAATTTAAAAAATAAATAAAAATAGAAAAAAAAAGTATTTTTTTATGAAAATTTACTCCTAACAAAACAAGTTTAGTAAATTAATACATCATATACATACCGATACCATATACATACATGCTAGTTTGAATTTGAAATAGTAACACAAAGATAAAAATTAAATTGAAAAAAACTGAAAATAAAAATAAATTAAAAAATAAAGTGAAATGCTATGTTCAAAACAAATACATTATGAATAGTTTTTAATAATCTGAAAAGTCAAAAGAGAAAATAATAAAGAAATGAGAAAGGCAAGGGAAGAAGATGAGGATTGGCGATCTTGTTAGCTTGTGACAATTTTTTCGACTTCAGTATCAGTATGTTGTCAAACTCAGCGATGTATACCCATGTATCAACCATATTGGTAGTTAAAGTTTTGTGATAATCCATCATTTCTGCTGATTATGGAATTGCATTTTAACTAGCAACAACATTTTTTGTCCAAATTTACAATTATTTCAAACAACAAATGTTTATAAACATGTTTAAAAAATACTTATGTATCTAAACTCGAATGTATTTGAAACAAATATCACGAAATATTGGAAGCGTTGAGAGAGATAGAGGGGTCACAAGCATAAGCAACAAGACCACATCATATTATCTAGAGATAATATGTCCGAAATGCATGACAATTTCGTATTAAACTATAGAAAAGAAGAAGAAAAGCTAATTTTACACATGCACAAAATTTATATGCGAAAAATAAACAAAATGAGTTGTGTATACATATATTCTCGATTTTTCTAGAAGATCAAAATCTTATCTGTATAAGCATGCTCAAAACTTACCAAGTGATTTGGGTAGAGCTCTAGAATATTATACATTTGTACACGGTTAATTATTGTATATTGCATTGAGATTGGATTGGAATGATGATCGTCAAGAAAAGTATGTAATATTCCAAGATCCTATGGCCCCCTCACCTACGTCGTTTTAGCGAAGCTGAAATTTTTAGGAGAATATAGTAGTCTACTATGTAATAAGTCCAGACCCAGAGTAGTAAGTCTAGAAATCATCTCGGTGAAGGCTCAGGCTCGACATGAGCTGTAGCACTACTGATGATGATGATGATGAATAGTCTATTATGTATTGTTAGGATGGTATGGATACTTTCTATGTTGAAAGCGGAGCCCTTTTATAGGTAGAATGTACTAAAGATAAAAAAACGAAAGGGCTCTGAAAGTCTATATTATACTCTATAATATAAACTTAAAAACACAGAAAAAAAGTACATATATTGAAAAGTAGATGTAGCTAATAATGAGGAAATGAATTGAAAATAAGAGAAATAAAAAATTTAATATAGAATAGAATCATAGATAAAATGAAATAAAATAAAATAACTTAAAAAATATATATTATATTATATAGATTTGCCTTAAAAATAAAAAAAAAATTATAAAATATGAATAAAAAAAAAATATTAAATTATAAATGATATATCAAATTTATTATTATTATTATTATTATTACTGTGTACATTATTGATGATGATGATGATGATGATGATATAAAATATCATTTATTCTATCTTCGAATATATTTTTAAATAATAAAAATACATTACAATATGAATAAATAAATAATATAAATAATTTATAATAAATTATTAAAAAAAATTCTATATAAAAAGAAAATAACGAAATAAGTTTTGAAAAAAAAAAATAAATAAATAAATAAATAAAAATATGAATGTACTACATACATAATAAGGCCATTTTCACACACTGTGACATGTCGTAACTATATGTCACAGTATGTGAAAACTGCCTAACATTTACATAAGTACATATAGTCATGTGGATTATGATGTAATAAATAATAGGGTAATTCATGTCAATTTTTCGTTTGTTCGTTGCGTGTTATGCCGCTTCTACATTCAATGCATAGTGGATTCAACTTGGACTTCGACTTTCGACTTCACAGCATGCTTAACATGTAAAAGTAGCTGTCAAGTCAAGTCTATTGCATTGAATGGAGAAGTTTTAATACATATTCATTAAAGCAAAGTCGAAGTTGAAGTCACTGCATTGAATGTAGAAGCCGCATTAAGCATGCTGTGAAGTCGAAAGTCGAAGTCCAAGTTGAAGTCACTGCATTGAATGTAGAAGCGGCATTACTGCTGAAACTTCATTTGAATTTCATTCGAATTTCACTTCGAGGAAGTGTAATAAATGATCATTTAAAATTATAATTTGAAGTGACAGACCACAAATGAATAATCATTCTCAATGAATTAAATAACTATCATTGATTCGCTTTCGTCTGTCTAGCAATTTTAGTAATTACGTATTTCACATAAATGAATGTAATGAAAATATAACAAGAAAAACAAAAAATGATACATAATGATAAACTAAATATAAAAATATGTATGTGTGTATGTAGTAATAGAAATTTGAAAAAAAATAAAGAAAATATTTATAAATACAAAAGAAAATCATAAAATTCTATTGCAACAAAAGATGAAAATATAACAAAAATAAATACAATAATAAAGAGAAATATATCTACATCAGGACATAAGTATGTATGTATATTAGATTTTATTATAAATACATATGTACTTACGTATGTGTGTACATCATGAAGTTATCAAAAAGAATATTAAAAATAAAGCTTAAGACAAATAGTACATATTTGAAAATAAAATGAGAAAATATATGAAGTGTGTAGTAGTAAAGAAAAATAAATTCATAAAATACGCATAAATAAAAAATACAAAAAACATAAAAAAAAACAACAGATAAAAAAACATACAAAAAATAAATACAAAATTGTATCAATTCTACTTCAAAATTCCTTGTTAAGCTTAGTACGGAGTTTGAACGGAATTCCATTCCTCATATAAAATACGTGTAAAAAGATGCACGAAATTCCATGTACCCAATTTCTCGGTTTACTTTTTGTTTTGTGATTACGGAGAAATTGGAGACATTTTTTTTCCGATCACGTTTGGAAACGGAATAAATAGTGTTGGACAATTATTACGTGTGGTTTGTTTGGTAATTTTGACAGAACAGAAAACCCAGTTGTTGCTGTCAAGTATTATTTGTCATTTATTCTTCTCACTCGTTCATCACAATCCCAACACAATAAAATCATTCATACATTTCTTTTTCTTCACATTCTAATCTACATGGAATTTTTCTGTATAGAAATTAAATAACAAAAATGATGCACGGAATTTTATTCGAACTCCGTACTAAGCTTTATTCTTCATAATTTCGTAGTTTTTTAAAATAATAATTTAATATATAGGGTTTACCAATAGGAACATCAAAACTTTCAACAGCCACAACGATAACACTAGTCGGAAAGTTAAACCTTAAACTTTGATTTGCTGTGTTTAGTATTACTGTGTGTGACAAGTAGTGATAGTGATTATGAAAAGGTCACTGATCAAAATATTTTAATCTTCCATTTTAAATGAATAATTGTGTTGTACGTATAACAGAATGATGCGTTTATACACGATGAGCATAATTAATTAAGTAGTTATGTAATTCAATCCAAATACCTAGCTAGGCTAGGCTAAATATACTATAAATTTTTGATAAGGATACTTTTTTTTAGGTTATATATCAAATTACACGATATTATGATATACTGATTTCGAAGTGCAGGTTAGTTTCCTGTCCACGACAAGCAAAAGTATGAAATAAAATTTTCAATTTTTCATTGCCAATTTCCAATTTTCATTAATTTCCAACAGTACCAGCTTGTTGGGAAAAATATTTTAGAAATGCTGATGAGTATAGTCTGTACTTGCTGACAACAAGTAACACAAAGTATTATTAAATCATTAATTCATGCTATTAGACGATCAGTCTATGTCCTTTCATGTAAAACAGTTTGCTTCTCTATACCAGCAATTCAGTGGTTCGCAATCCACGTTAATCTGTAAGTACACACAGTTGATAGTAATAAAGTCTAGAAATCATTTCGGTTCGGTGAAAGCCCTGGCTCACCTAGAGTTGTCTTTGGTGCTGTTGATTGTTGAAGAAGAATGCAACAAGGAATAAGAAGAAAAGATATGAATAATCCTGGATACATACAAATATTTTTTTTTTGCACTGCTGTTGCTGTATTCTGCTTTCTACATCTACACATTACAGTAAAAAGTAACAAAATGAAAAAAAAAAAAAATAAATAAATAAAAATAAAAAGAAATAAATAATATAAAAAATAAAAATATTTCCATAAAGTATTTATATACACAATTTACATACAGATGAAAGTCCATACATTAAATCATAATACAACTACATACTTCTCATATATACAATTATACATAATATAAGCTAAACATAAAATAGATATATTACATACATATAAAATATAAATCATATTTATATATACATATAAAGTACATTATTTATAGTAAATAAATAAATTTATGTAACATCATTTTATTTTTTTTTAAAAATTCAATTCGCTTATTATTGCAAAACATAAACAAAACAAAATAAAAACAAATTTATTAGTATACAAAAATTAATAACAAAATAAATAAAATTATATATAATTCATAATACACAAAAAAAGAAAATCTACAAAAAAAAAATATTAAAAAAAATATTAAAAATAAAATAAATTAGAAATACTCGTATATTTATTAAAATGTCATTGATAAAAACGAATATATACTATACTTACATAAAATACATATTTTTTCAGCTAAAATTATTTTAATTAAAAATAATGCAAAAATTACAAAAAAAAAGAATATAAATAAGTATATAATAAAACAGTAAGAAAAAAAACAATGAAAAAACAGCAAAGAAACATTAAAAAAAAAACAATAAAAAAAACAATGAAAAAACAGCAAAGAAACATTAAAAAAACAATGAAAAAACAGTAAAAAAACATAAAATACAATAAAAAAAATTTATAAAACTAAAAAAAAACCAAAGAACGAAATGTAAAAAAATATGAATTAACAAAATATAACTTCTAATTTAGGCCTGATATTATTAATAAAATATGTGTGTTTGTACTTATGTACGCATAAAAATATAAACAATAAATTATTATACTTATATTCATATGTATATTTTTTCAGGATAATTAAATTACATTTAATAGAATGCAATAAATAAAATAAAATGAAATATAAAAAAGTAAATAAATAAAATAAAATGCAAATGAAAATTTAAATTAAAAGAAAATAACAAAAATTAAAATTTATAGAAATGAACAGAATGAAAATCTTATAAAATATATAAATTTTAATGTGCATTATGAACACACCCTTTCTATGCAAGAATACAGTGATGACAAAAAGTCATCGAACTCCCCTAACATTTTTTGACATGCATACATCATCGTGTCGTGGTTATTGTTTGATTACAAAGATTTTGGTTGAGTTCATGTTTACAGAATATACTATCAATTGATTGTAGTACTAGATTTTTAGTCCTAAATTAGTATTCACTTAAGTAGCAGAACTGTACTGGTTTTATATGTAACAGCTTTCATAAACTATCTGCATTGCAAGAAAAAAGAAAGTGACATTGATAGTTGATTTCGCTTTGTTTTGTTTATGGTGGCGTTATTGTTGTTTAACAAGGGGGAGGATGCTACTCGCAAGCCTGATCACTCAGTTATAGAAGTCCATCGTAATTGAAACCTCCGTTTAGTCCAACATCTTCGTCGCTCTCAGGTAACGAAGAGGCTCAATCCGATTTTCATGCCCGAAAGATTCGAGCTGGACGTCATTAGTCGGACCCAAAGATGTGCAACCATATAAAAGAAGAAGGGAGAAGGACTTACACTTACACAGAAAGTATTTCGTCATGTCACACTTTAATTTATAACAATTAATTCATTTTAAAAATTATTTTTCTTCTATTAAATTTGTAAAAAAATTTTTGAAGTAAAAGCAGAAAGAAAAAATATGGCTGAAAATGTTTTTACTAAACTTTTACTACAGCGAACTTCTAGCCAACGTGAACTTACTGCATTTGCGCAAGCAGAATAAAATATGAACATGTTGCTTTCTTAAATCTAACATCTAACACAGAACTGCAAATATGAACTCACCATTTCTATGGGATTTATGTCAGAGGGGATTGGAAGTGGTGAAGTCTAGTTTTCATAGTTTTATGAAACTACTTATGTATCTATGTAATTTAAAACAAACAAAAAAATGTTAAGGATGATACAGCGATGATTTTATGTCAATACTGTACGTTGTTATAAAATTGTGCATAAATTCATATGTACTATTTGTGCAAAGTTGTATATGTGATGAAGTTTTATGAATTGTATAAAATGAGAATGAAGTCCTAATATTGTAAAAGAGAGCTTTCTTCTCTATACCAGCAACTCAATAATGATTCGCAATCCATGTTAAACTGTAGACTGTAGATGTATTCTTATAGGATAGTAATGAAGTCTATACATAGAAATCACTTCAGTGAAAATCTTGGCTCACTTTAGAGCTGTAGTAGCACTGATAATAATGAAATTTTATTTTTCAATTATTTATTTTCATAATTTTATTTATTTAATTATATTATTCTCGTTAATATAATGTACCTATATTTACATACTTACATTTATATTATGTGTATGTGCGTATATGTACATCATATGTGTGATATTATAATATGGATTTATAAAATTTGAAATCCAAGTATAATATTAATATGTAGCTTTTTTTCCTTTTAAAGAATTTAAAATGAAATGGTAATTTTTTTTTATTTTTGGATAAAAAAAAAAAAAATCAAATAACAGAAAATTTCAAGTGAATTCATAAGAAGAGTATGAGTGCCTGTAAAATTAAAAATAAAAATATATATTTTTATCTTCAAATTTTATATAAGAAAAGGATTAAATATAATGTATTTAGGAAAGAGAAAATGATAAGGATACAAAAAGAAGTACATATATGTATGTAATTTTTTGTCTGTGCTTTGTACAAAAAAAAAAAAAAAAAACATTTACCAATAATTAATATTTTTAAAATGCTTTATGGCAAATTTTTATTTTTATAACAATCTAATTCAATAAAAAATTGTTAAAAACAAGAAAAAATTACAGTCCATTCAGACACGCCACGCCATATACTCACGTATTTTAATTCATACGAGAAAAATTATTAATTTTTCACAAAATAAAATAAAAAGAAACAGTCCGTATTGTAAGTAGTTGCAACGAGATCATTTACTTATAGCCCAGTCAAATTAGCATTTAAGCCTACAATAATTCAGACCTAGCTGAAAATTGGTGGAAGTCTTAAGCTCGTTGTTAGAAACAAAATGCCAAAGTTCCTCATCGATGTGACCTCTGCAAAAAAAGTTATTCAAGGTCAAAGGTCACGAAAATCGGTTTTTTGCCTTTTTCTCGGAAACGGTAAGTGTTATCGCAAAAATAGGTTATATAAAAGTTGTAAGTCATCTAATTTCCTATAATAAATGTTCTTGTACTTTTTTTCGTACGTATTACCATTTCCGAGATATCGCGATTTTAAACATCGACCGCTGCTGATAGGCGCGCTTATGCGGCTTATACGGGCCATCGACCATTTACTATAAGTAAAAATGCTACAGTATCTATGTTGTAAGCAAATTAAACAATAAAATTTCATTAAATATAATATTTATATAAATAATATCCACAAAAATAATATTTTTAATATAATTCAATATTATATTTATTAATATAATATAATACAATACTTATAAAATGTACAAAACAATATGCACACGTTTCCACGCCACCCGTGTGGTAGTGCACTTGGCGCATTTTTTTTTAACGTGGTTTCCCCTGTAGGTATACTCCACAATCTATTGGAATAAATGTTTTTAGATGTTATATTATTGATTTAAAAAATTTTAATATTATAATAATTGAAGTGTCATTAAAGCAGAACAATACAATAATGTAAATACTATAATCGTTGTTGGTGAAGATGTTGATTTGTTAATATTGCTTACTGCACGAACACCATCCGATAAAATTATCTATTTTTTAAAACCAGGGAAAGCCCAAGTAAAAACAAAAATATATTCGTCAAAAAGTTTACCTGCATACCCCAAATGTGAAGCTAATATATTATTTTTGCACGCAATAACTGGCTGTGATACTACATCAGCAATTTTTAAAAGGGGTAAGATAACAGCATTTAAATTGTTTGAAAAAAGAAATGATTTAATCGTCTACGCAGAAGTATTTAAAAAAATTGATTCTTCACCACAAAACATCATGACAAATGGAATTAAGTTTCTGCTTGCTATTTATGGAGCCCCCAAAAAAATTGATAGTATAGATAAGTATAGATATTTGAGCTTTGCCAAAAATACACGGAAAAATAAAAGAGTTCAGCTATCGTGTCTTCCTCCAACATCAGCATCTGCTTATCAGCACTTATGTCGCGTTTACTATCAGGTTCAAGTGTGGCTGGGCAATCAACTGAACCCAGAAGACTGGGGTTGGAAATTGATTGATGACAGTTTGGAGCCAGTTCAAACACTACTCCCGCCTGCTCCGGAAAGACTTCTAAACACCATCTTTTGTAATTGCAAAAAGGGTTGCAGCAAAAATTGTAGCTGTAAAAAAGTTGGTTTACCTTGTTCTTTAATATGCACTAATTGTCAAGGCGAGTCTTGCTCCAATGTAGCCCATACAGTAGATGATGAATTTGATGAAACTAACGAGGAGACAATGTCTGAGCCTTCCTTTTTGGAACAGTTTATAGAAACACAAAATGAAGATGAAAATGAAGAAGAAGAAGAAAACGAAGAAGATATTATAGTTGAAATAACACCTGATGAATATCAATTCGATTAACCATTTTTATAAATTAACAATCTACCCACTTAAATAATAATTCCATTTCAATAATAGTTCTGCTTCAATAATAATTCCACTTTCATAATAGTTCTGCTTTAATGACAATTCAGTTATTATAATATTAAAATTTTTTAAATCAATAATATAACATCTAAAAATATTTATTCCAATAGATTGTGGAGTATACCTACAGGGGAAACCACGTTAAAAAAAAATGCGCCAAGTGCACTACCACACGGGTGGCGTGGAAACGTGTGCATATTGTTTTGTACATTTTATAAGTATTGTATTATATTATATTAATAAATATAATATTGAATTATATTAAAAATATTATTTTTGTGGATATTATTTATATAAATATTATATTTAATGAAATTTTATTGTTTAATTTGCTTACAACATAGATACTGTAGCATTTTTACTTATAGTAAATGGTCGATGGCCCGTATAAGCCGCATAAGCGCGCCTATCAGCAGCGGTCGATGTTTAAAATCGCGATATCTCGGAAATGGTAATACGTACGAAAAAAAGTACAAGAACATTTATTATAGGAAATTAGATGACTTACAACTTTTATATAACCTATTTTTGCGATAACACTTACCGTTTCCGAGAAAAAGGCAAAAAACCGATTTTCGTGACCTTTGACCTTGAATAACTTTTTTTGCAGAGGTCACATCGATGAGGAACTTTGACATTTTGTTTCTAACAACGAACTTAAGACTTCCACCAATTTTCAGCTAGGTCTGAATTATTGTAGGCTTAAGCCGTTTTTATGGCTAATTTGACTGGGCTATTAAGTGATACTTAGCTGAGTTTAGCATCGTAGTATATGCTAAGCTAATAGCTAATAGCTAACAGTCACCCACACCATATACTCGTTCTACTATAAGTAGTGGCAGCGCAAGTTTATTTATTTGATATCTGAGTTGTAGCTGTAGCTGTGTTGGTGTGGTAGTAGTGATAGTATCTAGTACTGTTGTATACTCGTATACGCTTAGCTAGTAGAAGTAGTCTAGTTCACAGTTCACACTTCACAGCACTCACACCATATACTTGTTCTTATTTTCTCTCTTTTATATAAATATTTTTTCTCTATTATTAAAATACATGATAGATTGATTGATAGATGAGATGAGCATGAGATAAAGCCGTGTAGGCGTGTACTATACAGTAGGTTAAATAATGAGAGTGATTGTGGAAATGGTAGAATAGAATAGAATAGAAATACTTCATTAGCAAATGATAACTGGATGATGATAAGTACGTTACCACGTTAATATTATTTCTCGATTTACTATCAAGTTTAAATCTTTGACAGTTATGTTTTGGTTTTATATACTGTTGCTGTCATTGGGTATTGAATTTATATAACTATATGTAATTCGATCATTCGAATGTATTCTAATACAAAAATATAATTTTTTTTTTAAAGGATACTATAGGTTTAGGAGCTAAGCTACATGCATATATAAGTACTCTTTTTTTTTAATTTCCCTTCTTTTAATAAATTTCCTTTTGCAATACATATACTACTACGTAGTAGCGTATACTCGTAGTATAGTATCAATGATCACATGCCTGTCTCAGGCATTCGGCATTTTAAAATTTGCCAAAAAAAAAAAACAAAGCATCACAAAGCAAAAAACAAATAAACAAATAAAATGAAAACAAATTTAAATACATTGTATACTCAAATTCAATTACAAAATATATTATCTACACATAAATAAAATTACAAATAAACTGAAAAAAAAACAAAAACAAACAAAAAATAAATAAAAATCATCAAAAACCACAAAAACAAAAATAGACACAAATAAAATAAAAAAATAAATAAAATGAAATGAAATGATATTTTGCCATTTTTTTTTTAAATTCAAAGATATACATATGTACATTACATAGTAAATATTTTTATCTAAATTATATATTTACAATACAAATACTTAACATATACATACATATAAAATGCATAATAAAAATGTATTATGTAGTTTTATATATGACAAAAATATTCATTACATATTTTACAACAATATAATAACATATTAATTTATAATTAATTTTATTATGCAATATCAAAGCAAAAAAATAAAAAAATAAAAATAAAAATAAAAATAAAAATAAAATAAAATAAAATATACAAAAAAATATATACATATTTAAAAACAAAAAAACAATAGATACAAACACAAAATAAAACAAAACATAAAAATAAAATTGAAAAACAAAAAACAAAATACAAAATTAAAACAAAAAAAGAAAAATAAAACAGAGAAAAAAAGTAAAATTGTAAATAAAAATATTGTAAAGATAAATATTAATAAAAAGAAAAAACAGAAAAACAAAATCAAATGTTACATAATGTATAGAGATATAGAGATATATATAAATATATATGTGTGTGTACGAGTATATTTATGTGTGTATAAATTTAGAAAAAGAAAAAAAAAACATTATAAAAAACAACAACCAACAACAAACACATATACATATGTACATACGAATACGTTAAGGTATTATTATATGGTATTGTATTACATATGTTATATCATCATCAAGCTCTATATGAATAAAAAGTTTAAAAATCAAAACAAAAAAAAAATAAAAACTAAAATCCAAGAAAATTGAATTAAAAATAAAAATAAAGACAACAACAAAAAAAAATGAATAAAATGAATTAAAATTGAAAAAAATATGAAATTTTATTCAAATTCTTTGTAGCTAATTAATTATTCCAATAAAACTTTAACAAAATAGGTATACGATATAGAAGGGAACATGATTACGGGGTGCATCATTTCGGATGATGATCACTGTATTAGATGCATCAGGAAGGAATGGTTAAAAGTAGGTGCGGAAAGTGTAAGGTGTAAGTAAAGTAAGAGGTGTAAGGATGTAAGTTAAAAATCTACAATTTTATTTTTGATTTTGATGTTTTAAATACTCGTATATAAAAAGATCGTCGGTTGAGAGGATCACTTCTGATGCCCAATGTCATAGAATCAGCGTCAACGTTCAAATGTAACGCTTACACAATTAGTCCATCAAAATGTAAATAAATTCTGAAAACTGAAACTGAACTGAAACTGTGTGTGTGGTGCCAGTGATAACGTCACCGTAATTGGTTTGGTTCAATTAGATCTACAGTTTATATTTTTTTACGTTGATGGTATTCAATAATGAATCTTTCTTCTTCAATATTTTCCAAAGTATAATGTTGAAAAAACTGATGATGGAGAAGAAGAAAATGTGTCTGACATTTGTATTATATGCTATGTTCCATTGAATTAAATCAACTGCTCGCAAGTACTTGTGAGTTGCGATTGCGAGTAATATCATCTACCCATGCTCTTATTCGTATGCAACTTCACTTGTAAAAAATCTTAGCATTTACGCTGACAATTTTTGTAAGAGAGCTTGAGAGAGAGTGTAAGTTCTACAATATTCCTCAACAGGTGAATTTCAGTAATTGAAGGTTAGAATTTACTTAGTATTTATTGATGAATAATAATTTTATTACAATTTTTATTTTTTATTGATAATTCACATCTTATGTACTATTACTTGACTTACTGGCTTGTCAATAAAATGTTGAGGTTATATTTTGCTAAGTATGTATTTTTCATAAAAAAGAATGTTCCATACTCGCGAATACTTGCAAATACTAAAATCTGTCGAATAAAACACAGCACAGCAATAGTTTCATATTTTCGAAATTAATTACTTATAAGGGAAAATAAAATACGTTGTCATTCGGCTTTGAAAAAACGTTTGACTTTAGCTTTCGACGTTAACGTTTCGATAAATCGTTTAAGCTGTCATTCATTGGGTCGGCTTCGGCTGTCACTTAAGAAGATCGGTTATGGGATTATTCTTATTGGTACCATATATTGTGTCGTATATAAGAAAATATCTTAATACCGTATGCATATAAGAAAACTCAACATTATTCAAAAAACTTTGAAAGTTTTATTATGATTTTTAATACAAATAATAATTGATTAATTTCTTTCAAATTTTCTTTTATGATTGATATTTAAATTTGAAAAAAAAAAAAGAAATTTTTTTAATGACACATTAACGAGAATATCATATGTAGGTACGAGTACTTGTGTATGTCTTCAACAAATAATCATTATTTTTTTGAAAATGAAATTAATAAATTTAATTAATTTTAAAATATTTTTTAAGATTTTGCCAGCATTCATAATATTTATTGTCCAATTTATTGCATGTATCTTGACCCCATTTTGTAACTGCCAAACTTAATGATGATTCAAACATAAATGCCTAAAAAAAAACAGGATATTAATTACCCATGATGAACATTAATTGATTGATTTATGTGTACTGTACTGGTATGCTGGTATATGCAATCAATTTACCTGTGTACCATCGGCAATTTTTTCTGGTCGTAATTCAGAATTTGTTGCATTCTCGAAACATTTATAATCAGGACCATGTGGTGTCATAATTGAATGTAATGATGCACCACCCGGCATAAAACCATCTTCTTTAGCTTCATATTTACCGAGTATCAATCCCATAAATTCGCTCATACAATTCCCTAATTAGAAATTTTATAAGGAAAAAATGATGAGAAAACAAAATGTTTAGAGAGAAAATAAAATGAAATTAAAATAAATTAATGAAAATGAAAATTTTCTTACGATGATAATATGGTGGTCTAAATGTATGCTCTTGTACTGACCATCTTGGTGGGAATATAACGAAATCAGCAATTGCAGTACCATAACGTGAACTTGGACATGTCAATACAGTAAATATACTTGGATCACAATGATCAAAACTTACAGAATTTATAACCATAAATTTTGATAAATCATATTTGTATGGTACATAATTACCATGCCATGCGACAACATCGAATGGTGAATGTTTCTGTGTTGCAACAAATAATTTACCTTGGAATTTTGATATGATTTTGAATTCTATATGAGTGAAAAAAGGAAACAAATTATGCATTAATTTATACAATCTTTCAGTAGAGTAGTGAATGAATACTAATACTCGTACACATAATACGAACCTTCTACTTCTTTATCTTCAAACCAAGCAGTTGGTGTTTCAAAATCTCTTTGATTTGCCAAACCATTAGCACCAATCGGTCCTAAATCTGGTAATTTGAAATGATTATCGTATACTTCAAGTATATATCCTCTTTTAATATAAATAAAAAATATATGTACATATATACATAAATAATTATTAGTATAAATTGTAAAATTTTTATTTTATATTAAATCTTACCTAGTTAAATCATTTACATTAACAGAAAAACGCATTCCTTGTTGTATAACACAAATTTCATTCGGTGCTACTTTCATTCTACCGAATTCCGTTATTATATCAAGAGTACCCTGTTGTGGAACTTTGTAATAAAGTTGAAGAATAAATACAATATTTTTTTTTTATTATTATGTAATTTTAATTATAAATATTTTCGTGATTGCTAATGATGTATAAAAATTACCGATTAATAAATCACCATCACTATTATAAAATGCAGTATTTTCCATTGAATTATTACATAAATACACATGTATGGCAATACCATGACGAGATCTTGTATCACCAGCACCACAAACTGTATGTAAACCTTCGATGAAATTTAATTTTTCATTTTTCGGAATATTAAATGGTTTCCATCTCATCTATGATTTTTCAACAAAAAAAAAATAAATAAAAATCGTAAAAATATCGTAGATTTAAAATGAAAAAAGAGATTCTCTTTTTAGGAATAAAATAATTTTTTGTTACCTGATTTGGATTTGGATGAATTTCATCCCATTTATCACTTAAATATGTGGCAATATTGTAAGGTTTAAATGGTTGATGTACAACACTTGGTCGTATTCGATATAACCATGATTTTAAATTTTCTGTTCTAGGTGCTGTAAATGCAGTTCCAGATAATTGTTCAGCATACAAATTGTATGGGCATTTTTGTGGTGAATTTTGTCCTTTCGGTAATGAATTTGGACATCTTGGATCTTCAGATGAAAAATATGATCCAAATCCAGTTAAATACTGTCGATAAATAGAAAATAATAAATTACAAGATGTGGTGAAGAGACAAGAAAAAAAAAATCGAGAACAAATTTTTTTTTATCTCTGCTGATGATCAGTTTTAATCAAACGATGAATTGCTTTAAATGTTATTTATAATAGCATAGAAACACGGAAAATCAACTGACAGCATTTTATACTTGCTACTCTATTCTATACACGCAACGATAGTAACGACTAACGAGTAGTATTCTACATATCAAATGTTCAAGAGTTCATTGACCATGTTTGTTTACAAATAAAACTTCTTCTTCTTCTTCTTCGTACACGCCCACTACAGTGTAGTACATAATTTAAAGAAGAAAAAGAAAAGAGAAACTACTATTCGCCTCGCCTGTCTTTCTACTTTTCTTTCAAACACTGAAGAGTTAAATGACTATTTTTGTTTATTTTGTTTCACACATAAAAATGTAATGTCATAACATTTATCAGTTTTTCTTGTTTACACGGAACTAGTTTCAATAAATTCTTCTTCGTACACATCCACTATAGTATAGTACATAATTTAAACAATTTGTTAAGGAGAAGAGAAACTAATATTTACGTATTCTTTAACTTCTCTTGTAGCCGTGTACAAAGAAGAATTTCAGATTGAAACAAGATCCGTGTGTATTCTATTAAGAAAATCCTATAAATGTATTGACCTACATTTTTTGATTTGTAAACAAACATTGTCATTAAACTCTTGAGTATTTGAGATGTAGAAAGAGAACTAGAAAGAAAGATAGAAAGACACGTGAATAGTAGTTTATCTTTTTATTTTCTTGTCTAAACTAAATTATGTAGTAGAAGAAGAAAACATATAAGAAGTAACAAATATTAGCTCTTTAATCGATATTATTTATGTTGTACAGTTACTCATTAATTCAGTGCTTTATTTCTGATTCAAACTGAACTAGTTATGCCAATACCAAACCAAGCCATACTGAAAATTTTCGCAGAGAATATTTTTTCTTTACAGTGATTTGTAAAATTATTTTTCTAGAAACTGATATGTGACTTTCATTCAGTGTCCTTATTTCACGCCCTCGATATTTGGCGTCCGATTTTACTGAACCATTTCAAGCTATAAAGAAATCAGGTATGGTCTGGTCTCGTAATTTTGTTTCTTCTTTTTTTTTTCTTCAATCAGTTTTTCGTTATTTTTAAAATTCATATAAGTGATTTTCAGTGATGTTCAGTGATCTATTTAAGATTTGTCTAAATTTCGAGGGAGGCATGATGCTAATTTATTGAAAATTTAAATGAATAATTAAATAGAAAATATTCTCTTCAAATAAACTCTTATTCGCTTATGAATAATGAATATTAAAATTATTAGAAAAGAAAAAAATAATCTCGATTTGATGAGATCTAGAATATTTTAGTCGCATATCTTTTTACCATAAGAAAAGAAATCACATAAATGCTGATTTAATATTATGGTAACAGCAGCACACTTTTAAATAAACACTTTTAAAGATTAGCATACAGATATCTATGATGAAAAATTTGAATTGCAAATAAGAATAATCCAGTATTTGAATGATTTTACATATTTTTCTTTTCACATATTTTATTACAAAACAAAACATTCAAAAAAAAAAACTTGAAAAATAATAATAATAAAACAACAACATCATCATCAAGCATCAACAACATTATATTAACGCAACATAAAAATTCAACTAGTTTTCCAGTTGCTCCTCTTAAATATTTATCTTCTATTTGCAATAATTAACAAATTAAAATACATATACTCGTATTGAGTGAGTTTCAAAATGTCTCCATATACTACAAAGTTTAAAATGACATTTACATTCCAGAGCCAAAATTACTTTGTCAGATTAGATTTTTTACACGCAAGAAATTTTATAGCGCCATCTGACCGTCCCTCTGCATCTGGTAGCTTCTTTTTCCAAACAGTTTGGTTCACGGTAGCATTCTTCCAGTTGCATACTTTTATTATTTCTTGGACATTTTTTGCAACTTCATCTTCGCAGCATGATCTTAGCCTGCCTCTCAGTCGGACTCCTCCCTGTGGCATCATATTAATATTTTCTTTGGAGCTCTTGCATCTTCTTGTCCTTGTACATGGCAAGGCAAGCTCATCTTAACCTCATTTGTATGGATAATCTGTACTCTAAAATTGTGAATACAATTTTAATCTGGCACGTAATCTAGACTCTGAATTGTGAATGCCATTTAAAGTTTCAAAAACCATATTGGTGGTGAACACATATTATGTTGCATTTTAAAACTTTTCTTGATGCACAAACGTAAATAATGTGAAAGTTTTGTAGCGCAGCGGGAACTATTTAATTGCCACCGCGCGTATATTACAAAATCACAACACATTTTTTCAGTGACGTTTTGAAACTCATCGTTATTTTTAATTTATTTCAATTCAATTTGCAGTGATAACTGATAACTGATGGTAAGGTAAGTTATCGAGTGGGCTGCTGTTGGTCGTTGGTGGTTGATGCTGCTACTGCTGCTGTGATTGCCGCAACAATTGTGATCTTGTTTGTTTTTTTTCTATGCGATAATGATTAATTTATTTTGAAATATTTGTTTTTATCTTTTGTTTATATGTTGTTTTATTCCAAAAGCATTTTTTTTTGTTACTTTTAATAAAAACTTCGTTATCAAATGTTATTAATTGTAGAGAATATCTTATCATCGGAAATTTTGTGTATAGAGTGTACTCATGTGTTGCGGATGTAAATTTATACTTTAGGTTTAGCAAACAACAAATTTTTTTTATCATTTTTTTGTTTGTTTTTAATTTAATTTAATTTTCGTATTTAACTTATTATTTTAAAATATTTTTCATTTCTAAAATTCAAATAAAATTTTATGATTTACAAATAAGATGCATGCACAGCGGCGTATACATATTTAGACACTCCAATGCAATCCAATTTATAATCAATTCTTGTACACGTATCACATATTTAATTAATTTTTAATTATTTACATATTTAGTTATTTATTTACCTTGTATTCTTCACTCATAATTTTTTTCACTTTTTATGAAATTTATTTTCTGCAAATTCTTACGCGATTAGAATTAATAATCTCAAAAATAGAGAAAAAGACGCAACCAATTTATTATTAACGATTTATCGGATAAAATAATTCCCTTAATTCTTTTTTTTTTTTAAATATATAATATATATTATATCTTTTTATATCTTTTATATAAAAGATTAACGACAGATCAAAAATACCAAAAAGTATAACCAAAGAATATTTTTAAAACTGATATGAAATTGTTGAATTACTGACCGTTTTATATAAACAGTGATCGGAATCAATTCGAGAACATTTATACATACTCGTACATATTTATGCACGTATAGATTTTTGTTTGTTTTAGAAAATGCCTGTATCTACATAATGTAGATCCACAACATTCTTTTCTTTGATATTTGCATACCTACATATCATTGAACATATAAAATATAGTTTGGCCAAAATCACTTGTCATATTCGTTCATACTTTTATTAGATTGATATGCACAGAATAAAAGACGCACATGCACAAAATTCATGTGCGAAAAATAAACAAAACGACTTGTGTACATCTTCACTCGAGCGAAGATTTCTAGTTAGATAGAATGTGTAGCTGCTGGAACAGAATGTGTAGCTGCAGTTATGGCTGAAGCATGTAGAATAGCACGTAGTATATTCTGAAGTGATTCTACATGTAGTTGTAAAGTCAATGTACTGCTGTATGTCAATGTATGTACTTAGTTAGCTGATTCAAAACTGTCATCAAATTGAATGATCAATTAAGTGGTTCATTTTAATTTTTCTGCATCTATCGAACTCATAATGGCGCCTAAATTTCAACCACAAAAACCTGAAATGTCAATCTATAAGTGCTGTAAATTAAAAATTTGTTAAAGACAGCCAACAGCTACGACGACTACAACTTTGACTTCAGCTACACTCTCTGTTACTAAACATTAATTCATATGATTTCAAAACTAAACTTTGCTGTATGCTTCAGCCGTAACTATACAGCTACACATTATGTTGCAGCAGTTAAGATCGAAATCGTATCCTTATACATACAAAAATTCTACTAACGTACCCGAAATTTGCCAATTGATTTGAGCCAAACAATACATCGTCTCATAATTAAATATTTAAAGAATAAAAATGAGGAGTTAAAAAAAAAAAATAGATAAAAATTTATTTTTGATACCGACACATACAGGATCGCATATAATTTTAATTAATTTCTTAAATATGTATAAGCATATACATACATACATTTTCATAAAATTGTCGTGTATCTCTATACCATTTAAAAAACAAAAACAAATACAAATTATAATATGGAAATTATTTTTTTTTTAATTTATTTTTTATTCATTTTATTGGTTTATTTTTATTTATTTATTTTTTTAATTTTTTCTTTTTAATAAAAACCGGTTAAGTTAGAAAATAAGATTATATGTACTCGTAAATATATATGTTAGGCTAGTACAGTTGTAAACAAATCATACTGTACAACTGAATGAAATTTATTGCCAATAAATTGTTGTAACGATGATGATCGTATTCCCTCAGGAACATAGATTTTCTACAAATTTCTTCCATTTCGTTATATTCCTCGTCTTCTTCTCTCTTATTTCTCTCCATTCTATGTCATAAGCGTCCTTTAAAGTTGCTTTCTTTGAATTGATGTTGTTGATGTTGATGTAAATGTAGTGTTGTTAACTTGGATGTCCTTCGAACTTGCCATAAAATATCATCTTGAACGTTATTGTTTAGCATTTCCTCAAAGCAGTGTGGTTATTATTATGGTTATACCGCTAATACTCGATCGTCAAAGTCTCTTTTATTGTAGCAGGGTTCGCTTCGAAAAAGCAGAGGTTTGCTATTGATATTATGAAGAGGCTATGTATATTCGTGTCCATACCTACTTGTACCCCAAATTGTTGTAATAAAATTTTTTAAATTAACGAGAATAAAATAATAATTACTAAAGAAAAGTGTAAAGTGTTTTGTCATTACAGAGAAAGTTGATGACATTGTAGTCAAATTTCTGTTAATCAGAATGGAAAGCTTTCTTCAATATTTTTAGCTTAAAATTATAACTTTTCTATTTAGATAAATACTTAGTAAAATTAAAATCTCTATAATATTTACGAAAAGGATAAATGAAAAATAATTTATAATGTACATAAGTATAACCAGCAGTTCAATTCTGTTTTGTTCATCACTGTTTTGTACATCTATACACATTCGTATGTTATATAAAGATAAGTAATTCATTAAATATTTTTATTATTTTCATATTATTTTTATCATTAATAAAGAAAATAAGATTTGAATAAGAAATCAACATCAGCAGCAACAACCAACTGTAATACAATTCAACAGCAATAGGCACCTCTACATACAATGTATCTATTGCCTTTTGCGCCTAATCATTGGACATTTTATACATATTCTGGTATATTGAATGAAAAATATATAATGTTTTTATCATCAGATCGTATACACTACATTTGAGTATATCTTTCGTCTCTAGCTGGTTCCAACTTCCAACTCCAATTCTAGAATTTTTCAAATATTTTTTCTTCTCGTATCAAACAATCTGATTAACTAAGTATTATATTATGGAAATAATTCAATTATGAATTGAAAATACATAAATTCAAATTGAATGTAAACAAAATGACTAAACAAAAATACAAAATCAAGGTGTGAAAGTTGTGGGAATGTGGTGTGTTGATAGAATGATTATTAATGAATGGTTTTAAATAAAAACAAGTTTCGTGTATTATAGTTTTTCAATGTTTTGACTCAATTTTAAAATGATAAAATTTAGAAAAATTCAAATTAATAAAAAATATCTCAACTAGACGAGAAATTTATCTTTTGATGAGTTAATGACATTATACCCGAACACACACACATACACCTTAGATATGCCTCCAAAAGCTGTTGGTTTAAACGAAATCTCTTGATTTGGTTGGAATCAAAAAAGTCCGGTGAGTTTTTTTTTTTTTTTTACAATTAATAATTTGATGCCAAATTATGGTAGATGGTAGCAGCTTTTCATAGAGAATCTAGAACAAATTTTTATTACCATTTACCATAGAGGTCTAGGCTAATCGGTAGATGTTTTTAGAGCTCTACGATTTTTTTTTTCTCATTTCAATTTTGCCTACTTTTAAGACATTTGAGGGGGAAAAAAAGACACATATATAGAGTTATATTTCTTCTTTTTTTTTATAAAATATAATCTTTTAATTTTTATATAATAAATTATGGAAAAAGAAAAATGGAAAGTATTCTTTCGTTGTAATTACAATAATTTTCTTTTCTTTTTGTGTTTTTTTTCAATCTTTAGAATTTGAATTACATTTAATCAAAATAAAAATAAAAAAAATAAAATAAATTTAATTTATATGATTATAATTATGATTATTGACTTCACAGCAAAAAAAAAATATTTTTTTGTTTTAGATTTTTATTATGTGATGTGTGCATTTTGTCATATTTGTGGTGTGGTGTACTGTACTGCTTAAGGTATCAACAATTCAAAAATATTTTCTAATCATCTTCTATTCGTTCTTATACATATATTATGTATGTATCCCTATTGTCATATTAAATTTAAAATTTTCTCTTTTATATGAAAAAATAATGATGATGATGACGATGATGAACATGTTTTTTGTTCATCTATAGAGATATCTGGCCATTCTCATCCAAGTTTACAAAGTAAATTAGCACTTTCACGTAGACAATAGCATCCACAACCAGATGCACATACATCATGTTTCTAAAATCAAAAATAAAATTTATTGATAAATTTTTTGAGAATTTTTC
This sequence comes from Villa cingulata, assembly GCA_951394055.1. NCBI lineage: Eukaryota > Metazoa > Arthropoda > Insecta > Diptera > Bombyliidae > Villa > Villa cingulata. Next base: position 35,610,394 of record OX596022.1, read on the forward strand.
TTTATCAGAAATTAAAAAAAAAAAATTCAAAAAATTTCAATTAAAAAAAATTACCTCAAACCATTGTTCTAAATGTTTTGTATGACCACCATGTCCGCATAATAAGCATGCATTTGCTGCACCTTTAACTGGTAATCTACATAATGTACAATATAATAAAAATTTACGACAATAACTACACGATGGTGTACGATTAACTCGACTACATAGCATACATTCTGTAACGAATTCGACACATTGTAGCACATCCGATTGATATGAAAGATGTTTAAGGATCTGAATAATGGAAAAAAAAAAACAAAATAAAATAAAATAAAGAAAACAAAAACGAAAAATATTTCGTAATTTCATTACAAAAATGTAAAAATGTAAAAAAAAATATTACAAAAATTTTATACATTTGCTCTTTTCGTAAGTAGTTCCCAACCGTATAAAATTTCACCGTAAACTTTTTTGAATGTATCGAATAGATGCTTTTTAGATTTCCTAAATAATGGACTGGATTTTAAGTGAAAAAAGAAAAATGAGAATTTTTTTCTAAAAAAAAAAATTAAAATAAAAAAATTTACTTTGATAGCTCGTTATTAATGAATTTACAATCCACCCAATCCAATGAATCTGACCATGAATTACTTCTTAATTGTTTTAGTTGCATGGCTAAATTGAAATTGTGATTGATACTAGAAGATTCAACTGGAACGATTGTATTATACGGTGATCCACTTGGCTAAAAAAAATACGTAAAAGTTAACGATTGCGATTCTTGAAAGAAACTTTGAAACGTAATGAATGCAACAATTTGGTAATAATTACACTACGACTTGAAGTTTTTGTAGAACCATTATTCGATGGAATCTCTGGATTTGGACAATATTTTTCAAAGGTACAACATAACATCACAGCTGTTTGTATATCACCATTTTTAGCAAAATGCATTATTCTATAATTAATTAAAAGAGAAAGAGAAAAAGAGAGAGAGACATAGAAGAAAAAATAATAAACGATTAGGTGAATTACTTAATTAAAAATTCAAATAATTTTATTCAAATTATTTACAATGATTCCAGTAATGATTTTTTGAAAGGATTCTGATGAAATAATGCTTCACAATCATTATCTTCGTTAGATGTTGAACCAGCAATCACTTCAGCTAAATACCAAACGTAAACTAATTCATTTCGTCCGCAAGTTTCAGCTACTTTACCATTATGTTTGCAAGTTCCTTTAAATAAATGTGTTAATTTTCATTATAATTAGAATTCTTTAAAATTCTTTTGCTTACCAACAATATCAGATTTATTAAGAATATAATTTTCTGCTAAACTTTTTGTGATGTTCAATAATCGGCTGATATCATATAAATTAACTACAGCTGAAATATGCACTTTATTCGAACTGTGACTTTTTGAATTCTTCTAGAAAATTTATAAGGAAAATTTCATGTTGGTTTCCAAACAAACAAACACTCATTTAAATAGACGTTAAAAAATTAAATTATGTACTATACCCTAAGACGATCTTGTAGATAAAATGTTGAAGTACTACTATCTCTGTGTGCATATAATACTGGCTGTGATCCCATAACATTTCCTAAATATCCACCGCTAATCGCTGATAAAGCTCTAAAAACACACAAACAGAATAAAAATGTTGAATTTTCTCGTATAAATTCGATTACAGCTATAATTGCAATCATCATCATCATTCCAATATAACATACCTTGGTGTAGTGTTTTGATGTCGTAAACTGATCCTTTTTGTATTTAATGATTGTGCAAATGTAACTAGATAACCGACATTATTGAATCGTACACCTGAAGTTCTTGGGAATGGTATACAAGCATCATGAAGTGCACCGCTTAATGCACCTTCCAATTTTGGTGATTGTAATCGAAATTGAGATTTTTCACCACTAATCGATGACTTAAATAATTGAAAAACAAAAAAAACAAAAAAACATAATTTATTATCATCACCATTTCATTTAATGTCTTTATTAATTTTTTGAAAGTAAATTGACGGAAAAAAAAATTTGAATCTTACTCTTTTCAGGGCAGTAACCAATGACCGTAAACATTGCTCTAAGCATGTTCTACCTTTTTTGGTACGTTGTAAGGCACAAGTTTTTAATATTCTCATCAATGATACTGATAAACTTTCATCAATTGAAGTACCAGGACAAAATATAAATTCTGGACAAATATTTGGACTTGGATAATCATTTGGAAATTTTATTTGTAAAATAATTTGATGATTACTGGCTGTTGCATTAACAATAGCAATACGTTTTATCGGATCTAATGTATCGATTTCGATATGAGGAATATTTGTATTTAAAAGTGAAAATTCATGTTGTAACGAACATGATGTCTGATCATTATACGATTTGGATAGTATATCATTTCCAATTGATTTTGTTGTTGTCTGATGTTGCCATGCATTTGCATCTACTTGTAAATCATCATCTGCTATTTCGGAATTCGGTAATGGATCACATAATTTCAACAGATTCTCATCTAATCTCCATAATCGTAATGTTTGATCTCTTGACCATGTCATAAATTCCTGTAAATTTTTAAAAATTTTTATTTTTCGAAATTATTATGAATTTTTATTTTTTGTTGTGTGTTACGTACAATTTCATTCATTTTAGATCCACGATTTGGTTTCCATGCAAAATCCAATATAACATCAGAATGACCAACAAATGAACATACTGGATCTGTTTGCTTACAATTGCTCCAAAGAAGTAAACTATTTTCTCCACGTCCTAAATGTGGTACAACGATTGTAACTAATCCATTTCCTATAGGCTACAACAAAAATGTCTCAATTTCTTTTCAAAATTTATCAAAAAAAAATAAGCTTGAAGAATATAATCGAACTTAAAATTATGCTCACCGTGTATCGTGCACGCCATACAGGAGATGATGTTGTGATGATTTTATCAGCTCTTCGCGGATTATTCACATCAAAATATTTAACAGTACCATCTTGACTAGCTGTTGCTAAATACGATTCACAGGTGTGACTCCAATTTATTCCATGGATTCTTGAAAAGGATAAAAGTAAATGTAAGTATACAATTCAATCAATTTTTTTTTTATTATTATTATTTCGTTATTACTACCTTGCTAGATGAGCGGTAATGTATTGTATTGGACAAGAACCTTTTCTAATATCCCATATTCTTAAATCTCCGTCATGTGCGGTTGCAAGTAGATTTCCAGAAACTCGATTAAAACCAACTTGAGTAGCACCAGCTGAAATATATACATATATTTTAAAAAAAAATCTCCTCTTATTTCATTCAATCGCATCCAACGTAACGTAAGTAAATCAATCAAGCTTACACATGCATACAGCACTCAACGATAATATTGGTTTTCTTGGATCACGAAGATCCCATAAATGAGTGAATGTATCAATCGAACAGCTAGCTAATAGATGTGGTACTTTTGAATGCCAATCGATATCCGTTACTAAACGGGTATGTGCTCGAAGTGAATGAATCAGTGTTGGATCACCGGAACTCCAAGTTACAACCTCAATTAATTGACTTGTCTTTTTTTTTTGTTTTTTTGAAAATGAAATTATTTAAATTAAATTTTTTTTTTCTAATTGAAAACTGATTGAAATGTAGGTATGTATAAATGTTGAAGAATCACTTACTGCCAAAGCACAATATTCTTGACTTCTTTCACAAATCGCCCATTCAGCTGCTGATACATCATATTTTGAATTTCTATGATATTTCCGAAGGATGCATTCTTCTTTTTGATCAATACGTTGTAAAGCTAAGTGACGTCTAAAAAAGCAAAATTTTATTTTTTTCGTAGCCATTTTAAATTCAATTTCTAAACATTCTTTTAGTATTGTTAGATTCAATTCAATTTTAATTAGATTCCTTTTAAAATTAAATTTAAATAACTACCTTCCAGCTAAAAGTACCCATTGTCCAGTCCAATCTATTGACATTGCAGTAGCTTGTAAATCTTTATGCTCCCACATTGCACAATTTTGTCGAATTATACATGATGATTGATCTTTCATTTTGTTTTTTAACTTTTAAAATTAAAACTATTTAGTAATTTTTAAATAAATATTTATTTTAAAAAAATATTTCTTTTTCCACTTTTTGTTTTGATTATCATAAGGCAGTTGTTTTGTTATTGTTGAGTGTTTAATAAAGAAAATTGCACCACTGCGGCAAACGGCACTACTGAACTGACTGATAAGCCATTAGCCAAAACTAATCAAATTTAAATTGTGTGACGTTGAAGTGTCAAGTGTAATTGTGAATTTATGTAATTTGGCTTTGGCTAAATATAAATATTCAATTTTGTTGCGTTGGTCATGGTGGTCTGGTCAGCGTCAAAAATAGATACTAGATATAATACCAAAATACATCTAACCTGCAGGTGGCATATTAGCACAATAATGGTGCTTCTTTGATGTTTTTACAGATGGCGATAGTATACTTTCAAATGTCTTTATTTCTGTACTGATAATGCAGTTCAATTCATTTTGTAACGGAATTTATCTTCTCTAACATCGAATTCCATCACACGGGATACAGCAGGATAGCATCAACGATATATAGGACATATTCGTTCATATATCCTGCAATTATATGTCTATCCTGTTTGTTTTTCTCCTTAGAAAGCTCTTTGTTTTAGTCCCAGATCCCAGTCCCAGTTCTTGTTTTTAGGTTTTTAGTACTAATTTTCAGTTATATCTGTTCATACGCTCATACATACAAGCATACAGAATTTATGGGATAATTTTTAATGCTTAGGGCTTTAGGGTATCCTGAATATTTTGTATGTATATCCCAAATGTACTTTATGCATGTATGAGTATAAGGTGTAGATGTTATTTATATATAGTGCACACATTTTATTTAATATTTTTTTTTTTATGTAACATAAAAATCAACAGAATAAAAAAAAAGGAATTATTATTGCAAAAAGAGGTCAAGATTTTGAAAATAATTTTAACAAATACAATACATAATGTATATAAGGAGGACTAATTTTTGTTTGTTGTTGTTGTCTTTGTATTGATAAATAATAATAATCGCTATATATTTGTATAAAATATAAGTTATAATCGCTCCAGAAAGAGTGAGAGCAACAATAAAAAAGGGAATCATTCCTATATTTTTCTTATTTTGAGTCTTAATTTTTTCTTCTAAATAATTGTCACATTATGTATCATCATAATATTTTTTTTTGTTAAATATATATAAAAAAAATGACACACATAAATAATGTACATATAGATATCATTTTTTTTTCTATTGCTGAAGGATTTTATTTAAAAACAGATTCTCTAAACAATTTTAAAAATATAAATAAATAAACTCTTTTCTCTAGACTTTTCTCAGAGGATAATCTAAATAAAAAATAATATAAATTGTGAATGAATATCGTACATGCATGCATGCATACATACAGCACATATAATATAGAAAATATAACATCTTATTTAAATGACGTAACGAGGACGTACTATGTATGTAGTAGGAGAAAAACAATAAAAATATATTTCATAAAACATATACATATAAAGATGAACATTCCATATTCAGTCGCAACAGTTCATATTATATTAACGATTAAAAACATAGATAATTAGAAATTAAATTGAAAAAAAAAATCAGCAGGATTTTTAAAAAGCAATTCATCCTTGTTTTTTTATTTTATTAATATTGTGATTTTTTGTTTTTTTTTTTTTTTCTATTTTAACAAATTTATTATAAATATTTTGGTTGTATATTTTTTATTGTTGTTGAATTTTATTCATTCAAAATTGTTTGTTCATTTTAATTATCCTTATTATATTTTATTGCTGACATTTTAATTTCTAAAATTTTTATACAGTATATTTATTACATTGTATGCATATGTATATGTATGTGTTGTATACGAATCACGAATGAATTTCAAGTGTTTATATAGACGATATATATAATTACAATTTAATATAATATGAGTTTTTTTTTGTTTTGAAAATGGTGTAAGTCCATTTTTCATTTTTTCAATCAATGATCATTATTTCAGTCTTCATTCATGTGAATGAAATGATAATTCAAAAACCTCTCTGACACGTGCAACATTTTCAATTATCATTCCACGGCATACACATTTCTGATTCTGATATGTGTATGCCGTGTTATCATTTTGGCTGTCATTTAGTTTTTGTTGACAATTTTAAATTACATATTATAAATATATTATATCGTGGTCAATTTCTTTTCACCAGTGAGAAAATTTCCAATTCACCATTTTTATTCGTCGCTGAATGAAATTCCTACTGAAACTTTATTCGAATTTCATTCGAATTTAACTTCAAAATGAAGATAGAATGAAGATTTAACTAATGAATGATCTTTAAAACTTGTTTTGAGGTGACAGACGTGACGGCAAATGAATGAATATTCGCAATAAATTATCATATTGATTCGCTTTCGTCTGTCTAGCACATTATGAACGTTATTCCCGAATAAATCTTTCAAAATTTTTGGTTATTTTGTCAATATAAAATTTACGTATGGTGCTAATGAAATCGTACTCATACATACTTACCATCCAAAACACAAAACAAATTCGCATAATATCTCCATTTAAATTTGAAATGGACTCATATCTCTTTCAAAGAATACATCTCATATATAATTGTTGTTTATCAATTAAAAATTAAAAAGGACGATTTTTAAAAATGTTACGTTACAAATTTGTTTCTTAATTTCAAATTTTTTCTCTTTTTTTTCTTTATTTATTAGTTTAATTTAATTACAAATAACCTTCTTTCTTTCTTTCTAATATTAGTACATATATAGTTTTAGTACATAGATAGGTATGTATTTATAGCGTAGAATTTTTTCAAAATAAAACCGATAAACAGTATAGAATTTTTATAAAATTTATAAAATTTTTAAATTAGTATTCGAATGTACGTACATACGTACTTTTAGTCGTATGTGTAATAATTTCTTGAATGATATCTGTCATACAGCCATCGAAATTCAATTAGATCCACTTTGATATATATACATATGTATAATATATATATTTTTTTTCTTTTTGAAAGAGAGATTTACATTAGTGCCATCTTAGTCTCTTAAGAGTTTCATATAAACATACCATATATCTGACGACTGATCGACAGATAAGTTAAAATAATTTCTCTACTGACATTACAAGTATAGTCTTTCGACTTTATCACACACTTCATTCGGAAGAATATTTTTTGTTTTTTGAAGTTCAAGTTTTGAACTTTCTTTTTTGCTACACTTTTTCTTTATGAAATATTTCCGTTTGTAGAGAACAAGATCATAATTCAAAATAATGTCGAAAATTTGATCCTTTTAAATTGGTTTTACACATCCTACTTAGTCGTCGAACTTGAAGCCGCGCCCCGAAAAATCAAAATTTTTTGATTTTTTTTTTACGGCTAGTCAGACCAGCTGACAACTTATCCACAAAACAGTACAACATTCATCCAACTTCAACTTATCTGTCGTTCTGTTGATTAGTCGTAAGACATATCGTAAGTTTATGGTCCCATTTTATTCATTTTAATTCAGCTATTTGCTTGTTTATCGGGGATTCGATTTCTGTACCTCATTCTTATGTCAGGCCATCGAAGAAGAAGAAGAAAATAAAGAAAATTTAGTCAGATAGCTAGCTACATATTTCTCTTTTATTAAAATACTACGAAATGAATCTAATTGAATTTCGATGACTGTATGTGCAGTTCAAATAATCATTTTAATATATGCTATACATAGTAATATTACAAATTTTTTTATTTTCTTCATCCTTATACAATAATTATTAATTTATTTATTTATCAATTATTTATTTTTTTTTAAAAAAAAATTTCAACTTCTTTTTTTTCTCTTTTTGCCATATATTTATCTGGCACAATAACAGTACATTTTTAATGTATAATCATCAATACAGTAACTTTGTTTACCATATAAATTTGTTCGACTTATTGTCCCAGTTAAATTTGCATTCGAATCAGATAAACGAACGGTAGCTTCGAATTCACCCAGACCAGGTTTTGTTTGTAATCGTACAGTAACATCAATTAAAAAATCATAATCACGTGCCTCCTTTTGAATAATTTTATTAGCTGAACTAATATTTGCTTCTATAATTGAATTGAGGTAGAGTGTTCGGCATTGCGGATGCATTTCTAATTTTTTATTAATTTGCTTAACAATGAATCTAGCTGCACGTTGTACTCTTTGATGATTTGTTGGTAGAGTACGTTTCTCATGGCATGTACACCAATGTGATGCAATACCGGCCATTTCACATGTACGTGATGATGGTATCGGTAAAAATAGACTAATACTTCTTGGTAATGAATCTTCTTCTTTCATTTCAAATAATCTCTGTTCAAGATTTGTATTCGTTATCGATACCGTTGTATCAGATAGATCCATTAATGTTGCATACAAATCAAAATGTGTCGTTAATTTATGTTTATTATCTTTTAAATTTGCAACAGCCAATGGATATTCATTCGAAAACCATTTTGGTAAAACGATAAATAAAAATGGTTGCCGTTCTTCCATCATTCCTTGATAAGTTTTACGAAATGGTCCCCATCTAAGACCATGATCACTCATTAAAATTAATGCTGTTCTATTTAATATATGAGAACTATTTAATGTTAGAATTAATTCTTTTACATCTTTATCGATTAGTAATGGTGTATTAAAGTAATCATGAGTTGATGATGATGTCCATAGGAGAGAAAAAAAATTTTCACCACTCTTTTTAAATATATTCACTAACCTTTTGAAATAATTGAAAATCACATCTAACGGACGTCTACCACCCAAACATAAATGAAAATTTGATTTTAATTTATGTGCAATTGTTTTTTCCATTTCAATGAATAATGGACGTGTATAAAAATCTGTCGGTTGCCTTTTGAATCCTTTACGAAAATAATTGAATAGACTAATTGATGCACTATCTTCAGAAAATATTGTTGTGTAACCGATATCTTTATAGCGTTGCCATATAAATGGACAATCATCATACGAAATGTTATTCTTAAGTGAAAAACATGCTTGATTCAATTCGGTCTCATCTAGACCGCTTAGAACTGGTATCAAATTCGGATAGGTATTATCGCCGACCTTATTATAACCATAAAATTCAAAAGCATTAAAATTATGACGTAGCAATGTTGCAGTTTCGTTCATTTGTCTCAGAAAATTGAGACGTGAAACACTATCGATACCAATAATTAATACCGATAATTTTCTAATATCATTGATCGTTTGATATTGAAATCTTTTACCATCATCATCATCATAACTGTCACTTTTACCACTTTTACCATTAATGTTACTATCGCTGACAGTTTTTTTGATGTGATGAAAATTATGATAATTATTATTATCATTATCTTGTTCTGCTGACAATAAAAAATCCTTTTCTGATCTTGAATTTGGAAATGTATGAAAGTCTGTATAAAATACACCTAAATTTTCATAACTGCATATAACTCGTATGTATTCGAATTGAATTTTTGTTTTAATTTTCAAATTGAAAAAATGTTTTTCATTTGAATATTGATTTGTTGTATCGGTTTTCCTTTTAAATTCCTGATAATAACATGATATTTTATCAATTTCTGTTATATTATAAATTTCTTCTAATTCATTTTTATTCATATTCAATATTAATTCATTACGATATGTGATCGCTGTTAATGGTACACCACAATAAAGTCTTTGCGGCCTAAACATATATTGTGCGATACGATCATCGATTACATTAAAACTGGGCATTTTACAGCCATCAGTATCAACGAAATACGCTTGATTTATACTATCTGCTGTTGTATACGTTGATGATTTATCAATATCCCATAATGATGATAGTGCCGATGATGATGACGATAATGATGATGATGTGAATTCGACTAGATGCTCTTTTAAATTAACTAAATTCGTTTTTATATTGAAATCGAGTAAAAAATATATTATAAAACTAAATGTTATGATGAGAATTAGTAATTTTTTTAATTTGCTCCTTTTATTTGACATTGCATAATCTCTTTTTATAGTAGCACTAACCATTTTTTATGCGTTATATGTAATATGTATAAATTTTAAAAGTATTTTTTTTAAATATGTTTACACGGAAATAATAGTGGTAGTACACGTATAGAAAGTAGTATTAGTAGTGGCAGTAGCAGCACTAGTGTTGTAATAAAATGTTTATAATTGCGTCTAGTAGGAATCGATTACAACTGAAATGAAAATACAAACAAAAAGAGAGAAAAGGACAAACATATGATAAATTACATTTAAATTTTATACTATACGATAATATTAACTAAAAAAATATTACTTCAATTGCTCATTATGATTTTTTTAAAAATAAATTACGACTTAATTTATGTGCAATTTTAATTATGTACAAATATCTAAAATAATTGAGGTAGTAACTACAGTATTAACTTAGCAAGGATAAAGTGGGTCAATCATCTGGAAGAAGGGAAGAAAACTATATGCATACGGTAAGATTCGGTAAGAATCAAAAACCAGAAAGTAAAAGAAATATCTGGCGCCCTAAAAAGAGATCTAAAAAAAAGATCGGGATAAGGAACTGGAGAACACTTGCCAAAGATAGACTTGAATGGAGGTACTAGGTGGATCATCATAATCGCAGTGGCGCTACAGCTCATGTCGAGCCTGGGCCTTCACCGAAGTGAACTCATGACTTTATTACTATTATGTGTGCAGATTAACGTGGATTGCAAACCGCTGAGTTGCTGATAGAGAAGCAAACTCTTGTTGTCAGCAAGTGGAATACTTATCAGCATTTCTAAACTCTTTGTCACAGCAAACTGATACTCATTCGAAGATGAATGAACTTTTGTGAGTAATGAAGAATGAAAGTAGGCAAAGAAAAATTTTTTCTTACTTTTGTCGTGAGCCAGAAATCGAATCTGCAATGTACCAATTTTAATTATGCAAATTTAAATTTGAATTAAACTTTGGTACCAAATATCTCAATTGTTTTTGGACAAAATTCTCCTACAGTTTAAGACAAGAAACATGAATGAAATATTTTTGTGTAAGGAAATGATTCTAACAGATTCTTGAAGAAAAAATTTTTAATTTTCAAATTATTTGACATCATAAAGTTTTGGAAATCTTTTTACTAATTTTTCATTTAAGACGAAAGTCTCTCAAAATGTATCAAAGACTACATATGTATATAGATCAACCAAATTGTTGACCACACAAAAACAGGCATGCAAATGTACACATACCGGAATATTATGCAACTGTTTTGTTATTGGACGATTGTCTGCAAAGTGAAACCAAATTGTCTTCTGCGTTATAGGCTTCTTTTTTTAGATAAATTTTATAAAATAATTGAAATAATATTTAAAAAAAAATGTATTTAGAGGTCTGATTGTTGTATTTATTTATTTATTACAAAAAAAAAAAATGGATAGTAAACTGCCACTCTAGTTTCGCCCGCATCACGACCCGCCAAGGCCTTTTGACGATGCCTGACTGTTGTGTAAAGAATGTAAATTATTATTAAATGTAAAGGTACATTTTTAATTGTCATTATTCTTTTTAATAAGAAACTTCAAAATATATCCTGTGTGTTACCCAGATAAGAATCCTTGTACATATACGGATACACGTACATATTATAGTCAACATTATCATATCGTCATCAAAATAGCAACATTTCTGCTTTAAAGGATATAGGATACTCATCACATCATAAAATTTAATAATAATAATATAATAATTAAAGAAGAATTTTAATTAAATTTTTGATAATAATTTATGCATAATTTAAATAATTTTTCATTTATGCGATGTATAATTTAATTATGAAATTTTTATTATATTAAAAATGACCTACATTATGAATCGTAATGCATATAGGTATATAATATCAATATGCATGTGTGCATTATACATTTTATTCAAATTACAATGAGAAAAAAAAACAACATTGAATAGAAACATAATTTCTTTTGAATAGTAAATTTCATTTTGATACACTAAACGCAGTCATTTTTAAATAGTTAAAAATAAATTATTATTTTTTAAATATGTAGAACAACATATACGAGTAACAGTAAATAATGTACACACATGCATGCATAAATATAATACGTGAACTTGTCACGAAAAATTATTATCATTTCGATTTTTTTACGCCAATAGGTATATGACATATGAGTACATAAATATAAGAAGTGAGCATTATAGATACTTACATACCTACCTATCTACAACCTCTACCTATACATCCTATATCCTAGACCAGAGCTGTCCAAACCGCGGTCCGCGGGCCGCATGCGGCCCGCGAAGGTGCTTTGTACGGCCCGCGAAGCATTTCCATAATACATATATTATTTCATGAAACGTTAAATTTAATTAAATTTCAATTCCAGTTGTCAATTATAATTGTGTTTTTTCAATGTGTAAATGTAAATTCAATTCAAGTATTTGTAGTTTTATTAATATTTGTATAATAATTTTATATACACATATGTATATAAATATATTAAAATAATTATTAGGTGTGTATTGGATGCTGCTTATGGCGACTTAACTCTCCATTCAGATATTCGTTGGTTGAGTGCTGGAAAAAGCTTACAACGTTTTTTTGCTCTTCGGAAAGAAATACCAATATTTCTTAAAAATTAAGTAAAGTCTGATACAGAACAACTTGAGCATCAAATGCAGGATCCCACATTTTTATCAGAACTTGCATTTTTAACTGACATGATTAGTCACTTGAATGAATTAAACTTAAAACTGCAGGGTAAAGATCAAAATATTGCAAACTTATATGGTCATTGCAAAGGTTTTAAAAAACAGTTGCAGTTATTCAAATCAACATTTATCAATAGTGATTTTACTTTTTTCCCTAGTTGCAAGGAAGGAAGAAATGAAGACTTTTGAGGGAACATCATTTTCATCTCATGTAGAATATATTGAAGATATAATCAAGGAATTTGATGAACGATATTTCGATTTTGGAAATTTTGAACACGATATTTTTCTTTTTAGTCAACCTTTAACTATTGATATTACAAACGTAAAATCCGATTTGCAGTTAGAGTTGTGTGATTTGCAAACAGATCCCTTATTTAGTAACAAATGTGAAACAGCAGGAGATTTTTTTAAATTATTACCAGAAGGAAAGTATCCTAAATTGCGAGACTTTGGTCTTAGAATGGGGTCAATGCTCGGCAGTACTTATCTTTGTGAAAGTACTTTTTCAACAATGAAATTTATAAAATCTAAATATAGAAGTTCCTTGACGGACAAATCATTATCAAATTTACTGCGTTTGGCAACTACAAACATTGAAATTGATATATCTACACTGGTGAAGGAATCAGAATTACCGCAAAATTCTCATTAAAATAAACAATGTATACACAATGTATAATATTTCAATACAAAATAGTTAAACACTAGTAAATGTTTTTTTTATTTTAGGTGCGGCCCGCGGATAATTTTTATTTTCGTATTGCGGCCCTTGGGTTCCTAGAGGTTGGACAGCCCTGTCCTAGACGAGGGTTTTTCAAAAAATTCCCAGGAAAATGAAATAATACACAAGTTTTTGATATTCATGGATTTATTTTTCTACGTGTTAACCACCAAGCTTCATCACCAGTCACTATACTGTGCGAAAAGTCTTCAGGATTTGAATCGTATTTGTTCAAAAACTCAGTGAAAGTTCGGCACGTCTTTCAATTTGTTTTCACGCAACGCTTATTGGATTCATCTAGCTGAAAGTTTGGGTAACTCTAAGAGATCTTTTAAAATGGCATATGAACCGATCCTATTAACGAGTGTATAGAGTTTCAGCAATTACAGCGATACTAATTCGGCGTTTTTCCTTCACTATAGTTTTTCAACAGCAACCACGGTTTTATCATTGATTGGTTGATGGACGGCCTTTACGGGAGTCATCTTGAATTACCTCGCGTCCTTCCTTGAACCGCTAAATCCACTTATATAGACTGCAATTTTCTTTGGAGCATCAAATCCATAAACTTTTACCAAAGCATTAACAATATCAGTTACATGCCGTTCTAGTTTTACCAAAAACTTTATATGTGTTTGCCGGATTTCTAATCCCAGATTATTCATGTTTTAATAATACCTAATTTTTTAAGTAATCTGGATCCTTTTAAATAAAAACAAATGAATTACTTTTTTTTATATACAGCAGTTACGCTTTCAAAACACTCAAAATATACATAAGCAAACTTCTTGACTGTTTGCCTGCTAGTTACTTACTGACGCTGACGCAGGTATTCCGGGAATTTTTTGAAATACCCTCGTATACTTTTAACTTAAGCATACAACAGGATATAGGATAAAGGTAAACGTAAATATCGCATACAATTACATATTTATTTTTATATGTACATAAATAAATTATTTATGAGTATCCTTATAAATAATTAATAGAGCATGTGTATATAAAAATTAAACACTTATACGAATATATTATCTACAAATATATACATTTGCAATTTACATTTGTGTATAATGTATAATGTATGTACTACAAGGGTAGATTGATAAGTCATTAGGGAAAAAAACGCCATCTATGACCAACTAATAACAAATTTTCTTGTTTGTTGGGGCTTGGGAAGCATGTTCTTTCAAATGAAATATGTCAAATATGTATTTAGGAAATTTAATTGAGTACTTTCTTAGTAAGAGTCGTTTTTGTAAAGTCACTTTCAGTTTTTTTGTGTTTGAAATATGAAAAAAATTGAACAATGTGCAGTGATTAAATGCATTCATTTAAAAATCTTAAAACCAAAAGAAACTATAGATGAGATAAAATCAGTGTTAGTAAGATAGATGCATACCTCGAAATGCAACCATTTTTAATTGGTTTATCTAAATAAATTAAAACTTAACCGAACAAGCATAAGTTATATACTGAACGTTCAAGAAGACCAAATGATGCAACAAAACTCGAAATGACCGAAAAAGTCTATAAAATCACTCTATTATGAATGATCGTTTGTATTGAGTTGCATCGTGAGATTATACTGCTAATATAGTCAAAAGTACTTCTCAAATATTCAAGAGTTCAATGACCAACCATGTTTGTTTACAAAATGAAAATGTTTTATAGGTTTTTCTTGTATACACGGATTTTGTAAACAAACATGATGATTTGACTCTTGAGTATTTGAGATGTAGAAAGATAAGTAGAAAGAGAAGTTGAAAGAAAAGTAGAAAGACAGGCGAATAGTAGGATAGTTTCTGTTCTCCATTTTCTATGTTTAAAGTCTATGTACTACACTGTAGTAGGCGTGTACAAAGAAGAATTTTTGATTAAAACCAGGAAAAACGATAATTGTTTTGACCTACATTTTCATATGTAAACCAACATGATCATTGAACTCTTGAGTAAACGAGTATTTGAGATGTGGAAAGGGAAGTAGAAAGATACGTATGTAAATAACAGTTTCTCTTCTCCTTTTCTTGTGTAAAATTTGTACTGTACTACAATAGGCGAGTTTAATATAAATCGTATTTTATTGAAGGTTCAATAGTGAAATTGGAAAAACTTTGGAAAAAGTGTTGACTGTTACATTCTGAAAAGACATATCAATCCATCCTCGTTTATTATTATATACGATTATGTAGATGTACACAGAATAAAATAAACATCAATAAAAATGTATATAGTGTATTTAAGTACAGTATATAATTTCATTTTATTATATGTAAATATATAATGCTATTGACTATTTCAAATACAATGTAAAGGTATAAACGTGTTTGTGTGTCATACCAGTCATACTGATATGAATAAGATTATGATGATGATGATGATGCTCCTGTATATGTATATGCTTACGAATATGTGTACATATTTATATTGATATTGGAATCCCAGACCTTTTATAATCATAGTTTGTTGTATATCTGCATATAACATCACTTTTTTTTTTTACTATTTATTGAATATGTAACACATACATATTTTTACACATCATTAGGAATTTGGAGGATATAGACTTTGTATACTGTAGTATAAAATTAAAATTAAAATTTAAATTATAAAATCAAATTCATCCAATAAATTTCATTTTCATTTTTTTTAATATTATTTGCATAAATATAGAAAACTAACTTCACATAATAGTTGTACATGTTTGAGTGTATATTATGATGTTATATCGATATGATATTGCGAGGGTATTCACTTAATGTAGAAAAATGCATGTAAAGTAAACCGAATAAACCATGTACCTAAATACGTACTTGTGTATTTCACTAGTTTACATGCTTTTTACTACATTAATGCCCAATTCCACAGTGAAAGTTTAAGCTTGAACTTAGTTAAACCTGCAATAAAGGGCTTAAAATATAGCCAATATAGCTTAAGTCTATTGGATAATTAGAGTTTAAGACTTATGACCAATTTCTTCATAGCCTCTGCTAGCTAGATGTTACCATAGTTTAGCTGACAGCTAGCAACCAATTTGGTTTTCTTCATACAAAATTTCCACTAACTAACCCCAAAGTTAACTGGCTTATGCTCGTACCATAAATCGAAAGTTTTGAATCGAGATTCGAGGTAAAATTTGATGTTAGGTTTAGTTATTTGAATGTTTTTTCAGTTAGACTGCTAGACTATACGTTAGTACCGAATTAGGTTACAGCTAAATAAATAATTAGACAATTAGAGCTTCATATATGTATCAGCTAAAGTTAGCTGGCAGCTAAGTACTTAATCAGAGATGAGGAAATGCAAATCTCTTTGGTATCTTTTTATCTAAAGTTAGCAAGCAGATAGTTGGATTTTGAGAAATCGGAGTCATTAAACTATCACCTATCACTGTGAAATTAAAAAATCTCTTAAGAGAAAGTTTTTAAACATTAAGTGAATGTCCGCTCTTTATTTTAATAATTGAATTATATGATTTACACTTAAATAAATTTTACATCATCATCATCATCATCATCCACGATGTGGTGTTACAGTGCGGAATGGACTTTAGCCTACTTTTCACATTTCAACTTCACTTTATAATACATAAGGTATGCAATGAATAATTTTATTGAACATGAAATAAATTTGAAAATATTTTTAAAAAAAAGGAATAAATACCTTCATATTGTATATACAAATCTTACCTTCTTCGTATACTTTTTAAACAGATACTTCTTATTTTTTAATTACTGCTTCTGTTATTGTTGTTGTTTTTTTTCGTGTTTTTAAATAATTAAGTTTTACTATTACATATGTACTTATTTGTTTTTTCTTTATCTATTCTATTACCTATTAATTACTATACGGTATAGGATGTAGCATAATTGATAGTAATTAATTTACACATCACTGATATGAACTCTATATGAACTCATTTCATTGATGCAATAAATTAAAGTTAAATTTCATTTTTTACCTTTTAAGAAAAATGTCCTTTTTATTATTAGTATAAACATTTTTATATAAAAATGTATTATAATATTTTTGTTTTGTTACAACTATTTTGTCCTTATAATATATTTATTTACACACACAAAAATTTATTATATATAGTATACGTACGTACATCGGTTCGGTACATCATCTATTAAAATTATTCTAAATATTTTATAGTAAATTTTATTAAGTATTATTTCCTCTACACTTCTGATTACTAATTACCTCAAAGATTACAAAAAAAAGGTAAAATATTGAATTAATTTTTCACTATTTATTTGTTTTTTTTTTACTCTTACACTCTATAGAGATGATTCAATCATTCACACACATCACAATCACAAAAAAAAATGAAAAATGAAAAAAATAATAATGTAGTGTATACTGTATAATAATATGTGCGAAAAAAAAACATCAAATTTCACGTCCTAATTGAAAAATAAAAAAAAAAAAAATTTTTTTTTTCTGACAATTTAAGATTCTGCGTTGAAAAAGGATATTATTTACGAGAAAAATACATTATATTTATATGTACATATATATATACATGCACGACGTTTATATGATGCTAGGACAGCATATAGTAGATGATGATAACAAATTTTTTGCATCCCATACTGGTCCCATTGATAAAGCTTTTTAGTTTTGGGGGTTTTAGTGTATACGTATGCATATAAGTAGAGATCTGAAAGAAAGGAAAAGGAAAGTTCAAATGTATTCTGCTGGAGAGCATGGCATAACAATTATATACATATATGAAGGATGTAGGCAACGCAATATACCATCATATAGGTGTATTAATTGATAAATAAAAATAAATTCCAAAACAATTATACAAATTGTACGAGAATATAATATTGTGTGCATGCATATAGCTATAATCTATAATACATTATAGAAAATCTATGAAGCACATGCGAATGTACTTCTTCACACACTCCTCCACGGCTAAACTACCGAATTGGAGTCGCCAAATTTGGAAACGAGACCTTTCGATAATGATACTTTGGAATGTCCTCTTTAACGTGATATATGTCTCTATTGGCGTAAATTCATCTAGAGGACGCAAACTACCCTTAAACATTTTTGGTCCAAAACGGTGGATTTTACGAAATCCGTTATTTCTCCAGATCAGGATCTTGGATCGGATTATTTAATAAACCATTTGAAAGAGAACTTCCTGCTCTATTTGTCACAGTTTATTTCATTTTGATTGGATTAGCGGTTCTTAAGGTATAAAGACTTAAATTCAAAATTTCGTGTTTTTTAAAAATAACTTTTTCAACTTCTTTTGATGACGCTATAAATTCAAAACTTGAAAGATTACATATATATTTTGTTATATTATTTGAAAGGATTTTTTTATCCTCTTTCCAGTGATACCACATTTATTTAGTTTATTTCTAAAAAAGCAATAAATAAGCAGAATATGGCAGAATAGGCAGAAAATATGTACTGAGAAATTTTAAAGTCCTATGACCGATTTCAAAGATGTTTTGATTTCACGTCTTTCAGACTTGAGCCATTATTTAATAGTGGAATTGGGCATTAGTTATTTATTAGTAGTTTAAGTGTAGGAAAGGATAATTATTTTGGCCTCTGAATCCATAAGTTTTCGAGTTAAAAATGTTCAGACTGTTCAAGTTTAATTAAAAAAAAAAAACAAACAATTTCCAAAATACTCTTCATACAATTTTCAACTGAAATTTTCAATTAAAAATTTTATATTTAAATATTTTTTAAAAATAAAATAACGAACATCATATATTTTTAAAAAATGTACTATAGTACAATTTTTAATTTTGATCTACTTCATTTTTATTGGCTTTGAAGCAATTTGTCAAGTGAATTAATGCGGCAATGCTGCACAGTCACAATCATATCATAATTTATCAATCATTTCAACTCCGCCATTTTCGCAAAAAAAAATTTCACTCAATTATTGTGAACGAAAAATGTCAATGTGATGTGAGTTGAGTTAAAAAAGTGTATAAAAAGAGTAAATTTTTTTTTTTTTTAAAAAAATTCGTATGAAATAAATGTAATTTATTATTTATTTGAATTTCATATGTATTAAAATTTATATAAATAATTGTGTTTTTAAAAAAATAATTTATAATATCAAATAATTATTGCAAAAAGAAAAGTAAAAAATATAATGGCTTCTGGCCTAAGTAGTGATATTTGGAAGCAATGGGAAAAACATGGAAGAATTGAATTGTGAGTTTTTTTTTAAAAAAAAAAAAAAAAAAAATGAAACTTTTCTTACACATATTTCATATCGTCCGTAAAATATATTTTTACAATTACAAATAACCTTATAAATATTTAGAGAGCTAAAATACATATGATAGAAAAAAAATAATTTTATTTTTTGTTTGCATTGATGTGGACACATAATTTTTTCTTTTTATAATTTTACGTAAAATGTATAGCTATACGCTTTTTTAAAATTTTACTTACATTTTTCTTTTCTTTTTTTTTTTTTTTTTTTCTTCATTTGTTATGTTGTACCAACAATTTATTTTAGTTTGAAATACTTTAAAAATTGTTTAAAAGATGATGAAAATGCATCTTTAACAAAACCAGATCATATAAAATCTGGAATTTCACGTCCAATATACGATTTATTTTGGCAAGGACTTAAAGGTCGATTACGAAAAGAAGCAGTCCTTAATACATTAAATGATGTCGTGGTAAGAATAAAAAG
The DNA here is from genome assembly GCA_951394055.1 of Villa cingulata. Lineage (NCBI taxonomy): Eukaryota > Metazoa > Arthropoda > Insecta > Diptera > Bombyliidae > Villa > Villa cingulata. Next base: position 35,630,599 of record OX596022.1, read on the forward strand.
ATAAAAAAAAAATTTATTATTTTTATTTGAAATTGAAACATTACAATAAATTTATATTTTATGGTCTCTATCTATTATAAATGTTTTTTAGATTTTACATTGGGATATACCATCCATTATATTGGATGTAGTTAACATAATCGATGCAGAAACTTCTCTTATGAATGATGCATTTCAAGATGAAAGAATAATATTTTGTCAGATTGTTAAAGATGTCGATAAAATAATATCAGATAAATTATTAAAAGAAAGACTCGAAATTGATACATTACAAGAAGTTGGAACTGTTAAAAATAAAGTATTTTATACGAAATTTATTAAAGTGAAAACGAAATTATAGTAAGTGAAAAATTTATTTGCAAAAATAATAATTTTGATACAATAAAAAAAAATATATGTATGTATGTATGTATATATATTTATGTTCTTTTCATTTTACAGTTATAAACAACGTCGTTTCAATTTGTTTAGAGAAGAAAGTGAAGGATATGCAAAATTAATAACAGAATTAAATCAAGATTATGAAGATGAATGTTCTGCATCTAATATTATGAACATAATACAATCTTTGATAGGTAAATCCATTAATAGAATATCATTTTGAAATCATTATAAATATGTATCTAAATATGAACAAAATTATTATGTATAATTTTTTTTTATAAATTTTATATTTCATTTGTCAGGTTGCTTTAATTTGGATCCAAATCGTGTTCTTGATATTATTTTGGAATCATTCGAAACTAGATTGGAAAAGCATAACATTTTTATACCATTATTACGATCATATATGCCCGGTAGCAGTATAATATCAGAAGTGTTAGGATATAAATTTCGTCATTTCAGTGAATCTGGTGTAACACCAATATCATTATATCAGATAACAGCTGTTTTATTGAAATTTTCTGTAATAAGTCTTAATGATATTTATAATTGGGTAAATATATTAGACAAAAAACAAAAACAAAAAAAACACAGATTTTTATTTAATTTGAATTTAAATTTTATAAAAAAAAAAATTACATTTCATTTATTATTATATTCGTAGTTGAATCCATCCGATAAAGAAATAACTGGAGATTGGGATAAAGAAATAAATGATGCTAAAGAATTTGTACGTAAATTGAATATTATATCTACTAATAAAGATAAAGATCCAGAACCAGAACCAGAACAAGATGATAGCGAAGAAAAATATAATATAAATCAAAAATTTGGTTTATGTGAAGCATTATTAAAAATTGGCGATTGGAGAAATGCACATAAATTAATGAAAAAATTACCAGATCAATGTTCAATTGTACATGAATCAATTGCAAAAGCACTTGCTAAATTAATTAATATTTCAATTGATAACGTATACAAGAAATGTTTTCCTACTGCCACTAAAAAAATTCTATTAAATATCGATGAATCGAAATTCTTTCAGCATTTACAAGTGAGTAGTAAATAGAATTAAATAGATTTTTTATTTTTTTTGTATGATGTTGAATAATTTTTCAATTTTTTTGTAAGGCAAACGATATCACAGATTTTCGTAATTATTCAATACCAATGATAATCGCCTTAGGACCATCACTTTATTTTGATCCCGTTCTCATTTATAAATTAATCAGAATAATGAGATCAATTTTAACTGATATGAATGTTGATGCATTAAATATACCGCAACCAGGAACCGAATCAGAAGCAATTTACTTTGAGATATTAACAATTTTAGATTCAGCCATACTACCATCATTATCGTATCTAGATTGCAATTGTTGTATTGCCGAAGAAATTTGGACAGTCGTTAAATTTTATCCATATCACTTTAGGTAAAATAATTACGATTTTCATTCATAGCAACAATGTTCATTAACTTATCATTTTTACATTTTAACAGATACAGTTTATATGCCCGATGGAAGAATGAAACTTATTTGCTGCAACCACAATTGATCAGACGTCGTGGAACAACACAAAAAAATATAAAATCTTTAATGAAACGTGTAAGCAAAGAAAATGTTAAGCCAGTCGGACGTTTAATTGGCAAATTGAGTCATTGTTCACCAGGATTTTTATTCGATTATGTGAGATAATTTTAGATGAACAGCCCCCCGCCCCGCCCCAAAAGGAGAAATATTTAAATAATTTTTATGTTTTATGTTAATCTTTATTTGTGTATAGATTTTACTTCAAATTCAAATTTATGATAATTTAATTGGACCTGTTGTCGACTCATTAAAATATCTGACTTCATTATCTTATGACGTATTAGGGTATTGTTTGATTGAATCTTTAGCAGTAGCTGATCGTGATAGATTCAAGCATGATGGAACATCTCTATCGATGTGGTTACAAAGTTTAGCAAATTTCTGCGGTGCAATCTATAAGAAATACAATATTGAATTGAGTGGTTTACTTCAATACGTAGCAAATCAATTGAAATCACAACGAAGGTGAGCATTTTTTTTTTCTTTTCTTTCTTTCTTCAAATAAATTTCAAGAGAGTAAAGAGATTGAATGAAATATTTTTCTCTTTTCATTCAGTTTGGATTTATTGATATTGAAAGAAGTTGTACAAAAGATGACTGGAATTGAGGCAGCCGAAGAAATGACAAATGAACAATTGAATGCAATGTCTGGAGGAGAATTACTACGAGGAGAGGTGCTTAAAAAAAAAAATAATGCTTCAAGAAATTCAAAAAAAAAATGCAATGTGTATTTAAATCAATGAAAACGGAAAAAAAAAACTTTCAATTTTCAGGCAGGATATTTTAGTCAAGTACGAAACACTAAAAAATCATCACAACGTCTGAAAGATGCATTAGCGAATAATGATTTAGCAGTTGCACTATGTTTATTAATGGCACAACAGAAACATTGTGTAATTTATAGAGAAACGGCTCATAATCATTTAAAATTGGTAGGAAAATTATATGATCAATGTCAGGATACTTTAGTTCAGTTTGGTACATTCCTTGGATCAACATATTCAGTTGATGAATACGTCGAAAGATTACCATCAATTCATAAAATGCTACAGGAATATCATATTCATTCAGATGTGGCCTTCTTTTTAGCTAGACCAATGTTCTTGCATCAAATAAACGTAAATATAAAAGCAATAATTTAACTGAACTGTATGATGTATGATGTACCAATAACAATTCTAATTTATTTGATTTAAAATTACAGCAAAAATATGATCAACTTAGAAAATCAGATCCAAATTCAAAAAAGTTAACAACAACACAAAAACAACAAAAATATTTAGAAGCTACTGCTGCTATTATGGATCCAATTGTCGAATCAGTACGACCATTACATCCACCAAAAGTCTGGGAAGATATTAGTCCGCAATTTTTAGTTACATTTTGGTCACTTAGCATGTATGATTTACAAGTTCCTGTTGAAAGTTATCAAAAGGAAATTGCAAAATTGAAACAACTTTCTTTGTCAGTATTGGATTCAAAAGATATTGTAAGGATAAATGAATGAAAAAAATGTGAATTGCAACTTGTAACAAAATTTTCTAATTTCAATTTTTTTAATGTTAAATATATTTAGAATATTTCAAAAGGTAAAAAAGAACAAGAAAGGTATATAGCACTAATGGAAAAATTACAAGATGAAAGAAAGAAACAACAAGAGCATGTAGATAAAATTTTACAAAGATTAAATCAAGAGAAAGATACATGGTTTCTATCTAGATCAGCGAAATCAGCTAAAAATGAAACTATAACTCAATTTTTACAACTTTGTTTATTTCCAAGGTATAAATACATTATTTCTTTGGGTGTCATTATTGTTTTCAATTTCAACGATGAATTATTTTATTTAAATTTAGGTGCACTTTTACTGCATTAGATGCAATTTATTGCGCTAAATTCGTACATACAATTCATAATTTGAAGGCGGCTAATTTTTCTACACTTCTCTGTTACGATAGAGTAAGTATATATCATTTTGTTGATCGATTGAATTTTTGAACACAAATCATAATTTTCCATATTTTTTTTATACAATTCTCAGATATTCTGTGACATTACGTATTCGGTAACATCTTGTACAGAGAATGAAGCTACTCGTTATGGTAGATTTTTATGTGCTATGCTTGAGACTGTTATGAGATGGCATTCAGATCAAGCGATATTCAATAAGGAATGTGCTAATTATCCAGGTTTTGTGACAAAATTTCGTGTCAGTAATCAGGTAAAGATTTTTCCATAGACGATTTGAATTTGATGGTGGACCGTATCATCATCATTCGGTTGGGCTTTAATAACTTTATTTTACATTTTTTTTTATATTTTTTTTATTTTTTAGTTTTCTGAAGCAAACGATCATGTAGGTTACGAAAATTACCGTCATGTTTGCCATAAATGGCATTATAAAATCACAAAAGCGATAGTATTTTGTTTGGATTCAAAGGATTACATGCAAATACGAAACGCATTAATAATTCTTATGAAAATTTTACCTCATTTCCCAGTTTTAACAAAATTGGCACAAATAATCGAAAGAAAAGTTGAAAAGGTAATAGACAAAAAATAGATAAAAATGAAATTTTTATATTTTCCGGCAAATATGTTACGTGATCATTTTTGAAAAAATAATAATAAAAAAAAAAATACTTTTATTCAGGTACGTGAAGAGGAAAAAAATCAACGTCCTGATTTGTTTGTATTGGCGTCAAGTTATATCGGTCAATTGAAAAATAAATCATCGCAAATGATAAAAGAAAGTGATTTCCATCAAGTATCTGAGAAAATAATGAAAGATGTTCCCGATGGAAGTAAAATATCAGCAAATGGCGATGTTAAAATTGGTAAATATCTGTTTAAAAATGGTTTTTGTTTTTATCTTTTGTGTGTCCAAATGTTTTTGATTGTTTTCTTTTATTTTTATTTATTTATTTTTTTTTTTTTTTGTAATTTTTAGAACGACGAGACAAAGACAAGACTGAAAAGAAAATGTCAAAGATGATACCGACAACAGAAAAAGAAATCCGAATTGAAATCAAAGATGAACAGCAGCAGCAGCAGCAGCAACAGATACCGTACGAAAAAGAGAAAAGTCTAAAAGAATTCAAAAAAGAGGAGAAACTGAAAGAGAAAGAAAAGGAACGGGAACGAGAGCAACGGGAACGTGAACGTGAACAGCGAGAAAGAGAAAGGGAACGCGAACGTGAACGTGAACAACGCGAAAGAGAACGTGATCTGCAACGTAACGATGATGATTGTCGAAAGAAGGATAAGGATAAACGTAAAGATTATGGTAGCAGATTAGAATCACCATCATTACAAAATGATCCACAAGGCATTGATAAGCATTACGATGCAACTGGTTATTATGATTACGATCCAAAGGAACACGATAGAGACAGAGGAGATCGAGATTTAAGTTCGGTATCGAATTCTAGTAATGGATCACTTCATCGTCGCAGCCAAGATGTAATGTTAGATTATGAGAAAGGTAAATATTGCGTTTGATGATGAAATACGAATATAATTTAATTGAATAATTATCTATATTGATTTTTATTGATTTTTATTTTATTTTGTTCGATTTGCAGTTGAAGTAAAACGACGAAAAATGGAGTCGAGTTCAAAGGTTAGTATCTTGGTGTATAAATGAAGAAGAAAGTGCTTTTTTATGAGATTAGAAAAAAAAATCAATGAAAAACTTAAACCAAAAAAAAAAAAAAAAACAAATCAAAATCATCTAAAAATAAAATCAAAAACACACACACATCTAAGAAAAGTGGGAGCATTGGGCTGCATAAAATGTATAACAAAACATCCTTCCGAAATACTCTTCAAAAAGTTTCTCTTGTTAACAAAAAAACAAAAAAAAAAAACAAAAAAACTGTTTCAATTCGCAAAAAGTATAAAATCCCAAATAACAAAATGCAAATCTCTATACAATATATGTACGATGGTATGGATTTGATGTTTGAATTCTTGAATTTTTCCTGCATATAACAACACATTATCGAAGGATATAAATCATAGAAAATGTGCGATTACGTGCTTTAGGATTCATTTTTCATTAAAAAAAAAAAAAAAAGACCAAAAAACAAAACTGACCAAGTGTGCCTAATGAATGATACTAGACTATGAGCTGAAAACATATGAATGAATTCAAATATAAATGTAGGAGAGTTACAATATTTTCTATGTTTGTTCGTTCATTCAGTTTGAAATGAAAAAAAAAAAACAAAACAAAACAAAACAAAACAAAACACAGCAAGGATTGTTCTCAAAAAATAAACAAAAAAATAACTAACAACTTTATACGATTGTAAACTTAATCTTCCTTCCTGTACATAACATACTTCGAAGTTATACCAATTTAGATACATACTGCATTTTTATCGAATTAACATATTAATTTGATGAGAGAATTTATATTTGAGGGAGGACAGTCTATAAATAAAATGCTTGCTGAATTTAAATTGAAAGAAACAATGAATGAAAAATTTTTTCAATATATTTAAATTAATCCACACCACCATAATCTGCAATGTGTATTGAATGAATTCACAGTGTATATCGTTCATCCATAGTTTCAGCCCAAGTTCACCAAAACGGTAAGTATTTAGCTAAAATTATGTTGTATGATGAAACAAGAATTTTGAAAAAAAAAACTAAAAACAAAAAACTAAAAACAAAAAACAAAAACAAAAAAAAAATAACCAAAAGAAAAGAAAACCAAAATTTAAAAATAAAAATAAAAAATTTAGAATTTCTGAATTGTTGATTTGATAATGGTAAATGATCTGTGAGTTGGGTTTTATTCTTTGTTAATTGATTTTTAACATATTTTAAAATGTTTTTAATAAAATAAATAATTTAATTAAATTAACAGTGGAAAATTGTAATAAACATTTTAAATTTAATTTAAAAATATTAAAAAAAAAAAAATTAAATTAAATGAAAATTAAAAAGTGCTAAAAAATATGAAAAGACAACTCAATAATCAAAGATTTCCAAAACTAATTTCAATTTGAAAAATATCAAAAATTGTACATAAATGTGGCAGTTAATTTTACGAAAATAACAGATTATCTGATAATTTAGCGACTGACAACAGACAGATAGAAATGTAAGACAACAACGGATCTTAAATTATTTAAAAGCCGATGAAGACTTGCATGATCCTACAATAAATTTATTTGGAATTGTAAAAATATCCTTGCGATTGTGACTGTATTCGGACGGTATAGAATTAACGACAACACAAAAATTCAACTAAAGATGATAATAACACTGTCATACCAAAAGATGCTTCCTATTTGCTGAAGAGTATAGAAATTGGAGATTAAAAGAAGCTAGACGAAGCGAATTGCGTGGAGAGAGAGAGAGAGAGAGAGAGAGAGAAAATACCAAGATGCCATCACCTGATATGAATTGCAGTTCTATCGAAGAAGAGGAACAAAAATGACGATCGCATTTTAATACAAAAATATGTAACAAGTGAAATGAGACTGGAAAATTGTTTAAATTTACACAGTATTTATGTAACCGCCGCACTGTAACAAGGACTGGAAAAAAACGTATCAACTAAAGATAATCGATGCAAAAAAAAAATAAATTTAAAATATTAAAGAAATTTACAAAGTAATTATTTATCAAAAAAAATTATCTTAACTAAAGTGAAATGAAAGACTCATGGGTATACGTGGATGGTATAGATGAATCTTGTTTGTATACGATTCCTGGAAAATTGAAAAAAAATATAAGTTATTGTTCGTAATGCGATATTGTGAAAATGACAACGACATTATCATTGTGAAAGAATATCTACATTCTTATGTGAAACTCCTTCAGCCAACCAGTCAGCCAGCTAGCTAGCCTTTTTTTTATTTTTAAATTGCAACACTTAAAAACAACAAAAACATTTCTCAAAGACGACGAAACAATTAATTTCCATATCACATAACGCATTAAGAATAAGGAAAACATTAAAATTCTAATAAAAATTAACAAAAAAAATGTATAAATAAATTGAATTTCAGAAATGTTTTTATTAAACGTTGTTACATTTTAATTTACTATGTACACAGTATATAGAAAGTAGTAGAAGAAGAATAAGAATAAGAAGAATAAGAAAATGAATGAATATTTGCTTTGAATACGTAATTTCCATACACGCATTATTTATTTTCTCCTTTATATTTATTTGATGAAAAACATAGTAAAAACAAAATAAAATAAAAAATAAAAAAACGATTATAAACAGACTGAAGGATATTTTCATATGTGAAATACGATAAATAATTTAAATGAGAAGAAAGTCAAAAAAGAAACTACATACAGAAAACAAAAAAATTACATATGAAAAAATGAAAATATCCTACGTATTTGTTGACGTACTAATGAAATGAAAATAAAAAAGGATCTGTATATCGGTTCATTCAACTGGAAAATAACAAATATACGAGTATTACTCGAAATATATGTATTTTTTCTTTTTTTTTTTTTTTGGAAATAAATAATATGCGAAAATACATTTTATACAAAATTTCATATATGTATATATTCATGCAGTTACAGTTATATGATAAAATGGATGAATGATTGCAGAAATTTATTGAAAAAGAAAGATAGAAAATTATTATCATATGGCTGAATTTAATTTATTCAAACCATCATCGTTACGTCGTTGTTGACTTAAGGAAGTATCTACTACAATGTAGAAGTAGATGTACATAGCATAGAATCGGTTTGGAAAAAAAAAAAAAATATTTTATCAATGTTTGCTAAAATTTTAATATGTACAAAAACAAAAACAATGTGATCGTGATGTCGATTGTCGATCAAGAAATTACTTTTTTTTTAATGGATTTGAATTGAATCTCTTTATTATTTTCGGAGTAAAACATGGCAAAACTGTAGTTAGGTGCCGCCATTTGATGATGATGGCATGGCGATGATGATGAGATGATTATGTTCGAATTCAAAATCAAAATGGAAGGAAGGAGAATTGTGAAAAAATGAAAAAGGAAATGAAAGGAGATTATTTTGTTTGAATGTTGAAAGAATCAAAAAGAGTGTATCGATATTTTTTTATTTAAATAAAAAATAATGAGAAATGAAAAAAAAAAAATTCAAATTAATAAACTTTTTTTACACAAAAAATAAAGAAAAATAAAGAAAAAAATTAAAATTAAAATTAAAAAGAATATAAATTGTGAAAAATAAAATTAAAGTGAAAGTGATTTAGGTATTCGCATGGAATAGTGATATAAATGTAGAATGTAGGTATGATGTGTATAAAAAAATGAAACTGTATTAGTTTGAGAACAGTATAAAAATTGAGAAAGAAATTCAAATAAAATTTCAAATAAAAAATATTTTTGTTCAAAGAAAGGAGAATGAAAAAATTAAATTTAAAAAAAAAAAGTAGAAAAGTAGTGTGATAATTTAAGAAAAAGGAAACGTTTTGAAAAATATTATGTAATACACCTAGGAGGAGGTGGGTTACTACCTACACATTTGGATGAGTGTAAGTGAAAAGTGAAAAAGAGAAAAAATTGTCGTGGTGGTGGTGAAAAATAATAAATGAACTCAACTCACAGATCTTGAATAGATTTAAATACGAAAAGATTTATGATTCTGACAAAAGTAACATACGCACAAGAGTACATTAATATACATATTATAACGATAAGGTAAAAACAAAAAAAAAAAACGAATATAAATACTTAGTAAAAAAATTAAGATAACTCTCTGATATTTTAAATTTGAATTTAAATTTAAATTTGCATATACATTTAACACACAAATACGCATACAAAACAAAACAAAATATTTTTATTCACACCACTTGCTTTATATATACCTACTATTAATTTACATGTATAAACAAACAAAGATTCAATATATTTTTTTTTTTTATAATTTTTCACTTTAATTTTATTCTTTTTCATTTTTCAAATTTTATATAAAATCCAGCTACAAGTATACCTCCGATTTAAGCCTTGTTCATATTATCATGCATTGATCGTTTCATGCACGTAGCGTTTACGGCACGACAAATATTCTTTAATGAGTTTTATATATAGGTGTTCATATACAACGTAACGTTTCCGTTCATGCATTCTCCGTTCCGTTCCTGCACGTAACAGCATTCTTGTCGAGAATATTTTCCGGAACGATTCGTGTATGAACTGAAGATGACTGATGAAATACGGTTAGTATGAACAGTTTGACCGTACCGATCAGACAAATCAAAATTTTTTTGTAGTGTTTATATACGCATTTATTAATAACTATGGATTGTGAAAAATTGATAGAAATTGTCAGGGAATATAATTATTTATATGATTTAAATGATAAAAGGTATAGCAATATCGATAAAAAGGAAGGTGCTTGGAAGGAAATTGGAAATTCTTTTAAGCATTTTGTGGACAGAAAAGCGCCTACGACGTTTTTTAGTTTCCATATCTTCCTCTTCTAATAACAATGATATAATCATTAAATCTTTATTTGATAAATTTTGAACCATTTTAAAAATCACGATCTATTCTATAACGCATCAAACTGAAAACTGTGCAATAAAATGTCTGATACGTTACGTTGCATGCATGAGACATATGAACACTGCACAAAATTCCGTGCCGTAAACGCTACGTGCATGAAACGATCAATGCATGATAATATGAACAAGCCTTAATGTCTTTATATCTAATGTAAATACATTTCTATTGTCTAAGTACATTTTTTATCAAAGAAATATAATTATACTGTAGTATCATATCACCTTTGGATCATATTCCACAGTGGAAGTGGAACCTGCATAAAAGTCTTGAATTATGTAGCTCTCAAGTCTATTGGATAAGAAGATTTTAAAACCTAAACTACCACTTATACAACTATGAAATCAAAACATTTCTTAAGCGAAAGTTTAAACCTTAATCTGAGCTTAAGATTTCACTGTGAGAAATTGGGCATTAGATGATCACTTTCGATGAAATATACGTACTATTGGCACATCAACCATAGAACACTATACTTTGCATTTATGTAAGCCTTATAGTTGACGACTTTAAAATATCGATTCTTCTACATCCCTATATAGCTATAATAAATCTTGGTATTGAGGTCTTCTAACCTAAAAAAAATCTCTAATCAGTCAAATCATACAGTAATTATTCACAATCAATTTCGAAATTACATATGTATTTCGACTGCTTTGTAACCGTTCTATGAACAAACTTTAACTGCTGAAACAGAATGTGTAGCTGTAGTTACGGTTGACGTATACAGCAAAGTTTGAAATCATATAAATTAATGGATGCGCGTTCAATTCCACGCAGCGATGTATAATTTTTCATCGCTGCAATAATTTCTCTTACTGAACGGCTTCGCTGCATAATCGCTACTTTGCAGCGATGTAAATATTTTGCAGCGGAAAAAAAGTTCGCTTTAAAAGTCATCGTAAACAAATTTTGACATATTTAAAAAATATTTTTATTTTGACATTTTATAAAATAAAACAATTAACTCTTTATATCAACACAACATAAACTAAAGTGACAGAAATGTTAGAACAACAGACAAAGCCAACTAAACTATCAACTGTTTGCAGCGGGTTTTTCCGCTGTAAACAGTTCAGTAAATTGTATAGAGCGATTATCTAAACATCGCTGCATTTTCATCGCTGACTTATGCATCGCTGACTTGCATCGCTGCAATGAACTGAACGCACCCAATGTTTAACAACAAAGAGTATGCAGGTGCTGCTAGTCTTTAACTGCGGAAGAGAATGTGTAATTGTTGTGTGAACCACTTAATTGTTTACTCGATTCATAACAGTTTTGAATCAGCCACATACATTAGTCAGCAGTATACTACATTCTGTTGACGTTACAACCGCATGCAACACTTCAGAATACACTACGTGTTATGGTGCTCGTGCTATGCTACATGCTTCAGCAGCCGTAATTACAGCTACAAATTCTGTTCCAGGAGTAAATTCCGGAAAGAATACAATCAAAATTTTCTTACTATGCGATTATCCACTGGGTTGAAGCACAAAATTTGTTGTCATCTCGAAACTCAGCCAAAAATCTTTTTTTTTTTCCAGCTTTTATAAAATGTGTTATTGGCAATTTTAGAAATTTTCTCAAAAACTTGTATTGTTGTACGATGACCAAAACAAATTCAATCAAACCCAAAAAAGAAAAGAAAGAAAAGATAATTTCATTTTGTTACAGGTTTTCTTGTTGTGAAATCGTAGATTTTTTTCATTTTAATTCAAATTGTTCATAATTTCTTCATAGAATTTGAGTTACTATACATATTTCTTTGAATTTAACTGAATTTTCATGTTTTACTTTCTATGTGGTTTCTACAAAGTTTTATGTACATATAAGTAATTCGATTTAAATGTCCGCTCTAAATATTTGTGGTCGTCGGTCTAAACTAAATAGTTGGTTATACATTGTCTATTTGGCAATCAATTTATTTTTAATTCCGTCTTTCTGTCTATAAAATTATCCTAGGACATTTAAATCTTGATGTGATTATTTTTTCACTACAATAAATTCAAAGAAAAAAAAAAAAAATAAAAAAAAAATTAAATTTACGCTTGACATTATAGTCTAGAAAAAATTAAAGTATAAGTTCAGTACTGCTGCTATAAAATTACATACCACCACCACCTACAGTTGAAAGGATTATATAGAAAAATTGTAATTTTGATACAAAGAAATATTTTTATTTTCATTCATTCGATTGTATTCATTGCATGCACCATTGAGTGGTTAGTACAGAGTCTACAGTAATAGTATAGTAGAGTAGAGTAGTAAACGAAAATTCGATGCTAGCATTCTAAAAACGAACGTTACAATTACAAAATCAAGATTAACAATGCAATTAATATCGAATTGACCTTTTAAAATTTATATGGCTTTTATAGTCGTTTTAAATTAATTAACAATTTTACGTTGCGTTTAAATAATGGAAAAGAAAAAAAAAATAAAATAAAAAATAAACAAAGATTATTGCATTTGTGACATAAAGATAACAAAGCAATTTTATTGTCGTCGCATATCTGCAAACATTTATAAATTTTGTACAACGAAATCGGATTAATAATTAATTGGATATGTTTCGTATAAATTTAGAATTTAACTGAAACATTTAGATCGGGATGTACAATAATTTTTTTGCCTTCTTCAAGTGGAGATTTTAAGTCAAACCAAAACCATTTTAATTATTCAAGATAGGAATTAAAGTACACTCTGACCGATCATAAGAAAGACAATCTTGTTTCCACTTTTATGAATCTTATTTCGACAATTCGCATTTGTATTTCTAATTCATCATTCATTTTTCTCTCCTCTTCTCTTCCTCTCCTCCTCTCTGATCAATATCATTCATTACAGATCATTTCTCTCAGGTATTCTCCCTTCTTTGATTCTCTAGAATCGATCATATTTGAGACTATCTTGATGAAGTAGCGAAAAAAACAAAAACAAAGAGTATGAGATTATGCAGTGGTGATTAAAAACAAAACCATTTAGACATTAAAATGTCTAAAATTAAATGCGAATTTTCTGTTTATTTGTTTATGTTCTTCAAATTTTTCCATTACTCTACTGTTTTATACAGAAAAGAAGACAATTTTTGATAATTTGGTTTCAGTGTATTAATTAGCGTCCAATTCTCTATCTCTCTAGCTTGTCCTACGGTCCTAGATGAACCTTCGCCTCTTGCAAAATTCGCCTCTATTCTACTCTGTTCACTGCTTTCTGCATCCAATTTTCAATCTTTAAGAAACGAATATCTACGACGATGTCATCTTGCCAACGTTTCCTTAGTCTGCAAATCGGTATTTTTCCTTCTGGCTTACTTTCCCGCGCTTCGATCATTACTCATCCTGACTAAATGATCCAGCCATCTTAACCTATTGATTTTAATAATATGTGTAATGCTAGCTTCTCCGTAAACTTGGACAATTTCATCATTCCACATAATTCTCCAAGTGACACTATCAAGTAATTCTTTCTCTCTCTCAGTTAGAGTCCATGTTTCTGATTCTCTCATTTACAGTCTATCAACATTACTATTGGTCTTATTTTTTTTTATAAATTCGGATCTTTGCATTTTTTGAGATATATCTTGATTTTACTATTGGTATCAGTTCGCCGAATGCCTTATTTGTTGCAATTTAATACCCAATTAATGTAGATGTCCGACAAAACAGCTTTTTTATGTTTCAAACATGAAAATGATCTTTCTGCACTTCTTCTTCTGCGGGATTACAGTCCTCAGTATGTAGGTCTTTGATGGCCTCTGAAAAAATTTTCCTCCAATCGCTTCTGCTACTTGTTTTTGTTTTCTTCCAATTATTTATCTGAAGTTTATCCAAGTCTTTTTATACTGCCCACCAACCATCTGTTTCTAGGTCTTCCTCGGGGTCTTGTTCCAATCAGTGTTGCCTAGTAATAATCTTTTGTATATGGGTCGGTATTCATCATTCTATACTTATCATCTTTCTGCACTGCAATTCATTATAGGGGTGCAAACAATCAACATTCGGTAGGTAATATTAACATTTGGATAAACCGTGTAAACGTCATTTTAGCACAAACATGACAAACATTTAATAGATCTGAAAGCGTTTATTTTTCGACGGCTTTTTTCCGTTCAATGAGCTTGAAAGTGCAGTAGTTTATCTTTGAATGACACTTCAAAGTTCCCACTGTAATAGTTTCACAATTTCATGCTTCTATTGCGCATTTCTCTCTCATTCAAATTACCGCGACACGAATTTTTTTTAATTTTTTTTCTATTTTTTTTTATTTTTTATAATCGAACAAAGCGGAAAATTTTTGTTTGAGAAGAAGAAGAAGAAGAAGATGGACAAGACAAGAAAGGAAAACAATTAGTAGAAAATAGCTTCATTAAATTTAAATTAATATTTTCGAAATAAAATACTTAATAATTCTACGAATAAATAAATTCTCAAATAAAATGAACTGAAATTAATACTGAAAATATGTAACTCATAAAATTAGAAATGCATACAAAGTTATAAACTAAAAAGAGGAGGAAATGACGAAGATAGTAATTAACAGTGAATAAATTATTTTTATTTAATAATATCATAAAAAAAAAAAACAAAAAAAAAACAAACTATGTATTTGTATTATTGAGGTCAAATCAATACAAATTGTAAATGATACACATATACATAGCTGATGTCCATATACATAAAATACAACACAAAGACCCGTCCTAAAGTACTTTGACTACAATTTTCGAATTAATAATGCATAAAGGTGTAATTTATCAAAATGATCATCATCATAAAATGAAATTGAAAATTGTATGGTGATATTCACATTATGTATGCATGTGCATACGTCGAATTTTCATTAAGGGTATTCACTTAATGCAGTAGTAGAAAACATTTTTACACGAATCGAGTAGATTTAACTTAAACTACAAATTAGTCGCGTAATTCATTTACGATGTAGGTAGATAGCAATGGCAGTTTACACCTATTTCGTGGATAGACTCATAGATAGCACTTTGTGTGGTGTTTTGATCATTTACGAGGTTCATCTTATTCTTCTTCTTCTTCCTGCAACTACAACTCGAGGTGAGCTATTGCCTTCATCCACAATCTGCCTCCACCTTCTTTTATCCTATGCTATGCCTGTCCAATTCCGAATATTCATTTCTCCAAGGTCTAAGGCCAAGTCAGATCTAATTATTCATTTCACATTTATGAGGGTACATATACTGTGCATGTATAAAATATTTTCTGTCAATTTCGGTTTCATTTTTGTTTTTCAGATGTCTCAGTTGTTAATTTTTTGCTTTGAGTTGTCAATTTGGAATTTCATCTTTTCTCCTAGTCATCGTGACGTAGAAAAAATTACAGAAAATTTCAAATACTATTGAATTACACAATGCAAGATGCGTCACAATGCTTTCAATCTAAATCTTATGTATAAATTTACTCTAATCAATTGGATGCTGATCTCGAAGTTCAAATTCGATTCCTTTTGCCTACGACAAAAGTAAGAAAAACAAATTTTCAATTTTTCATTGTCAATTTTTTCAACTTTTATTATCCCCAAGATTCACTCAGTTTTGAATAAGTACCAGTTCCAGCTTGCTGGGGGAAAAGAGCCTATAGATATGCTGAATAAGTAGTCTACTTGCTGACAACAAGTAATGCCGCTTCTACATTCAATGCAGTGACTTCAACTTGGACTTGGACTTTCGACTTCACAGCATGCTTAACATGTAAAAGTAGCTAGCTGTCAAGTCTACTGCATTGAATGTAGAATCGGCGCAACAAAAAAAATATTATTAGAGAATTAGATCAGACTAAGCCCTATTCCCTATCATGTAAAAGAGCTTGCTTCTTCATCAGCTACCCAGTAATTCGCAATCCACATTAAACTGTAGGTGCTTGGTGTTGGTTCGTTTTTGGGCTGTGCCTAATGCAAACTACAAGGAAGAAATTTACTCAAGATTGTAATTCTACTCTCTCAAGTGAATGCCCTTATTTTGTCACTTTATATACAAGAATTATTATTTAAATACTCGTACTTAAAGTACATTGTGTATACAAAATTCTAGACTAAAAACTTCAAAAAAAAAGAACAGAAAACCATGTAGGAAACTAACTAAATATTGATTTATTTTTTTGGTCGTGTATTATTTTGTTCCCTCGAAAATTTTCGTTTTCTTTTTCTCTTTTTTTTAGAATTCATTTTTTTTTCTTCAATATTGTTCACGTTCTATTCACATATTTATTTTATTTACTGTCCATAATGTGTATCATTTAAAAATGAATATAACAAAAAATACGTAACATCGTCACACATTACACATCATATTGTATTGTATCATTAGATGCTTTCGATTTGGCAATTTCAAGTACTTGTGAGTAAATAAGGTAAATGTCTGTGCTAAAGCATCTACTCGCAGCTACTCATGAAAAATTTTTCAAGTAGCTGTAAGTAGATGCAACTAGTTACGAATAATTTGTGTGCCGTTCGTTTTAACAAAATTTATCCTAGACACATTTTAGTACTCGCCGCAAGTACTTGAAATTGCCAAATCGAAAACAACTATTGTGTATAACATCATAATGTAATGTACACGTTTACCATAATTCAGTATCTATTTTGTTTGCTTGTTTGTTATTATCAGCAACACAATTGAAATGATTATATGAAAGTAATTTTATTTAATTGAAATGATTAAGATTTTTATTATGACAATTTCATTTAATCGATATATGTACATACAATTTCAGTTCGAAGCAATTTTGGAAATTTGATTGAAATTATTTGTTTGTTTTTTCACGCGAATTTGATAGCACCAACATTACATACATACGAGAAAACTGCCTTCTTGTATTTATTTGCTTTAAATTTTTACTAAATACATGGGCGAAAATTGAAAAAATTGAAAAAAATATTGCTCCCCAATCTTCGTATTCGGTTATTGGATACATATTTTGCAAGAAAAACGAATGATTGGTAAAAAATAGCACTAGAAAAACATGAATAGAAATTCCAAAAATGTTAAAGGAACAAAAACATACTTTTTATTCTTCTTCCTTTTCTTTTTATTTCATTTTCCGATTTATTTCGGACCATCGGATCTTCTAGTTTTTACTTCGCCACAGGGCTCTCTTAAAGGGAATAGGAACTTCATCTTCATCTTGGCTTAATGACAAATGTTAAATTTTTCAAAATATTTCTAACTGAGTATGCAGCCTAACAGTTTACTTTGAATTGAAAGCCCATTTACTTTGTACGATCAGAATAACAAGGTTTTCTTAAATAGAATAGGAAGTTCATATTTTTCAACACTATATGATAATCCAAATTTTAATCTTGGCCTAATGATAAATGTTAATTTTTCAAAATATTTCTGAGTGTGCACCTTAACGATTTACTTTGTAGGATCAGAATAACATTCATTTGGATCAATTACCATGTTTATGCTTCACATCAAAACGATATAATACAAATCGATATGAAATAAAACGATCTAATAAAACCGATTTTACAGATGTTTATACTTACTATCCCGAATCGATATGAGATAAAACGGAATGAAATGAAATGCAGTGTTACTACAGCAATTTTTGCATTTTGAATAAAATACGTAATGTAAATAAAATTATAATTTACAAATTACAACTCAAAGAACGATCACGAAATGAGAGGTTAATTATTTTAGTTTAATAATTTTTTTTGTTGAAAAGTAGTAAAAATAATTCTCAAAACGATATGAACGGTTCATATCGATTTTCATATCGTTTTGACAGTTCTCAAACCGCTTTAATTATGATTTTTAGTTAATGCGATTTAAAAATGATAAAACGTTTTAAGGGACGTTTATACTAAACTTTCAAATAGTTTCATCTTATATCGTTTTGATGTGTAGTATAAACGGGGAAAATGTTTCCTTTTTCGAATAAAAAATAAATTCAATAGGGAAATTCATTGCGAACATCTCCTTAAGCCGTAACTAAGTAAAATGACTTCAGCTAACTCAAGTCAGAAGTCAGATTACATTGTTTTAAATCAGTGTAACTATATTTGACTCAAGTCAACTTCATTGAATTTAACGAAACACTTTGAATTTTCGTCGACTTCAGTGAGTGTGCCTGCCTACCGAACCGACCCGACCGACCGCACACAAAATTGAGTATGGCTTGAGAGAAATATGTACATATGTTCATGTAATTTTTAAACATAACCAATTCCATATGAAGTTTATATCAAATATCGCATTTTGTAGTTAATGTAAAAAATTTGTAAAAATTTCCTTTATGTGTAACTCTCTCTAAATTTTATTTTTTGTATGTGTAACTCTAACTATCCATACTTTCACATATGCTTAGTCAATTCACACAAGCCAATATAGTTACAACTTCAGACTTGAGTGAATTTCGTTAGCTTTGACTTGAGTTAGCTGAAGTCATTTTAGTTACAGCTTTAGACTCCCCCAGTGATTAGAATGTCAACCACGTCGACAAAATTAATATGAATCTACAATTGAACGATAAAATGACAAGAAGCTGTACCTACTATTTTGGGTGGTCGATATATTATTGTTGTTCAATTGAATTTAAATGTCATCCATATCTTGATGTTGTCTTTGACGTTATCATTGTGTGCAGGGCATAATGTCAACGTAATAAATAACGTACCGTATTCTGTGCCAATGATAACTTTTTTCTCATCCTTAAAATATGTGTAATGTTGAAATGGAGTCATTTCACTTGAATTTTTTTCACAGTTTTTAATTTTTATCAAAAATACAAATTTTTTTTTTTTTGGAATATCCTTTACATTATTTTCGATACACAATACTACAAAATTATAAAAATACAACACACATTGCATTTTGTAACAAAATATTATACGTACTGTGCGGGTAACAATAAAAAATTTCAAAGAATTTTATCTTTCTATGATTAAAAAAAAGTTAGAATCTTTTAAACTTTTGGATACTTACGGTTACGATTACGAGTATCTAAAGAAGATTATTATTATTATTTTTTTTTCAAAATTTCTAACTCATCCAAAGTTTTTATATTTGGCTACGTTATTAGGCGTAATATAAGACTACCTACTACATACATATTAACATTTATGCCTGAAACAGAATGTGTAGCTGTAGTATGTAGTACATGTAGCACTGCAAGCTGTCAAAAATACACTACATTAATGTAAGTTTGAAGCAGCACAATGCGTAGCTGTAGCAGTAGTAGTAGTAGAAGCTGCTGCTCAAAGTAGAAACTTTTCTACTTCATGCTACAACTACAGTTACAACTACAGCTACATACTACAAGCTGCACATTCTGTAACCGGCTTTAACGTACATAACTTACATTCCATACTGTTATTGGTATTATACATATTTATGTTACGTACTTCAGAATTTTAAACATGACACGTTTTTTTTTTATATATAATGAGTGTACAAAAAAATTAAAAAAAAAAATAAATAAATTTTTTTTTCTTTAGCTAGTACTATCCTACTATTTAGTAAAATTTTTATTTTTTTAAGAATATTTTTGTTATTATTGTTGTTGTTGTTGTTGTTTAAGATCATTTGAGAGATTACTTATCTTTTTTATTTACAGAAATCAGATGATGTTATTGAAGTTAAAAAGGAGAGAAGTTCAAAAACAAAAGAACGTAAAGAGAAATTAACCGATGAAGAAAAAGATGCTAGAAAAGAAAGAAAATTAGGAAGAAAAAGGGTATGTATGCTCAATTAATTTTTTTGTTATTTTGAAAATAAATTAATACATAATAAGATAAAAATTAAGAGATAAAAAATATAGAATTAAAAATACAGAAAATTATAAAGTGCCGCAGAGATTATAAATGCAGTATGTATAGATAAAAATGAATGAAAATTGTGAAAAAAGAAAACAAAAGAAGCATAAGACTTGTAATGTGCATAAGGGTGCGTTCTCATGGGATGCATGCATCGCAATTGCAAAATTGATTTCGACTTAACCTCATCACATTTTCGGTAATATTCATTATACATTATGAGAACGCATCCTAAAGGTACTACATTTACAATTCGGTCCACATTACGTCCGAGATTAGATGGTATTTACAATTCAGAGTATAGATTAGAACATAATGTTATGTTCTATTCGAAGTATTGTCCATCGCTTGCCATTACTTTTTCTCATCTTTCTGGTAGCATACAGATATCGTGTCAGAATAATGCGCTATCCACGATTTTACTCAATTTTTGGCTTCTTCATAAGAACTGAAGTGCTGCTCTGACAAGCCATGCGTCATCAATCGAAATAAGTGGATATCAGAAGGAGAAATGTCTGGTGAAAATTGCTTGTTGAGCCAATCCAAAAAAATTGATTGAAAAATCTTGAATTTGGCTCAAATGTTGATCTAATTGTGCTTTCGGTTTCATGTTTTCGGACACTTTAGACTTTTCAATATGTTCTTTGTCTTCAATGTCAAATTCAACGTTTTTAAATTTTTTTGAAACCACTCACAACAACTTCTCTCACAATAGAGCAGCCTTACCATATGCTTTTACAAGGCAATTGCTGCGTCACAGATGCAGATTTCTGCAAATTCCTGCAAAAAGTTCCTGCAAATGACGGTTATTTGTCTCAAAACTTGACATTTTATAAAAATTCAATAATATTTCAAGGTTATGTTGTTCACAGATGACATAATTTACGGCTGGGTAAATTGCATCAACTTTTGTAAAAATGGCGAAAACTTATTTGTAGACAAGACCTGATATATGATGATTTTATATTTGGGAAATGATAATTTTGCCTGAGAATAATTAACCCATGAAATTGCATTCATCATGTAGAATAATTTTCCCATGCATTTTAAAGAAACAACTTTCGTTGTAGTTCGGTAAACTTTGTAACTCTTCGGTAAAAAAATTTTCATAAATTTAAAGTTAATTTTTGCTAAAAAATTTTTCTAAGAATTTTCTTTAAATTTTTTTTTTTTCGTTTAGAAACAGTGAAAAGTATAAATCGTCTGTTCAAATATACATACTACCCCACACACACTATACTTATTTACTTGCATAATCGTAAAAAATAATGGTTAAAATTAAAATGGTTTTTTTTTTGACTTCATATTATAAAGAAGTCTTAACAAAATCATTATTAATTTTATAATGCAATTGAGATTTCGTCTATTTTATTTATTTATTTGTATTATGTATTATCCATAAGACATGCATTACATAGAGACTTTATTAGACAGACTAGACAGTCTACTCTCATACAGCTGTCTTATGTCTGTTTATGTCTATGCGCTTAATGTTTTCTTTTTTCATGGTTTTTTTGTTTTTTTTTTTTTTAAAAAAAAACTCTATTTAGTTTTTATAGAATTCTTCTTCTGCTTTTTTTCCTATTTTATTTTATATTTAATTCTTAAAATATTTTGTTAACTTTATTAACTTTATGATGATCAAGAGACAAATTCAATGAAAATGTATGTTGGTATATTTTTGAAAAACACTCGTTCAATTTTGTTTTATTTATTATTTTTATTTTATTTTTTTTTCTGTACATTTTCTTTTCTTTTTTCTTTTTTTCTTGCTTTTTTAGGAACGTTTGGAAGAAAATCTTTCATCGGAACATAAAAGACGAAGAGAAGGTATTATTGTAGTTTCATAAACAAAAAAAAAAAAAAATAAATTAGAATGCAATTAATTTATCGTGCATGCATAGATATATTATGTTATGTACATAGGGTGAGTTTCTTAATGTACTCGATACCACCTTTGTCGAAAAAAAAAACGTTATGTTATGTAGACAAAGATAAGATATATAGATACCTTCTCGATACTTTAATTAATTTATTATCAAACATGTCTTAGATACAAGATATACAATGCATTTATTTTTGCATTTAAATATATTAGCATTCTGAAGTTATTTATTTTATTTTTTTTGCTTCTAAAATTATAATTTCGTATATGAATACGACGGTATCGAGACATTATTTAACAAACTCACCCTATGTATATATGTACATTTAAGCATATAGAAATTATGTAAATTATTATATGATTTCTAGAAAATATTTATTTACTAAATTCACATTTTTGATATTGTTGTTGTTTGATAAATTGCATTTATTTTTTTCATTAATTTTAAATTAATTTGTTGCCATTTGCCATTCATTTGCATTGCATTTCGCCAAAATATGCCCGAGTGGGTCTTGGCGTATAGTACTAAGGGAAGGAGAGACAGGTTTACGTTTACCTGTTTGTTATTTTCTTGTAAATAAAATTAAAGAAAAATAAAAATTTACATTACATCAACCATTCGCATATCATATCATTTTTAGTAAATAACATGACAATAATTTATTATATTTAAAGACAGATAATAATTTTTGTCTTCATTTTTACCATTTGAAATGATTTGAAAAAAAAAAAGAAAAAAAAAGAAAAATTTCTCCGAAACATTAATCGACGGAATATCGTTAATTTTATGCAAGAAAATTTTTCGATTTTGATAATTTTTATTGTATTAAGGGCTATAGTTTCAGAAAGAATGTAAATAATACTATTGACACATTACGGCTCATTATGAGATGAAAGCTCATTATGAGATGCAGTTTAATGAAGTGGTGACACATTATAACTAAGCTCATTATCTCTGACATTTATCAATTTTTCAATAGTTTCTAGTGAGTTTTCAAATTATTTATTCGCAATGAAAAACAAAGAACTCCGGCTAATATTTACTTGTAACCTCAAAAAATACGTCTGTAATATAAAAAAATTGAAATTGACAACAAATTGTATTGGAAATTTGGAAATTTTGGAAAATTTTCAATAAATTTTTATTTAACTATGTCTCGTAAGATGGCGCTTTCACGTAATTACGACATAATAGCTATTTTTCTTTGGTCACTTTAATCTGATAATTCTCAGTTTGACATCTCACTTAGATCATTTATCTTTTTCTTGTTATTAACTGAGCTAACAAACTGAAACTTTTATTCTCAGTTGATTGTCATTTTGAAAAGAAATAATTAAAAAAAATTTTATTTTTACAAATTACTTTATTACAAATAAACTATAACCAAAAATTTACGAAGTATATGCACAAGAAGATTGTCAAAATTGTGTCTTCTTTTTGATTCTCAGTTGCTCACATCAATTGAGCAAAAATATTTTTCCTCAAATGGATTACATAAATCTCACTTCGTTGCTGCTGCCACCTATAACAGAATAGAAAAAACACAGACCAAAGAAACGCATTGCTGAATTGAGAACTGAGAATTATCAGATAATCGTGACCAAAGAAAAACAGCTATTGTTTCACAAACAAATTTATTTAAATTGTTTACTATTGACACATTCCAGAGATAAACCATGGTTATCTCAGTGTTCTGGTTTATCTATCTGCGATAATCGACTTTCAGAACTCATCTTGTTAACCAAGTTCGAACTCAATTATCTTTGACGTTTGTGTTGAGCACACTGAAAATCAGTGTTACCAGTCTAGAAAAAGTTTGTATCATTTTACTTTTAAAAATGTGGTCATTTCAGAAATGAATACAATTTTATTCAAGTGGTAATTTTGTTGTAAGCTGAAAAATCTTTCACATTAAACAAAATTTATTTTATCTCGACAGGTGTAGTATGATACATAAACTATAGTTTATCTCAATTTAAATGTATCACCCACCTGTACCAAGTTATCGATAAACCATGATTTATCTCTGCAATGTGTCAATAGTATTACGCTTAAGAGATATTTTAATATTCATAGTGGTAATTTAATTTGTAAATCCAACAAACTTAAGCTATAGTTTAAGCTAACTAAAATCAAGCTTAAACTTTCACTGTGAAATTGGACATTTAATGTTTTATTTATCAATACGTTTTGTGAAACATCAAAATAATGTTAATCCATACCAGATGCATTCCTTGATTAGCGAAAATGCTTCGGAATTAAAAATTTGTTTATTCATTCTGAAACTAGCCCTTAAAAATTTACTTAGAATTTTATAAATTATTAATCTTTAAGGAACATTTTCAATGTAACGCTAAGTGAAAGTGAAATTTAATGAGAAAGCATACTGTTCAAAATACAAAGCTAAGTTAATATTGAAATTCGAAAATTTGACATTAAAATTTTGTTTAAATTGGCATTTGACATTCAAATTTTCAAATTCTCAACTGAATTTCTTCATTTTTAAGTAGGAATTTAAATGAATTTTAGGGAAATTCTTGCATTTTTTGAAAGTTTTCCATCTGTTGGTCAATTTTCTAACAACATTTTTGTAATTAAATTTATATCTTTTGTTAAGTGAAATTGAAATTAGAAATAGAACCCAATTTCACTTTACTTTAGCAATTTCAATTTCAATTAGAAAGTGACGTAGACATCTAATGTCCTGTAAGAAAATAAGGAACAAAAGACAGATAAATTCCAATTTCACTTAGCGTTGCATTGAAAATGTTCCATTAATTACAATTTTATTTTATTTTATTTAATTTCATTAGCTTTGCTTTGATTTGATTTAATTTATGTGAATAAGATTGTTTTTGAAAGAATTGATAAATTTAATTTAAATTGTTTTCATTTATTTTGCATTTTGTTTTTTTATTTATTTTATTTAAAAAATTTTTTGTTTGTTGGAATGAATTTATTTCACTACTACTATTCTGACACTATGTACACATGATTGGGAAAATTTGTACGAGTAATATTTGATGCACTTGAAAATATAAAATTAATCAATATTTTCTGTAATTATTCTCAATGTAATAAGTAAATAGTCTCAATAATAAATAATCAATATTCAGTAAATTATGTAAACAGATTAAGTAATTATTACATAAACATTTTGCTAATCTTTATTTAAATGTCTTGTAGATAAAACTGATAAAACAAAGATAACTGGGTTCGAATTTGGTTATCAAGATAACTGAGTTCTAGAAACTCGGTTAACTTAACCGAGTTCTGAAAGTCGGTTATCACAAAGATAAACCAGAAAACTGAGATAACCATAGTTTATCTCAGCAGTGTGTCAATAGTATTAGCTCTATAAGTAATTGGAATTCATGTATTATACGAGTATTATACTATGTACACAGACACACTACATATCATTATGAAGTCAAACGTCATTATTAAGTAAAAAGTGCTCATAATGAAGTGCTACCAATGAAGTAAAAGCTACATCATTTTCTTTTATAATTATGAATAGAAACATATAAACATATTTTTTTCAAATATTTTAGAAATAAAATGAGTCTAAAGAACGAAGAAGCATAAATGCGATGTGATATAAATAAAATGTGTATTGTTTAGGTTAGACGTTTGACAAATGTATGCTTTCCCAACTTCGTATACCTTTTAAAACCGATGTAACTTGTAAACTAATTGTCAAAATCTCATGAAATATTTGACACATATCGTTTGAAGGTTGATGAAGTGTAGTGTTTACATAGTATTATACTCTTCATAATGATAATGATACTTAGAAATTAGGTATAACAACATAAATCTATTTAATAATATTGAAATATGTATTTAATTGTATTTACGATTAAAAAAAATACAGAATATCTGTATCTGCTCATATGAAAATCATGGAATGATCTAGTCTAGTTAATATGCTTAATTTTTTTTTTATTTATTTTTGTTTTGTTTTATAATTTGAATTAAGAATAACCAAAAAAAAAAAAAAATGTAGTGCTGTAGTGATAAGTTATCACACTGAAATGTAAATAGATCACATTGCTTACATTTAGTACTGCCATACTCATGCTTATAGTAAAAGATTGATTTACACTCATTTCAGTTCAGTCTCAGTTCAATCGCAGTATCAGTCAAAATTTATTCGCCCATTTATATCCGATGTGAAATAACACAAAACCAGCAAAACTACGCAAAAAATGTTTCATTTTTTTTTCTTTACAAATTTGACAGTTCATTTTTAATAGTACGCGGTTTTATGATAAACAAACCGAAACTGAAATAAATTTTCTATTCACACGCATGTCAGTTCAATCACGTTTAATTTACACATTCGGTTCCGATACTCTCAGTGTCATTATTTTGGAAGAACATCTGAAGATTCGGAACTATTAATGACAGATTTTGAACTGTGACTGAACGGATATGTGTGAATAGTTGAATGTGAAATGAAATAACGTAAAATTCTTGAAACAGATTGGAAACTGAACTGAAATGCGTAAATCGATCTTAATTAATACACACATCGCTTTAGACATTTTTCATGCTTTTGGTTTCATTTTTTGTAAATTTATGTTAAGCTAAGTGATAATTTAATTAAAAATGAATAACGAAAAATATAAAAAAAAAAATAAAAAACGAAAAGGAAAGAAAATACCGTAAATTGTATAATTTTTACAGCAAATCAAAATGGAGAAGATGATACGTTATCCAGAGACAAATATCACTTACGGGTAAGTTTAAAAGTTTATTTTTTATTTTTAAATTCTATACCTTTTCAACTTCAAATTGAGACTAAATAGCTTAAAGTAATAATTGAACAATTATCAGTTAAGAAGATTGAATTATTCAGTAAGATCCCGTGTTTAAATTCCTAACCATTAGCTCGATAGCATTAAACATTGAATTATAATGTGGTCCTTATGACCAATTTCACAGTGAAAGCTTAAGATTTAAGAGATGTTTTGATTTCACAATGGTAGTTTTAGATGTAAATTCACCATAAAAAGTGGACTTCAATCATAGTTTGAACCTTTTCTTCAGGCTTAACTAAGCTCAAGCTTAAACTTTCACTGTGAAATGGGCATTAGTATATCCAATCAATGACCAATAAATTCACTTTCCTGAAAAACTTCTCCGATAAAGTCATGAAAAAGGCGCATTATCAATAACTAATACAATTTTTGACTGCTACATGATTTGAAAATTTCTTAGACAATGGCGTACAAAATGATTGGTACTAATCTACTAAGTGAACATGCGCACAAGAAAATATACTTACGCCTTCACAAAATTAAAAATAATATTTACTAGGGAGTAGAAGAAATATAATCTGAGCATCTTTAGTTCAATAAACAATGCATGTGCGCAGAAAAAACAAAACGTGTTGCGTACAACATAATATGCTTTATTAAAGATTTCTAGTAGAAATTCGACGGAGCTTAACACTTTTTTCAAGATCAAGATGTTTCTATCATAAAATCAAATCGTATTCGTATATAAAAATTTTAATAACACATGCGCCATCTGTTTTGGATATTATTATAATAATTACTTTAATCTTAACTTATGTCTTCGACACACAGAGATTGAAATTAAGTAGATTTCATTTTAATTTCGAGTAGAAATTATGAAGGTGACACACAGCGATTTTGACAGTTTGCGTCTAATTTATTTAATTTATCTAATTTTAATTTAATTTATCTGAACATAGCCTACTTCTTCTATTAAATTTAACTGTCAATTATATTCAATTATTTCTTAATAAAAATTTAAAACAAAAACATTTTTTTGGTTTACAATTTGTTAGTAGATGTCTCTGTTCTACGTAAAGAGCGAAACATGAGTAGATTTTGAGCGATAATTACGTATTTTTTATGTAATTTTGCTGACTAGATTTCGGCTCAAATTCGTCGTTTCTTCCGGATTTCGAGGCTAAAATTATCAAAATACTTAATTTCAATCTCTGTGTGTCTACAATATTACAGTTGTTCATTAATTACTTAAAATTGTTTATTCCCAATTTGAAGTTAAAAAAGCCATAGAATTATTTATATTTTGAGAGAATTATTTTCGAATTAAATTAATTTATTTTATTTTATTTTATTTTTTTTTTTTAATTTTTATAGCAGGATAAGTCACCGCATTCGAGAGAGACAAGAGAAAGATCGCATGAAAAATTTGAAAGAGAAAAACAATATGGATTCTCGAAATCGACCAGATCAAGAATTGGTTATTGACTAAATGCTATATTAGAATAATAATAGTTATAATAATATTATGTAATTAGTAATAATTTTTTAAGTGTCCCATTCATCTAAATTTAAGAAAAAAAAAAAATACAAAACAAAAATTATACAATAAAAAAAAAAGAAACAAATTATGTAATAATAAAATATTGATTATGTTTTTTTTAAAAAAAAAAAGTGCAACAACAGTAACAAAAACGAAAACATCAACAAACAAAAACTCAAACCCAAATTGTAGTAAAAACAAAACCACTGTGAGGATTTTACTTAACAACCATATAAGAAAAATAGTTACTACATGTAGACGTGTTATTAATTGGTACGTAGTTTTTGTGATGATGAATGGATGAGAAACGAGACGATTAAAATTCTACTAAATTACTAAAATAATTATAATAATTTATAAGTGAAAAAAAATAATAATACGTCAATAAAAAATAAATAAATTTTATATTTGTTTTAAAGAGATATATAGAATAAGAGTATATAAAAAAAAAACAAAAATTGTACAATATTTTTTGTGTATTTTTTTATTTTTTTATTTATTTCTGTTACACAGGTTGTTGTTCGTCTATAGAACAGACACAGACAGACAGACAGACATCTGTAGGCAAGGCAGAATGAATTTTAATAATTAAAATGGTAACAAAATGGTGGTTATATAGCATTTTAAATTTAAATTCAACTTTTTCCAACTTAAATTAATCTTTGTCCAAGTTAAATTAATCTTTGTCCAAGTTAAATTAAACTTTGTACATTTTAAATTAAACTTTGTACATTTTAAATTAAACTTTGTCAATTTTTAATTACAGTTGAAAAAGATTGAAAATGTGAGTGATACATTGATTATTCTGGATAATGTCAGAATCCATAAAACTTCTGAAAATAGAGAGCTAATTTCTTCGAGAGCTCGGTTGGAGTACTTGCCACCATACTCTGCAATGCTCAATCCCATCGAAAAAGCATAAAATGGACAAAGTTTAATTTAAAATGTACAAAGTTTAATTTAACTTGGACAAAGATTAATTTAACTTGTACAAAGATTAATTTAAGTTGGAAAAAGTTGAATTTAAATTTAAAATGCTATATTGTAAATGGTGTCCCAGTGATTTATTTAAAATGTTGGTTTCGAGTGGGTTCAAAAATTCAACACTGCGTTAGTGTTAGCAAAAGAAGCTTTCGTCAACAGTTCAAAAAGTAATCATGATTAAAATCATGTGTTGTAATTTTTGCATTTTATTGTTAACACTAACTTATCACAAAGTCAACATTTGCATCATGATTTTTGATGTTTCAATGAATAAATAACCTCAAATTCATGACGTTTAGTTGATTTTAAATTATTATCATTGCTATCATGGATCATAAAAAAAAAACAATGAACAGTGAATTAAATTTCAATATTTTGAATTTGGTTTATTTATTTATTTGATTTATTTTTGATTTTTGTGAATTTTTACCGATTTTTACCGAAAATTTTAAAAGACAACAAAACTTCAAGACTGTCGTAAAATTAATCAGCATCATCAAAGCATCGCAACATAAATAATCAGTGTTGCGCTAACATTGCGGCAACACTTCTGCAACACTGCAAAATCATGATTAATTTTTGAACCCAGAGTTCATTACAAAATTCGAGAAGACATTTTTGATCTATTACAAAACGTACATGTGCACAAAAATTGTATTTATACCTTTTTATTTTTTTTTATTTTTTGAAATTATGTAGATCAGAGAGAGCCAATTCTCGCTTAGTCAAAAAGTGAGAAAATGATAAAATGTCAAAAATTCTTTTCATTCGTAAACTTTTCATTTTCATTTCTCATTTTTGTAAGCGAAATGATTCTGTTTCAACTAATGAGAAAGGCTGATGAAAATTAGTCTGAATGGAATATACATTGGAAAATGAAATGATTAAAATTACATCTTTCTTATGTGTGTGTATGTGTGATGCGTTCATTCATAAGTAATTTTCAATTTTCATAAATTTGATGAACGCATTTGTATTATAGCAAATAATGGATTTAATTATGTGAAAATTGTGTTTTGTCAATTTATTTAAATTCATGATATTGACATGTTCAGGCGCAATAAATCGATTTCAGATTTTTATTCCAATTTACGATTGATGAAATGCGCATCATTTTGTTGAGATATTGAAATGTTTAGTGTAACAGATCGATTCGATCTAGATCCTGATCTGATATTACATACACCAGAGTTTTATATCAACGCTTTTCATCATATTTTCTAATCACATATTTTCAAAAGCAGAAATTCATCATCATCTTTTTCATCTTCTTTAACGGAATGTAGTTCATTATTTTCATTGCATTCTGAAAATGATCTTCATTTAGGACTTTATGTGATCAGAGAAAAATTTTTTTTTTCCTCCGGTTTCTTTTTGAGGCAAAATTATCATTCCAATGGTAATTGGTAATACAAAAAAAAATATATACATACTTATATTGTGTCTATTTTCAAAGTTGCAGGCTTTATTTTGTCAACTTGATTTAAAAAAAGAATCAAAATGCTAGCAGAAAGATGAGAAATATCATCACAAATCTTGTAAATTTTAACTGAAACTGACTAAAAAATAAACGTGAATAAATTAACATTTGATGTCGTCATTTGTAAGCTGATTTATTGACGCAAGGTAAGTGGCTAACAGGTAAGCATTCAGCAAGTTTGAAACTTTGAGTGGCTTTTAAAACGTCTCAAAAATGTGTTGTGATGTTGATGTGGCGGCATCAGAACCATCCTGATACAAAGTTTTAAAGCAGCACTGATGCTTTCGCATCGATATCACAGTTCCATAAAACTTAAAACGGCCTATGTTATATGATAAATTTTCTTTTAAATTGGTAATGCCGAAAACAACAAATTATTAAGGTTGTTGATGGATTGAAGGTAAATGATGACAAACGAAAGGAAAGATTGAAGATTCCTAAAAGAAAACAGAAACAATTTTTATTTTTTGTTTTTTTTTATTTCATTTTTATTTATTTATTTTTTTTAAATTGAAACATTCAAGAAATATTTAAATTAATTATTTTTTTTTTGTTTTGTTTTGTTTAACATTACATATTATTATTTAATAATTATTTTGTTTTTTTTGTTTTTTTTTTCATTTTATTTTCTCATTTTTGCTTAAATTAAAAAATAATTTTTAACAGAGACACATTTATGAGAAACAATAAAATTATATGTACGTATGTATGTATTTTATTTATATAAATATTCTCTAAAATGTACACCATAAAATTTTGTAAATTAAGTAAGTTATACATATATGTATTTTTCTATCTGTTTTTCTGTTTTTTTTTTTTTTAAACTTTATTTTATTTTTTTTTTCATTTTTCAATAATTTTCTACACCAATATAATATTTATTTATTCTTTTTTTTCTTTAATATACAATTAATATACATTTATGTTATACAATATTATATATTTGATTTTTTTTTTATAATAATTTTTATTTAAACTTTGATTTAATTTCATTTCATTTAATTTTTTTAAAAGTATTTTATTTTATTATATTTTTTTTTTTTTTACATTATTACAGTTAAAATTAAAATAATTAAACATTTAATAAGGAACCATATTGTATAATTATATATTTTATATTTTAGTTTTATGTAGAGTAGTAAGAATAAGTAATGTAATATTTCGATAATGTGTATGATGAATATTTTATTACTTATAGAGGAACGTACATAACGTACGCACGCACGTACATTACATATACTCGTACGTATACGTGTACGTTGTGTATTTATGTAAGTACATATTATGCATGTGTATGATTTATGATGTATGTACACATACGAATGTTTGTACATTATATTTAGTTAATGGATAGTGCAATATTCGGTAAGATGTCCACAAAGATGTCCACAGCTTGACAAAAATTAGGCTGTATAAGACGCTGATACGAATGGTAATGTCGTATGGAAGTGAAGCGTGGACAATATCTCAGAAAACTGTAAAGCTACTGGGATACCTTTAAAACCATGCGTTCGGTAATGTCGAAAATATTGTCAATTGATGGATTGAATGATTGATTTGACTAATGTCAAAAGACACTTGATTTTTGTGTGATCAAACATGCAGTCTGCGCAGTTGACATTAAAAAACGGATTGAAAAAATAAATATAAATTAGAGTGATTTTAAATTAAAGTGAAATAATGGAGAAAGTGAATTTATATAAATTTATATAAATTATGATTAATGAAAACAAAATGTGAGATAATAACGAGCAAAACTATTTAACAGAACAAAAAAAAAACAAAATCTTTGTTTTCAATTAGTTTTTTTACTTTCTACATAGCCTAGACACGTTGATGTTTGCAGATTGCAGCATATACTTATCACCTGCGTTATCTGCATGGCTTTTATCAAAAATTTGATTCTATCGATTTTACCGAATGTATGATCTTTGCAATCTGCATTACCGAACTTTCGACATTTGTCATCTGCTATGCAGTTGACATTACCGAACGCATGGAAAGATGAATACTCCGTAGGATATAAAAATTGACCAAAGAAAATGGGATTTGGCGTATCAGATGCAATGATGAGTTGTACTTGTACCGAATGTACAAAGAGCCGCGGTTGTCCATTCACATAAAGCTACTTAGACTTCAATACCCAAAAAAGCTGTAAATGGACGAATAATAGGCACACGACTCAAAGGTAAACGACGTCTGAGATGAGAATATAACGTGCGAGGAAATGCAAAAATTCTAGGAATTTAGAATTGGAAAGCAGCGGCGGCCAAGGCCAAAGAAGGCCAAGAGAGAGAGAGAAAGATTGAGTGCAATATTCGGTGGCCATTCATGTAGTCATCGCCATAATAACTACTGCACTATCGACTAATTTTATGATTAATTGATTGATTGATTGATTGATTGATTAACCGGTCGATAATAAATATGGTGTGGCTGGGGTAGGGGCTGGGGTGACATTGCCATTATAAATTTTATAATTTAGACAAAATTATTTTTCGTTTCGTACTAAATTCAATTTAAAAATAAATGAAAAAAAATATTTTCCCCCTAATGGATCACAAATCAAATATCGGCAGAAAAAAAAATTGAAAAATTCTTAAATATCAATCAAAAACTTTTGTTACAGCGTTTACCTGTTTGCAGCAGCGCGCGTTCATGTTCTATATTTTCAACATAAATTATTGATTAGAAATGTCAAATTTAAAAAGTTCGCTTCTACGTCGACAGTACAGAAAGCAAAACTTTTTTTAATTACTATAATTTACGATGGCAATGTAGATTTTTATTTACAGCGACGAAACTAATAAATTTTTGTAAGAACAATAAATTTACCGAATATATTTTCATGTGTTGTATATACACATTAGATTAACACATACACATACATACATTCATGAATAATTGAAATTTTTTAAACATTATGGGGATTGATCTCAATTTTTTTGAAGTTCGCTGCGTCCTATAGTTTCGTAGTTTCGTAGTCTGACTGACATGAACGATCACCGTCTCAAATTTCTTCGTAAGTTAACTTTTTTTTCGTAGTTTTCAGCTGTCATATTTATTTTATAATATTTTTTAATTTCTATTCAGCTGCAACTGAGAACTGTCAAACATTAACTACACGAAATTACGAAATACAAATGTTAGAAATTATACGAAGTATTTTGCCATGGAAATGAAACTACGAAGACTACGAAACGTGTTACATGAATCCTCCTATTGTTTTTCTTTTTTAAAAAAATTTCATTATTTTTGTTTTTGATTTTTTCATTTTAAATTTGAACAGTTTTTTTTAATTTAAATTTTTTATCATTATGAAATTTTAATTTTACATCTTTTTTTTTTAATTTTCTTATTACATACACATATGTAAATGACAAGAGGAAAATTCGTTATAAATTCGATATTAAATATGATGGCCTTTTTCGAAAATGCAATCAGATCGTCAAATGACGATTGACGATAATCAAATGTTCGAAAATGCATAGATGTGCAAATGTCAGAAATTAAAAAAATGCATGAAGATTGCATATACGATCGCAAAAAAAGCGTGTGCTTGCATCAGAGCATGTATACTGTCTGTACTCTGTATACTTACATCTACATCTTTGCTTAGATGCAATTCTGTTGTATAATCAATTGATCGGCATACAATGATGATGACCGTATGCAAGGATGATCGTCACATCTGACTGCATTTTCGAAAAAGGCCGTATGCATGACAGCGATGATGATGATTATCATGATAATGATGATAAATGATTATGATGATGATAATAACGATACGATTATTATTAGATATTATTATTATTGTTACTGTTATTATTATTATATTTTTTTAATTTTATTTTTATACATAAATTCTTATGAAAATTAAATTTTTTGTTTTTTAAGTACACACACACACACATGCGTATACGTTACATGTTTGCTACATACATGTGAGAGTGTAATTTATTATGATATCTCGCATATCTGTCTGTCTCGCATTCCAAAAACTTGCGCGTTATTTTTTATTTTTTATATTTTTTTTATTTTTGAACAATATATGTGTATTCAGCAAAAAAGAAGAAAAAAATTTCGTTTTTTTTTTGTTGGAAATTTTAAAAAATTAATGCTCCAATGGTCCAAATAAATGGACAGCTGGATGTTTTGAATCTGGATTACCTAAGAAATGACTGTACAACTCTTGATATCTTGATAATGTTAATCCTCCTCGTTTTCTATCATCATCCTAAATAGACAAAAAAGAAAAAAAAAAGAAAAACAATTTTTGTTTTACAGGAAAATATAAAACAAAATAAAAAATCAAACAGTATTATTTCAAATTTGGTAAATTTTATTTTATAAATTTTTTGGATAATGGAGGAAAATTTTAAAAATGTCTGCGATAATTATTATTTTCTATTATTATAACAGGATAAAGATAAACAGCTTACAAAAGTAAAAGTACATATTTTTAAACTGTGTAAATAGTAAAGGGTCGAATTCTAAATCATTATCAATTTGACGTCGTCTCATGAATTGGAATTAGAAATGACGAATACGATTGTAGCAGCCATCGCACAATTCCAGTGACAACTACAGCGAATACAGTAATTAAATGAGACTTTTCGACGTTGAACTTTACGCTGTCGCTATGTTGCCCAAATAAATTCTATTCAATTTTTCAGCGACAAAGATTCGATTCACGATCTAGATTCTGCAGCAATAGTAATCTATTCGCAAGAAGCAAAAATGTAAAATTCACTAATATTTTACGCTGTGGTTGCGCCCGAATTGTGCGAACTTTAAGCGATACGCTGTAGCTGTCGCTGGAATTGTGCATGTAAGCATATGCAGTAACAAAGCATGTATGTACAGTTGGAGAATGATTCAGATATAAACTGCTGATTATTGATTAATGCCTGCGTAAATAATGTATAGGGACGATTAATTGAACCGTAAAAAATATTTTAGAATTTTTGGCGCGTTCACATTTGTGCATACAACGCCATACAAAGCTTTCGAACTCTTGATTAGCTATATTGTCAACAGCTGAAGCTCAGTATGCTGCGCGAAAGAAACTGATCAAGAAATTTTGTGATACATCTTTGGTGAAGCATCTAATTTTGACAGCAATTTATCTAGTTTATTTTCACTCCCCCAATCCAATATCTCTGCGCCTATAACACACACACGAAATGTCAAAATTTCTGCTACAAAGCGAAGTATCTTGTGCTCGTGATACATTTTTGGCGAACAGATTATAATTTTTTAACAACAACATCGTCTCACCTATACAGCCACATTTGATTCATTCCGAGAAGCGTGTACGAGATCAAAATAGGAAAATGATATGATAATTTTTTTGATCACTTCTTTGAGTGTTCCTTGAGCGTTCTTTTATATACATTATATGTAGGTTTTAAATGCAAAGAAAAATTTTCTTTCGCGCAGCAGCATATTGAGGTTAAGTCATTGTATTTGATGTTTTAGAATTCGGCCATTTTATGTACTTTAAAATGAATGATCATTATAGATGAATTTTCTAATTATTTTTATTTTTTTCATATTTTCATATACAAAAACGCACATAAACGCATGTAATATCATCGCAAAAATTACAAATTTATAAAAATGAAATTGTACTTACGTTAATAAGATTATTAAATGCTTCATCGACACATTCGATATTATCTACCGCAATGCGTGTAATACAATTGTAACGGTATTCCTCTCTTGATATAATACCATCACCATTTAAATCTATCATCTTGAAATTAGCTTCTATAAACGCTTTCATTGCCTATACAACAGAAAAAAAAAATAATTGAAAAGTAAAACAAAATGAGCAGAAAAAGAAAAAAATTGAAAATAAAATCACTCGTGATCAAATTAATCGAAGAAAAAAAATTGAACAAAAATTTATTAAACATTTCATTCACATATCATCATATCTGTGTGTTTGTGTTGTGATACAACAAAGAAGATTTATGCATGTTGTACATATACATATACATGTATAGATTACCTGTGGAAAATCATCATATTTCTTTCCGACGCAGGTTTTTTGAACGGCATCTTTAAATTCAGCTGTAGTTATCCTTCCATCCTGTATACAAAAACAAAAACGACAAAAAAATTAAATAATAAAATTTTTTTTAATGATTTTGATTTAATTAAACTTTGTTAAATTTAGTGATAAAACTAACAAAAACAATAAAAAACGACAAAAACATTTATGAATGTGCAAAATGCAAAATGCAACCACATATACGAGTACGAGTATTTTGTACTACAGACATATAGTTAAATCCAGTTATGTAAGTACATACTCGTCGTGAACAAAAAAAAAAAAAAAATACACAGGACAACATTTTTATACGCCCGTATTCACCAACCAAGATTATATTTTATCTGAGATGAAGTGTATTATTAATCAACCTCGATTTTTTATTCGAATATTTTTGAAAACAACCTGCGGGAGTGGTACTGCAAACAAATATCTTTTGAACATAACTTTATTATGCAGCAGCAACAGCAAAGCACTCTCATAAATAATCATCGCATCATATAACATCTTTTTCATTTTGTAATACAAAAATACTAAAAATACTAACATTTCGCAATCAGCTGACATGTTTTTGATACACTCTCCGAAAATTGAAGTCCGAAAACAAATAATTTTATCTTATCTAAATGATTGATGAGTATACGACCGACAGATAATCTTTGTTGGTGAATACGGCGACTTATACTTAGTATAACAACATAACGCACGTACATATATTGTGGAATAGTGTAGTGAATGGTTGGTTTTCAGTTACGGTTGCATTATGAAAATGGGTGGGTCGTGAGATGGTGATGGTTATAAGCTAGTAAAAATTGTGTGCATTTTGGTAAACATTTTAAAACATACATATAATAAAAGAGAAACGTTTCATTTTATTTCGTTACGTTTCTGTATTTATTTTTTTGTTTTTTATTTTTTTATGTTATACCTTGTCTGATTAAAGGCATTAAAACTTTTTAAGTCTACTGTCACATTATTCTGATTCTGAATCTGAAACGTAAAATTTCAGATTCAGAATTCACTTTTTGTTCATTCTGATTCTGAATCTGAAACGTAAAATTTCAGATTCAGAATTCACTTTTTGTTCATTCTGATTCTGAATCTGAAAACTCCTTTTCAATATTTTTCTTTAAATTTGTTATTGTTATAAAACACTTTACTTATCGAGTGAACATTAAACCATCGAACAATAACTACTATGAGTGGCGAGTACGTTGGTAAGACGCACTTTTCAATGGAGGGTGAAATAAAGTTAATCTTCTGTCTTCTGTCTTCTATCTTACGATCTTCAAGTTGTATATAAACAAGTAATTGTATGTCAATTTATTGAGTGGTTTAGTTTAGCTATGAATTCAGATTCAGATTTCAGGTACATGTGACATGTTACATTTACTGTCAGCATGTTTCATTTTCTATTCTGAAAATAATCAGATTACAAAACGGAAGTACGAACCGGAATTTTTTTAGAAGATGAATTTTTCAGAGCCATGTAACAAGTCACATTTACTACAATGCATTTGAAAGTGATTCTGAATTTTTCAGATTCAGAATCAGACTCATGTGACAGTAGGCTAAATCGTACTTACAGATGATGGATATTTTATTTAATTTATTCTTTGTTTTTTTTTTGTTTTGTGCTTGTGAAACTTTCAACAGAAAATACACACAATACACATTATTTTATTAAGTTTTTTTTTTTTTTATGAATGAATAAATGATAATAAATTCTCATATCGTTATTGCATTTATTATGTGCATGTATGTCTATACGGAAGGATAAATCTGAATAATAGATTACTCATATGAATGAAAATAAAATAAAATAAAATAAAAAATACAAAAATACATACGCATGAATAAATTCCATTTTATATTCATTTCAGATTCATACCAGGACCGAAAAGGATGATATTTCTCAATACTATAACTACCACTTTTAATGTTATATAGATAGGTATGTAAAGTGGTATAGAGTTAAGAATCTAGCTCTAGAGTGTATCATCGCATCAGTATAGTAGTGCAATACAGTATACTATACGGATGAACATTGAACAACA
This sequence comes from Villa cingulata, assembly GCA_951394055.1. Lineage (NCBI taxonomy): Eukaryota > Metazoa > Arthropoda > Insecta > Diptera > Bombyliidae > Villa > Villa cingulata. Next base: position 35,669,696 of record OX596022.1, read on the forward strand.
ACAACAACAACAACAACAACAATAACAACAACAACAACAACAACAACAACAATAACAACAACAATAACACTAACAACAAGGACAACATCGAATAAACAACAACGATAAAATAAAGTAAAAAGAAAAGTAAAAAAATAAAACATTAAAAAATAATCAAAAAAAAAAATAAAATACAGGAAGAAAAAATACAAAAAACAACCATAAAAACGGAACATGTTATGTAAGTAAAGGATGAATTTATATATTATATATCTTCATTAGATGGCTTTTACATGCACTTAGGTATATTATACGAGTATAGAATGATAATTGTGTATGTGTGGTGCAGTTTATCATGTAACGTACGTACGTATAATATGCTTTTGTGCAAAATTTATTTTTTTTCTTCCTTATTTTTTTTATTTTTGTAAAGAATGTATATCCTAGTCATAGATTGATATTGTATGCCATCCATAATACGTGGGTGGTGATAAGGTAAATTGTTTGATGATTATGGATGGTCATAGTGTGGATGGTGGCCGTAGTGATATGGTGATGGTACTATATATACAGTGTGTTGGACAGTTTAATATTGTATACGTACAGCATGCATGTTTCTATATATGCAACGTGAGTACACGAACACCAGCAACAGATTTACAGATATGTAGTATGCAACAGTTTGTGATAGTTTTTATTATGTGAATTTTTGTAACATTTTGTGAAATTTTTTTTTTTTTTTTTCATAAAATAATCCTTTTTATCTTTACTATATTAAATTATAATTATTAATTTAAAAGGATATGACGATTATTATAAGCTACTGTGTCCTGTTACTTTTATTGTACATATAATAAAATTGGTTTCGGTTGTGTCAAAAACACATAAAAAAAAGGTAAAGAAAACAAAAAAGAAAAGAATAAAAGAATGTTGATGCACACACACACATGTGCACATCAAATGCATCAAAATAATGATGTGAAGACAACAACAACAAAGAACAAAGTAAACAAAAACAAATGAAAAAAAAAATAAAATTTGAATATTTGAAAAATTAAAACTAATGAAAAAAGGAAACCAAAAACCACGTCAAAAAAGAAATGAAAGGAAATGAAAGGAAATGAAATGATAGTTAATATAGCATAAAGTATGATATATAGTAAAGGCATAGACTAATATTAGTCTATAGTATGGTCTATAGTGTGTATAGTAAAATGTAATGGTAGTAGTGTTTGTAAAATTTTAATTATATATACATAGGAATGAAAATATTGCATAATTATAATGTTAAACGTTGCATAAAAGTTACAGAATACAAAAGAGAAAAGAATAGAAGGTTAGGAATTAGTAAGGGGATTCATTTCATTTTTCAGTTTACAAGTTTCGTATGTAGTTATATTGAAATGAACGACCAAATTAATAAAAATTTTTCGTAGTTGTTTTTATTTCATCTGTTATTATATATTTATTTTCTAATTTAATATTGTAGACACACAGAGGTTGAAATTAAGTATTTTGCTAATTTCAGCCTCGAAATAATGGAGAAAACGACGAATTTGGGCCGAAATCTAGTCAGCGAAATTACATAAAAAATACTTAATTATCGCTCGAAATCTACTCATTTTTCGCTCTTTACGTAGAACAGAGACATCTACTAACAAATTGTAAACCAAAAAAAAAATGTTTTTTTTTAAATTTTCATTAAGAAATAATTGAATATAAATGACAGTTAAATTTAATAGAAGAAGTAGGTTATGTTCAGATAAATTAAATAAATTAGACAAACTGTCAAAATCGCTGTGTTTCACCTTCGTAATTTCTACTCGAAATTAAAATGAAATGTACTTAATTTCAATCTCTGTGTGTCGAAGACATAATATATATTTTAATTTCTTTGCCAACTATGCCAATATTTATTTATAAGAAATGTCAAACATTAACTACGAAACTATGAAATACTATATAAAATTTGGAAACTGCGAAGCATTTTAGTTAGCAGTTTTTCAAAAATTTCGTAGTTTGTGAATGTATGGAAATGAAGTACGAAGATTACGAATTTTAAGACGTGAAATGAATCCCTCTAATATACTTATTTGATAGATTTTGTATGCACATATACTATGCACAAACTATGTATATATGTATGTGTTATAGATCGATTCTTTGTAGGTTGAGTTCATCATTACAATCGAATTAACGCGATCAGATTTGAATGGATTCATTTAGAGTTTAGTCGTAATCTATAGAACATAGACCGTAATGGATTCGATCAAATCTAAATTTTTAATTTATTTTTCTTTAATTTGAGACACACTTCATGGTAGACTTATACGCTTAAACTGATCATAAAAATAATTTTTTCTCATTTAACATTACACTGTAGATAACGATTAACTTCTAAATATTCTGTTCAATGTGGATCACTCATTCGATTATAATGATGAGTTCATCATCCTATGAATTTCGGATTTGAGTATAATTCGAAATATTCAGATTACAATAATGAACGGCAACATTAAAGTGCTTACAATAATTCGATCGTAATCAGCCCTTAAGACTGATACTCAGTTCCCGTGAAATTTTTCGCTTGCAATTGCAAATATATTTCTACAAGCTAAAAATTGTGGAAGGAAACGTGTGTAGAGTATGTAGAGTTTTAAAATTTTTTGAAAAAAAATCGCAAAGGCTATGAAATTAAATTAAGTAAAAATAAATAAATAAATATTTATTAGTCAAAATATTTGAGTTGTCAATATTTCGCTTGCCTTTTATATGCTCGACCATATAAAATGATTGTGAAAAATGAGTTCCACAACTCTCCACTATTAAGTTCCACAGTGATAATTTATTTTGGAAGTGAGTACCAGAAAACGAAATTTAAAACTAGAAAATTTAGCTAACAATTTAGCGACATTTTTTTTACATAAGTTTTATATGGAGAAAAATTTAGCTTTCGATGTGCGAGTACCGGCCCTTAGCCCTTATTTAAATATAGAGATTTTTATGTGTATACTGTAGGTGGTTGTGAGTAATGGAAATATAATCTGTGGTTGCTTTCGATTTAGTAATTTCAAGAAACTTTCGAGTACACAAATGTTATATCGAAAGACATAAAAATTATTCGTAGCTACTTGCATCTACTTGAATAATGTTTCATGAGTAGCTGCGAGTAAATGGTTTAGCACAAACATTTATTTACCTTATCTATTCGCAAATACGTAAAATTGCTAAATCGAAAATAACCTAATAAAGCAATGTGTATACCAGTGAAATAATATGAATGAAACGATGATGTGGTGTAGTATATCATATAATGTATTTATGTTTTTATTTCTTGAGTGCTGCATTATTTTTGTAATGTATTATTAACGGGATAATGAAAAAGTATAAATGAAAGATAAAAATTTATACAAAAAATTAAATAATTAATTAAAAAAAAAAAATTTCAAAATTAACGCAACAACAAAAACAATCACACATAACATATTTATGCTATGATATCCATGTATAGATCGAAATCGTATAATTGGTTAAAATACTTAATTATGGTGCACAACAACACATCGATTAATAAAAACAACAAAACATCAAATAACGTGTAAATTAGCAGCAACAACGAACAACAACAACAACAAAACAATAACACTCCATAAATAACGTTTATAACTTTCGATATTTTTTTTTGTTATACAAAATTTGTGACACAAAACCTTATCGAAATCAGCTAATTCGGATATCTCTTCCCATAAACTTTTCATAATATGATGATATTCGGCTAAACGTTGCGGACTACAATCACCTTTACCTTCAACGATACAAGCACGTACAGCCATACATTCGAAATCCTTTTGATCAAGGAATCCATTGTTGTCAATATCTGAAATTATTTATTCATTTTTTTTTTTTTTGGTTTTTTTTTGGAAATAAATTTTTTAATTTTTTTTTGTTAATTTCTTAATTTCATTTTCTTATCAAAATCAATTCAATTTCATTTCATTACAGCAAAAAGAAAATACAAATAAACAAAAACAGAATGATTCTAAATGATAAAAATCCTTCACCATATGGGCACATATCTACAAACTTTATTTGTTTGTTGAAATAACTCGTAGAAAAAAAATGATGACTACAGAATGAAAACAACAATCTTGCCTTAGAGACAGAGCATAACCTATAAAGTGCGTTCGGAAATAATTTTCTCATCGCTCACTACTACTATTTGAACTTTACTGGATGGATGTGTGCTGAGTGAATTACGAAAAGTAAGTAATTTCTGCAGTAATTCACTGATGGGTAGGTGGTGGTTTCAAAAGGGCATCTTCATAAGCCACATAAACCATACATTTGCCAGCATTTAAAGTTCAAAAAAGTTTTCTGCATACGAATATTCGTTCTTTGAGACGGAGAGAGATGGAGTGGTGTATGACAGATGGTGGATATATGGCCTGGTCTGAATGACCAAATTATTGTGTTATCTAGCTAGCAGATTGGTAGACTGATGGCTGGTAGCTGGCTAAATGATATTCTCATATATAATTGAATTGGATGGATGTGCTAAGTGAACTACGATACGTAATAATCCACTATTGGATGGGTAGTATCAAAAGGGTATCCTTATGCACACCTAAAGAAGCAGTCATTGTGACTTACTTACCGCGCATAGTGAACAAAAATTAATCAACATATTAGAGATTCATTTAGGAAAACCAAAAAAAAAAAAATTCACACATTTAATTCAGATCATGAAATCATTCCATTTGAAAAGAGACTTTCTAAAACGTAAATTATCTTCTTTTTTTTTCTCATTATTTCGTGAACAAATATTTTCTTATCCTTTAATTGTATTTACATAGGGCTAGGATTAGTATAATGATATCAAAGTGGGATTCCTTTTCTACATATAGACACTTTTATTTTTTATAATTAAGAAAAAGAAGAAGAAAAAAGAAAAATAATTAAATACATAATCATTTTCATCAGGATATTAGATAATAATTTTATCTAAAGATCTACATACAACAGTACACAGTACACATCGTAAGAAGTTAAATATCGAATTTCTTTCATCATAACATAACACAGCACAGCACTAAACTGCCAACCAATACAGCTATCCAAAGCAATTAACAACGTATTGCTCCTGGTCCAGATCTACAAGTGAGTATCTATAATCTTAATTACATTTGAAAAACATTGAAAATAATTCGAACTCTTGTGTTTATCATTTTCTTCATTTTTATTACATTTTCATTTTTAATTTAATTTTTATTTTCTTACACAAATACTACAACAAAAACGGTAATACAATTATTATACTTTACACACATAGTACGATAGTACGTACATACGAACACCAACACACATAAAGGATATATTTACTTATATCTAAAACATCTTTTATAAAAAAATTCTCTAGAGAATTTCTCAACTATATTATTAACGGAAAAGTTATCATGTAATTTCTTTTATTATTTTTTATTATTAATTAAATATTTTTAGAAAGGATTTTTTTTTTGTTCTTCATTTTTGGTTAATTTTGATTGATAAACGTATATAAGAAAATAAAAAATGTAGTAAAAGTGGAAAAGTAGAAGAGGAAGATGAATTATGAAAAGGAAAAGAAATTTCAAAATTTATTCTAATAGAGAGATCAGAAAAATATTATAATCAAAAACGTTACAGCTTATAACAGCTATACAGGGTGTTCCGCCCCGGGAGTGGTCAACCCGCATGCAGTAGATAGGTATCGCCGAGACAAACACAAAATCGTATCATTAGAGAGAGGGAAAGTTGCCTACAGATTTCTCTTGCGATTACTTTCTTCTAGCTAGTACACCGTAGTTGTTTTAGGGTGTTTCATAGAGTAAGTGAAAAAAATCTTCATCGCCCTCTAGCGGCTAAATGGTTGAGATTAACCCCCCTCGCTCTCTGTAGGACGATTTTTTGTTTTTCTCGGCGAGACCTATCTATACTGTGTGCGGGTTGAACACCCGAAGCAGGACACCCTGTATATATACATCCTGAATACAGGATAATACGTATTTCTCGTACATAATTCATTCATTACATCGCAATAAATAATAGGAAAGGAACAGAAATTTATTTCCAAAGATGGTATCGAAAATATCAAAAATTAAAAAAAAAAAACAACACCAATACCTGCACCGCTACCATACCTATTTTTCTGATATCGTATACCTATCTCGCCTTATCAACGAGTATTTTCTCTCTTGACTTGACCAATTAACTATTCTTGCTTCTCTACATACTCCCCTGCCTCTTCATATAGTATACCAGTAACCATAACTGGATGACTATACTATCTGCTATTTCCTATCATTTACCATGCACAACGGCCAGGCATATGTTAGCTATTGACTGATGATGATTTCATTGATTGATTGCTTTTTAACGAGATTGTTTTTATTTATTTAATTGTTTATGTTTTGTTTTATTTTTACAAAAAAAATTGTTTTTTTCAATTTATTTTTTTACTTTTATACTTATTTATACTTACAGAAGAGGAGAATATAATTCATCAAGTAGAAAAAAGGATATGTATTCGATTCAATTTAATTGATTTTAGTTGTTTTTTTTTTACGTTTTTTGAAAATATTGAAAGTTAATTTGTTATACTTAAGTTTCGTTTGTGTTGTAATTTTGTTTTCGGTTACGTTTTTGTTTTTTTTTTTTTTGATTAAAATTCATTTTGATTGAGAAATTTATAAATTTGAGTATGATGCGGTACCGCTTAATAAATTGTAAAAGATTGAACATAAGAAAATAAGAGAAAAAAAAAAGATAAATAGTAAATATCCTTGTAATATGTAATTAATTGGGATTCTGTACCTACATATTTTTGTTATTTATTGTATTGGTTTATGCTTGGTATACACATAAGGAATATAATGAATCATTTTCTTTTGAAAGTGATGTAAATCTGTTTTAAATTATTTTTGAAATATTTAAGGATTTTGTATTTGAACATGTGATGAATTGAAAGTGTAATTTTGCATTAAAAACGTTAACTTTTATTCAAGAAAATAATGAAATTTTGGAAACTATTGGGAATTATTAGAAGCTATTAGGAATTTTTGGGAGCTATCAGGAAAATTCGAGAACTGTTTAGAACTATGGAGAATTGTTAGGAACTTTTGGAAACTGTTTGGAACCATTGGGAACTTTGAAAATGTTTGAAGAAACTATTAGGAAATGTTGACAGCTATTAGGAATTGTTGGGAACTTTTGGAAACTGTTGGGAACCATTGGGAACTTTGAAAATGTTTGAAGAAACTATTGGGAAATGTTAAGAACTATTAGGAATTGTTAGGAACTTTTGAAAACTGTTGGAAATCATTGGAAACCTGTTGAAAAAAACTGTTTAAAGATTAAAATTTCATAGAAAATTACATTCATTGTATCTATTAACTAACTTTTTATCGAAAATGAACTTTATACCACTCTCAAAATAACCGGTTCGTATATAGTTTTTACCTAAGTTTCTAAGTACATATTTATCTTTTTGGTTCAGATATTTTATAGTGAAAGTCATAAATCGTAAACGATAACATTAATTATTGTTTTGTGTTTTATTGCGGTTTATAATCGCACTTCCACGTACTTACATTATCTTACGAGAATAGTGTAATGAACGAGGAAGGTGGCACGACCACGAGTAATGATAGCATACAATTTTGTTTGTGTACTTCAACCACCAACTAAGTATACGAAAAGTGTCTTTAATCATTTAGGTAAGTGAAATATACTTTTTAAATTGTAAATTGTATGGCTGTAATTGATTACTTTTAAATTTTATCTGGTAAAAATTGTGATTGTGAATATTTGAAAGTATAAGAGAATGTAAGAGAAGGTGTACACTAAAGATACTTGCAGTTACAATACCAGCGCCATACCAAAAAGTCATTGAATTTTACTTTATTCCATCAATAAATCAACTCCGTATCTATTTCCATTGGAATGGGTCGCACTGCAATTACATATTTTCAAACTAAATACTTGCAATATATTTTTTGTACTGAATCCTGAATTAATGTAACACCTTGCAAAACATTTGGTCGTTCAATAGATGGTGTCGCTAAATATACATACCAGCTCCAGATATGTATACACACATCAGACGATACGTATCCAGTATGAATGGCATAAGGATATATATTTTATTTGCAAACTATTTTTTTATAAAATTTAATTTCAAAATTTATTTTTTCTTATTATTTTTTCCTTTTTTGGATGGAATCTGCTTGTTATATCTCATCAATTATTCGAAAAGCGAATGAAACTTTATTTTCCACATGCATTAACCGTACATCGCACGTATAATACTATACTCGTACTCTTGGTGCTGGTGAGGTTACGACGATTACTGGTGAGTTACTGGTAGTAAAACCGTTGGTAAATCAACACATTTATTAATTGCTTTGCTATATACGCCCGTCATCATATATACTTACGTGAGTTTTATACATAGGGGTTTTGTTTGTTGTTTGTTAGGGGGGAGGTATGAAACCAGAGCACTCAGACATAACGCTGTCCATTGTACTCGAAGCCCCGTCTAGTCAAACTTCTTCGTTGCTCTCAGATAACGAAGGAGTTCCACTCGACTTTCAGGCCCAATTTGTTCGGGTCTAATGACATCAGTGCCGAAAATGCGCATTCTAATAGCGGAGAAAGCCAAGCACTCACACAAAAAGTGTTCCGTGGTATCCTCCTCCTCTCCGCAAGAAGCACACAGTGCATCACTGATGACTCCTATGTTAGCGAGATGCTTTCCACATGAGTTATGCCCTGCAAGAGCATTGACCATATCTCTGCAGTCCTTTCTTCCCTGTTTAAGTAGGAAAGCCGCTAGAGCCCGGTTTGGCTTTTTGATAAAGCGCTTGGTTTGCCTGCACTTTGGGAGATTTTGCCATAGACTATCATGCAGATTACCTGTGAGTGCATCTACAGCATTTTTCACCACCGTCGGGGGCGCACCAATTACTGGTTCAGGGCCTCATAGGGGTAGGGTACGATAATTTGTTGAAAGTATTTTCAATTAAAGAAACAAAAAACTCAACAATTCTGTACGAGTGTTCGAGTCGAGTATATGTATATACACGTATACGATGTCAGTTGCAAAATTAACAAAATAATAAAAGAAAAGTAAAGTAAAGTTGAAAAAAATCAATAAACGAAAAATAAATGTAAAACTTTTTTTATCAAAGATTTATTAACTTTAATTAAGATGAGAAAAAAGAAAAGAAAAAAAGGACAAAAACGGAAACATAACGTATTTTACTATGAAAAATGTTAAGTGTCTGTGCGTACTTGTACTTGATGTGGAAAATTTCTTTTCCAAACTGAATGATGATGTTTCTTCAATCAAACTGAAAAATTCACTTAACAGATTGAAGAGACACAAATTGAAAAAGTTTCTTATTTCTAAGAGAGAAAAAAATAATAATAATAAGAAAGAAGAAGAAAGAAAGAAATCGGTACAAGGTGATACGGTACGATTGAAACAAAAATGAAAATAAAAACTAATTGATTACCGAACGAATATAATATGGAATATTATTGGAAGGAATCTCATATTCATTTTTTATGTAAACTTTTAAGTAAGAAAAATAACTTTTAAAAGTTTCGATATAAAAAAAAATGTATTTTTTCTGTATTTGAAACAAATTTATTTTGCTTGTTAGTTGTTTCTATTTTTTTTTTTTGGAGTAGTTAGTCCACTTTATGTATAATTATCTACTGATTTTTTTTTCTTCAAAATGTGTAATGTGTTTGCTACAATTTGTTCGCACTGATTAGGTATCTAACTGTGGAAAAACTGTGAAAAAGTACTTATGGGGAGATATGGTATATGGGAAAAAAATAATAATAAATTCATAATCGAAATCGAATAATGGGGACAAATGAAAAGTTGTGTGTACTCGTATTTGTGATACAGCTGCTGACTGACCAGATATGAGCGAAGGCAATACAGTCAACTCTCGATAATTTGAAACTCGTTAATTTGAATTTCTCGATAATAATTTGACGGTTTTTCCCCCGGTCCTTTGAAAAATACTCGATAAATTGAAAAAAATAAATTTGGTACCCTCGATAATTTGAATTTGTATGAAGCTCGTATCTACAAAGCTTGCCGACATTCTATAATTTGGTGGGCAGGAGGGAGGCAGTTTACACTTTTACAGACCTCTCTTTTAATAAAATAAATAAATAAATTCTATAATTTGAAGTTGGGCTTCTCTAATCTTTATAATAAATTTTGAATTATTGTTTTTATGAGTACCTATAGAAATGTGTTGTAACTTGTAACCTGTGGAAATCATGAATTTTAATCAAACTCTTGTTTATTTGAATTTTTTTTTCTCTCTCCCTCTAGGTTATTTGAATTCTTAACTCTTAAGTATTATTTTGAACTCTCGGTAATTTGAACTTTTTCTCTTTTCCTCTGAATTTCAAATTATCGAGTATCGACTGTATATCCAAATTGTAAACCTTATTCGCATAAATCCCAAATAATTTTCATTATTGTGTGAGCGTATACGACAAGTACTTATACCCTTATACCCTCATAATACCATAAGCTATACATTTGCCATAATTTAAAGTTCATAAAATTTTTCTGCATACGAGTATTCGTACTGTGACTGTGAGATAGTGAAGTCGGAGTGGTGTTGGTGTATGACAGATTGTGGATGTGGTATGGATGGTTTGAGGTTGAATGGTTGGCTGGCTGATTGGTTGCTGTTGAGTGGGTGAGTTGGCTGACTGGATGATATTTGTTTGCTATAATAGTGAATATATATATAATAATGAAACTTTTAAAAGTGCGTGCTTAATGCATCCTTGTGGATTAATAATCTGTTTAAATTAAATGTGTCATATTAATTCACATCTGTTATTTATTTACATTTATGTGAGTTTTTTTTTTCCATTTCCAGAACTATTTATGAGTACAAGCGATGAGTATATGTGTTATGTACAAACAACAACTCACAGTGAATCAACAACCGGACAAAAAAAAGGAAAAAGTAGCAAATACAAAATATTTAATTGTGGGTGGCAGTTTGGTAGGCATAGGACAAAAGCATTGACAGTGTCTGTGGTAATGGTAGTAAGCGGCAGAATGAAAAAATGGGAATATTATATAATGATAAATGTGAATACGATGTACCTATGACAACACAATTTTTGCTCGTTAATTACGGCATAATGTAATGAATGTCATTTACACATAATAAATAAACAGATACAAAATACTCGTACGAGTAATTAAAATACATATTATGTGTTATGTGTTATAGGTCGTTAATGTTGTGCAGCTACAAATACACAGACACATAAACCCATATTGAGATGTGCGTAGGGAGATGGAAAATTTACACTTCATCCATCCATTGAAACAAGAAAGTTATGTACATGTCCATGTACACAAAAAAGTACACTACACCACGTTTATGAGTACATGAAAAATGATCTAAAAAGTAACTGAGAATTTTTTTTTTTTTTTTTTTGCAAAAAAACACACACAATAAATTATAATCAAAAATTTTTTTATAAATGCGATAAAATTTGATCATGTCAAATGTGTGTATCTACTCTTTACATAATTTAATCCTTGTTCTCTTGTTATGTTATGTTTCTATTTATTTATTTTTTGTTTTTGTAACTGAAACAAGAGAAAACAAAATAAACCGAACAAAATAAAACATGAAAAATTCGTGTATGTGTGTGTATGTGTGTAATTGTTGACTTTAAACAGCAGAAAAATTTAAATATATTTTTTTTTCGATATTAAATTTCAGTTAAATTCAATTGCACACAGAACTTCGATCCCATTTCGCATCATTTTATTGAAGGGTGGTATTTTGATCCTAGAATACCTACATATATAAGTACATTACACCCACTGACAAGTAATTGACAAGCAACCAAATCGTATATGTTACTTACTGCGCCATTACCACGCCATTACGACGATTGATGTTGTCTGATGATGATGTTGATGATGTCTGATGTTGATGATCTTTTGATTGTGTATAAGTGTAGCTACCTACCTACCATTTTGTTATAATGCATTTCGATAAAAGTAAAAGTACGAAAAAATGAAAAGGATTCTTAACCTTTAAAATTTCATTTTCATAGATAAAATTAAAAATTTAAATTGCACACAGAAAAAAAGTTGATGAACTGTAGCAATTCTAGCAAGGATAATTATTCAATTCTAAAATAAAAAGATTATGATGGATGATGGTGGTATATACACAAAGAAAAGGACAACGATACGTATACCAGTAGCATCATTAGTATGTAGTGCATTTTTATGAGAAATTTTGTTTTATAATATTTTAGATCCTTTTTAAATCATTTATCATAAAATTCCATTTAATCATAAAATTAAAATCATTTTTTTTTGTTTTCTCTCTCTAAATGCATCATTCATTACGAAGTTTCGTTTTTTGTTCGCTTTTCGTAATTTTTTTGTTTTGTTTTGCATAATAATAGGCAAAACATTAAAATTTTTTAATTCAAAAAATACCAAAAGAAATGAAAATCCAGTAGAAATGATAGAGAAAGAGAGAGAGAGAGAGAGAGAGAGAGAGAGAGAAAAGATACTGGATAGGATAGGAGGTAAGGTAATTAAACTTCGTGGTAATTTAATTTTTCGATCAAATCAAAATGGATTCAGTTCAGGCATTCCAGATGATAATGATGGTGTTGGGTAGTTTGATTTAATGAAATTTATCCGTTTATCGATATGCTGGCAGAATAAAAATTTACATATATAGTATGTACGTACGCTGCTGTTAGCTAGCCAGTAAGTGGGAGGTGGGAGGTATCAATACGTGGAGTATTTAATCTGCATTTATGCGAGTATGTATCGCGAAGTAATGTATACAAAAACAAAATTCAATTAACAAATTCAAATTGAAATTTATTTTCTAAAGAGACAAACATATGAATTTCCACATGAAAACAAAAATTTTTTTTTTTGTTTTCGCTTCTATGTACATTTACATTTGCAGATTTCTACACAAAAAATAAGCCATAAAAAGACTAAAATGTATGAGGAGAATGAACTGTTTCGCTGGGGATTGATCAGCTATATAGCCTAAGCTGCCGTAGCTAAGATATATTGTTTCTATTTGTCTCCACAGAGAGATACAATAATGCTGCACTCCTTTCACCTTTCTTGTCACTGAGGATCGAAAATTCCACTTAGTAAACACGACTGAAATGCATGCCTAAAAGAGTCAATTCTCGATCCGAGGAACACCTTCTAAATTCAGTTTCTAATTCACGCGATCCTGTGAATTCATCCATCGTTCAAAAATAAAAAAAAGCCAACAAATTACATCCAATCCAATCGATTCTTTATTTTATTCATCGCAGTTTCAAATTGCTATTCATCCCTGATTGTTTCATTAACGCATTTATCAACGTCCAAGTCAAAATAATTACGTAGTCTAGCCGTTATTTTATTATTTTTTTTTTTAAAGTGTCGCCATCATAATACTTTCGGTTTCTACGGCAATAACTTCTTATAACTTCTCAAACTGTTCTGAAATTTTTCTCAGTCATCATGTATATAAGCGAACACCACATAATTGCGTCTTAAAACGACTCAAAGGCAACATCATCATGTGGCATTACGTACTCGTAATTCAAAAATTCAATCATCATTATCGTTATCGTCATTATCATCGACATCTTGAAAGCCTCCTTCACCAGTGCCAGTGTAACTAATTTGTACAGAATTTGGGTACGGTATTTTTTGGTTGTATACTAAATAGCCAAAGGCAAATTATTATCCAACCAACCACATCAATCGTTCATAAAATGTAAATTGCAGCGTATATCGCATACATGACGTATGCATATATTAATAATTTATTTGCTGCGGGATTATAAAAGGAATTTTTTTTTTTTTAAAAATCCTGAGGAAGAAATAATTTTCTTAATTTTATATTTTTATTTTTATATTTTTGGAACTTTGTTTTTTTTTTTTTTGAATTTTTAAATTCTGTAAAAGAAATTCTTGAAAATAATTTCATTTCAGGAAAGATATTGGTTTCGGTTGCGATCTTAATGCAAAGAAGAAAGAATGATGATTTTGTTGTTGTTATGAGGAAAATTTTGAAAACGAAGTTAACAAACAAATTTAATTTGAGGCATTTTTGATGCAAAAAAAAAAAAAAAAAAAGAAAAAATTTGTGTTTCTTATTAGAAATTCTTTTTGTTTTCTTCACTTTGAATTATTTTCTTTTTCGTCATCGCAGTTGAAATTTGTTTTCGCAAGAAGAATCCAAGAAATACTTACTTAAAAGGAAAAATGAAAGAAGAAAATAAAGTTTCAGGAGAGGTAAATAAATAAATTTCAGTTGGGAAAAGAAAATACTTTACAAAATGCGTATCTTATATATACACGTATCGTGTCTGCATACATAAAAGTAAATTCAGTAAAAATGATACGTAAATGAGACGTGTACGTGATTGCACACAAGGACAACAACAAAACAAAAATTTGTAAAAACTGCCTAATTTTCATTTTTTTTTCTTTTCGTTCTTTTTTTTTGAATTTTTTTTGAATTTTTTTTTTTATTTTTTTGCCAGACACGAACCAACAAAATGATTATGATACTGAGGTGAAAGCAACTGGAAACTATAAATGGATTATCGTCATCATCCAAAAAAAAGAGCAAAAATGTTTCATAAAAATACAAAATAATCGAACTGTAAAAACGGCGACATAATAAATGCAAGACGATAAGATTGGTTTTTCTTTGCTTTCGTGAAAAACAGAAGTGAGGTAGAAAAAATATCGTCCGTTTCATGAAGTTTCGTTAAGTTTGGCGGTAAGTAATCTAATATTGAAATGAAATCAAAGAAGAGATATTTAACCTGAAATGAAATTTGATTGTGTTTTTGATAGCATTTTAGTGTATGAAATTTTCATTAGGAAACTGTCCTCTGTACATAAGAGAAGGTCAATAATGTTCTGGATGGTTTGAAATGGCCACAGAGTATATAGGGGATAGAAATCTTATCGGCACTGCACATCTTATAATTTCTTCTCCGTCTTCGATAAATAGAAGTTGTGCTGGTTTATATCGATAACTGAGCATCTTTCGTTCATTTGTGCCAGCCAATTGTCTGCAATCCGCTTCAAATTACTGCTGGTGCCAATCAAATAAGTATACCCGTGATGATGTGCATGAGTGTGTGGTTTTTGAATTTTCATTCAATTCAATCTTCATAGTTTTCTGTATTACGTATACACATGCATTCCCGTATTATATGAATTATTATGGGTATTATAGGGTTACGTGGGCATTACATAATGAAATAAAAGTAGAACGGACACACAAATTTAATTATAAGTTCTTCGGTTCAATATTTTTTTCTTTTCCTTCATTTTATTTTTGATTAAATAAATTGTTTACGTTTTCGTAATCATTTTTCTTATCTTGGACTTGAAGAAGAAAAATATATATATTTTTTTTCTGTTCTTTCTTTCTTTCATTTTTTTCAAATTAAGGATAGACAATATTAAATTATGAAAGAATACAATATTAAAACAAGGGGGTAGATCTAGATCTAGATGTAAGTATATCAGTCCACAATATAAAAATGGTTAATAAAAGTTCCAGATATTTATAAAAATTTAGATACACTAGATCTGTAATCTGTAACTATGTACAATAGCAACGGGTGTATATATAAACTCGCAAATACTCGTACATATGTTCGTATTGGGTTGGGAATTTAATTCATTGAGTCTTCTGTATTGCGAACATACGCGTGTTTGTATAGAGAACGAATATTAAATTTAACGAAACAAATTTATTATGAATCCAGAGTGCTTGAGAATTCGAAAAAATCTAATCTTCCAAGAAAATCTTGCGTTCAATTGTTTGCAATGTTAAATTTTAAAATAGAAAAAGGAATTGCGTGTTGTAAGTTGACTTGCATGTTTTTACACTTTACATTCTGGAAGACAAGATGGCGTGCGTAGGCTTGAATTTATAAAGGTGTCCACTCAAAATTCAATTGGCGACTTGTGAGCATATTTTTGTCTGCTATAGTTAACTTTGATATTTTGAACCTTGAAATATCGTATCTTAATCGATATTTTTCTTCTACTTCTTCTTCTTTTATGGTTATATATATACAACCCTCTATGAGAGTCTACAAACTACAACTCATCATAGAGGGTATTGGCCTCTTGCAGTTTTCGTCTCCACCCCTCCCTATCCAAAGTCATTCCTGTGAACGTTACAAAATTATCGATATACCATCGATATTATTTTGTTAAGGAATTCGTTCAATTCTAAGGATGCTATGTCTAATTTTCGGATCTTAAGGCGGATATAAATAACGTACGTCTTGCTTGCTTTGCTTGATTTACTGACTTTGACAGCTGACTAGATATAGCAAATAAAGCAAGCAAGGTGTACATTGTATACCTCTCCCTCATTAATTCTTAGACTTTAGAGACAAATACAGATCAGAACACCCGATATTTTAGTATACGTAGTTGCGGGTATGCATATGAATGAATGGATAGATATTTTGGGTAAATATTGAATAGATTTTAAATTTTCTGAGTGTACGAGTATGTAAACAAATATTCGTTTTACGAGTATTACTTACAAAACGTTTCAAAATAAATGTTAAAGCAATGAAAATGAAAATAACGAAAATCTTTTAATCGAATTAAATATTAAAATTTTCAATTAATTAAAATTGAAATCATCCGTTTTATACGAGTATATGTTGCGGGTGTACGTACGTCAATATTTGAATTTAAAATGAACTCGAACTCGAACTCAAATTCAAATTCAAAGTAAAAGTGAAAGTAGAACGAAGAATTCCTACAAAGAATTTTTTGGGGATGAAAATCAAATTAAAATTTATTATTTATTTATTCATTTTCTAAACAAAAATAACGAGTTTTATACGTATACAATCGATGCATATGTATGAGATTTTAATATACATATGAAGTCGTAGATTTTATTCATTAATTCATTTCATTTCATTTAATTCATTTATTTATTCATTCATTCATTCATTCAGTTATTTGATTATTTTCTTAGTCATTCTTTATCGTCGTTAAATCATCAGCGATTACTTTACAAATATGTAAATGTGTACCCTCTTACGAGCACCACTACCACCACGTATAGAGAATTGAATTTAAGAAATTTATTGTAAGAAACGATTGAATATTTAACTTATGATGCGAAGGATTGTTAAATTAATGATGTGATTATGATGTTGGCGAATGGTGGTGATGTTGGTGATGATTGATGATTACGATATGTAGATTTTTTTAAATTGTCTGCACTCTGTATATGTGTAAATTGTAATGTAACGCATGTGAAAATATTTTATTACGTACGCCAGTTGTACAGTATTGTCTCGATGAATCCGTATCGCTTTTATTAGCTGCTTTCGATTTAACAATTTCAAGTACTTGCGAGTATAGATAAGACAAATGTCTGTGCTAAACTCGCAGCTACTCATGAATATTTTTTCAAGTAGATGCAAGTAGTTACGAATAATTTTTGTGCCGTTCGTTATAGTAACAATTTATCCTAGACACATTTTTGTAGTCGCAAGTACTTGGAATTGCTTAATCGAAAGCAGCTATTTATTCTTCTTTAAAAGCACTACAGACCTAGGTGAGCCACTTCTTGTGTGACCGATTTCTAATTCTAAAACGTCAATTAAGTACAATCGAAGCTTTCAAACGATAATCAATAGTTCAAAAGCGTTGTAATGTGCGTGCAAATGTCAAAAATTCATTTTTGAAATTTTTTGACGCTACAATTTTTTAGAAGGCAATACGGAAATACGGTCATCATTTTTACAAGAAATGGGAAGATGTGTACATTTGATTTTGACTTACAGGCATCCAAAGAGGATGTAAGAAGAGGTGTACAAAGACTTTTGATACCCACTGTATATACGGATACGTCGGATGTGTACAATGAAGAATTTAATAATTTTTTTGTTTTTGTGTTTTAACGAACATTTTTTTTTTCAATTGTTATTGTTTCGTTTTGTTTTTGATATTTTTGGTAGGTAGGTACCTAAATGAAGACCACCTAAGACGAAATTCTAATTTTATGATTTTTTTTTTTTTTTATGAAAATAAAACGAAGCACAAAAACAGCAACTCTGGATAAACAAGCAAACGAAACGAAGTACTTTTTAAGAAAAAATGTAAAGGTAAAGGAACATATTCCTTGAAAAAATTTTCTTTCGAATTTTTTTTTTAATTTTTTTCATTCAAAATGAAACAAGAAAAAAAATGTTTTACTTTTGTTTTCTTCAGTTTCCTTCATTCTGATGATGTGAATGCGATGTGATGTGATGTGACTCGTATATGTAAATGCCTGTATGTATGAATACGTATGGAAATGTACTGCCATGTGAATGAATACGTGCGTAACTTGATGTTGATTTCAATTAAAATGTAGAATTGAATTGAATTTGAAAGACATGAGTTAAAAGAGGAACAATAATAATCAAAGCACATGTACACGAGAACATAAAAATGAATAACAGACTAATCAAAAAAAAAAATATACCGAGGACATATACTGATAGATGTTATACGAAGTACGAGTATGTATAATGTAAATGAAAGAATGTCAGTATTCATTTTTATTAGTTTCCGTTTTAATATTTTGATTTTTATGTTTTATTTTCATTTTCGGAATTTTTTCAAATATTCAATTTCATGTGTGTGTCTTGTCATAACAAAAAATTATGGGAAAAAAAAGTGCAGAACAAACAATGAAAATCACTCAAAGAATTCATTTCTCTTCTCTGTAATCATTGTCATATAGCAACAGGGAACAAGACAAAAGATGAACCATGTGAACGGGGTTACACATATAGAAGTTAAAAGAAAATTTGTGTCTTATTTAAATGTAAGAACTCTTCACAAACTACATACAGAGTGTGTCTACTTAATGTGTGTCAGAACAAGAGAAATTAATTTTCATCACGAGAATATAATGGTAAGAAAGTATTTAAATAATGAAGGTATTCACACTTAACGTCGTAAAAGGCATGTAAATTGTATAAAACGAGAATTTTTTATAATATATCTGGTCTGGCGACTGGAAGACTGAAGACGAAGGAGAAGAAGAAGAAGAAGAAGCTAATTTAAAGCTGTCAAATTGAATGTTAAATTAAGTGGTTCACTTGTTTATTTTAATTTTTCTGCATTTATTGAACTCATAATGGTGCCTCGATTTCAATCACAAAAAACTGAAATGCCAATCTGCAAGCGCTGTAAACTTCAAATTTGTTAATGACAACCAGGGCAGCTACGACGACTACGACTTTGACAGCAGCTGCACACTCTGTTGTTGATAAACATTAATGTAGCTTTTACATTCAATGCAGTGACTTCAACTTCAACTTTGATATGTATTAGAACTTCTACATTCAAATTCAATGTAGTAAACCTGACAGCTACTTTTACATTTGTTAAGCATGCTGTGAAGTCGAAAGTCGAAGTCCAAGTTGAAGTCACTGCATTGAATCAAATGTAGAAGCGCCGTAATTTATGATTTCTAACTTTCCTGTATGCTTCAGCAGCCGTAACCCCGTAAATACAGCTACACATTCTGTTCCAGCAGTAAGAATTTAATTAATTTGTAAATATTTTTGTTTATCTAAGTTATCAAACAAAAATTCATAATTTATTATTAAAAATTCACTTTGGAAAGAAAATTAAACTAAAAAGAAAAAAATTCGGATAAAAACAAATATAATTCCAAATTATGTTTGCGAAATTTATTATTCAGAACTTATTTTTTTTGTTTTTGAAATCTTCTGTAAAAATGGACATCAAAGTAAGAAATTCTTATTAATATTTGATTACAGATACCACGAAATGAACGTTTAATAGAAGCAGCATGAAAAAAGGAAAAATTTCTACAAAGAATTATCTTCCAAATGATGGACAAGCTACATGTACTAATTTTAATGGGAATTTTGTATACCAGACCAGAGTTTATTTCTAACACCAATATTACTAGGACTTTGACTTTGACATACTCTCAATTATACAGAATTTTATGTACAGGGTGATTCGTAATAAAGTGTATCAACATATTTAAATCGATTCCTTGAAGTATTGTGATCAGCATTTTACGATGAGGCATTTTTTTCGTAAAATCTCTCCTTCAATCATTTTTTAAGAGTTGAAATTTTTTCGTCTGTGCAGGGTGGTGAGCTCAGAAACTAGATATCGTAGCGGATCATAAGTAGTACCATTGAAAAGGGAATTTCGAAATCTACAAAATGATATCATTTGCGACAAAGTTTATTCATCATAGATGGCGCAAAGGATATCAATTTAATAGAGAAGAGGAAAATGAAACAAAAACAACTTTGTTTTTTACCTTTTCCGTTGAATTTTTATTCTACCAACTTTTAAAGGATAAAAAAGAAAAACAAAATTTTAAATAGAGTTTTAAATCTTAATTATAGTATTTTTCATGTAATTTACGAGAATGTTTTTCTTTTTAATTTTTCAATTCGTAAATAATAAGGATTATCAGTTGCTAAATATTTTTTTGTATATGTATACTCGTGCATACTCAGTTCTTGTTGCTATTATAAATTTTTCATTTGGGATAGTATTAATAAATTTTCGTCTTCCTAAATATTTATAAATTATTAAAAATGTATATCCTTATGTACGAGTATTAGACACTGAAATATTCCGAAAATTAGAAATTTTATTACGATAAACGATAATCCATTAGGAATTTTAATTATTTTTGGTTGAAAATAAATTTTTCTTTTAATTTCGTGATGAATATTTTTGATTTTGTTTTGCCTTGAGAGATTATCAGAGATTATCTACAAAATCCCTTCAAAAATTATTTATAGTGAATCAGAGAAAAATTGAAAAATTTCATTACTATGCTTCTAGTACTAGCAATATATGGACGGTAATGGCAATATTATTCGGACATAACATATTGCCTCTGGTTTATGGGCATATTTTATGGAAGCAATATTCCTTTTGCAAAATATTAGCCTAACCAGAATTCGGCTTCCAAAACGACAACAAAGACCAACAACAATTTTTCAGTAGTTTCCTTGACAAAATTGTAACAATTGAGAAATCGTTATCGGTCTTTGTTTGTCGTTTTGGAAGCCGAATTGTGGTCACGCTATATGAAAAAACAACAAAAATATAAACACAAATTCAATGCTTTTACGACTTTTACAAAAAGTTTCGCGCATCAAAATTGTTGATGCAATATTTTGTAGAAGCAGTCAGTACATTGCCTTTCGAAGCAGAAACAATAGGTGCTTTCGATTTCAAGTAAAATGTGTCTAGGATAAATTATGTTAAAACGAACGACACAAAAATTATTCGTAACTACTTGCATCTACTTCCAACTACTTGAAAAAATTTTCATGAGTAGCTGCGAGTAGATGGTTTAGCACAGACATTTACCTTATCTAGTGGCAAGTACTTGAAATAACCAAATCGAAAGCACCTAATACTACCATCCAGAAAATATTTATTACCCAGAAATGCAGTGTCTGCTTATAGTCAATATCCACATCGCCATTTCCATTACAGACCACCATATTGCTATAGTACAGACGCAGAGTTAGAAACTGTTTAATATTTTTCGCCTAAAAATACGAGTATATGTACACGAACAGAACATTTTACAATACAGACAGAATTTGATTCAGAAATTCCTAGCACAGCCTTTTTACTTACATAAATTACAAATTCCCGATAATTTTCTGACAGTCAGTATTTTTATTTTTTTTTTATTTCAAGTTCAATAATTTCAATTTCCAGAAGACTTTCAGAAGGAATTTCATTTCATTTCGTTAACAATAATCCGTATGGTTTATCTGTATTCACGTTTTGATGGGTATTCAAAGCATTTCTTTTCTTTATTTCTTATTTCTTTCATATCCGCACAAATTTTATTCAGCCTCCCTGTCTCCTTCATTTTATTTTGTTCCGTGGAGGCAATTGAATTCACGTTACAGTTCAGTGTTACACTTAAATATTATTTCGATCAAAATCAAATTTAGAAGAAAATTTTATAAAATACATATTAAGGTTTGAAAATTGGAAGAAAACAAAGTACGGTATATACCATAAAAAATTCTTCAACGTAATTCTGGCATGAAAATGCATTACAATCACAAAAAGATGAATGAATGAAGATATTAAATCTGGAAGCCATTTATTTGTGAAACATTTAGAAGAAAAAAAAACTGTTCAAAATTCAATTGAACAAAACAATGAGATGAGACGAAAAAAAAAAAAATGTGGAAAATTCTTTGGAATTGTGATGATGGTACAATCCTGGTAAGCAGATTTTGTTTTGTATTTTTTTATTTTTTTCTTTTTGGTTTTTCTGTGCTAGAGCTTGTTTTTTGTGTGCTCGGGTATGTATACTGATGATCAAAGAAATTAAAGAAATTTTGTAATAATTTATGAGGAGAAAACATTTTTAATGGTGATTAATTTGATTTTCTCTTTTCACTTCCACTACTTACATCAACCTACTAACTTCTATTAGAAAAAATTTCAAAGGAAATTCACAAATTCGTTCAAACTCATAAAAGAAAAATTAGAAAAAAAAAATTAAAAAAAAATATTGAAAAAGAAAATTTAAAGGAAAAATAAAGAGGACGATGACATATAAACACCAGAAAAGTACATACGACGACTGTGGCTACGTAATAATGAAAATGAAATAATTGTATTTTTGATTTAAATTCGATTTTAATTAAACAAAAATTTGCGTAAATGTAGCGGTAAAGAAAAAATGAACGAGAAAAAAATAAAATCAAAGAGAATTCAAAAAATTTCAAAAGAAAATCATTCATCCGTAACTTGTACGCTTGTACGCATTAAATACAATCGAAATTAATTTGTAGGTGTAATGTGAAGAACTGCGTGCTGAATGCTGATCTGTATGTTGAAGTGTTGTACACATTACGAACATTTGTTGCACTGTTGTACCGTGGAAGTATGAGTGGAAGTGTACATATATAGGAGAGTAAGGGAAGCCTAACGTTCAAAGCCTATAGGGAAGTTCTAGAGGCAAAATGAATTAATGTGTGAAAACAGTAAAAGTAAAAATTCAACAAAACGTCAAGAAAATGAATATTGGAAATTGGAAGCAGTATGTTCAAGACCGAAACTGCTGGAGTGCAATTGTGAAGGAGGCCAAAACCCACCTCGGATTGTAAAGACAAAAGAAGAAGAAGAATTTCATTCTGTCTGAATCAGTTTCTCCTAACTTCTTCCACTACTAAGCATTTATGAATGTACGTACAGTTTCGCTGCAAAAACGAAATTACCAAAATCGAACAAATCATTAAGATCAGTTGATAGAATTCATTTGAATCAAATTTATGTTCTATCCACTGTTTTTCGGCACGTATACGACTCAAAATATGTATTGGAAAAGTGAAAGAAAACATTTAAATGTTGCGAAAATAAGAGACTATCATGCAACGCTACTCGTACCCGTATACAATTCACACCGACATGACATCACAATTTGTGAATAAATTACGTACGTTACATGCGCTACGTATTCTAACATCCGGTCATTAGACTGCACGGTATCTGGTACCAAATTGTCTAATGATTTAATTTTTCTCTTGAAAATTTTATAATTTTCTTCGTAGACGTAAATACATAATTTCAAAATTTTCAAATTTATTACAGCGTAGGCAGTGTTATGATATTTTTCTATGATGTACGAGTATTTTCTTTTTAGAAGAAAAAAAAAACATTTTCCGTATGTCCGTTCGCATTAAATTTTTGCCATGAGTGTTTATATGTAGCTCTAGCTAGTTATGGGTGTTGAAGATAATTATCGAAAAACTATAAAACAGATATGATAATTCTCAGAATTTTATTTATTCTTTCACTTTTTCTTTCTCTTTTTTTTTTTTGCTAATCTGAATATAAAATTTGGTTTATACTTTTCATCATCATCATCAGCATGCGAATTCTAATGGTGCGATGATGATAGTTTTTCAGAGATTTTTAATTTATTATTTTTGATTATAAAATAGAACAAGCACATGTCTAAATGTGTGTATTATCTACATTGTATCTGCTCGTAAGAAGAAATGTGTAGTATGTAGTATGTAGTATGTACTTCATCGCATATCCCAGTTGTGAAAAAATGTAATTTTAAAAACATTAATTGAAGATAATAGATTTAAATGGATGGACCATTTGCTGCTGAGAATGAAGGACAATAGAATTCCTAAAAAAGTGTGGAATGGCAAGCCGGAAGAAGGTATGTATATATGCCTAAGGGAGATCATAAGGCTAAGATAGTGAGATAACGTGAGAGAAGTGAAGATGTGAGAGAGATTAAAAAAGTGAAAAATGATTATATCATATCTCATAAACTAGAGTTCACAACGAGAATATAGTAGCACCATTGGAAAGAGCGTCTAAAAATACATGTATAGTAGCTCAATCAAAGTGGCCAAATTCAACAAATGGCCACACTATGACCCGCCTAAACCTTTGGCCGAAAGTTTTGGTTTGGTTTTAATTTGGTTCCAAATCATTTATCCAATAAAAATTCAAAATGCGTTCATTTATCATTTAGCATGTAAAAGCACCAAACCAACATTTAAAGCTTAGACAAGCACTTTTTTTTACGAATTTATATACAGAGTCTTGGATATGGATAGACCGATAGAGTGATCAGTAACTCCGTCTCGACATGATATTGCTGGTAATTCGAATTTTGTTGTTTGAAATGAAATATTTGTAACCTTTATCTCTAGTGACACTGTGACAATAATCTAATGTGCAATCGATCCATAATTAAAAGAATAATTATTATTCAGAATAAACATTCAATTTTGGACCGGGATTGATATAAATGGCAGTGAACAAACAAAAACAAAGCATCGCATCGTATACATTTGATACTTTACGATACAGCACATAATACGTGTACATATGCGTGAAATTATTTTTAAATAAAATTTTCCTTGTGAACATTCATATAGTTAGCATACGATATACGCGCACAGTCACATCAGGCATTGTATGCACATTGTTGACACAGTACATTACTCTTATTCTCTATACAATAAATATACATATGTGCATAGCATACTTTTATATCTATATAAATTCTGTACATATAACACTCGTATACACATTTAGAAAATCATATAATGAATTTTTAAATAATATAATAAATATTACTCGTATATACACATTGGATAGAGAAATATGAATGGAATATTTTTCGATGTAACATCTGTTTGTAAACGAAACTTACACATTATGTTGTGTTATGTTGTGTATATCTCTTCATTTTGTATGTCACACATGTACAAATATACAGAGTGGACATTAAAAGTTTTTGTACATCTTCAAATTTTTGTAAAATGTTCTCTCGTTCTAATAAACTCTTGACAAGTAAAGATCTGTTTTACGTCGGTGATTGGTTGGTTACAGTAGTGGCAACCTGTTTCAGTTTCTTCAAACAAAGCTTATTTGTGGGTAGTAGTTGTTTGGATTCTAGACTAAATAAAGGGTTTAGGGCAGTAAACCAGACTACCCAAAGACAAGTTGACGACATCCCCGAAACAGTCGAAAAACTTACCGAAGGCATTGAGTCTAGTTTTG
This sequence comes from Villa cingulata, assembly GCA_951394055.1. Lineage (NCBI taxonomy): Eukaryota > Metazoa > Arthropoda > Insecta > Diptera > Bombyliidae > Villa > Villa cingulata. Next base: position 35,695,386 of record OX596022.1, read on the forward strand.
GATATTTGTATTAATGTAGTAGAAAAGTCTATTATTCTTTAAATAAAATACACAATTGTTTAACGCTATCATTCGTGAAAAAATGTTAGTATACAAAATTATCTAAGATTTATCTTTAATAATGGCTTCCTTAGCTACGCTAATTATCATCAAAATTGAAAAAATAATTTTTACAGAGAGAGAGAGAGATTTTTGACAAATTATACCCAGAATTACCGTATAAAAAATTATATTTGTGTACAAACATTTTTGACTCGTAATTTTGGGAAGACTTGTTTCATAATTATTTTTCCTATATAACTTAAGAATGAATAGATATATGAAAATGAAACTCCGGAATGATGTTAAAAACATTTCAGGGTTTCATTTATGTTAAAAAATTGGAAAAATGTGTTCATTTGATTCGAACTTACAGGTATCCACAGTTTTAATTTGGTGATGTACAAAGACTTTTGGTGTCCAGTGTATATTCTTTTACAGGAATAGATATATACTGGTACATTCATGTATACAGCGTAGGGTATTTAAATTTTGAAGTCATTGCCAATGAATCCATAAAAGAATATTTTTTTGGCACAAAAAAAGAAAAAAAAATTAATAAATAAAAGAATATATTAACTCATATCATATCGATCTATATTCTGCCACTCACTATCCACCTTCTATAATAAGTTCTGACCGAATACTTCCTCTAATAAATTTTATGTCCTCTATTATCTGTACACTACTAATACATGTGCTCTCATAACTATACTTTCACTTCTACAAAAAGTAAGTATATATCTATTGCCAGTCTCAAATTAAATTATGATTGATCGACGACGATGACCACGATGATGGGCGACTGTGACATCGACTATACGGTCACGACGATGAGTAATGGAACTGATAATTTTTTAATGATGCCTGCTCATGCTATTAATTAATTTACATTACACATACTCACATAAGCACAGCACACCTACATCGTATATGTACGTACGAGTATTCATCAAAAGAATTTTAAATATCTAAAAATACGTACAGTGCGTATAAACTATTTATTATTTATCTGCGGTTAATTAACACTCTGACTCCTCTGCCTCTGACTATGATCTCTCTGGTCAAGAATGAACGGACATAGAAACAGCATAAACACATCAGAAAGGTGTAAATTAGTAAATGATGCTAATGACTTTCATTCAATTAACAATTTTACATATTTATTCAGTTTTGTTTCTCGGAATTATTTATATGTATTCCTTGAAACAATAATAGTAAAAAAACAAATTATCTTTGATGTTGGTGATTTGCATTTTTTTTTTGTTTAAATTTTACGATTTATAAAAAAATTATTTTTTCTATTTTAAAAATAATCTGATGGATGGGAGACCAATACCCATATGGTTTGGACAGTTTTAAAAAATGGAACAAACTATAGAAAACCTTCCCTCTGAGACGACCGCAGTCGACATGACAGACGAAACACAAAAAGGACTTGAAAACATTTAGGTGTAAGTTTAATTTAATTTATTCTAGAAGAGAGGTCAGATTAACTGCCTCTCATCCCTTCTGCCCTCACCACGAACCGCCGGGAACTTTTGGAGATGTGTAAGTAAGATGACAATATAGGATAGAGACTAATGACGATGTACAATTAGAAGAGACGATCTCAAGTAAATAGTACAAGGTAAATAAGAAGAAGAAGATGGATGGGAAATTGATACTCCCAGTTGTGTATTTGGCGAGACTGGCCTTTGGCCAGCTATATGGTACGTCACTGACAATTTTCGGTATAGAATTAAAAATTTGAAGGAAAATGAATTGTTATGAATGCGCACGGATAACCACCCTGCTTTAAATTAATTATTTTTATATTTAATAAAAAAAAAACAAGAGTTTTATTATAAACATTAAACTAAATAAAATGAAAATAAAATTTAGATGTACACTCATACTTCATACATAATGCATATTGCATGTCATCGATAATCCCATTTGTGCTTTTAATTAATGGATAACAACAAAAAGTACATACAATATTAATGATGGTCAGCTACCGTATACGAGGATTATATTTAAATGTATGAGAACGTGACTATGCACGTTATACGTACGGTGTTGTGTATTTTACAGTAGTAGGATGTACTTCTACTACGTTGTATTCAAAGTACATTTACTATACAAAAATACATATGAATTTCTATATTTCAAATCATTTATAACTAAAAAATAAAAAAAATTAAATATTTTTAAACATTCTAAAATTCTAAATTTTACATGCACTCGTATACATTCGTCGTAATCGTAAACTGTAGAATAGATGAATGACAGATAGATAGGTATAGTGTACAGCCATGTACAGCACAGCTAAGTATCAATGATGATAAATAATCAACATTTCAAGTGCAATAAAATAAAATTTCATACTGCACATCCATGGATCCATGCAGATAACTATAGATATGTACGTACATAAGTAGCTGCAGCTATAATCATCATCTAGCTATGCATATGCAAGGCGATTCAAAGAAATAAAACCCAGAACAGAGCAGAAAATTTATGATTACTATACCTACTATACCATAAACGACGTAGTAACACGTATCGTATCGTACGTATATCTCGTGTCATCAATTTATTTCATTTTATTTAATTTTTTCAAATTTTAAGTACATTTCTAGTCCAAAAAAAAATTCTAAAATTTGGCTCATGTACGAACGAACGAAGAAACGAACGAAACATAAACGAAATAACGGAACTATTAATCTATCAATTCGAAACTTATGACCAATTCCATAGTGAAAGCCTAAGCTCAGGCTAAGGTTTAAACCTTTGTCTTAAGCGATGTTTTGATTTCATAGTGGTAGTTCAAGTCTTGAACTCTGCTTATTCAACAGACTTGTAATTGAGCCATATTTTAAGTCTCTTTCCAAGGTTTAACTAAGCTCAAGGTTAAACTTCAACTGTGAAATTGGGCGTTAAATATTATCTTCTATATATAATTGAAAAAGAAAACTGATTTATATACTCTTGTGTGTCGTATTATTAAATTAGAACCTGTCAGAACTTTTATGTTTATCCGAAAATAAAATTGTAAAATTAACTTATGGCCAATTTCTTCATACTCTCTGCTAGCTGGGTGTCATCTGTCATCTAAGTTTAACTAACAGCTATAGCATAGAGTTTGGTTTTCTTCATACAATCTTCTTTCTAACTAACTGCAAAGCTAAAATCGAAAGTTTTGAATCGAGACTCGAAATTTTCAATGTAAAATTTGATGTTAGATTTAGTTATTTGAATGTTTTCCAGTTTAGACTGCTGGCTGCCGCTAGTGTCAAATTAGGTTACACCTAAATGAATAATCAAAGCTTTATCTACTAACTAAAGTTGGGTGGCAGCATGGGTGGCAGCTAAGTACTTAATCAGAGATGAAGAAATACAAATCTCTTTTTGCTATCTTTCCGCTAAAGTTAGCAAGAAGATAGTTTGGAGGTAAAGAAATCGGGCATTAGACCAAAGACAATAGATACCCATTTTAAAATCACACTCTGTAGGCCAAAAAAAAAAACATTCACCTTGTCATTTGTAGTTTGTTGGTAATATCCATACCGACCCGCATACAAATTTGAGCTCAATACAACGTTAATACGAGTACGAGAACATAAAAGTACTTATATGTACGAGAACGAATGTGTGTGAGAAAATGTTCATGATTTTGAATAATTTTCGGTTTATTTTTTCTTGGTTTTTTTTCTATTTTTTCTACTTTTTTTTTTGCTGTTGATGTTCTCATTTTCATTTACGAGTATTTATTTTATTCAATTAATTATTTTATTTAAATTTTATGTTTTGTGTTATGTAAAATTCAATTTGTATTTTGGTTTTTTCTGTGTTTATAATATACGAGCATGCATATTGGTACATACGTTAATTCTAATTACTGTACAGGCAGTTAAAACAAATTGCTAGTGACGTTGAAAAATTTAATTTACTTTTAGGCCGAGGATAAAATTTTTATATGTCACACATTTTATTGTATATGTATACGTACATAAGACACACGTACTCGTACGGGTATGAATGTGTGTACATACATTTAACATCAGTATCTCTAAATCTAATAAAATATGCACCGTTTTCTATATTGGTTCTGTGTACAGTACATAATGTATCATTGAGTATTTTTTGAGCTAAAAAACAAAATAATTTTCTTGTTATTTTTATCCTTGTGCTCATCAGATGTCCAATCCAATCCTACATGAATATACATGTAAAATAATTTGTGTGCTGTATCCTATACGTGTTAATGAGTATTTATAATGTTAAATGTTAAACAAAATTTATCAGATACATACGAGCACATATAAGGACACTTATATGCGAATATGCGAATATTTTTGGCTTATAAAATTTTCTCCTAAGTTGCTGTTAAGAAAAACAATGGAAAAACAAAATTATAGCTACCCCTACCATGATCACGAGATGTATAGGTAATAGCATTAGGAACCTAAAATAAAAGTCAAAAACTTTATCCCCCAGTAAAAAGAGGATAAAATGTCTTATAAAAGCTGAGTATGTTGGGATTTTTTGTATACCTAAGTATGATGAGATAAAGAAGAGACAAAGCTAAGCATATTGGTTATATTTTCTTTTAATTTGTATTCTTGATCTACTTACGAAACAATATAGAAATTCAAGAACCTATGTGAAAGGAAATATTTAAATTAAAGGATACTGATAATAGGTTTCGGATAATAACGGAATGTACAGTCAACTTTTTAATAGCTGGGGGCATAATCTTATGTGGTGGGTGTTTATTTCTTTAAATTGTTCCAAAATGTGTATACTACATCTATGAGAGGGACGACTTTTTGAAAAGTTTCCTAAACACGATAAGAATAAATATAGACCTCAATTTCCCTAATTTGTTTTTAGTATTTGGCCCCCATTACCGTTGATCCGTAGATAATACAATTTTCCTAAACAAAAAGGTTAAACTTCTTATTCGATTTTGACCTTGATTTCAAGTACCGTTAACAGTTGTATTTCTTATTACAATTACAAGGGATTTCGATAGTTCTACATATATGGTCCCCATAACCAACCTTATACCTTGTACTCTTTGCCCACATCGATTAATAATTCGATCAGTATGATGTACACCAGTAATCGCAGTTGCTGATGATAAACTGTCAGATATCGGCGGTGCCTTATTGAACTTGTTATCCGTGTGCCCTTAAGCCTTAAACTTTGAGGTTTACGGAGCACTTCTACATATTTCCAAGTCTAACACGATCTTAAAGTAGGCATAGTGAAAAATTGAAATTTACAAAACTTTAATCAGATCTGTGGCGACATAAGTACATGTCAGAAGCATGAGCACTGAGGTCTTTGAGAAGGAAAATTACTAAAAACATTGGTCCCATGAGAGATAATGACGTCTGGAGAATCAGGTGGAATGACGAGATCATGTAATTGTGCAATGGATTCAGCCAAATAGACTAAGACATGTCTGTACCATCACGAAAGGACTGCAAAAAGAGTTTAGGAAAGCTAGTTTGACAGAAGAACACCAATATGGTAGACCAAAGAAAATATGGTAGGACGATGTTATAATGGCCAAAAAGAAGAATTAGAATCCACAATTGAAGGCAAATGGCATGTGACAGAAATGAATGGCGACAAATTCTGCAGGAAGTGAGGATTCTTAAAGGATTGTAGCCCCAACAAAACAAGATAATATTGCGCCTTCAAATCTATGTGCCTTCAAATAATGAACATCTATTTGATTGAATCTTTAGAAAAATATATTTTTATTTAGATAACCTACATAGGGACATCATGATAGATGTCTAACGGAAAATTTGAAAAAAATAATAATCAATAACACTTGCTATACGAGTACATAATGATGCGAAAGAAAGAAAACATTTTTTGTAAAAAAATCTTAACGTATAGTCCATTTCCTTTTAGTACATCTTTCTCTCTCTCTCTCTCTGTCTATCTCTTGTAAATTTCAAAATACTCAATATTCATTTACAATTAAAGGAAATATGGGTCTATATATTCTCCCTATATCCTCTAATTCATTTTAATTTTATTTTGTTAATTTTTCATCCTTAAAAACAGACATTAATTCACCACTAAACAATCCTATAGATAATTTTTATTGCCATGTACACTCATTCATTTGTATAGTAAATGATTTGTAATTTTTTAAATTCTACAAAACATACAAATGTGCATAAACTCGAGTATGTAGTTTATCCTTTCCCTAGCGCCAACCCCCCCACCCCCCAAAAAAATTTTTGGTATTTTAGAATTCTTAGAAATAAATTACTACAGGAAATTCTGAAAGGACTTCAAAACAAATAGCACTCACATTAATTATTGGAGGGGCGGTGAATTAATAAAAATAAAGTACCGAATATTTGCATGAGTAAAAATCTACAAACTATTATTATTATTTTAATTTCACAGTGGTATAGGTATAGTTTAGTTTAAGTCTAATGCCCGATTTCTTCACTTCCAATTATCTTCTTGCTAACTTTAGCGGCAAGATAGCAAAGAGATTTGCATTTCTTCACCTCTGATTAGTACTTATAGCTGCCAGCTAACTTTAGTGAGAAGATGAAGTTCTGATTATTTATTTAGGTGTAACCTAACTCGATACTACCGCCGACTATACAGCTGTCTAATTGGAAAACATTCAAATAATTATTAAGTTTTACATGAAATTTCACATTGAAAATTTCGAGTATCGATTCAAAAAATTTCGATTTTAGGCTTGAACATTAGCCAGTTAGCTTTGCAGATAGCAAGAAAATTGTGTGAAAAAAACCAAACTCGTTGCTAGCTGCCAGTTAAACTTAGGTGGCAGACAGCTAATCAGGAGTATGAAGAAATCGGCCATAAGACTATCGTCACATGAATTTGAATCTGAAACTTGGAATTTCATTTACTGTCAAGCATGTTTCATTTTCTATATTCTGAAAATAATGTGAGAGTAGGTTTATAATAGGGACAGATCAGACCACTTAATGGAAGTAGTTTTGAAGTAGTTTAACTCGATGAGAGCTTGTTTTGAACATACAAGATACAACAAATGACAACTAAACCAGTTTTCGGTCGGTCAGTATAAATTCTTAACTAAAATCTTTTTTCTAAACTGATTTAGCTAAATCCAAAATGAAGCTTTTGGTCTGTCAGCACTATTAAACTCAGCTTATTAAACAGACTTGAGACATAGCTTAAGAAGCCTTTCTTTTATGTAAGCTGGCTTACGTATAAGCTCAAGCTTAAACTTTCACTGCGAAATTGCGAATATTAAACCACTCTCACACAACTTAAAAACTAACTAGTACATAAAAGAATAAAATTTAATTTTAAAAATATTACACATTTTTATTTCGTCTACATACCGTACATGTATCGTACAACAAAATCTACACGAGTCTCCCAGGAATATGCCATATTTTTGGTTATTTTTTTTTTAATTTTTATTTATTTATTTTTCTTGTTGTTGTTGTTTTTTTAAACACAAATTTATTTGTTTATACAAATTTTCAATTTTAAACTTTTTTGTTTTTATTCTTTTTCTTTTACAGAAAGATAAAATGTGTTTAATTCTGTGTTATTCTATTTTTTCTTTTTATTATCTGATTGCAAAAAAAAAGAAAAGAAAAAAGAAAATAACAATAATTAACGTGTAAAAAACAGCAAATAAGAAAACAATTATTAATTTTATTTTGTTTTTTTTTTCTTCTAAAAAATCAAAAAAATAAACAATAAAAATATTTCATGATATCGGTTCGTTATTTATGGATAATTTTCAAATCCTTTCGCTTCGCAAATATTTCCTTTCCTTTCCTTAAAATTTCACTATGATTTATGGATAGATTTTTGTACTCGTACACTAATTAAACTTTGTTATTCGTGATTCTTCATTTTTTTCTTCAGTTTTTGTAGAACCGATAAAAATTTTATTGATATGTAACTAATTTAATTTCAAGTTGAAAGGGAATTGATCCTTTTTCTCAATTGCAATGGAACTGGAGGGGCGTTGGTTATGCATGAATTCGATACGATATAGATTTTAGTCTCGTCATATACTAAAAACGGTAGGTATTCATGAAAACGATTATCGAAACGCAAACTGTTACATTTCGATCGTAAAATCAAACGAAAACTAGTGATATTATGACTTAGTACAGAGTTTGAAAGGAATTCAGGTCCTCATACAAAATGCACGAAATTTCATGCATTCAATTTTTCCCAGTGTACTTTTTGTTTTATGAGTACGCAGTTCGAACGTATAATAAAATATCGAACTTGTTTCTTCCGTTCACGTTGGCATGGCTTGGCACGGAATAAAATAGTGTTGGACAATATTGTTCCGTGTGCGGTTTGTTTGGTAATTTTGACAGCACAAAAAAACCAGTTGTTGCTGTCAATTATTATTTGTCATCATTTATTCTTCTCCACATTCGTTTTATCACAAGCACAACACAATAAAATCATTCATACATTTACGAGTATTTACTTTTCTCCACACGCTGTTCTAAATGGAATTTTTCCATCCAGAAATAAGTAGTAAATATCATAAAAATGATGAACAGAATTCCGTTCGAACTTCGTATACTAAGCTTATGTCGTACAAAAAATAAATTGAAAAAATTTTTTTAAAAAGTGACAAACGTTTCATTTCACAAAAATTCCAAAAAACGTTTTTGTAGGGAAATAATTTTTTCTTTTTTTTTGCGATTCATTCACATTACACGATATTGCATTTAAAAATCTAATCGTTTTTTGAACTCGTATCGAATTCATATACACATAACCGTCCTGATCCTTTTTGTTTCAAATTTATTTTAGTTATCTTTATTTAAATTTTTTTCTTTATATCTTGAAATGTAAAAATGATACACTATGCAATCATATACGAGTATAATGAAAACTTTCTTTCTTCTTTCATATAGCACTACAACGGCTCCAAGTGAACCAGGACTTTCATAGAAGTATGATTTCAATGATTACTTTGACTAGAAATTATACTCATAATATGGACTCGTATATGTAAGTTACTTTTAGTACTCGCATATTTTATTATAGATAGGCACTAGAGGCAGGATATACAAAGTACATTATGCGTTTGAGATGCGTTTATATACGCAATTAATGGAATTTAAAATTATTTTTTTATTTTATTTTAATTTATTCAATTTTTATTTCAAACTTTTAATTCAGTCATATAATTTTTTTCTATTCTTCGATTCAATTTCATTTCTTTTTAATTGTTCTTCTTCTTTAATTCGGTTGCCGATTAAAATAAATTTTTTCTTTAGTCCTAAAATTTTTTTTTAAAAAAAAAAATTCGAGTTTTAAATAATTTTCAATTTAATTATTTTTGATTAGTTGTCGTTGATATTTTTTTTTCTTCTTCTAAAAAATTGTTAAAAAAATCCTTTTTTTTTAATTTTTTGAATATAATTTCACTTCTTCTTCTTTTTGTTTTTCAATTTTAAAACTGAATGCGAAAATTATGAATTTTTTTCCCAAAAAAATTTTTATTTTCGGTTTTCTCTGTTTTTGTTAAATTTTTTGTCGTTTATTTATTTATTTTTATTTAATTTTTTTTTTTATTATTCATTCTATTAAGTTCTGTTAAATGTCCTTTTCTTTTATAATTCTTTAATTTTTGTATTACATATATATATATTTTTTGGAAACAAACAAATATCGTCTATATAGCAGCAATCAAACAAAACTCAAAAACTATATACCGACGTTACATATACTTTTACACTGTAACCGATCGAATTTTTTGAATTATTTCAAAGCTAACACGAAATTAACTGCGATAAAAAAAAATTGTATATATGCAAAAATCATTTATGTCAAAAAATCTTTTCTATCAAATAAAAAAATAATAATAATAATAATCAATAAGCAGAATACCTTACGCGGGAACCGATCAACCACCAATGATTCTTGTATCTTGTCGTGTATCTTTTAATCTGGGGCACACAAGAAACACCATTTAAAATGAAAAAGAAAAATTAAAAAAAAAAAAATCTACAAAATAATATGAGCGAAAAAATTGAAAATTACAAAACAAACCAAAAATATCTATAAATTATTTATTTGTTTATAATCTGTATTATATCTGTATCTCTGTAACGATTTATAACGATGTGTGATGTTACAAAAATTACAAATCAGTACTCGTTTATACGTTTACGTTTACTTACTACCTGTTTAGAATTTTTGTATTTTGCGAAAAAAAAAAATATATATATAAATATATTTAACGTACACTCGTTCCGTTCGTTTGTTATATAGAGATACGGACGGTCTACGACGGTATAAGTAAATTTTCTTTTTAAATATAACGAATTAATACGAATACGATCACGAAAAAAGAAAAATACTGTTTGCCCAGAAAAATATGTTTCTTTTTTTTTCAATATGTGTGACTGAATCCGTTTTCAGTCTATTCACTACTGACACTGAGTACTGAACTGACTGAACTGAATAGCCGACTACTGAACTCGCTGTCGCTGTCGCTGCATGTAGGCAGTACGAAATTTTATTAAATTTTGAATCTAAAAAAATAAAAACTGAAACTGAAATGTAGACGACGTTGACTTCTGTAAGTTAAGTAAGTACACTGTGCTGTGACAGTGACTATGACTGAGTACTGACTGAAAACTGTATAGAGATAGGAAGGAAGTAAATGCGTTACTAAGTGCGATATTTTGATAGAATAGAGGACAAGTGATGAATGGACACCACTGTTGAGCATTGGGCAGTCAAAACAGTGGACTAAACATTAAGTTTTTTGACTGTTTCTAGTGTCTAGTGACTATGGTGACTATTGAGTGAGAGTATATTTGATGATACTATGGTACAAATGGTATACCAATGGAAATTTGTGTACATTTCACGGTAGTTTCAAAGCGCTGAAATTATTTTTGGAAACGTACAATTTTTTGGATGCTTTTCAATTTCAGTTGCAAATGGCAGAAGTATAGCTGGAGCCAGTAACTGTTTACTTACTGTTACTGCGGTACATATCCGTTAAATTGAATAGAATTGAAATGGTAAATGGTGGCATATTGATAATCAAAAGAAATTCTTTTAAGCTTTTCGGTCGGTATACGTTTTTGTTTTATTTTTGGGGGTGGTAAAACAGTGCGCATTCTCATGTATATCCCGTTCCGTAGCTGTAGCCCGCAGCTAATGTACGACTGTACGAGGTAAATTGTGTATGTGGTGTACGTACATATATGTATACTGTTTGCTGTATAGAGACAATAATTGAATCGTTGAAGGTGAACGCTTTTCACTATGTTATTATACTCTGTACACTACGTACGTATGTTTACACAGTGTTTTCTATATAGAGATGATTGATTGTAAAAAAAAAAAAATCCACCAGTTGCTCTGTTATTTAAATGTGTATAAACGCGCGTACATATCCCATCAATTATTTATTATTTATTTACTTACAATCCGGAAATATAAAGATAAAAGGATTTTAATACCGATATGCATTGCCATAAACCAGCCACAATCAATGACGTTTATTATCCTGCCTTTCTATATACATTAAATAAAAAATTTTTGCCCAGAGGATTACATTTTTTAATTTATATGTTTGCTCTTGTTTTATTTCAATTTAATTCAAAATTGGGTACATCAAAAGATATAAACCGTCATCGCATCGCATATATTCATCATATTTCATCAAAAATTAAATAACATTAAAATGTAAAAAAAAGGGTATGTGGTATTTTGGTAGGTAACCACACAGAATTCTAAAAAATGGGTATGGGATAAAAAGATATAAATTAGGAAATAATTCTCTTCAATTTCAGGAAATTTGAAATATTCATTTCATTTAATTGTTATGCATTGAATATCCTTTCTATATACAGTTCCCAGTTATGGATGAAATTACAAAAATTGTTTAATTCATTCCAGGATCCAATAGCATCGAATCCGCATCTATTTAATTCCCGCAATTCAAATTTCAGTTCATAATTAGTAGAAGACAAGACACACATATTCAGTCAGAGCACTGATTTTCTGATAAAGAAAAAATCTAAAACCTTTGTTCGTTTGTATATTTTTTTTTTTTTTTTTGGCTCACATATTCGAAAATGTTTCGCTCAATCCGTTTTGATATATGTTGCATATTGAATGTTGGTTCAAGATCGTCAAATAAATTTCAATGATTGACTACATCACGGCTACTATATGTAAGTAAAAGGTGTACCAAAATTAATGTAAGATTTGAATTTGTCAAACAATTCGTGCACTAAAGTATTGGTAATCTTAATAAAACAAAAACAAAACCATTTGACAGCTGATGGTTTAGAGTTATTAAAAATGGAGTGATATTCATTGTTGAACAATGCTTCAAAAATAATAAAAGTCTGGCGGCCATAGTTCGAAAATTTCGTACAAAAATATTGTCGGAATAGTGATTTAATTTCGTCAACTCTGAAGAGTAAATTGAAAAATTCAGACCAAGACAGGATCAATTGGTGATGCTAAGCACACTAATCGTCCAAAAACAAGCCGTTCAATCAAATGCTATAACATCGAGGCAATGCGTGAAAGTGTTGGTGAAAGTCCAGGAACATCAATTCGGTGTCATTGATAAGAATTATTGAAAATTTCAAGCTCTCTACAGCGTATACTCACTGAAGATCTGCGTCTCCATGCTAACAAAGTTCAATCGACACAAGAACTGAAGAGTGAAGACTAATGGCCATGTATAAAGCGAAGATAGTTTGTTAAAAATGAATTATTGAACATCAACAAGTGGACGCCGAAAAATTTCGACAAAAGAGTGCGTATATGCCAGTAAAGTTGTGGAGGCCATTTCCCCTATGTATCACTCTCATTCCATACATAACACTATCCTGTGTCATTTACGATTCAATAAAAAAATAAAAATTTAAAGAAAAAAAAAAACTGCGTTATTTATTTAATTCGAATTTTACGTTAATTTTGGGACACCCATTATATAAAATTTTTGCTAGACACTACACCAACACCGCATACATACCTATCCTAAATGTTCTGCTATCATGATGGCTATCATATCGAATACCTATATACTAGATACTAGTTTATGTTATTATGGGATGGATGACGACGATGACACACATTTCTATTGTAATGTACATCAATCGCGAATATCTCGTGTGCGTACCGTACCGTACCGTACCGTACATATGTATTTATAGGACATCATTTTTGTTGATTCAACAAACAATATATAAAGTAAATAAATAAATAGAATCAAAGTGTGCTAAATGGCTTTTGGTTTTGTTCTAAATTTAATCGAGATCTAGTAAAAGGAAAATCAGAAGAGATGCATTGTTGTGTATGTTTTCGTATCAGGTGAATAATTTTTCATTGTTTTTTTTTTACACTTTAAAATATCATTTCTTCTAAATCTAAAGTCATTATTATGGATTATTATTATATTTTCTCCTTTCTTTTCTAAACAATCATAAATTCTAATTCTTAATTCTATAGAGTTTCAGTGATTCTAGAGTTTTCTAATTTATTTTACTTTGATGTTTTTGTTTTCTATTTAATCTCCCGCTTAATTATGTGTTGTGCTACCTTTTTGTTACTGTTTAGACGTTCAGATTTAGACCGCGGACCGTATCATCATAATATCCATCGACCCCGTATACCGACCAGTCCATCCTTAATCGGGTATTATCTTTGTATTCCTAATATTTTCATTACACTACGCTACGTTCATAAATCTTATAAATTAAAAAAGAAAAAAAAATTATAAATTTAAATGTTGCGATGAGATATTTTTAGAAAAATCAAAAAATTTATTTTAAAAATGTACACAATACTGTACACATGTATGTACTTTAGTATTTTATGTACATTTGCATAAATGTAAAATTATATTTTTCTTTATGAATATAGATACGACTACCTATACACATATTTTAAAACTCTATATTACTACGCTATTACACATTATGTACGAGCACTATACAATTACGAGTACATTATGGTGTGTAGCTTAGATACTAGAGACCAGCTACATTTATGTTACTTAGATACTTATAGCTATTGAGCTGTAGTATACAGTAAATGGAATAGATATACGATATGCGATCATATAAATTTGAACATTTGTATATATTGTACGTTACATGTGTGCGTATGTAATGTATAGACGATAATATAATATAAAATAAGTGCCAAATAATTTTCAACAGTGCCTGCAAAAAATTTTTCATTTTTCTTGACACAAAACAAAAAAAAAGTGAAAAAATAAATCGAAAAAAAAAATTGAAAATTTTCAAAAAAAAAAAAAAAAAAATAAAAGAAAATTAGAAAATAAAGATAAAGAGGCTCGTATGTGTTTGTTGCGTTTACAAATAAATGTTTATAATACAACTGAAGAACGTTCATTTTGAAAGTGAATTAAGTTCAATGTTCAATTCCAAATGTCGTCAAAAGGTTCAGGCAGATAGTGGTGGGAGCCGAAGAGAGATTAGTTTAACTAGCTTTCTTTTGTAATAAATCATTATTATCAGTGGCGTTACAGTTCATGTTGAGTCTGGGCTTCCACCAAAGTGATATCTAGATTTTATTACTATAATGTGTACACCTAAAGTTAATTGTGAATTTGGAACACGGTTGCCACTTTGGTTAAATTTAACCAAAATTGGTACTTTTTTTTGCCCTTGGTACGATGGTACTTTTTTTTCATGGTTGGTACTTTTTTTAGTTAGTAAAAAATAATTTCTGAAGTAAAAGAAAGTAAATTTTCGCTCATTATAGATGAGACCACGGACATAACTTCGAAAAAAGCATTAGTTCTAGTTGTTAGATATATAGATAAAAGCACTAGAACAATCAAAGATAGATTTCTAAGCTTCCTGGAATTGATTAAAACTGACGCTAACACTATTTTCGAAACAATTAAGAACTTTTTTGATAAATATGAAATTCCAATGCAAAATTGTATAGGACTGGCTACTGATGGTGCTACTGTAATGGCAGGCGAATTCAACGGAGTGCAAGCTAAATTTAGACAAAACAATGTAAATTTATTCTTCATAAAATGTACATGCCATTCTTTACACTTATGTACTTCATATGCATGCAAAAAACTTCCTATAACTGTAGAAAAACTATGCAGAAATATTTTTAATTTTTTTGCGCATAGTTCAAAAAGAATTAATGAACTTAAAGAATTCCAAGAATATTGCTCAGTGCAATCACATAAAATAATAGGACCATCGCTAACAAGATGGCTTTCTTTAGAAAGTGTTATAAATAGGATACTGGAACAATGGGATCCTCTGAGGTTATACTTCATATCCTGCTCTTTAGAAATTAATGAAGTTAAATCGACTGAATTGGCAGAATTAATGGATGTCCCTAAATTTAAAATCTATTTTATTTTTCTGTCTTATATATTATATATAATTAACAATCTAAATAAGGAATTTCAGGCCGAGAAAAGTCGGTTACCTTATTTTATTCTCAAATGGAAACAACGTTAATAATAGTAATATTGTAAATCGTTTAATTATTTTTAAATATTTATCTATTTTTCTTTGGCTTTTTATTTTTTTATTGAAATAAAGTTAATTTGTTCAAATTTTGTGTCTTGAATTTAAAATTTTTAAAATACAAATAGTTAAACACAGATGTATATTTATAATGTATGCATACATACATACAGATATGTACAATCACAGACAAATATAGTACAATGTATAGTTAGTTTACTAAATACTACATGCAAAAAATTTGGTACTTTTTTTTCAATTTTGGTACTTTTTTCAAACATTAATGGTCCGGGGAAAATTTTTCGAGTGGCAACACTGATTTGGAACCACTAAGTTGCTGGTAGAGAAACAGACTCTCTTTTACATGATTGGGGAATAGGACTTAGACTGATGCTGGTCTATTATTAGAATGATGTAATGATCTAATAATACTTTTTGTGTTACTTATTCTCAGTAAATAGACTATATACTTATCATCAGGATTTCTAAAACAAGACCCTAAATAGACGTGACGGGACGAAAAAAATTAAACGAGCGTAAATACTCATTTCGTCAGTTACACAATTTGTCCTAAATAGAAACGATTTGAAACGAGTAAAATTGTGTATGAGTATTGGGTATTGAGTAGAAACGAATAGAAATGTGTATGAAACGAGTAGAAACGATAAAATGTACGACCGCTACGGCACTATCCATTTTGTCTCGTTTTGTCTATTTGACATTTAAACTTATCGAAATTGAACGAATGTAAGAACACGTCCATTTAGGGTATTTCTACGTCCCACAGTACTACTACCGTATGTATCGTATCGTTTCGTTTCGTCAAATCTATTTAGGTTATGGCTTAAGCTATTTTTCCCAACAAGTTGAAACTGGTACTCTTCTTTGGGGGTCATGAAAGTTGGAAATAGCAACGAAAAATTAATTAATTGAAAATTATGTTTTTTACTTTTTTTTTGTCTTGGGCAGGAATGGAACCTGCACTTCAAGATGACTAGGCTATAGTTTCTCTACCATTTGCGTTATCGAGCACCCTTTTGTACTAAATAAATAAATTCAATTCAAATTTTTTCGTTGAAAAGTAAATTTACGTAATTTAATTCCCTGGCATGTTGATTGATTTGGAAAACGGAACAGTAAAAAAATAAAGTAAACTATGAAAATTATTTTTGACAGAAAATATTAAAAGAATATGTATGTATCTAAACATTTTGAGAATGTAATTTATACCAAAAGTTGAGACTTGGACAAAAAATTTTGCTTTCAAAATGAAATAATATTCAGTTTAATATTGAAGTAGGTACCTACATATATAAAAGTAAATTGGACAAGAGTGATGCATGCATTCCCTATTTTCCATTTATATACTCGTATCGTATATGTAAACAAAATAAGTATATAGGTAATCCTTTTCATTCTTTGTCTATACCTATCATTTTCGATGTTTAATTGCTCTTAATTGCCATCTCATTCAAATACTCTATAGTCTACAAATCCTATAAATGTTCTTCTATATAGTTTTAATTATTATGTGCTTGTCCGCCTATATTGTATATGCGTATTCAATTTCAAATTTCATTACAGATTCTCTCAGATTATTCTTTCTTGTTATATAATTTGTAATTATTATTTTCGATATATCGCTACAGTACACATTAGTACACAGGTTATAGGTAAAGATTTTGAATGCACGAATGGGTATCTAGTTAATTAATTTTCGAAATTTTATGATTATTATACCGTACCGTATGTATATATACCATGATTAATTGTCAATTATAATATTATTGAGTATCTTTATGTTATCTATTTACTCATGCATCTATTCATCCACGTAATGTACTATATGTATTTTTTGTAAGCAATACTCGTATTTTTATACAGAATTGTGTATCGAGATATCGATATCATATGAATTCTTTTGTTTATATATTTTTTTTTTGTTTTTATATTAAATCAGAAACCATGAATATAATAATTTATGAGAATATTACAATTTTATGTTTGTTTGTAGATTTAAAATGTACGCGGATTTATGTATATGTACGTATGTAATGTATGCAAAAAAAAAAAAACATTTAAATAAAAATTAAAATATGAAAAACTTTGTGCATGCAATACACTCGTGCATGTACATACAAGTGTTTTCATAGCTTTTGTATAGCTCCTAAAGTGTTTACGGCAAGCAGATTTTCAATTTTTATATAATATATTTTGCCTTTGATGATACACTGAACACATGAGTATGTTATAAACTTAGATATGATGAATTATTATAAAAGCGTGTGTGGATGAAAGGAAGAAATTATACGATAGTAGTATATGTAGTAGTACACACTACGACTACGACTACACTATACTGAAGATGATTAGAAGAATGATGATGATGATGATGCTACTTGATGTTCGATGCTTCAATTAAATATTTATTTATTTATTGTATGATTTATGAATGTGTATATACTACGGATGTGTATATACGGTCGGTCGGGTCGGAATGTCTAATAAATTTTTATGAAATATCACTAAAACATAAACACACTTGTATAACACACTATTATAATGATACAATTATATGTATTCAAATGAATTAATTGGATTTGATTTTTGTAGGGATTTTATCTGAAAAAAATAAAAAAAAAACAAGGATAATTAAAACGTAATTTATTATAGTTTGAATTGAAGTTGAAGATTGGTACATATTTTTCCGAAATACGAAATTTCAATGGAAATTTATAGAAAAACATTTTCTGAGAAAAAAAAAAATTATTTAATTTCAATTTTCTTTCCCACTTAACGTAAATTTTTGAATATACGATTTAATGAAATTTTCTTTTTAAACATTTTTGAATCATTTTTTTGTAACGTTCACATCTATTGTACAAATTAAAATAAATTCGACGCAGATGCTATACTCTGTCGCTATCGGAAATTTATAATTTAAGAAGAGTGTGTTACACTGGTGATACACCGCAGCAAATAGTAATATCAATACTACTTTAAACAAATAGTAATATTAGCGTATATTATAATATAAAGTTGGCCATGATACACCGAAATATTGCTATATTGATAAATGTAGTATAATGCTGTCACAAAAATCAGCTTTAAAATCAAAAAAAAAAATTGTTGTATGTGACATCATTGGTTTTTGCATACGGATATTAGCTAAAGCATACGAATACTACGTACCTGTACGTAGTATCAATACTATGTTTAAACAACGTACCAAAGTAATATACAATCTAATTTACATTAATACACCGCGTTTATATTATAATTTAGCAAAATAATGTAGTATTGATATTACTATTTGCTGCGGTGTATCACCAGTATTAGGAATTTTTAAACCAAATTTAGTCCATTACCTATATACATACTTAGTAGCACTGTACTCGATTACTATACCAAATATGCACGCAATCTGTCAACTCGTTTGTTTAGACAGAGCTGATGTTTTTGTTAGTTGTTTACTGTCCCGCTCACGAATTGTAGTTTACTTTTTGGTTTTCTGCTTGTGCTAATGAAGCGCCATTCTAAAGCTTTTTGATCAGTTTACATGTCCAAAACTCATAGATTCATGTCTCGTCGTCACCCGTTTATGATAGTAAGGTTCGAAATAACTGAAACTGATGCAAGCATATTTTCAGAAATTTCTTTGTTGCGCTGTACTTTTATTGAAGAAAACTTAAAGCAAGACCCTAAATAGAAGTGACGGGACAAAAGAAATTAAACGAACGTAAATACTCGTTTCGTCAGTTTGACAATTTGCCCCAAATAGAAACGATTCGAAACGAGTAAAATTGTGTATGAGTATTGAGTAGAAACGAATAGAAATGTGTATGAAACGAGTAGAAACGATAAAATGTACGACCGGTACGGCACTATCCGTTTCGTCTCGTTTCGTCTATTTGACATTTAAACTTATCGAAATTGAACGAACGTAAGAACACGTCCATTTAGGCTAGTTCTTTGTACCACAGTACTATCGTAGGTATCGTTTCGTTTCGTTTCGTTTCGTCACGTCTATTTAGGTTATAGCTTAAGTCTTTTGGAACTAGCCATACAATGATGGCTCTCATGTCCAAAATATCGACAAAAATCGAACAAACAAACTCGTGAAAGTTTGTTAAAATCATGCGCTTTCTGTTTAAGTCTAAATTGGCGATTACTGAGCATAGTTTTCATCACAATTTATTGATGGTTCTAGCAGTTATTTATAGAGGTTGATCGTTGACAATCTTTCCCTCCCATTTATAAATGGTTTGCACCACCTATAAGCTCCCGTCTTTTTTATGATTGATTCACCATACGCCTTTTTTAAAATTTTTTAAAGACATTGCGGCACACGAAATTTTATTCGGAACACAAAATTTAAGACAAACTCTTTGTTCAAACAATATTTGTAATTTGTAATAAAAATTGCAGGATACATATAGGTACACTACCGAAGTGGGTGGATTCAAACACCTGATGTAGGCAAACCAATGATTGGATTATATGCTCATTGTTGGCAGTATAGTAATTAAGTACTACATACATAGTTATACGAAGTTTGGACAAAATTTGGTTTAAATATCCTAAGCACAGACTTCTTAAATTACAAATTCCCGATACATTTCTGACACTAGATACATATTAGTTTTAGGATTCCAAAATAAAAATTTCAATATAGATTTTCACTCGATGTGTTTATAAAATTCAAAACTTCAATTATTTTTTTTTCTTCCTTACAAACGCTAGTACACAAGTACTATACTCTCGTATTTATGATCTACATTTCGTGTGTAAATCTGTATTTCTTTATTTTATACTTACTAATAATTTTATTTTATTTTTATTATTTTTCTTTGTGTGATTCTGCTTCATTTGTTTTATTGTTTAACAAATTAGAGAAAAAGAAAATACATAAAATAATATTGTAAAAACAAAAAAAAAATGTGTTATTACTAATTTGTCACATACTTTATGTCTAAAAACGAACAACCTCTTTAACAAGAACAAATTCTCTTCCCTATATGATGTGCAATATATGTATGTACTCGTACATATAAATTTAAGAGTGGAATAGGTACATAAATATACTTGGATGTAGATACAGATGAGTAGATGTAGCAAGAGGTAGAGCACCTATATATGCAGATGTGAATCTTTTATAAACAAAAAATTCCTTTTAAAAATACATATGCTGCATGTACATACTTATTATTATGCACATTATTAACGTCTGCATGCAAAAAAATCTAATAAAATTTTTGAAAATTATTTTTAAGTGCGCTTTGATCTGATCTGATATATACAGAAGAAACTGAAACATTTACAATTTACGGAATGAATAATGAATGTTGCATATACTCATATATTTGCATTGTTCTATATGTATTTTTGTTGTCTTTTCCTTTTTTTTCTTGGCTTTAAATTTATTTATTTTATTTTTTAAAAATTTTTGTGTTAATGTAAAAATTTTTTTGTTTTTTAGACGACATAGGCACTGACACAGGTATGACTAGCTGTTGATAGTTTGTACAAAAAAATCAAATCAAATTAATTCTTTGTTTGTTTTATTTCATTTTTTTTTTCTTTTTTGCTTTGCTTTGCTTTCTTTTTTATTTTTCATTTTACACCAGATTTAAGTATAATTTGAAAATAATATTTTTTGAAAGGAATTATTTTTTGTTTGTAATTACATAGGCTTTTTCGAAAATGCAGGCTGTACTGTGTATTCTTTCGTATCTTAAAAATAGTACTAGAACAGTAATGTGCAGTCTGCAGGAATAAAGCAGCGCTGCAAATGCAATGGTTAAGAGTTTTCACTTCTGACATTTTGCATTTTCGAACGAAAAATTGAATGATAAGTGATAACCAACAACAATAATAATTATAAATATTGAAAAATAATGTGTTCGATGTGTATTGTACAATTTTATTTATTGAAAATATGAATTTTAATCTCAATTTTAATATACTCGCACTTAAGTAATTTTTCAATATCTTCACTTGAATCTGACATTATAAAGAATAAAACTTTTAAAACCAATTTAATACAATTAATACAACAAGTTCGAAATCCCAAAAAAAATTATGTACGTACAATCTAGCTGTTGTAAAGAAAGAAGTGGGAGATAACTTCGACCACAGTCACAGTAACAGTACACTTGTCAGTAGCATATATGCAGTGTTTCAAAGCACGCTGCTTATTTGCGTTAAGATCTTTCAGGCCTGTTTTGCATTTTATAGTTTTCGAACGCACTGCATTGCAGTGCAAAACTTATCGAACGTTCTGCTTTTGCAGTTAATAGTTTTCGAACGAACTGCAAAAAAGATCTAACTTAGAACTGAATTTACGAAAAGGCCTTTTAATTATTTACAAATGCGATGATATCATTTACCTACCAGAAATTCTCTACAGACAGTAGTGTTTTATGACGAATGAAATAAATTTATTGCTCATGATAATAATATGTATTAACAAATTTTTAATGTTTGAAGAAAATTGAAATTTTCAAGAAAAACAAACGGAAACAAATTTACAGCCAGAGCCACCTGTACTATACAAATTGTATTTTTATGTTGATAAAACAAAAAATATGAAAATTATGACTGTTACTACCACTATCACACTGCTTGCTGCTTATCCAACTTACTGCTTACCTGCCTGCTTATTCCACCTTGTCAGTTGTCACCTTGTCACAACCTCTTATTTGCTCTTATCTTATATACTTTGCAATAAAACAAACTACACTTCCGACCGACTTACTTGAATTTTCAAATTATAATTATACTGAAACCCTGAAACTGAACTGAATTTCTGTTTCTGGTAATTGGAATGGAATATGGAACTGGACTGGAATTGATATAATTACCTTCAAAAATTCAAATTTAAAATACGACTATTGTGAATGTTAATCGACGAAGTATTAACGTTCATTTCATTTCTCTTCCAGTTCAGACTTCAAAGTTTCCCAACCCAAAATCCAAAATTAATGATTTTCAATTTGATTGAATCGCATTCGTATAAATATGCTTTTCAAATTTCACTTAAAATTTTCATATTCATTTATTTTAATCGTTCATTTTATGATGACAAAAAAAAAGTAATTTTAAATTACATTTTTTTTTTTAAATTTTTCTAATTCTTGTTAGACAATAATAATGTACCTACAGACAGAATATATTTATCGTTTTTTTTTTTCTTTCAAAATAAATAAAAATAAATGAAATTTAGTAAAAAAAAATGTAAATTTAAATTTCGTTAGTATTTTTGTAGGCACCACCACATAGGACATGCATTTTAATGAAAATTTTAAAATGAATGCATTTTTGTTAAGTGAAATTTAAATTTTATATTTACAGAAAAAAAAAAAAAATAAATAAAATAAAGAGAAATTAAAATAAAAAATTGCAAGAAAATGAAATTAAATGAAAAATAAAAATGTACAACATACTTGTGATGAAAATCCGTAGAATTTTTTTCCTTTCAAATCGCCAACAAAAATAAAAATAAGTATATAAGTAAATGAGAAAAACAAAATTACAATGTAGATACATAATAGTTTTTCTATATGTTAGATGTTAAATGGATAGATGATAATTTGTAGTAGGGTAGTAGCTAGCAGTAACAAAACAGCAACATGAAATTATTATAAATTTTTTTTTGTATTTGATGAAAAACAATGAAAATCACTTGCATATGGGTACATATACATTCACTTCACATCTCATATTATGTACACAAACAATCATGTATAATTATTATTAGGGGGATTCAAATTTAAATCAATTTTTCGTTGTTCGTTGCATCGTAGTTTGATAATTTCATATTCTGATCTGATTTGACATGAACTACCATCTCAAATTTCTTTATTTCAAACATTCCTATACAGCTACACACATTCTGTTCCTGCATTACTAATTTACTTTTTTCGTAGATTGTTTTGTATTTCAGTTGTTATATTTATTTTACAAATATATTTTAATTTCTATCTCGCAACTGACAAGATAACTGTCTGTCAAAGCATCCATCAACCATACGAATGTAAAAAATACAAAAGTTAAAAACTAAGTACGAAGTCGTACGAAGCATTCTATCTTGGTAGTTTTTCAAAATTTTCGCATACCGATTCTAAATTTAATGCAGTGACTTCAACTCCGACTTTGATTTAATGGATATTTATTAGAACTTCTGCTTCAACGCAGTAGACTTGACAACTACCAACTACTTTAACATGTTAAGCATGCTGTAAAGTCGAAAGTCGAAGTCCAAGTTTAAGTCACTGCATTGAATGTAGAAGCGGCATATGTATGGAAATGAACTACGAAAATCGAAAACTACAAAGACTACAAAACGTGATATGAATCCCCCTATTATTTGTTGATTGATGATGATTATGTCGTATTACAATACAGCAACACATCTACAGAAAAAAATAAAATTAAAAAAAAAAAATTATACAGCAAAAATGAATTAAAAACAATTTTAAATTAAATTAAAAATAATAAAATTAAAATTAAAATAAAATATTCTCGTATGTATCTCAAAAAAAAAAAAAAAACTTAATTTAAATTTCCTTGAAAAAAATTTTTCAAATTCGATAATTTATGTAGAGCAAATCGACATTATTATATAGCACCATATATCCTTGTCCTTGCGTATATGTATACATATGTACATATACGTATATGTGTGTATGTGTGCTATAAGCATTAAAAAAAGTAGTACAAAAATTATAATAATAACAATAATGTTATCTAGAATAATAATTTACATTTGCAAAATTTAAATTTAAAAAATAAATAAAAATTTTTAACTTTTAAAGTTGTCTTTGCTTACAGTGTTGGAACAGAATGTGGCTGTAGTTACAGCTGAAGCATGTAGCATAGCATCCATATAGTATATTAGCTTGCCTTCGATTTAACAATTTCAAGTACTTGCGAGTAGATAAGGTAAATGTCTGTGCTAAACCATCTACTCGCAGCTACTCATGAACATTTTTCTAGTAGATGCAAGTAGTTGCGAATAATTTTTGTGTCGTTCGTTATAGTAACAATTTATCCTAGACACATTTTTGTACTCGCAAGTACTTGGAATTGCTAAATCGAAACCATCTATTCTGAAGTGATGCATGTGGTTGTAATGAACAGAATGTATTGTTGAATAAAATGATGGAGTAGCTAATTCAAAACTGTCATCAAATTGAGTGATCAATTAAATGTTTCACTTGTTTATTTTAATTTTTTCTGCATCTATTGAACTCATAAATTTCAATCACAAAAACTGAAATGTCAATCTGTACCGCTGTAAATTAAAAATTTGTTAAAGATTATCTGAAGCTATGACTACAGCTTCGGCAGCAGCTACACATTCTGTTCCTATTTTTGTAACTTTTCATATTTCTTACATTCGTATGGTTGATGTCTGACAAGTTCGGTTCTCAGTTGCGGCATAGAAATTAAAAAATATTCATAAAATAAAATATGACAACTGAAATACAAACAACTACGAAAAAGTAAATTACGAAGAGAGGGTGAATTTCCAAAATGTTTAAATACCGTCTCGATGCGTAATCAACAGTTTCAAAACGATAACACATAAATCGATGACAGTCTACAGTTTCAAAACTCATTGTGAATGCATCTGATACGCATCTGTCAAGCAATCTACGCATCCAGAATTTTTATGATGCAAAATAGATTTTTTTCTCAATATCATTTCAATGATTTATTTTTACATGAATTTTGGTATATGAAACCAAAGGTCAGTCTGTTTTAAACAAAATTTTTGTACTTTTAATGATGATAAATTGAATTTTTTATGTGTAGTGTTTTAATATTAATGACAATTTCCAAAAAAAATGGAGAGTATATTATATTATACGAGAACTTACACTGAAGGTGTTTTTGCTCATTCGAAAATGGCTATAAAATATGTCCATTCTGATATTGTTTAATTTTATTAAAAAATTGTTTCACCTTTTTTGATTTAGTGTAGAGAATGAATTAATTAAATTTTAAAATTATGTACTGCAGGAGGTGAACCATGCATTTTTCTTGTTGTCAAAACAAAGCAACAAATTCGTTTCAAAACGTCAAAGTTGTAGAACTGCAATATCGATGCGAAAAGCATTAATGCTGTTTTAAAACTTTGCATTACGACTGTTTTGATGCCGTATCACAACACATTTTTGAGGCGTTTTGAAACTCACTCAGATTTTATATGATGATCGTTTATGTCAATCAGAGACTATACGAAATTATGACGCAACGAACTATGAAAAATTGATATGAATCCCTCCCTAATATTTATGTATTATAAAAATTAAAATGCAATCATACTCTATTGTGTGGTATTATACGTATGTATTGCTAATATTGCTACTATGTAGACGGTGTAGATGTAGAGCAATAAAAATGTAGTACATTATCTACAATATTCGATTTGATTTTATAAAAATTTGAAAATAGATAAGTTTGAATTTGAGCCAAATTTTGATTAAAAATCTATGAAAAAACAATGGGTAAAAGGCATAAAAACGCATTATGTATTCTGTATGTAATGTAATATAAAATGAAAATGAAAAATCAAATCAAAATCACAGAAAAAAAAAATAAAATAAAATAAAATAAAAAATAGAGAAACAAATTCTTTAAAAAAGAAAAAAAAAATGTGTAAAATATGTTTTAAAAAAATGCATACTACAATACAACTGTGTACTTGTACTATGTGGATGTAATAAATGTAATGTACTCGTATGCATATCTACTATATGTATATAATACGTAATGTATAAATACAGGGTGGGCGCCATTTAACGTTTGGAATTTGAATCGGCTGTAAAAAAAAAAAAAAAATAATGATTTTATTTTAAAAATGAAACATTTCCATTTAAGAATGAAACACCACATCATTCAAATGACTACCACCTCGCCTGACTTGACAGTATACCCATTCCGATCAATCCAATTTTTCAGTACATTTTCGATTGTTTGGACTCCAATCGCTTCGATTTCGTGCTTCAGGGCATCAATTGTCGTCTCTGGGTGGTTATCGTAACACTTAAGCCGTAACTAAAATAACTTCAGCTAACTCAAGTCAGAAGTCAGATTACATTGTTTTAAATCAGTGTAACTATATTTAACTCAAGTCAGCTTCATTGAATTTAACGAAACACTTTGAATTTTCGTTGACTTCAGTGAGTGTGCCGTGCCTACCGACCACACAAAATTGAGTATGGCTTGAGTGAAATACGTACATAAATGTACATGCATTATTTAAACATAACCAATTCCATATGAAGTTTATATGAAATATCGCATTTTGTAGTTAATGTAAAAAATTTGTAAAAATTTCCTTTATGTGTAACTCTCTCTAATTTTTATGTTTTGTATGTGTAACTCTAACTAATAACAAATATCATGTTCATGTAACTACTAGATTAACTAACCTTACTTTCACATTATGAAGATGCTTACTCAATTCACACAAGCCAATATATAGTTACAACTTCAGACTTGAGTGAATTTCGTTAGCTTTGACTTGAGTTAGCTGAAGTCATTTTAGTTACGGCTTTATCCTCAAAGCTTGTCCACAAAAAAAAGGTCCAACGTGGTCAAATCACAGCTCCGAGCAGCCAATTGACATCACAATTTCGGGTGTGATTATTCGATTTTTTTTTATTAAATTTCTTACCGTTTGTGTAGAAGACTCTTACCAACTTTGAAAGTAAGTTTTTAACATTTCTCAATTTTGTTAAAGCGTAAAGCGTGTACCATTTCGTAAATGTCAAAGATAAAAATAAATTTATATATTAAGTCATGAATGTCATTAAATCTGTCAAAATCAAAATAACCGATAATTCAAATTCCAAACGTTAGATGACCCACCCTGTATCTATGTATTTTACATGCTACTATTTAATTACATTTTATATACATATTTTCTTTTTTTGTTATTTTTTTGTTATTTTATGTATACAATACTGTAATGTAATGTAAAAGTAATTTTAAATATTTTCCCAGGGCTTTCAAAATTTTTATGTACAAAAATGTACAAAAAAAATACCTTTTTTTTTTATAAATTTAGATGTATAACATTTCAATTTTTGTTGAAAAAAAAAAAAAATAAAATAAAATAAAATAAATAAAATGTAGTATTTTCTTATTATCATTTGAAAATCTATCTACATATCTATCTGTCTTATTATTAGTTGATTTAGAATTATTTTATTTAATTTTTGATGATTTTTATTTTACTTTATTTCATTTTTATATTTTATTTTTTGCTTTATCATCATCATCATCATCATCAAGAGTTAACATTGTTTTCTTTTTTTGTTCCTAACCCAGCGTCTATACTAGCAATATTTATGGACAACAATGGCAATGGCAATGGTAATATGCATTATTCGGGCATAACATATTGCTCTGGTGTATGCCGGGAATATTTTATGGAAGCAATATTCCTATATTCCTTTGCAAAATATATATTACCATATTATTACTTAGCGTAACCATAATTCGGCTTTCAAAACGACAAACAAAGACCGACAATGATTTTTCAGTAATTTAGTTTCTTTGTCGACAAAAAGTCGCTTCTACATTCAATGCAGTGACTTCAACTTGGACTTGGACTTTCCACTTCACAGCGCATGCTTAACATGTAAAAGTAGCTGTCAAGTCTACTGCATTGAATGTATAGAAGTTGAAGTCACTGCATTTAATGTAGAATCGGCATTAGGTGTATTAGAACTTCTACATTCAATGTAGTAAACTTGATAGCTACTTTTACATGTTGAGCTTGAGCATGCTGTGAAGTCGAAAGTCTAAGTCGAAGTTGAAGTCACTGATGCATTGAATGTACATAGAAGCATCAAAAATTGTAACAACTGAGAAATTGTTTTCGGTATGGTTGTCGGTATTTTTTTTGTCGTTTTGGAAGCCGAAAGCTGAAAGAGCTAAATTGTGATCATGCTATATGAAAATACAACAAAAATATGAACAAAAATTCAAATGATTTTACGTATTTTTCTTAAAAAAAAAAAAAATTTTCAGGTGTCAAAATTAGCGTGTCAAAATTATTGCTGCAACATTTTGTGGAAGCAACATATAAATTACCCTTCAAAGCAGAAGCCAAATTGCTATCCAGAAAAAAATGCCCGGAAATGCAGCAGTGTTGTCTACATATAGTCAATTATCATCCATATTGCCATTGCCGACGACCACCATAATATTGCTAATATCACTAGTATAGACGCAGGGTAATTTCTCTATTCAAAACTGCACTTGGTATATATTATAAGCAGCATAGCAATCTCGTCAAACAAAAAAAAGTGATATTTTCATTTTCAAAATTTCCATATTTCTTCTTCTTTTTTTTTGTTTCGTTTTGATGACAGCAAAAAAAATTTTTTTTTTGAAAAAATTTACACAATTTTTGAATTTTTCAATTCTCTTTTCTTTTTCTTTTTTTTTTTATATAATTTTTACTTTTTGTGTAAATTGCAATATTTCCAGAACAGAAAATATTCCTTTGACCTTATGCGCACCACATAACGTACACACATGCATGTGAATTTTCCCAACAAACATTTGGGCAATAGTACGAGGATGCAATAAAAGGGCAATTAGTTTACAACGATAAATGGGCAATAATTAGGCAATAGTTTGGGTTATATACGAGTATAAGCGATAAAAGCGCAACATAATAAACCATTGAGCAAGCAACATTAATATTGCTTTGCTTTCTTATTAATATTCTTTCTCTTTCTATTAGAATGCAATTGTACAAAGCAATTGTGAGTGCACGTCAACCTTTTCCCAATCACATCGTATGGCATTCTACTAGAAAATCCATATTGCGGCAATAGGCGAGACTTTCGCTATTGCTTTCGAGGCAATGTTTCGCTATTGACTTCTTATCGCAATGTTTGCTGGGTTTTGTATGTATAATTTCTGTATATAGACATGTTCATGATAATGGATCTTAACTTAATGATGATGTTGATGATGGTGATGATTTTCATTCTCATTTTTATTATTTTCTATTATTTTTTGCATCATTTTTTTTTTGTTTTTTGCATTTTTCAAAAAAAATAAATAGAAATAAAAAAAAAATTATTTAGATCACGACACGGCACAGTTTCATTTTATCTTCTTGGTCTAACTGAAACTGACAAATGAATTATGTATTTATTACATTACGCACATTCCCATACCGAAATACTATGTTGTTGCTGTTGCTGCTGCCGCTAATGCTACTGCTGCTAATAATGCTGATGCTTTAAAAAAAAATTGATACAAAAATTGACCCTCAAATTAAAATTATTACATTAGGCTGAGTTCTAAAATGTAAAAAATGAGCATCGATGCGGTAGTATTACCGTAGTGATGCAAATATGATGCGTATATCATTATTACATTGTATCAAAAACGCGTATATAATTTTAAATTTGACATTTTGAAACGAAATTATAGGAAGTGATTGTGATTTTGCAATGTTTGCTTAAATGATGAGTAAAAAATACATTCACAATGACAGTGTAACCGTTTTTATTTTAAACATTTAGAAACTATTTGCTTTGCATTTAAAACGCATCAATGCATTTTAGAACTCAGCCAGTACATACGAGTACGAGAGCGCAATATGCATGTATAAATACTGATTCTATATGATCTTAAAAATGTATAAATATTCTATGTAAAAATATTTTAATTTTTTTTTTTGTTTTTTCTAAAATTGACATTGAATTTTTAGTTTTTTTTTTTTTTGTTTTTTTGCTTTCTGTTTTGTTTAACGTAATATGCATTGTTATTTTGCAGCACATAAAAATTGAGAAGAAGAAGAAGAAGAAGAGGAATACTTTTGTTGTCACGGTGTATGATAAATGCAAAAAAATAAAAAAAAAAAAACAAATTAGAAAATTAAAAGAAAAAATGAACAAAAAAAGGAAAAAAAGAAAGAAAATTTAGAACAAGGAAATTATAAAATTATCATGAAAAAAATGAAAAAAAAAATATATACATTTTTTTTGTTTTTTTTTTTCATTTTTAATGTTCTATTAAATTTTTCTTTTAATTTTAATTTTTTTTTTATTTCTATTTTTCTATTTTCATTTTTCATTTTTGTTTTTTTTTACGCTTCTACACACAATAAAGAATAATAATAATAATACTACCTACATTGTCATATATTTTATTTTTTGCTACACTCAGTTTTTTGTTGTTGTTTTTTTTCTTTTGTTTTTTTGCTAAATAAATAAATTATTACGAGAAACTAATTTTTTTTTTTTTTGTTTTCGTTTTTACGATTAATTTTTTTTTAATAAGAATAATAAATTATTTTTTAATATTTTTACCGGTTCCACTGTTACCGCCACAGCCACCGCCACCTCCACCACTACTACTACCACCATGATGACCACCACCACTAGAACAATTTTCATTTTTATTCTCTTTAACGATAGCCAAAAGTTGAAGCATTAACAGAGCTTGAACTTTATCCATTGGATCCATGAAACCACGTTGTAACCATTTCGGTATTGTTGTTCTCGCATGACTAAATCCAAGCTTATTTAGAATATAATCGATACCGTACGGTTCAATTGATTTACCAGCCCACGATAATAAACGTACAGTCGGTTCTAGATGCCATGTTTTACATTCGAAATGCCTCCAATCCCGTACGAATGCTTCTAAATCGATATTTTTATCATTGGTACTGCTGTTGGCGCCACTATCACTACTTGGATTGACTTGATTTCCTTTGTCAGTAGCACCAGAACTAATACCACTAGTTGTTGTTGCTGTTGTTGCTGTTGTTGTTGTCGTTGTTGTTGTTGTTGTAGCACTATTACTACTACCACTTACACTATTACCATCATCATTACCAGCTCCAGAATCTATGCTATCTTTACTGTTGGCAGATTTTTCAGTTGAACTGCTATTCGATTGGATATTGCCTTTGCTTGATTGAGGTTTTGTTGTTGATGCACCACTTGGAGATATCGCCCGAGATGTTTGAACATTTACCTGAAAATAAATTTTGATACATTTGTTACTCTGGGGCATGTTTGGTTTTATCACTTTTCTCTTTTATCTTACCACTTTCTCTTTTTCTTTCACGTAGGATGTAATCAAATCATGTAGAAAGAAGAAGGCATCTGCATCGACAGTCACAAAAATATGATCTTCAAATTCGGTAATAAAACTACAAACGACCACAGGTTTTTCATCTGAAAGAATTATTTTTTTTTCCAAAGAATTTTTCAAATTATCAAAACTAAAAACTGAGAGGAGAAAAAACAAAACACAAACAAACACAAACCTGTAGGTTGTGGAGTTGTTGGTCCTTGACGATGTTCTGTTTTAAAATGTAACTGAAGACTTGGAACAGCAAAAATAACTTCTCGATTATGACTGTGATCTTGTAATTTTGAACTACTGCTGCTCGATGTTGGACCTCTTGTACGTTCAATAGAACTGGTACACAAATCTTTATCTCTTTCCAATATTGGAAATCTATCCACATCTAAAGAATTAAAGAAGAAGAAAATTACAAAAAAAAAGATGAAAAAGACAAGTAAATTCATTTTACCATCGATATCACTATTTGCAAAAGCATAATGGAACCATTCACTGAGACTTTTAAATTGCGGTGGGAATATCACATTTCTACTTATTCTACTGACCGTTGCCATGGAATGATTTTGTGGGAGCTGAGAATTTTGTCCCAGTCCAAATGTTAAAGTCTCAATTACATGAACCACATGCAAATCATCCATTTGTTGTGCTTCTGTTGCAAAATGTATGCTCGGTTCTTTTAGACTGAAAAGTGCCCAAGATTTTGACTGAAAAACATAAAATACAGAATTTCAAATTAGAACTCTAACAGCATCCAGGACGTGTGTGATTTCCAAAAATTTAAAATTACTTTGAAATTGATGCCATGGAAGCAAGCCAACGAAATATTGTTGCCGTGCAACTCTAAAGTTCCACCCAGAATATTTCCGGTCTTTGGTAGTCTTGTCACGAGTGTGGGCACAACGAGACCCATTGCTTGCCTTAAAGGTTTTTGCCAATGTCTATGATGGCGAGCATCTGTATTGCTATTATCGCTGGCTTGTGAACTTTCGTTGGGCTGATGCTGCTGTTGCTGCTGCATCTGATGTCTTCTCTGTAAAATTATTATTAAACGAGTGAATTTCGATTTTGATTTCGATCTCGAAATAAAATTAAATCGTTTCTAACCTGACGACGTTTCATACTGCTACTTTTATCGTTCAATCTTGGCTCTAGACTAGAAAATACTCGTTTCGATGATTTAAATTGCTGCGAAAAGAATTCTTCTAATTTGTATAACATTTTCAAGAGATCAGCTGTTGTCGATTTCGAAATCATAATCTGAAATTGATCCCATGACAAATCGCCATGAATGAAAATCATTAAATTTCGTCTAAGATGTGATAATGATGAATCGGTTGATGTTTTCCATTCGTCTCTCATTTCGGCCGAAAGTGAACTGATACGTGTCATTAGTACACTAGTTCCCATGTAATCTAAACGTAATTCCATTGCAACAAATTTCAGTCCCATTGTATGATATGGTTCCATACCGATCTCTTCTTTGATATGAAACTGTGTATCGACTTTGTTCAATTCAAAATTTCCACCAACAATACCACCTTTTGCGTCCAAAGATGAACCGCCCAAATGAATTCCAGTGTACATATTTTTGTAGCCAGTACTGCCGATACTAAGACGACCGTCACTTTGAAAATCTTTTGTCAGCCATACCACATTCCCCATAACGTTACCCATATTCATTTGGACATTCAGTTTTTGGAAATTGAAAGCGAACAGTACAAGAGTCTCCCATGCCGTTATATGATTTTGTTCTGACGGTGATGTACTGGATTCAGCACTCGACGATTTTCCAAGACTTTTCAATTTATCGTATCTCAGCACTTCCTTATTGAAGTCCAATTTTAAATTATCTTTGGTTTGAGAGTTACCGTGCGAAGAGTAAAACTCTTTACGTGACGCTGCATTCACTTCGGAGGCAGTCGATGAAGTTGCAGCATCACTACTTGTGGTATGCGGCTGAGTATCTGTATCAGTCTGAGAAGGATTCATCACACTTAAATCACCCAAAAATAAACGTCTGACAATTCTTCGTCGATACCAAGCTTTCGGAAATGCAAGAATTTCAGTCAGTCTACGCATATCGTATTTGAAAGATGCGCTTCCAATGTCAATAATTGTAGAGAAACGAATCACAGCACGAGATTGATCTAAGGAACGTTTTGATATTGCAGGTTCGATATGCAATTTTCGACATCTAGTCAGATGAAGTTTGACGAATTCCACATTAATACTCAACGAATCTTTTCGTTCACTGTCAGTCAATGGAGAGAATTGAGCTTCCTTGATACCAGATTTTTTACCACCATACGGATGAAAAATGTAAACATTGAAATCGGCTAGACATCCTGTGACACTGTAAAAAAAAAATTCAAAATTTTCATCAATACTTACTCAGTTGAGAATGATCGAATTGAATACCTTAATCCTCCGACTGGTACTTTATCGCCGTCATTGTTCTCATCATCTTCAGAACGTTTCGAACTGAACACAATATCCAGACTTGGTAGTTGAAGCATGCACTCAACTCTCGAAACTGGCAGACAAGAAAATCTAAACGTTGAAGGCTGCATGTGGAAATATACGATCACATCGACCGGAAATGAAGCATACGTCACATAATTACTCGGAAGTAAGTCGATGTTAACTGGATTCGAAGAAGGTGTATTTGTTTCACTTTTGGTCGGTATCGGTTCTAGTGTTTGCTCCAAAAATTCCAGAATATGCGGGGAGATAATCGTTTCTTCTGGTATACTTTGGAGTGTCATCCAAGCAAATAATGAAGCTCGTTTCGTTCCGATTCGTCGGCTATTTAACGTGGACATTTCGTGAGTGCTAATTCGTGGTGAGTTATCATCGAAAACAGTTTTGGATTGATAGTGTAACTTTACATCAAGTCCCGGAATGTGAAATATTGTCAGATCGACGAGCACTGCATGCGGAATATTGTAACGAATTTTACTTTTGTCTCTGTGCCGTCTAGATGGTGTCGGACTACTCCATTCATTACCGAAACTTCGTTCTCTTTTATGATGTTTCACCGTTGTTCCGAACATTAATTTCTCATCGTTCAGTTCTTTTGTGTGCAGTACACATTTTCCAGAATTCACTAGCACTTTGATGTCTAATTCAAAATCAATGTTTGGCTCTTGTTGTTTCTGTAAACTGTTCGATTTTTTTCTCAATTCAACTTGACCATCATCGATTTCCATTTTTGTTGTCATGTTATTATCGTAAGATACCCAATCCATATCGTTTTCGATTGTTCCTCCGTCCGAATCGGTTGTTGGCAATGAAGCTTGTCTCATCGCTTCTGAAAATATTACACGATGAACATTTGGAACGCAAACTTTTAATGACGCACTTCTTGATGGACCAGATGTTGGTGTACTTTGCAAACTCGATATCTCATCGCTTGACATAATCGTATCCAATTTACGGGAATTACTTTCCTCTAGTGGTTCCCTACTCAACGATGGAACAACAAACGATTGGGATCTATTCGCAGATTTAAGCATGGATCTTCGTATCGATGGTCGTTTCCATTTCTGAAAATTTTAGAGGTAAGAGAAATATTTTACAGATCGGCAATCAATTATTATTCAATTCTGTACCTGAATCATATCCCTTCGGAAATATTTGTAGCAGATCGCTTGAAGTTCTTGTAGTCGACGTTCCTCGTGAGCGATTGTGTTATGAGATGCACCAAGAGTTCGAAGATCATTTATAATTTTCAGCTGTTCACTCATTTCCTTTTCCATCATTACTGATCGTTTTTTGGAGTCAATTGTCGGATCGAAAACGAATGATGGCAAATTCTCCATGTCACGACGTCTACCTGCTTGTAGATCCTTGTTATTCTGATCACCGTCATCACTGTCAGAACTTTCTAAAATGTTTTGTTCCTCTTCTTCGAATCCTGTTAGCATTGTAAGTGTATGACCCAAGGAAGAAAGTTGCTTTCCAATGTTCACATCCAAATGAATATCGACTCCTTCCATTTGCCATTTAACATTCAAGAACCATTTTGCACTTTCTGTGAATACAAAGCAAGGATATTCAATCAAATCCTGCAAATTTATAATTTTCTGGAATAAATCGTCTCCTACCCATTC
Organism: Villa cingulata; assembly: GCA_951394055.1. Classification (NCBI taxonomy): domain Eukaryota; kingdom Metazoa; phylum Arthropoda; class Insecta; order Diptera; family Bombyliidae; genus Villa; species Villa cingulata. Next base: position 35,731,189 of record OX596022.1, read on the forward strand.
GTTTTGCTGCTATTGTTCGTGAACATACTTCGTATGTACCTTCAGAGACTACGCACAGATTCATAATATTCGAGTCGTTCATATTCGGTTTCCAATCGTCAAGTGTTGTCTCGAAATCGTCTGCAAATCTAAGACACAAACCTGAAAATTTACCTTTCGATACCAATGAACCAGAATTACAGGCTACAACACAGAAAATTAGAAAATTATTCAATGACATTGCATTTTCATTTGTTTATTAGATGCAAATTCATACCGGATATGATGGTATTTTCGAGTGTTATAACAACCGCTCCTCTTGGCTCGAAGTCTTGATAAGAACGAGACGTTGTCCAAGACTATTTCCAACACAAAATTGAAAATTTTAGACCACAATTGACTAAGAAAAAAAAACAGGAAAATATTACCGATGTTGCTGGTTTTAAAGGTAGGCAAATGCCCATATCCTCCACAGTTAAATGCAAAAATAACGTTGATAGATTTGAACTAGCGATATTACTGAATTGTCCGAAAGCGACTTTATCAAAGACTTGATGTGATGATTCGGGAATATCGTAATTTAAATTCGCCCGTTTTTCTGCCCAATATTCGTAGGCATTTTTATAGTTTAGCCACACCAAAATCGCCTTATCAACAGCCACCGGTTGAATATAAATCAGTGGTCGTTTTAGCGTCAATAAAATCAGTTCTTTGTCTTCGTTCAGCATCTCTTCTTGGAAGGCATTCCTTATACCGACAGTGGTGTGGAAGAATGCATTTTGCTGAAATTCTGGTTCAGCTTCATCGAAAATCACATTCTTTATGATTTGCCCCAGTGATAAATTGAAATCGATCTGTGCTTTTCCGAATAATCTTCGATCAGATCCTTCTCCAATATTTTTTACTCTGTTCGATAGATGCAATTGTAATGTTCCAGTTTCGAATCGAACCGCTGAAGAGCATGGCGTTGTAGCGGTCAATTGAATTCGTTTCATGCATATATTCAACGAAAATAGAATTCTTTTAATGGATGATTCCTGTACGTTGTTGTCATTGTCTTCCAGCCATAATGGTACTGGTTTTTCACCTCCGTACACTTTCTGTACAACTTCGTTTACTTCTTTCATGAACACTTTTTGTACGAAAACTAAATGATTCAATAGATCTGTAGTTAGACAACGTTCGAAGGCACCAATTTCAGCTGAGGCATTCACATAGCCGCCTTGTCGAAGTACGATTCCATCGAAAAGTTGATCCTCTTGTCCATTTTCTGGAATATATTCTGCACTCACGTGTACTGGTGGTAAAGCGATGCATGCTTCCGACGGAAGATTTGCTTCTGTATTCTGCAAAGACAAAAACAAAAAACAAAAAATTGAAAAAATTTTAAATCGAAAAAATTCATTCGAATCTTTTGTACCTGAATTTTTGTTGTGAAACTGAGTGTATGAGTGGGTAAATCGATCACAAATTTCGCCTTGCTACCAGTAAATCCAGTCGAACTGACATGATTCATTTTGTATTGAGCTTGAAGCGATGGCAGAAGAGCAGCATTTATCGATAAACTCTGTAGCAGGATATTGAATTGCATAACTAATGGCTGTAGTAGACCATTATGACCAGAAACATTTTTACTAATTTTCGGAAAACGTTTTTGTTGCTGTTGTCCTTTTTCTTTTGTGTCCTTCGGATGAAATGGTGATTCAGGTTCTTCTGGCTGTCTACTAGATCGACTTGATGTTCTTCCAACTCTCAATTCTTGAAGAGTCGATGATAACTGTTTGGAACTTCTTGTCATCATGCCATGCAATGCAACCGGATGTTGTGGAATATCGATATTTACTGGACCGATCGATAGTAGTCCACTATTTTTATCTTTTCCACGTCTAGTTACGCTTGAGTATAAAGTTTGACTTTTTCCAATTGTCACTTTCACAACAGTCCTGAAAAACAGCAATAAAAATGGAAATAAATAAAAATACTCCCTCTTTCTCCAGAATTTTTTTTTTTTGAGAAACTGACTGTTGATTTGGTGCCACACCCTCCAATAAAACGATCATAGCACGTCCAACCTGACCAGTAAGAGAGCATTCTAATGTGACTGGTCGTGCTTTTCTTCTCCATGTTGCACTACCATTTAACGTTGTAATTTCGGCTTCCAGCTGTAATCGATTTCAAGAAATAAAATTTCCATGAATTTGTAGCTGAATGATAAACACATGACGAGTATACCTTTAGTCCACTCAAAGTTGCCAGCAATCTAGTTTTATGAATTTTTACAACACCAAAAACTATAAAACGTGTCCGTTCATTCGATAGAGTTTCAACTGTTTCGAAAAACAAAAGAAAAGGAGGAAAATTCATGTGAAATTCTGATCGACATGAACTAAAATATCAAAAAAAAAATGAAACAAATTTCACCTAATTCTTGTGTTTGAGGTACTGGTGTTGGTGCACTTGCGATTTCATCATCATCTCTGGTATCTTGTCTCATGTAAGTGAATGTATTCGCGGTGTTCTTTTTCGAATGTTTATTGCCTCCAATATCTGCTGCTTCTGTACTCAATGATACCCTGTAAGAAATTTTTGATTGAATATTTTCTTTTTGTTCTTTTTTCCCTATTATGTATTCTTTTTTCATTTTACCTTTGAATCGTTTTTGTTTCTGGCATCGTTCCATACAATTCAAGTAAATGATATATGGTTTTCCAACAATTTGGTGTTTCTGGTACTGGTGGAACAGAAATATTTGTGGCACATGAATTCTTCTTCAAAAATGTATTATAATCTCCATAAATACTTGTTCCACAGCCATTAAATGAACTTTTCGATTCCAGTGATAATTTAAATATATTCGGTTCACCGACTGAAATTGTTGGACTTTCTCGTAATGGTGATGAACTTATTTCATTCAGATTTGTGTAGCCTGTAATAAAGAAAAACAGATTAAAACGATATGTATTTTGATATTTTTTTTTGTTTTTTTTTTTTTTTTTTTTTACTCCCACTCACCTAATTTTCCTTTAACAGATTTTCCAGTCGATCGTAATTTTTGTGCAAAACTTTGTGGTCTATTTTTGGCATTTGGTGATGGTGTTAATTGAATTAATGGACCAATATTTGAAACTCTTGTTCTAGAAAATTGAAGAGAAATTAAACAGATTTGTAATTTTATTTAATATTCCTTTTTAATTGTTTTTGATTTTTAATTGAATTTTTACTTGCTAGCCGAATGTCCTAAGGGAATTATTTCACTAAATTTATCGTATCTTTCATCTAATGAATTATCATTGTTCACGAAACGATCACTTATTGATCCAAATTGTCCAACGTCATTTGTTTCTGATGCTGATCATATTTCAAATATAAGAAAAAAAACATAATTTTATTTTGTTTCGTTCAATTAAATGAAGAATTTCGTTCTTTAATAAACGTTAACACGTCAACACGTCACAACACATCAACTTACCGATACTACATTCGTCCTTAACATTTGATGATTTTTTAGTGATATCTGGCTGATCTTTTAATTCACTTTGGGCATCTTTAACATTCTGATACATGTTTGTGATTTGATGAAGTAATCTAAGTAACGGCATATTTACCTAAATGATGGAAAAATTCAAAAATTCAAAAAAAAATTCGAAAATTCGATCACAATCAGTTCACATCAACTACATTAATTGCCCTTTCACTTCTACTACACATACCTGTTGTGAAATGAAACGAATATTTAAACTAAAATTGATAACGGTGCTCGTATGTTTTTTTAATTGTCTTCTTGACATATATATAACACTTTGTTTTGCTTGATCGACAGTACCATCAGTCATTTTTGATACTTCCAATTCGATACCGACTTTTTCGCATAAAAATGATGGTGTATCACCATAATTACTTGAAATTCCATAAAATTTTGAACCACCACCACAACCACCACCACCCGATGATGATGATTTTTTATTAAATTTAGTTTTTGTCATCTTTTTATCACCAGCTTCACTTACAACAATATCGATACGAATTGAATCGAATGTACCGACTAATGATAAATTCGTACCGAAATTCTCAAGTGATGAAATATCTAAAAATGTTAAATAAAATCTTCAATTATTAATTTCATACACTTGCGGCAGCATTATATCCGTGTACCATGTACCGTATACCGTGTACATTTTTTGTTCATTTGTTTTCTTACCTGTATTCGAAAATTTATTAACCATTTGTTGTGGCATAACACCCAAACACGTTAAAATCGGTTCAAATATTAAATGTGCATCCAATAATTTAATTGAATCTTGAAGAATTCCTTTTGGTGGCGGAAAATCACCAATTGTACGATTCGTAATCGTTTTATGAATTTCCTTTTTAACAAAACAAAAAAAAACAAAGAAAAGTAAATTTACAACACAAATAAATCAACAATAAAAATTCTACTAAATCCAATATTTACTTTATCCGCTTCAGAATCTTTTCGTTGTTTGTTCTCTTGTTGTTTAGCCATCCAAAAATATAAGTCTTCCTTTTGATTTTCATTCTCATTGCAACATTTATCCAATGAATTTGTTGAACTTAATGATCCTTCTTGTAATGTTCCGTATTCTTTACATTCAATAATTTTATGTTTTTATAAAAAAAGAGTCAAAGAATTAAGAAACAAAAAATAATTAAAAATTAAAACAAAAACTAAAACATTTTTACCAATTTGTGGATTCTGTTTCTCAACAAGACCAGATATTATTGGTAGCATTTGAATACTTGATCGTGATGATGTGCCATGAATTGGATTACTGCCTTTAATTTTACTGTGTGCATTAAAGAAATTTTGCAAATTAATAAAAAACAACAATAAAAAAAACAACAAAAAATCCTAAATTACCCTTTACGAGATGAATGTAAATTTGGTGATGCTGGACGTACATTACTTTCGGTTGTTGAAAACGCTGTACTATACTGAGATAGGACTGCTATAAAATTAAAAAAAAAAAAACAAAAATAAAAATATTGAAAATTTTCATCATTAATTTCATTCAATTTTTTTATGAATAAACTTACGATGATTTGGTGCTTGTCCTTGTCCCAGTAATAAGGCATTTTCACTTTCTTCTACATTTTCCACTAAATTACCAAAATTACTTATTTCTCCTTCAGCTTCACCATCGATTTCATCACAATCCTAGATGAGAATTAAACAGAAATATTTTCCCAAAATTTTACAAATTCAAACTCATTCCAGTACGAATACGACTGACTCTACAAAAGTATTATTAATTGAACTTACCTCCTCTGTTTGGGGAAAAGAGAATGTAACATTTATTGGTCTCGATAATTTATTTCTGTACTGATGTTCAAATAGTATCGGATTGTATAGAGTATTCTTCCATTGTCTACTCAATACGATAATTCCTTGTCGTAAAGTGTTCAAATGTGGTATTTCACTTTGTTTGAAAATATTTTCAACTTTATTAATGCCCTCTTCGAGAACTAATTTTTGCATAATTGTGCATAGTTGGCAGCTAGGATCTTCATGTAATGTTTTTGATAAAAGTGTAAATATACCAGAATATCGGCTCTAAATAACAGAAAACGAAAAATACAAAAAATATAAGTAATCCATGAGTAATTCCCCAATCGCGACCGACCGACCGACCGACCAACTAAAACTAACTAAATAAACCAACCTTTTTTGTTTTGGGATTCCGTTGAATTTTTTCATTTTCAAGTGCATCAGCCATCAGACAGGCTGCAACAGCTGTATGCCTTAAATGCATTGTACGAAACATTGAAACAATTTTAATGGCTAGCCTATTACTTGGATTCATCCAGGCGGTAATTGCTGGTGATGCTGTACTCAATAAATTCCAGTCAAGTCTGATAATTGGACGGAATGGACAAAGAATAAAAAATAAAAAAAAATTTTAAATCCAAATCTAATATCTAATCCGAAAAAATTCCTTCACTTACCTAGTGAAATCGATTTTTCTAGTTATCGGTACACATGGTGGTGCTGCAAAATTAAACCAAACCGATTTCAGTTCGACAACACACGATGATGTATTATCGGTTTCGTTATTTGCTTTCGTCTTGTTACCATTCTCAACTTTTTCGTTTTTATTATTTTTCGGTTTCTCTGATTCGGTATCTTTTTCATTTGTGTTGGTTGTGTTGGCTGTTGTTGTCGGTGTGGTGCTTGGGGCAGTGCTTATACCGGGATTTCCTCCACCTACTTTTGGGGGAACTTTTATTTTATTGTCTACATACGAATACACATATACACAAACAAACAAACGCGTACAAAATGACAATAAAATGAAAAATTTATGATCAATCAAATTTCTACTTGCACTACGACTACAATATGAGAATAGGAATACTGAAAAAAAAATATATAATTACCTTTTGGTGGAAGATCACGATCAGTTATGATGATATGTTCCAGAGCATGAGCGAATTTCTCTTTTGGTGTTTTCGGTGTCGGTGGTCTTTTTGTTATTAGTCTCCAGGCTGATTCACTTTTCATGGCAACAGCATCTACTGGTACATTAACGGTATGCGGTGAGCAAAGTTCATTTATGTTCAGATTTCTTACATGCGTATCGGTTGCAGCTCTTATATCGATGTCTTCTTTTGAATTTTCTGATTTCTCAAAATGTGATCTGAAAATTCAAGAAATACACGGACATGCCGCCATGCATTACACTCAAACCATAAATTTACACACAGGACACAATAATTGTGAACCAGAAAAAACTTTCAATTACCTTTTAACGATTTTAATGCTGACACCTTCAAGACCGCATTCAAACATAATGTAACCGATTCCTCCAGCATCATTTACACCGTTAACTGTTTCTGGTATTCGACTGCAATCGAACATCGTTTGACTTCGATGTTCTGGAATCGCTGTGATTATCGTTTGTGAATCTTGTACAACACAACCTTCGTTACGTAATCGTCTCAGTTGCGCATGAGCTTTACCAACATCAAATGTTATGATAAGCTCTTCTAGTTGCTTCTCAGATGTTTCAATTAAAATTGGTTCCCCTTGAATATTATCTGGTCTCGTATGTGATGATAGATGTGCTAAAAGTGCTCTAGTACCTCGCATAATTCCACCTTTCTTTTGATTATTTCCAGTTTTAACAGTCTGCTGTATATAGACGTTATGCATTGATGCTTTTGTCGTTTTACCAAAATGAAATTTTGTCGATATTCCTTCAATGTAGAATGCAAGCAAAGAAACGCAACTTAAATCCTATGCAAATGAAAAAAAAAAACACACACACACACACACAAAACGATTCATTAAAGGAAAATACATACTGACAAATTTATTTATTTATTTTTTTTTTTTTAGTTTTCATTGCTTACATGAACATTATCGAGTGCCGTAATCGATATCACTTCTTCGATAATCGATGATTGCAATAATGTGATACTGATCTTTGGTAAAACAATTAATCCTTGAATTTTTGTTGAAATACTTTCCTCATACACATCACTTAACACTGAATCACCGGGACCTTGTAAATTTCTTTCAGTTGTTGATCGTTTCGAATTCGAATGAACCTAACAAAAAAAAAAAAATAATAATGATTATTATTATAAGAAAATTGTACAAAGTTATGGTGGTGGTGCTGATTTGTTGTTGTTTTTTTTTTTTTTTTGAACTAGAAATTCTTCTTCAGTATACACACATACCTGTGACCAATAACTTAAATCTTGATCCCTTTTCAGTATGTTATCATTTTTAACTTTACCAATACAAGATGAATGCATAAAATTGACAACTGTTAGAACATGCATATTAGATAATGTCGGTATTATTGATTCAACCATTCTGAAAGAGAAAAAAAATAGAAAGAAAAAATTCGAAGAAAATTTTAAATTTAAAAATTCACAAAAATCAATCCCACTATGTACAAAAGTTAAAAAAAAAAAAAATGTCAGTAGTCTGTTATTTTTTAAAAAGAAACAAAAAAAAAAAAAACAAAACTTCAAATTATTCACAAAATGAATTATGGACAATCCTTTAATCAATTATGTATTTTGACGATCATTTATTTGTTACATTTTTATTTTATAATTTCATATTTTTCATATTTCTGCAACAATTTTGTATTTCACCTATAATTATTGTACAGGTAAGTGTATCTATTGTCGTTTCATTTTCCATATATGTAAATTTTTCACTATAATTGTTCGTTTCATCAACGGATAACGGATACAAAACAGGCAAATGAATTACAGCATCATCATCATCATCATCATCAACATAAACAGCAACACAGAAATATCAGAGATAACAGCAATCAAAATGATGATGACGAAACGAAAAATGATTGTAAGTGAATTTTTTCATTCATTTTGTTTTGATTCAAAAAATAAACAAAAATTTTTTTTTCATTTTATCTCTAAACTTTAGACAATTACAAACAAAACAATAAAGCATATTATTCATCTGATGGCATAATGTCAGCAGAAAATGATGAACCGATCTCTAAAAATCTTAATGCTATAAATGATGCAAGTCTAACCGATCAATTAACCGATGACGATATAAATTTAGCACTTAATGATCTTTCATTAACTGATTTAAATCTTCTAAATAAATATTTAATTTCCGAACAAACAGATGTAAATGCAAATACTAAAGATCAACAAACTAACAAGAACATTGATGTGCAAGTGTCAGCAGATTACAAAAATAATGATGATTATGATCGTGACGAAGATGATTATGATGAATATGACTACAATATTGAAGATGAAGATGATGATGGTGATGGTAGTGATGATAAAAATAATAAAAGTAGTCAGTCATCGAAACAATTAAACGGTGTAAATGGTAAGCATCATTTGTGGTGGCAGCTATCCTCATGATGATAAAAATTTTATATTTTTGTAAATTTTATTTTTTGTAAGCTGATGATTACTCAATCGATCCAGAAGATGATAATCAACATTTTAATTTTGGTGATAATGATGATGGATTAAAAGTTGAAAAGGATATCAGTAAGAAGATTCGTCAAATTAGAAAGGATGCAGAACAAAATTATTGTATAAAATTACGATGAAATTTAATTGTTTTTTTTTTTTAAAAGTGTTTTCACGAAATTTTTTTTTTTTTTTTTAGATCGAAAGGAATACAGACGAAAACGATACAATTTAATGGATGAATACAATGATCATTTCACTGAAAATAATTTACGAGTAAGTTAATATTTTTGTAAGATTAATGGGCACTTTCATAAAATCAAGTTAGCTTGCGCCATTCTAGGATGTAAGAATATGAAATGTGAATTATCGACAAAAAATTAAAAATTTATCGACATCATTGCTTGTATTTATGAAAGTGCCCTTTGTACAGTATGTGAAGTGTGAGTGTTTTAAAATTAATTGAATTCGCAAATTATGTATTAATTTCAGAATGGTATACGTGATCCATACAAAAAAAATAAAGAATATATTCGTCTGTTGGAAAATTCATTTCCGAATCCTGGAAACGATTACGAAAATATTGTAATACCACATGTTCGAGTGAAGCGAAAATTCAATAAACCTCATAACTAAATACAGGGAATAATTCCTGAATTGTTCATGAATCGAAGTTCACTTTCTTTTTAAATCTTTTTAATAAAAAAAACTATCAAAACTACTTACCTTTGTGTACCTTCCAACATAAGTGGTGTCAAAAATATATTAACTTGCCCTTTTAATCTGGTCACAAACGATGTACATGAAGCGCATTCTGTTTGTAAACTCATAAATTCACCATCATCGAAACCTTTTGCATTCTTTTCAATGTCATCTGGTTCTTTAATTAGAACACTTGGATCCCATGGATGTGATTTTGGTGCACCAATTAAATTACAATTTCCAGTTGTTGTTGTTGTTGTTGTTGATGTACCACCACCAATAATACCAGCAGATGTTCCTCCAATTCCACCAGCTGCTGTTGCTGCTGATGATGATGGTGTAGATGTTGATGATGACGGTTGTTGTTGTTGTTGTTGTTGTTGTGATGGTGGTGGTGGTGGTGGTACATTGTTATCGCAACGTGAAAATATTCGAATTTCTCGCCAATTTGAATACGTATCAAAATGTGGTAGCATACGATTACCGATATATATTAGACCGCCTTCTTCATTCTCTTGAAATAGCGGTGTTGAAAATGCATCAGCACCAAATGGAAATGAACATGAACTCCAATTTGTACATTTTACCTAAATTACACACACACACATACACACACATATACACACAACATAAGGAAGAGAAAATAAGATAGAAAAGAAGAGAAAAAAAAAATATGTAAATTGTTCTTTCTCTCAAACTCAATATCAAAAATTTTAAGTTTAATTTACTTGAGCCAAATGATTTAAGTAGCTGGCCATCAAAAGTGGTGAATCAATAATTGGACGATTCACTTGCATATGAAGATTTATTAATGTAATATCCTCCTGTGATGACATAGCTGATATGAATGATGTCGATGATAATGATGGTGTATCTGATGATGAACCTCTAGAATCCGCCTATTCATTAAATTTTTTATTATTTATTTTATTTTAAATTTAATTTTTTTTTTTTTTTTTGAAGTAGAAATTAGAAAAAAATTCATTTTAGAAATTCTAGAAAAAAAAAATTTTTTTTTTTGAATAAATTTAGATCTAATTTAGAGATTGGAAGGACAAGAAAAACGAATCAATTTCTAGAAATTAAAATGAAAAATGAAAAAAAAAAAAAATTCGTTCCAGCATTCTCTAGCTAGCGTAGGAAAAATAATTTTTTTTTGTTGCTTTTCCATAGGCGTACATGCAAAAAAACTTTAGAAAAAAAAATTATAGCAAAAAATTCTACATTTTTTTAAAAAAAAAAAAAAAAAAAAAAAAAACGCATTCCGACACAATAGCATTCCTGTAATAAAAAAATAAAATAAAATAAAGAAAAATTAATAACACATTTCCATTTGCATCATCATCATTCCATTAAATGAAATCAAATGTGAATCAAATCAGAATCGGAACATTATATAAAACGAATAGAAGAGAAGAGATGTTCGATGCTCTTTCAACTCTCAATCATCTCATCATCCGTCCGGTTTTCAATCTTCAATAAACATTTTTAATTGAACGAACATATTCAACGTAAAGCGTAAACATACACCACAACGCATTCAATGTAGGTGGTGTATTGTCAAAGTAAATATAGGTGAACCAAGTAACAAATTTCAGCTATTTTGATAAATAGAATGGGAGATCCGAGAAAAAAGTAGTTCAAATATACATGTTTATCAAATATTGTCAGCAATTCTCACAGCAACAACAATTTTCTTAAAGTCTGAAAAGCACTTACATGTCAATTCCCAAATTACTATATTTATAATGTAAAAATGTGTACATGAAAAAATAAGATAAAAAGTACACATACTATCAAACTTCTCATTTTCTACACCACCGACATCACAATATTAATGCAAAATTCTCTCTGCTTACATTTTTTTTTACATTAGTTTTTAATAGCCTCCGTGATATGCACTAGTGGTAGTTGAAAACAATCTTATTTGATTCACATACGAAGTCTATTTCGCTTCAACTTTTTTATTCGTTGTTCTTCTAACATATGTATGATAATAGCCTCCGTGATAATTTGACGGTAAATACAATGTACATGTGCTTGATGTTGTTATTGTTGTTTTTTAGAGTGAATTTTTGATTGTGTTTGTTTTTTACGTACTCAATTTTATAAAAAGGGGTGGCTTCTTAATTATTTCTTTCTTGTTTCAACTACTTCTTTAGTCTTTATTTGATGTTCTGTCTATTTTTTCGTAGCTGTCAGTGTATTTGTGTAAAAAATTTCGAGGTAATTGAAAATTAAAAAATATTTTATATTGAGATTTTCCATTTGGTATATACATATATACACTTTGGTATTGTGTTATATCGTTTCGTTTCATTTCCATTTCGAATATTAAAATCTTTCATTTTTCATCAATTTCAAGATGCATTTCGAATGTGATTGTGATTGATGATGATGATGATGATGACAGCCGATACCAATAAACAAGCCAAAAGTCGCTAAACTTTTTATTTAATTATAAATTTGTTTTTGTTGTTGTTGATGTTGCTGAAACACGAAAAATTGTTACCCTCAAAGAAAGTAATCATCGGAATTATCGGATTCACGTTCACGTATTGTTAAATGATGCAAATGGATTTTTGTGTTGAAAAAAAAAGAAGAAAAAGAAAATAAAGAAAATGATAATATTCACAATCTAATATGATCTTGATATATAAATTTAGGGCGCTTTCATAAATTCAATTTTATCGCAATTTTGCAATACTATAGCTGCTTTCGATTTAACAATTTCAAGTATTTGCGAGAGTAGAAAAGGTAAATGTCTGTGCTAAACCATCTATGTACTCGCAGCTACTAAATGAAAAATTTCTCAAGTAGCTGGAAGTAGATGCAAGTATGATAGTTACGAATAATTTTTGTATCGTTCGTTATAACAATTTTATCCTAGACACATTTTTGTACTCGCAAGTACTTAGATACTTGGAATTGCCAAATCGAAAGTAACTACTAAGTGCAAATTAACAAGAAAATCTTTCATTAAATTTCATTTTAATTTCACAATTATGTACATTGTAATTCTTTTTGTGTATGTGCAACAAAATAATAATAAGCAGCCCAGAGCGCATCATCAATTTTGAATTTATAGAAAGTGCTCTTAATTTTTACTTCAATATTTTTCATTTATCTACATTTTCTCTGATTGATTTGTTTTTTTTTTTTTTCGTTCATTTTCCTTTTAATAAAGAAGAAAAATAAATGTACGAGCACTATAAATGTAAATCTAGCGAAAATATTAAAATTAAAAAATAAAAATTTGTAAATAAATACATAATCACACACAAAAAAAAAAATTATTTAGATACAATTTTTTTTTTTCTAGTTTTTTGATCGTTACTTTTTCACACTACAACATCGTTTTTTGTTTTATTTACAGTAAAATACATTCATCATTCTACTACATTATGTAAAATGGATTTTTTTGTTTTTTTTTTGTTTTTGTTTTAACTAAAGCTACTCACATCATGAATAGATTTATAATGACGGAACTCTGGTCTTGAAGATATATTTGTAAATTTTCTTAGCGGAGTTGCAACAAGACCATGAAATCTCCGCACATCTTCATTCTAAATGGGTAATACAATAATAACAATAATAAGGAAGGAGAATATATATATATATATATGTATATGTATATGTATATGTATATGTAATATGGATACGATTTTTTTAGTTAAATTTTTTGAAAAAAAAAAAAAAACAAAATAAAACAAAAAATAAACAAAAAATAAACAAAAAAATATGTAAAAAACGAAAAAAAAAAAATTTTATGATTGATTATTGATTTTTGTTTTGTTGTTAGTACTTTTATATGTATGGAATGGAGAAAGAGAGAGAGAGATAGAGAGAGAGAGAGAGAGAGAAATGCATTCAAATTTGGCAACAAATTTAATCAACTTTCTTTTTTTTTTTCTCTCTCTCTCTTTTTAATCGTATGGTATGGAATATGTATGTAATTGCATGCAAATAAAATAGTAGCTAAGCTGCCGCCTTGTAGGAAGAATGCAATTTCATTATTTTACTTATTTACTAAAATTATTATTATTTCTTTCCTTTTTCATTTTTCCCCTTTTATTTTTTCGATTTAATAATTTTCTCATTAAATTTTGTGGTGAGTTTCAAAACATTTAAATACCGTTTTCTCGATGTAAAGTTAGCAACATTAACAAAAACATTAGCAACACTGAAAATTTATGATGCAATGCAATCTGTTTTTTCAAAGTTGTAAGCTTCACTTTCGTTAACTTGATTTGAATATATGCTAAATGCTAGCAGCAAAATGAGAAAAAAACGATCATGAATTTTGTAAATTTTTATCTGAAATTTACTATTAATCTCGCTATTAATATAAGATAAGCTTGAATGAATTAACATTTGACGTTTACATTATTTGTAAAAGCCGATTAAATATGAAAATTTATTATGAAAAAATGCAAGATTACCGTAAGTTTGCTTTGCAACTTTGAAAACTATCGAAATGTTCAAAGATTTAAGACCGTGTACCGGTTCATTGAACGCGTATTTTAAGCAATTTGCACATTGAAAATTTTATTGACGCACAAACGAAAGCAAATGTATCAGAATGTAACGTTTTACATATGTTAACGTTTTGAAACACACCCTTACTTCGATCAATTTCAATAGATTTCACTTTTTTTTATTTTTTTGAAAAAAAATTTAAAGCAAAACAAATAATAAAAATTACTTACCAATTCCATTGTACTTTGTGGTCGTTTCGGTACATTTTTATTATCTGGTACATGAATTTCAAGATCACTTCGATGCGATGATAAACTTATACCGGTCACATCATTCTGATTTCCGATACTTAATTTACAAAATAAAATAAAAAAAAAACCAAAGAAAAAAATTTAAGTCAAAATTAATGGAAAGTTTGAATTCGAATTTGATATCTCGTTTCATTTTTTTTTACCTTAAATCTGAAGAGAAACGTTTCTTTTGAACGAAATTTGCAGCTGCAACAATTTCACTTTTTGTTTTTAAACTTGAACCATGCGAAAGAATATTTGATACATCCTCTTCGGCAGAGAAAAACATTTCTGATGGATTCTCTGATGTTAAACTTGTGGTACGTTGTACTTCTCTGGTTGTTGCTTCTTCACAAGAATCTAATTGTGTACTTTGTGTATCGATACCATCGAATTCTAGTGGATGTGATTGTGGTGCAGAATGTGACATCTCTTCAGGTATCTGTAATAATTATTTTGCATTAAAAAATACTGAATGAAAGTTTTTATTGAAAATGTTTTCGAGATCAACCAACCTCTACATCATCATCGGCTATTTCATCTCCAGTTAGTTTTGAATCAGATATACTTGTCTTTGGTGTATTAATTGTTAATGATCGTGGTGCTTTTGTTGAATCAGAACCTCTTCTGTACGATGATGGGCTACGTGATGGTGCTGTTTTGGAGATATGTTGCTGCCAATCCCCAGAATCTTGTTTCATAAATTTACGTGACGGTGTATCAACAAGTCTTGCATACGGCACTTCGACAGATGTTTGTCTTCACAAATACAGAAAGAAAACAAAAATGAATAAAATTAGAGATTAGTTTTTCATTTCCAAAAGAAAAAGAACAAAAAAAAAAAAAAAAAAAAAAAACTCACCTAGCAGCTGTGTACGAATATCGTTTGTTTCTTCTTTCCAAACTGTTCGGTGATCCTATACTTTCTCTACTTTTTCTATAGTTCATATCGTTTTTCTGGTTGATTTTATGTTTGCCAGTGCTACTGCTGCTGCTGTATTCATAATGCTCCTTGATCGGTTCACTTTTTGGATATGGACTGGTTTTTGTATCCATAGTATTCCTTTGGAATTTAAACTGCTGAAGATATGATAATGGACGTAAATTTGAAAATCAAAATAAAGACGACAATAATAATTTCAGTGAATTTTCATTTTTGCCTTACCCTTCCATATTCATGTGGCTCCTCGAGAAATACTGGTTGTAAACTGTAGGGAGGCGTATGAAACACTAATTGCCCGTCATGTAAAATACTTTCACCAAAACCGAACTCCTTCGGATTATTCAAGATACTGAAAGGAATTAAAAGTATTTTGTTCAATAAAAATTTTATCCGCTGAAAATCATCGAAATCATATCGAGTACACGTACTGAAATCTTGCCACATTATAATTATCCTGAACATCCTGTGCTGATGGTTTGAAGAATTTCAGTCCGTTACGATTACCACCAAAGAATGCACATCCTCCGATACATCCACAACGTGATATTTCGGTATTGGTGTTATTTGTTCCCCAAAGGAACCACAGTCTTTTTGTTTTTTGGTCATGTTCTCTTAAGAAACTTTTATTTTTTATGAAAAGAACACAAAATATACCGGTAATTAGAGAAAGGAAAAATACAAATGCACATCATTTTGACATACTTATGTTGTACTAGATGAAGTTTGTGATCTGGCATTGGAAGTGCTGAAGCTCCTTCAATTAAAATCGGTCCCAAAGAAGCACAACCCACTTCAAGCCAATTATCGATCAATTCTGGTAAACATTCTCTTTGTTCTCGCTGTTGTTGTTGTTGTTGCTGTTGATGCTGCTGTTGCTGCTGTCTTTCCCGATATGAATTACTTGACGATTGAATATCATCAAAGTCACGTCTATCCTCGAAGAAATTTTCTCTGGCAGATCGTCTTTGTTGCTGCTGTTGCTGTAATGTTGGTTGCTGTTGTTGCTGCTGCTGCTGCTGTTGCTGTTGTTGTTGTTGAATGGTATCCTCTTTTGAGTCGCGTCTTTGAAAGAATGAATTTGAATTTCGTTTTGATTTCAAAGAATGATCGTTTAGCTTTGCATTCAAATCATCTTTTCTGTCATGTTTTGTATGATTTTTGTATGAACGTATGCTTCCTGAAATTATTTTTAAGTTTTAATGATGCATTTACTTTTCAAATGTACAATCTTTACAATAAAATAAATACTACTGACCTGTTGTGTTTGTATTGCTCAACGAATTACCAATATTATTGCTAGTACTTCCGCTGCCGTGCAACATAAATAGACGAACTAAAACAGATGGCAATAAACCAGATATACCAGATTTAACGCGCTGTCCATGAAGATTACAGGTAGCCAATCGGATTGGTGAAACCTTTGTGTAATAAAACACAGAAAATAATTTTTATTTCAAATTAAAATCAAAAAAAAAAAACGCCACTTACCCAAGTATGTAAAGCCGTTCCGCTCTCAACTAAATAAAAATCGACGGCATCAATTGCAACTCTGCTCATTTTGTACTTAATATCATCTGCACTTGGACAACGATATTTATTCTCTTCTTTGGTTTGTGGACATTGATTTGTTGCAACACCATGATGACAATTTCGTACTGTTTTCGGTGATTTTAAACAATTCTCTGGATCAACGGTTAACAATATGAATGTTTCCAGTCCAACTACAACATTAACCAACTGATAACGAAAAACAAAATAAAAAAATAAATTAATAATTAATGCAATTTTGAACTGTTGAAAAACAAATTCACATTCTGTGTTCATTACCTGAGGTAGTGTCATTTTTCCTTGGATTTTTCCAAGTTGAAATTCTAACAGCCATGCATATTCTAGTGTATCTTCATCCAATGCACAACCTTCATTACTGAACATTGCATGTCCTCGTACCTAAAATACATTCACATTCACAGCAAAAAGAAAAAAATTATTTTTTCCTGCATCAAATCGTTAAATCATAAATTTTAGTCTATTTATTAATTGCTTACTTGAAGTGCTGATAAAAGTAAATGCCCTTGTTTTAAATGTTTCTCTCTGCTGGGACGGGATACATTATCAGACGTTATTAAATAGGACGGACTAACTAAAACTTGTAATTCTGTCTCAGTATATCGTTTCTTCATTTCAAAACCTAATCTTTCGATCAATATTATTGGACATGGTGGATCATTTTCGGTGCAATTCTACAGTACAGAGAGAGAGAAATTATTTTTTTAACAAACATCAAATTATCCACAAAATGAATATTTTACCTTCATCAAATGTGCTTGTATATCGTGTATGGTTAACGATACGATCACCTCTAATGGCCGATACAATCTTGGATCGAATGGTTTTTGTTTCTCTTCATTCACATAACTAACTTCTGATGTTGATTTATTTTGTAGATCTTTGGATGTGAGCGGATCTTTTGGATTTATTAATGTTGTATTCTGTACTTTTATTTTTTCATTTGATTGTTCCATATCAGTAAAATTTTGATCTTCACCAAATATATTTTCTTTCAAATGAATAAAATTTCTTAAGACACTTCCGTATGCCATTAAAACTGATGATCCAATTTCAAGTTCAACAGTAACCTGATCAGCTTCCAAGACGCCTGGATCAAATTTATTCACATCCGTCTAAAAATTAATAAAAAAAAGAAAAATGTTTCTCTTTTATTTTCTGGCTGTCTGATTTTAAATTTAATTCTTATTACTTTTCGCCAACTAAGTACTGGTGATTTTCTCATTTTTGGAATTCTCATCGGACTTAATAGAATCTCTTCTTTTTCTGGTGTTGTAATATCAGCTTGTGGACTGGGTCCCAATGGTGGAATCGGATGATAAATGTACTGAATCGATAATGCCATTATTGGAACTGTCCAACAATCTACCCAGCCATTACTGTAAAATGATAAAAATTCTTTCAATATTCAACTATGATGTTCATTTAAATTTTTAATTACCTTCTTTGACAAATTCTTCTCCATTTTTTCGAATATAAATCTTTGCGATTCTTTATTTTTCCAGCTCTTGTGTAAATTTTTGCATTCTCATCCAAAGCCAATACAATTGGACGAGTTGTTGAAACTTCTGGCAAATACATGCTTAAATCTAAACCTTCGCCATGAATCCAAAATTTTAATGTAACAGTACGCGGTAGAAAATCATCGAATGGCAAACAAAAACTTAAATCAAATAAATCACCACAGAATGCAAGATGATGATTCTCTTGATTTGTACTCGAACAATCGATCCAATTGTATTCGTTGCTTAACGTTAATATTTCGAATTCTTTAAATAGAATACTAAATTTGCATACGTACGGTACAAATGTCAATATATCTGGACGAGCTTTTGATGCCCAATCATCAAGCAGATCCTTGAGAAGAAATATAAAAAAAAATTAAATTAAAGAAATTATCAATTGTAAATCAACTATTTACCTGGAAAAATAATTTATGTTTGTAAACGATATAAGCAGTTGCCTTACATCCAGTCAAATTTATAGTCCAATCTTGATTATCATTCCATCTAATTGGATAATGGATTCTGAAAAATGATTTTTAGAAAAAAAGGAAAATTATTCCTTTAATTTTAGTTTTTCAAATGTGAAAAATTTCCAATACAAACTTTATTTTATATTCGAGTGATTCGCATTCAGCAAGACTTCTATACTGTAAGCTGGTTGTAGCTTCAACATGAAGTAATTGACCAGATACTCCTGTAGTATATCCATCTGATTGTGTCACCCATGGTATTGTGATCTCAAAATATGAACCAGGACCAATTGTTACGTGCATTGCATTTGTTTCCTTTTGTAAATTAAATTAAATTAAATTCAATCTCAAATCATTTAAGCTCAATCAATATTCAAATAGACTAACCTTTTCCTTTGAAAATAATATATCTATGGTTGCTTCATTTAATGTACATAGACTCATATCGAATGATTGATATCTACGTAATTCTCCTGGTTTTTGTGGTTGTGTTACTTCCATTTCTTGCCAATCTGGCGGAAAAAAAAATTTAAATAAATGATCACGTTGTCTATCTGCCCATGGTCCATAACTGAAATCAGTTCCTTTTCCACATTTAATATCGATACCCATAACTGGTGGTGCTGGTTCAACAATATCACCATTAGCTAAAGTTAAATGTACTGGTTCATCTGGTACAATGCCAGCCTCATCCATATAAAAATATAATTCCATAAAATTTGACATCATCACAACAAAACCTTCACCCATATAACGTGGCGGTTCATCTACTAATCCAGTATATTTTGGGCTTGGAGCAAACATTACTTTTGCATTTTCAATTTTTGCTTTAACAAAATGCATAAAATGATCTAAACGACAAACAGCTGGTTTTGTACTGTACGTGCAATGAGCTTCTTCAACTGATATCGATAATGTTGTTGGTGTTAGACGATTACCAAAAACGAATCTTCCCTAAAATTATACATAACAATAAAAAATTATATTAAATTAATTTGAACAAAAAAAAAAATGAAATGAAATGAATAAATTTTCATACCGAACAAATATCAATTTTTATGACTGGTATAAGATCTCTCCATGTTGTTGCTGTCATTGCTTCTGGTCGTTGTTTTTTACTTTTTTCGTCGTTGGTGGTGGTTGTTGTTGTTGTTGTTGCTGTTGTTGCTGCTGCTGCTGCTGCTGCATTATGACGATTATTTTCTAAATTCATTGCTTCCTCTTTCATTTTATTCATTTCTTCAGCAGATAAATTTTCTGTTGGAACTAATATTGATGGTTTTAAACCAAATGTTTTTTCTAATTTATCATATAAATTTGAACGATTATATGTATGCACTTCGAAACCATTTAACTGTATTGATAATCTTGTATCGGAATGTGATAAATCTTCAGATACATCTTTTGGTACATATGAACGCCACCATCTAAATATTATATAACCATCTTGAACTCTAATCGAATAATCAAAACATACATATACAACATCACGAAACATTATTTTACCAGCCAATGGATTCATTGATAATGAACCTGTATATTATAAAAAAAAAAAAAAAAAAAAAATGAAGTAATAATAAATTTCAACATTTTTCAATATTTAATAAAATGGACCAAGTATAGGTATTCTAATGTCTTACCAATTTTAAAATATGCTCCACGAATAAACCATTTGTTTGCAATTTTTGTAAGGAAGACTCCAACAATACGTGAATTATAAAATGTTATATAGACGACCCAACAAATTGATGATAACAAAGAGCATAAAAGCCATATCTTTTGGAAAAAAATAAAATAAAATAAAAGAAAGATATAAGAATTATAAATCTGATTCATTTTGAAAATATGTAGGTCTAGGTATGTGTGTTCTGCGTGTAGGAATGTAATTATATTGTAAGTCTGATTGATTGCTCTTTTAGTAAGTAAACTTTACATTCATATTTGGACATGTTTCTTTTTATGATTCTTTTCAATTATAGATATGGTCGGGGTGATTGAATCACCTTCATCATCATAATCATCAAATCATGTTTTACTTTTACTTTTACTACTATACAATTAAGTATACATACCATATGTGCATCCATTTTTAAATTTTCTAATGTAACATGTTGAGTGGTATTCCATTGTCCCACCTCAGGAAAACCGAATCGATTTTCTAAATTTTCATCAAATTCCATTGCATCAATTACATCCATTTTGATTTTGATTTTAATTTTTCTATTTTTTTTTGCTAATTAATTTTACAATAATTTATTTATATGAAACATAAAATTTTATTTTTTTGTTTTTTTTTTTACAATTTAATTAAAACGAAATATAATTTATTTAATTTACAAATATAAACATTTTGTACATGACGAAGATATTATGATAATAATAATTTACAAAATTTAAATTTAAATTACACATTTTACGAATACGAAAAGTATTTTTTTCTTAATACATATGTTGCTTTTGAATGTACATTCTTTATTTTTTATACAAAACATTTTTTTCAAATTTGTTAAACATTTTTTTTTCATTTCCCTTTTTCAAAAATCACATCACAATTATTTTTAATTCACATATTATGCATGTAATAAATAATAATATGTAATTTTTATTTAATTAATTAATTTAAGAAAAATACAATCACAAATTACACAAATTTAAAAGAAAATTAATAGTCAAGAAAAATAGTAAAATCAATAAAATTTTTTTTTTGTCTTATATACAAGTATGTAGCTATGTATGTATGTAGTATCACAATCGCAAAATTATCTTGAGTATTTTATTTTTCATTTTCTAATATGTATGGTATGTAAATGTATGTTTATTCCTTATAATTTTTGAAATTTATAAAAAACACATTAAAAAAAAACACTTTACAAATAATGAATATTAAAATAATAATACATATTTAATAATTTTATAATAAAAATTTAATTATTTTATAACTGAATAAACATTTTTAATTAAATTAATTTACAATTTATTACTGCACTAATGCACTAGTGTGCACTCCAAATAAAACCAATAATGTCATTTCATTGACTTTTTATTGCACTTCTTCAACTTCAACATCAACTTCATTACTGGTTCATTACGTTACATATTGCTGATAATGTGACATCTGACCATCTGTTTCCTGTCCTGTCTTCATACAGAATGAAGAAAATGAATTGAATATGAACAACCAATTAACAACAAAACCAATTGCAATTATCATTTATCACTGACACTCCATTACACTCCCACATAACGACATAACCAAACATAACACATAAAAATGTTCATTTTTCATAAGATAAGCAAAGCAAATATCAAAACCAAATTAGCTAGTTGAAATTGAAACAGATAAAGCAATAAATTGATAAGCAATAACATAACAACAAATTCCCCTCTCACATTTCATTTTGTATTTCTGACAACTTTTCTAGTTTCTATTCCGATATATTTCATTTCTGACAAGCGACAACTTACTACTACAAGCATACAAGTTATAAAACGTATCTGAATGAATATCATGATAATAATATTGACATTTTGCATTTCTGTTTTGTTTACGTTTATTTTTCGTATGAATGGAATGCGCACATGTTGCTGAATCTGAATTTATTTACACTTTGTTTACAAACAAAACATATGATATTATATTATGGTTATTTGATATGCATGTGTAGGTGATTGTTGATTCTTGATTCCTATACACATAGTAGCAATAGCAACCATAGTTGCAACACGTTGCACTTGCAATAGAATACATGTAAACAAAATTTATGTAAAAAATATAAACAAAAACAAACTCATTTTTCCCCTCCTAAATACAAACGCAGTCAAATGAACAAGCTCAGTGAAGTCAGGAAGTAAACAAAACAGATAAATATAGTAAATAAATATATACGACGTACGTCAAGTATTAAGTGTTACCAGATGAATATTTTTTGGATTTTCTTTTGAATGAACCGATGAATTTATGGAATTTTTGATCTGTAAAAAAATAAAGTACAGTAGAGAACATTACATAACATGACACTTTCATTTTTTTAATTTTGGAATAAATAGTTTTATTTTTTTTTTTTTGTAATTTTATTGTCATTTTAGCAATATGTTTTTAATATTATAATTATAATTATTTATTATATTATATATATATTTTTCATATTTTTGTTTCTTCTTTTTTTTCAATATTTTCTTTCATTTTCATTGAGAGAGAGAGAAAAAAAAAACACCCATTTTGTTTTTTCCTTCTTCCATTCTTTTTTTTAACAATTTTCTAGAATGAATTTATATTTTTCATATTTTCATGGTAATCTGATTAATTCCTCTTATGTTTTCGATGAAAAAGAAGATCCATTCTGTCCTCTTTTTTCTTCATTTTGTTCATAATTTTTTCTGTTATTCATTCATTCATTAATTATTTTTAGTATGTATTTATTTTTTTAGCTGTTTTATCCTTTTTTTATCCTTTTTTTTTATGATTATTCATTTTTATAGAATGCAATGATATAAATTTTTAATTTTTTTTTTATTATTATATTGTTGTTTGTTTTTTATTTTCTTCAATTTCTTTTCATTTTTTTTTCATTTTTTGACTTTTAAATTAAAATTGCTTTTTATTAATTAATTATTTTTTTTTTTAATTATTTAAATATCTAATATAATGTATGTATGTATGTATATAATTTTAATACAAAATATTCGCATTTATTCTTCTTCTTCTTCTTTCTTTTTGCATTATACGTTTTCCTTATTCACTAATTAAAAAAAAAAAATACAAAACAAAATAAAACAAAATGAAACAAATAAAAAACAAAAATAAAATCATATACCTACATTGCATAATAACGTGTGGTAGATATTTTGATATAGGGGGAAGTAGGTATGCATAATTTTTTTTTCTTTTTCTTTTTAACGAAACTTAACGAATTTTTTTTTAATTTTTCTTCTTTTTTTTCTAATTTTTGTTGTTGTTAATAATGTTGTTTTGAATTACATATTATTGCTTTTGATTTTCTCAAATTATTATGTATTTTTTTTGTTTGTTTGTTTTATTTTTGTTTTATTTGTATTTTCATTATGTATCTAATGTTTGTAATCATTTCAATAAATTTTATTATTTTAATGTAATGCATATGTATGTGTATATATGTATTTTCATATATTAATTTATGTATGTATATGTATATATTTTTTGTTTGTTTGTTTGCTTTTGTCTTCTCATAAATATGTAATTTAAGTATTATATTCTTATTATTATTTTTATATATGTATTTATTATTTTAACGTTAAATTGGAATTATTATAAATGTATTTTTTCAAGAATCATATCTTTTAATTTTATGTAAATGTAGGTATTTTTAAATTCAATTTTTTTTTTCATTTTATTTTTTTTTTTTTTGTATAGCGATTATTATTATTATTATTGATAGTTATTGTATTTGATTATTATAATTTTTTTTTAAATGTTTTTGTTTTCTTTCGTTTTGCTTCTCTTTCTGTTTCTTTTTGCTTCTTGCTTTCGTTTATTTTATTTAATTTTATTTTTCATTTCATTTTTTTAACTGAAAATTATTTTAATAATGTTTTTAGTAATGTTTTTTTTTTCTTTTTTTTCATTTTTCGTTTCTCATTTTTTAACTACATAGTTTACAATTATTATTCATATACTTATATGTATGTATGTTATGTATATATATGTAGTATATATATTTTTTTTTTAAATAGTTATAGTTAGTTACATAATTGTTGTCATAATACAAACTTTGGCATCAATTCTTATAATAAGCGAAAATTAAAAAAAAAAAAATAAAAATAAAGAAAATATTTTTTTTTTTGAAAAATTTTTACACATGTCCTCCTTATATAATGTATAATTACAAAAAATACAAAAAAAAAAAAAAAAAATTATAATTTGGAGCAAAGAAACAAAATATGTATCTATGTATATACAATTTTTTTCATTTTACATAATTCGAGATTAGGTATTCACATTCCACATATGGAATTGATAATAAAATTTTTAATATTCGTCCATTTGTTTTTTCTTTTCACATATTTCATTTTAAATATTTATAGAGAGCATCTTTTCGAGATAAAAATAAAAAAAAAATTCCTTTTCAATAATTCTGTGGTCATAAGCGATAACCGCTTAAGTCTAAAATTGTGGTTTTGAGTAAGCACGGTTTAAAAATTCGAACATATTTTTTACACAAATTTGATGATGATGATCAAAAAACAATAATTTCGTGTTGAATGGGAAGACTATTATGAGAAAAATTTTCTTAAATTGATAACTAAACAATTAAAAATTGAAATTATAAGTATTTAAAATTGAGTATGGTTCTAGAACAAAAAATATTTGAGAATTTTAAATTTATGCTATTTATGTGAATTTATAATTTTACATTTTTGTTACTTATGTCAAGTTAGGCGTTTATTGCAAAAATCTATTTTTACTTTCCTGGATTTATATTGATTTAAGTCATTATTGTAAAGTTCGGTGATAAACTTTTACGTTCCAAAAACGTTTTAACTCGAGATAGGCTGTTATGATAAACCTTACAATTTTGAGAAGCTATTTCCAAATATATTATGCAATAATAATTTAAGTTTAGGATAGAAGCATGTATTTTTAAACATAAAATATCTCTCCAATATTATTATTATGTTGATTTAGGCGGTTTTATTGCATATGTAAGTCAAGAACTATTCGACATAATAAGCGATAATGTTTTTAAGCAATAACTTTGGCTACAAAAGTGATAGGAAAATCAAATTTTGTTTGCACATAGAGCTTGATGCAAAGAATGTAGTAGAACTCATAACTCATTTTTGCCTTATGCCGACTTAAGCGGTTATCGCTTTTGACCACAGAATTATTGTTTTATAATCATTTTTCTTTCTTTCTTTCATTCCATTTTTTTTTGTCTACTTTTTTCTTTCTTCATTTTTCTTCGTTTTCTCCATATGAAATTTTCTGTATTTTGTTTGATTTTATTCATTCTTTCATTTAGTACTTTTTTTTTATTGTTTTGTTTTATAATTTTTTTTTATTTTAATGTTTTAGTTAGTAGTAATAGCATTTAAAAAAATTTTTTTTTCTTTTTTCAAAATATGTATATCAATATCATATGCTATGTATGTATGCGTTAGATAGTATTTTAGTTAAATGTTAAATGATGTAAGAAATAATCATAATAATAATAATAATAATAATAATAATAAAAAAAATGTAGTAAGTACATATCACAGAAATAAAATCAATTTTTTTTCTTCTTCTTTGCCCTTGCCTTTTGTTTTTATCATTATCATTATTTCTCTTCCTACATTATCCTTGTGATGGTTTTATTATTTCATTTTCTTCAATTTGCAACAGTCAATACACAAATGTTTAGATAGTTGGTTGGTTGATTGGTTGCAGTGGCAGTCCGTTCTATGGCCTAAAACCGGACTCAATTATCACTTTATTATGTGCCGTTTTATTACCACCAGTAGATACTTAGATATTTTTGATACATTTTTAAATTTATCATTTTCCTCTAACATTTTTTGTTTATTTATTTTTAATTTAAATTGTTTTTTGAAAAAAAAAAAAAGAAAATTTCGAAATTTTTCTCTTTTTGTTTTTACATTTTAAAAATTGCATCTGTATATTGCCTTCCTTTAATTACGTTTTTTTTTCATGTATATTTTTTTATTTTTAGTATAAATCTAAAATCTATAAATCTTCTTTTTCTTCCTCTTCTTACTTTTAAACAACAATCAATATTGAAAAATCATCAGTCGTGTAATTTTTATTTTCCTTCAAAATGTTCAAGGAAATAAATTTAGAATTTTATTTACAAAAAAAAAAGAAAAACAATTGACCAATTGATCATCATATCGGGGTCATAAATTGTTTTGCCACAAATTCAAATTCAATCCGTGAAGTTGAGAATAATTGGAAAATTCCTTTCATACTACTTTACACTTTTTGCTCTGCTGGCTGTAGGAGGAGCAGTTGTTGCTGTTGTTGTTGTTATTTTTACATTAAATATCAAACGAGAAATATTATCCAAATACGTAGTAGGTGTAGTACAAAATGTCCAATATAATTTTTGTTTTTTTCAAATTTTATTCTTTTAAAGGATTGTTTCGACATTTTCTTTATTTTTATTGCTATTAGCTAATGTTGATTGTGATGATTGCACAACTGATATTGGAACAGGACTAGGAGGTGTTTTCATTTCATTACGTTGCTGTTTACTGTTATTATTCTTACAATAGAATTGTTTATGAGCAATATATGTATTCACATAATTAAATTTTATATCGCAATTTCGACAATATTTTAATGCATCGCTATTATCGATGACCGATGAACCACCACCACCACCCACAACACTAGCACCAACTCCAACACCACAAATGCCAACATTTATTGATGATTTTTGGTGAATATTTGATGGATTTTCTAGATTATCTTCTGCTGCTGCAATCAATGGGGTATGCATTGATGTCGGTGTCATCGGATTCGGTATTGGTAATGGAGGTGGTGGTGGAGAAAAGCATGCAATCGTTGAACTTGTATTTACTACGGTATTGGCTACAGCTGCGGCTACTGTTGATACTGCTGACGGTATCAATGTTAACGATGATGAAGATGAGGATGACGATGAAGATGATGATGAAGATGACGACGATGATGATGATGATGTTATGATTACATCCGGTTCATGAATATCATCTGGTTCAATTTTGATTTTTGCTGAAATGCTACTGCCTTCATTTAATGTTAATGCTGCTGTTAATGAAGAGTTGTTTCTCAATTCGATTGGCTCTGTTTTGATTGATATGCTTCCACAATTACTAAAATGACAATTTGGAAAAATAAAAAATAAAAAGGGAAAACATTTTTTATTGTCAAAATTATTCAGTTTTCATTTATCAAATTTCAAATGTGTAACGAAACACGTACCTTTCTTTTGTATTCATTTTACCAGTATCTCCATTTTGGGTTAATAGAATTTCATCTCCCTCTCGAATCTCTGGTGAAGTTGAAGGTGTTCCAATGCCTGGCTGAGAATGTACTAGCTTCATATGTCTTATCTGGAAAGGATTTGAAAGAAAAAACAACAACACAAATTCAACGTTCATTCCATTTTCTGTTGTCGTCATCTTCTTCTCCATGTCTTACGCCCTTAAGTAGTTCAATACTTACCACATTACCCTTATAAGATGATGAATAATTGCATATTTCACAGTTAAACATTTGCTGTTGTGAATTTTGATCTTGATTTATTGGTGCTGTACTCGATATTTCAACACCTTCCTCCTCTAGAATGCATGACATATAATTCTCTTCATTGAAATCTGATGATTTTTTATCGAAATGCATTCGGATATGAGTTCTCATTCCACTACGAAATGTAATGTGAATAAAAAAATGAAAAAATTATTGTGAATTTATGAATTTACATTACTGATGAATAATAATTACCGTAATGTATTTCCCTTGTAACGACATATTGAGCAACGGAATGCCTTAACACTTCCATGAGTTTCTAAATGTTTTCGACTGTCTGTAGCATTTAAGCTAACAATACTGCAAACTGGGCATTTATACGATGCCTGTGTAGTATTAGAAACGATTGGACATTGCTTATTTACGTCATGGATTATTTTACATTTGCTACATTTTTCTTTTCCTATGGAAATCTATTAATATTATATATAAGACTGAGACGTGTTACGATTGTGTTTTCATTACCTGAGCACCAACAGTGTTATTGTTACAGTTACCACCGGTACCGCTAACAGTTACACTAATACCGCCAGTTGTGCCAGTTGCTGTGCTGCTGCTACTGCTGCCACTCAAATCACCTCCCTTTGGGCAATAGAATGTTTGATGTGCACGTAAATTGTCCAGAGATGTGTATTTAATTCCACATGCAGCACATATCAATTGATGGTAAGCGACCGGAGGAGGTGGTACAGCTACCGAATCAGTAACAGTTCCTGTAACTGATGGTGGTGTATTGACTTTTGTTATTTCATTCTCATCCTGATTTCTGGCCGAACAGTAATGCTGTTTGTGCGCTAAATAATTTTCAAATTTACAAAATACAATGTTGCATTCTTTGCATTTGGATACGCCTTGTTTTACGTAAATTTGCGGTTGGACACTTGGTATTGAAGGCACCACACTTATTGGATTATTAACGGGTGGTATATTAAGTAATGGAGATGTTGGAGCAGTTACATTTACAGCTGCAGCAGCAGCAGCAGCAGCCGCTGCGGCAGCAGCTGCTGCAACAGCTACATTCGAAGCATTTGGTGTTTCATTTGGTTTATTAACTAATTTTAATGCTAATTCTATTTGCTGTTTGGAAAGTAATGAAGGAATTGAATTCGCCTCAGCCAATTTCAATGAAAGATCTGTTGGTAATAAGGAACGAATATTTGTTGTATTAATTGTTGTCGATGTAGTGTTTGTAGATGATGATTCTAAACAATTTGAATTTAATGCAGTCGGTGATATTGAGATTTGATTTGTTCGTGGACTTAATCTACGTTTTGGTGATGGACTCATAGATGGACTACTTGGTAATAATGGTGAACAAACGATTTGTTCTGGTGTCAATTTACCACTGCCACCAATTATTGATAAATTCTCTTTACCCTCCATCATTGCTTCAATATCTAATTTATTTTCATCAGATGATGATGATGAAGATAATCCAATGGAATTCATCATATCTAATGTTGTTCTTTGAAATGAAATTGGAGATTTACGTACAGATAAATCTAAAGGAACCGTTTCTCTAAAGGAACACAGTAAAAAAAAAAAAATTAAATAAAAATAAAATAAAAAATATTTACAATATTCACAGGAAGTCACCACAGAATATAATAAATTGCAGGAAAAGAAATAAAAAATTACCGACTAGATCCTTCTTTTTTGGAAGTTTGTTTTGGAATATTATTTGAATTTTTTAAATTTTTCTCAGACAATAATGGCGGAACTGTTGTATTAGTACAATGAGATGATGATTGCATTCGATTCGTATTCGTTGATGATGAATCAGTTACAGCAGTCTGTGCATTTAATGCTGTCGCGATCGGATTCAATGTTCCATTTTCGAATGAGAAACATGTTGATTCTGGATTAGCGACACCCGATATAATTGATGTTCTGGAACAACAAAAACAACAACAACAATTTAAAAATCAGTAAAAAGATGTAAATGCAAAAAATCAATTTTTTTCAATTTTTTTTTTGTTTTTCAAATCATAAAATGATTGATGTTCATCATACTTACAGTGGACCAGGCAAAAGACTTGCAGCTCTAACTACAGAATACGGAATAATTAGAATTGGATTTGTTGGTAATGCCAAAAATGGTTGAGGCGGTGCTACAGATGTTGGTGTTTTCGATCTATTATTCTGTGGACTAACAGAACCACTTTTTTTCGAATCTGGTTTTGGTGGAGTTTGCCTTTAGGGGATAAATGATAAAAACAAAATTAATTTAGGTATAACGAATTTAGACAAAAAAAATTTTTTTTCATTTACATTTTTGTAACCAAAAAAAAACAAAAAACAAACTTACCCTTCAGTCCGTCTAGAACTACAGTAATGCTGTTTATGTGCACGATAAGTTTTTACATTCGAAAATCTGATATCACATTCTGAACAGTAGCGATCGATTTGCTGCTAAATTTGATGGTTAGCAAAGCAAAACACAAAAAAAAGGAAAAGGAAAAATTTATTGTAAACGATCAATTTCATCTCTGATCTTTTGGTTATTTTTGTTTTTAGAATTTTGTTAAATGAACACAAAAATAAAAAATAAATTTCATACTTGACTAGAGCTTTCTTCACCATTCGATGCATTCGAACTTGGTGCCGGCGATGATTGATGCATTCTCATATGACGATTAAGCGATACCTTTTTATCGGCACTGTATGAACATTGTGTACAAGCGTATTGCTTACCAGTTTTTATGGATTTCGTTAATGGTTCACCAGTTGATGATGATGATGATGATTTATCGATTGACGTCGTCATAAGAACATTATTTGATGTGGTAATGTCATCATCAATTTCTTTTCTGTAAAACATTAAAAACAAAAAAAAAATATTTTATCTCTGCATGTGCCTTGAAATTTAAAATATTGTCATTGCCGTTGCCGTGCCGTGCCGTTTTGTATAATTTACCTGTGCGAACAGTAGTAGGTTTGATGTGCTTCTAAAGTTGAATGCGATGAGAAACCAATTCCACATGGATGACACATGAACACTTTTAATCGATGCGCCGTCACATCTATGGTGGTAGATGATTTTGGTATTTGTCCACCAGCTAGCACTGTATTACAATTGTTTGTGGCATTAATTGTGGTCGCTGTCGAACAACTGTTCACCAAAGATGATGATGGTGGCTCATCATCGTCAATATCAACGGTTGTGACTCTTTTATGATGATACGATGAAATATGTTCATCTGTTGTGGTGTGTACTGAAGAAGAAGACAGAGGTGGCGGTGGCATTGTATGATGATGATGATGATGATGATGATGATGTTGATCATGATGATCATGATGATCATCATCATCATCATCGTCGTCATCTTGAATGATTTTTATGTCTTTTGCATCTGGTTTCAAGGCTGGATCTGATGCTAATGATACGTTCAATCGTAATTTAGGAACTGATGATGTTGCTGGTGATGGTACTGATGTCGATGTCGATGATACTACAACTGATGACGGTGTTGTATTTTGATGATCGGATTTTGTTGATGATATAGATGATGATGATGATGGTGTTGTTGTCGTTGCAGTAATCACTGTTGTTACTGTCGCTGTTATTGCATTTTCTGTTGCTGTCGCTGTAGCTGTAGCTGCCACTGTCATCGACGACGATGTGGATACCGATGCCGATGTTGTCGTCGATGCTATTGAATTCGTTACTGTTGCAGCTGTTTGTTCAGCTATTAAATTTCCATTACTATTTAATATTGTGGCTGATGATGATCGTGGACTATTCGATGATGTTGATGATTTATCATCTCTTATCGATCTCATATCATCATCATCATTATCATCATCATCATCATTATCATCATCTGGTGGTGGTGGTGGTGAACATTTTTCAATATTATCGATTATTTCACCTTCAGACGATGGTGGCGGTGATGCTGATGGTGCTGGTGGCTGTTGTTGTGAATGTGTTTCATCAATTAAATCATTACTGCTAAATTCCTTATTATCTGAAAAATAAAAATTGAATGAAAACGAAATGAGAATACAAACAAAAGTATGAAAATTAAAAAAGAAACAAGCAAAATGAAAAATTTGGAGGCTCGGTGGCGCTAGTGGCAGAGCAGTGCAGATTTGATTCGTGCCAAAGGCGAAAGTAAGAAAAATAATTTCAATTTTTTTTGTCTATTTCCAAATTTCAACTTTTATTACCCCCAAATGTTCATTCAGCTTTGAATGAGTACCAGCAGTTCCAGCTTATTGAGAAAAAGAGCTTATAAATGCTGATAAGTTATCTATTTGATTTGCTAACAACAAAAAATACAAAATACAAAGTATCATTAGATCATCATTCTAATAATATAACAGTCCAAGTCCAAGCCTTATCGTAAATGAGTTTATTTCTCTACTAACCAGTGGTGGCACACGCAAAGTGCTAATTGAGTCTGTTTCTAATGGACTCGAAACGAACTGCCACTGCAACCAACCAACCAACCAGTGGTTCGTAATTCACATGAATTAAACTGTTGTAGGTGCACACATTATTAATAATAAATCAAAAAAAAAAATCATTTCAAGTGAAGAAGGTTTTTGACTCGATTTGTGTTCTGCTTAATTCAGACCATCAAAGAAGAAGAAAGTGAAAAATCATCCTATATCAACAACCCTTCAATAATGTCATGTGGTATGTTGTGGTGGTGCGGTGTACATGCGGTGTTCCAAATTCTTTGAAGTTAAATCAAAAAATTTAATTCAATTTTTTTTGTTTTCACACTTTGCACTCTAATACTCGTATTTGTGGACAAATTTTCATTGTAACATATTGTAAACATTTTTTTTTTATATTCTTTTAAATTGGTAGACACGATACGGTATGGTACGGCTACGGGTACCAATAATCTGTGTACTCCCTTCTCTTCTTATGCATAAGAAGGTAGGTAGGCTCAGATTATATACCGACAGAAATGCCTACAACATAAGTATGTGTGGACGTAGTATAGACGTTACACGATTATTATTATTATTATTATGTATTATTATCGAATAGTATAGAAGCAGCAACACCAAAAAAAAAACATTGAAACAAATAATAGTTATCTATCGTCATCGAAATAAAAATTAAAAAACAAAAAGAAAATAAAAACAGAAATAAAACAAAATCAAAAAAAATATATACATACATGTGTATATAAATCCAAAATAAAGAAGGTGCAATCGATTTAAAATGCATACCGAATGATATGCTCATACCGTGTACTAGAGTACGTAACACATTATACGAGTACGAGTACGAGTATTATTATGATTTTCTTACTATATACAGGTACATTTACTTACTATCTCCTATCTACTTACTTACATACACTCTAGGTACTGTATATATGTATGTACGTTTGACGTACATATATACTCTCGTACACCTTATGTGTGTAGCTTTTTTTTATGTTGATTTGGAATTTGGATGTATGGATGAATATATGGGTATTTTTTGTTTTATTATTTTTGACTCATTCTCTTGTTAAATTTGTTTTTTTTTTTTTTTTTATTTATTTATTACCTACTCGTATTTGTTGTGTGTGTGTGTACTCCATTCACATAATGCGATTCACAAAATTCGCGATTTTAATCCGATAAATTCGACGGCATAACTTTTTTGTTCAATACAAAAAAAAAAAAAAAAAATTACAAAAAATAAAATTTCAAAAAGAAAAACAGTTAAAAAAAAACAATACAAAGAAACAAACAAACAGTCATATATGTACAAATAAACAAATAATAAACAGAAAAACTTATAAATACATACATTTGTATATACACATAAATGTATCTACTATTCTATTCGCATTAAGGGCCGTATTCATCAACCAAGATTATCAGTCGGATATACGAGTATTTAAGTCGGGTATATAATTTCTGCGTATTCATCAATCGCATAGAAAAAAAAATTTGTTTTCGGACTTTATTTTCGGAGAGTGTCAAACTGATGTCAGCTGATTGTATGCTTTTATATTACAAAATGAAAAAGTGGTGGCTTTTTTGTAAATTCATTTCTAAGTTATGTAGATCTTATTTGTAGTTCGTATCGCCAAAAGGCCCTGACGGGTCGTGGTGTGGGCGAAGGGTGGCAGTTTACTGTCCACTCTTTGTAATAAATAATAATAATAATAATAATTTGTAGTTCGTTCGAAAACTATGAACTGCATTAGCAGCATGTTCGTAAATTATGGACTGCAATGCAGTTTGTTCGTAAACACTCTTAAACTGTAATGTAGGTTTATAAAAGCTGAAAGCAGATAAACAGTGCATTAATTTAAAATACATACAACCTATTAGCTGTAAAAATATAAAATTGAAGTGCAAACTGAAAACAATTATCTGTGCAATTTTCTTAAAAATTTTATTCATTTTAACGTTTTTAAATTAATATACTTCTTTATACCACGAACGATTCTACGGATGATAAAACGTCTTTCACTGAATTTAAAAGAGAAATATTTCATTTGCCATTTTAAATAAAAATCTCAGTTGTCGATAAGTTAAAGAATAATTACTGAGAGTCGTTCGAAAATGCAATTTGTTAGATTTGAAGTTTGCATTCGCAACTCTGCTTTACTAGTCATTTGCGCATACCAATTGAGTTTTATTTTAGTACTTCAACAGACCTAAGTAAGAAATTTCAGTGCAATCTGCATTCACGAAAACGCCTGAGTTATGTGATGTGATGATTATAAAAATTGTAAATGCTGTGCTGTTGCTGTTGGATAACAAGGTTATGTTCAAACGATATTTATAGCACCACTCCTGCAGGTTGTCTCCGAAAAATATCCGAATATAGTACATAATCGATGTTGATTAATAATAAACTTTATCTCAGAAAAAATATAATCTTGGTTAGTGAATACCGGGCGTATAAATGCATGTGTAATTTATCGTATGTGTACCTACGTATCAACTACACTCTATTATGTACATACATACATACTTTGCTGTCTACAATCGCAATTGAGAATCTTTTGTTATGGTTTTTTTTTTGTTTTTTTTTTGAGAAGCTCATCCAAAGTGTTAGCAAAGCACTATATAGTGTAAGTATGTATTTCTGGCAAATGTTTCTACTATGAAATGAATTACAAAATTATAAATATGTATACAGAAAAAATAATAATACTATAAATGAAATAAAAAATCAAAAAAAAAAAAATAAAAACAAAAATAAAACAAAAAGTAATACAAAAAAAAAAGAACAAAGATTGAAATAAAAATGAAAATAAAAAAAAATGTTTATCAAGAATTGAACAGAAAAAATAATAAAAAAAAAAAATAAAAAACAAAAATGAATAAAGAAATAAGAATTATCAAAAAAAAAAAAAAAAATAAATAATAAAATAAAATAAAAAATAAAAACAAAAATAAAAAACAAAAAAAAATGCAATAAAAATTACAAAAGAATGGCGTGGGTGTTTTTAATTTTTTATTTTATCAAATATTTTCATTATTTTTTTTTTATTTGCATTTTATTTTTAAGAATTTGATGCAGTTACGATTAAAAAAAATGATAATTTTAATAAGGGATTTTTGATTTCATCAAAGTTTTAATTTGAATTTATTTATTATTTTTTTTTTTTTTTTACTTTTTACTCGAAACTATTTTTATTCTTATTATGTGCATAAATGGATATATGTAGGGATGTATGTATGTATGTGATGTCGAACATATGTGTGTTGATATGTGAATATTTTTTACGTATCTATTTACTGCAATTTACATCTGCATATGAACTGGACATTCATAGAATCATAATTGGGGTATGATGCAAAATTGCATGTACATGAAAATATTACTGTACGATACCACTCTAAGATCTAATCCTAATCTAAGTTTGTTTACTCGACAGAAGCGTAAGCGTATTAGGTACACTAGTAAATAACTAACTAGTACTAGATACTAGACTAGATACTAGTCAGTCAGCATCAGCTACAATGATTCAATGATTCGCTTGCGCACTCCATACTCCAACTGGTCTTTCTCATTTAATATGTTTGAAGTGCCAAGTGCGTGTAGTCTGTACTGTAGTGTAGTGGTAGAGCAAGTATAAAATGTTGTCAGAGAGAAAATGAATTTTTCCCGAGAATGAAAATAAATACGAACATATTAGCAGTGCGCGAGCTACTACAATTACTACTTACTTGCTTGCATAGCGCACTAGACTGAATACTACTAGCACAGCCACTAGTACTAGTAAACTGTCAATGATTCCACACTCCATTGCTACTAAGTATTTACTAGTTTTACTACAATATTTTTACGCTATATGACTCTCCTTCTTCGCTCTTCTATTCTCAGAGTTGATAGCATAAAGAAAATGTAAAATCTATTTGTAAGATTTTATGTGTTTCTCGTATATTTTACTAGGAGAGAATGAAAATGCGATCATACATATAGTGGGCGAGTTACTGCTATAACTACTACACTAACACAGCGTAAGCATGCATACTATAGGCTGAATGCTACTAGCCGAGCTATTAGTCAGATGCCAATGACAACATTTCCCATACTTACTAGTACTACTAGTACTACTACTATGTGCTGCTATACCACTCTTTTTCGTTCTCTTATATACACAGAGTTGAAAGCGCAGAAAGAGTGTAAAATCAAATTGTGAGATTTTACGTACGTGTTTCTCGTATATTTTACTAGGAAAGTCAATAAATATTTCTCAAGAATGGAAATGCTATACTAGAGAAAGTGTAGTACTTTTGTCCTGATCAATATTGAAATCGATACCATATATCATTCATTTTGATGAATTATAATAATTATTTTGATAACTTTTTGTTGCGGATAAATATTTTTCGAGTGGTATGTAACACTGCTCTTGAATGTAAAATAATAATTCTTTGTATGTATACTCAGTGTCAGTACATTTAAAAATTGAATTAAATATTCAAAACAAAAATTACATACATACTATATATCGTCTGTCTACCCGCCTGTTT
Organism: Villa cingulata; assembly: GCA_951394055.1. NCBI lineage: Eukaryota > Metazoa > Arthropoda > Insecta > Diptera > Bombyliidae > Villa > Villa cingulata. Next base: position 35,768,280 of record OX596022.1, read on the forward strand.
ATATTTTTTCAATTTCGTTTTTACCCATACCCATATACCATACACGATACCACATACCAAATACCAACACTAACAATTATTGTACCTCTCTCAACACACTGCCTTCTTAGCCTAGCCTAAATGATGAAAATGATACTGATATGCGATGCTGCTGATGATGTTTTGTTGATGATGATTATGTTGATGATAATAATTAAGAATATGATGGTTTTGCTATTAAGTATGTTTGTAAAAAACAAAAAAAAAATTTACATATTATTGTGTACGAGAACAACAAAATAATAACATTTTATGATTACAATTTTAACCAACACCTCTTTAGGTATAGATTTTATTCCTAAAGTAGAGATACATGCATGCATTTGTGTATGTTGGTGCATAAATTTCATTGACAGTATATTTACATTTTTATTTTTTTTTTTTTCAAAAAACATTTTTGATAATACTAAAATGATTACCTAAGAATTAACTATTAATATTTGAATAAAAAATAAAACTAAACAACAGATATCTTTTAACGACACTTTTCTATAGTAATAAACAAACATCAATTCTCAGTAAAAGTATCTATGAAGACTTTTCATATTTAATATACGAGTATTGTGGTGTATATAGTGACAGGATACAGGCCAGTAGTATTAGTATAGCAGTGTTATGATATATAGTGGATGATGGACTTTTTCTTATGTAAAACATAATCGAATTTATACCCAGAATATATAAAACATTAAATCAAAAAAATTGATAACAATAAACAACAGTATACCAAAACAAAGTAAATATGAGCAAGTATAAAAGATGATGATGATGATTATATGATGAACGAAAAATAACAAGGACATTTTATGATACTAAAAGACAAGTGCAATAGTTTATACTCGTATATTATTTATTTAAAAATGCAAGTACACAGAAAGATATTTCTTATATACACTTAAACACCATTGTGTTTAATCTATCTCTCCGCATGATTTTTATTTTTCATTTATTTTTTATTTTTTTTTTAATTTTTATTGGCGCGAAAACTAAAATAAATTTTATGTTCTGTTGCTGTTAGTTACTGATTGGTTTTGAAGATTTGCAATGGTCAGCTGCTAAATTAAAAATAAAAAAAAAAATAAATAAATAAAATACAAAAAAGAGTAAAAAAAAAAATTAAATTCAAACATCATCAGTGGATAATCATCGCATCATCATCATCATCATCATCAGCAGTAGGAGCAGCAGTCGTAGCACATCATCATCATCATTTGGCAACTATGTATTCGTACAGGAAAACATAACTATACATAAAGTAAGAAAGTTATTGTACCTATGTACGATACGTTGTGTATATTTAGAGATTTGTTTGAAGGTAGTACATTAATAATGACAGAAAGGGTGAGTTCATATTTGAAGTTCTAAGTTAGATGTTAGAGTTAGATCTAAGAAAGTAGCGTGTTCATATTTTATTCTGCGCAAATGTAGTAAGTTCACATTTGCAGCTCTATAAAAGTTTGAAAATAGAATTTACAGTCAATTCAAGTGTTCAAATAAAATATTTTAAAATAATTTATTCAATTTTTTTAATATAAATAATTTATCACCATACATAGGAATCATCAGTGATACGATATGCAGGCTTGCGGCGAGAAAGATGACAAGATGAAACACTTTGCGTCCTGCCTTCTCCCTCTATCATAACTGCGCATCTTCTGCACTGATGTAATCGGGATGGAATCTTTCGGGCTTGAAAGTCGGATTGAGCTTCTTCGCTATCTGAGAGCAACGAAGAAGTTTGAAAATAGACGAAGATTACGAGAGTACAATGAACAACAGATTTGTTTGACTGCTCAGGTTTGTGAGTAGCATCTTCCTTCTCCTTAAACAACAACAACAACAATACCATAAACAACAAAACGAAATCAACTGTCAATGTCATATTTTCTTTCTTCTTGCAACGGACAGTTCATAAAAACAGCCGCATTAAAATGAGAAGTTCTGCTAAGTAATAAGTTATAGATCACTAAAAATGCTTAACTATAATTGACATAACTGACACTATAGGTCATGACATATGTAAATGTCATGCTACAAACACAGCTAAAATCAATGAGTTCAACTATATAATTGACATTGTCGTTTTCGTTAAAAATTCGTTAAACATAATCTCGATATAAGCAGTACGATCGAAGGTGTATAAATGACATTACGTCATATACGAAACATAACCTCATTTTTTTGAAATTTCTATATTGTTTATTGTTTAGTATGTGATCTAAATGTCATTATAGTTAACCAAAAATGTTATATCATATTATGTCGATTATATAGTTCGGCCTTAACTTAGGACTAAAATTTTAGTAATGAAATCAATATTTTTGCAAACATGAACTAACCGAAACTCTACAAAAATTGTACTTACATTGTGATAAAACACTATATGATATTCGTATTCGTATTTATTACGTATGGTATGTATGTATGTAGGTAAGTATAGATAGCATAACCGAACCAATATAAAATGTTACGTGTTTTTGTGTTGTATTATTTTCAAATATTATTATTATTATTCTTATTCCTGCTGGTATTATGTATAGGTACTGCATATGAAAGTATAAATACTCATTGGGACACACATATGAATGTAAGTACTTCAACACATGTACATAGATATCTATGCAAAAGTATAGAAGAATATTTTATGCACATATTCATTTCTTTTGTTTTTATTATTTATTTATTTTTTTTTTTTTTTTTGATATGTATACAGATTTTTATTTTTTACAATCAATGATGTGCATAGTACATAAATATTCGTACCTTTATAGTAGTGCTCTATGTATAGATACATTACATTACATATCTATAAATATTTTTTCTTAAAAATTTTCCTTCATCATCATTATCATCAACCAGCACCATCAACAATAACTATATAGCAGCAACAGCAACAGCAACAGCAACAACATCATCATCATCATCATTATCATCTTCGTCATATACCATCTGACTATATTATCATTATTATATATTATTACCACATACATATATGTATGCACAGTACATATGATATATACGATCATTTTTATTATTACATGTACAAATCTACATATAAAAAGTAAGTACATATATTACAAAATAAACTTTATATTAGTTACAAACAAACATACGAGTAAATGTCTGTATGGTCTGTATATATACCTCACATCGTATATAAGTAAGTATTTAAATGCCCTTTTATCCATCTTCATACTCACATATTATACTATCCATACATATCCGCATACATTTCATACATACATACATCCACATGTATACATATATTTATAGTGAGGAAAAACAAAAATAAAAAAAAATAAAAATAAAGTTTTAGTTTTTAGTCAGAAATCCCAAATTTGATTGAGAAAATTAGATAGGCTTTAAGGTATAAGAATGGTTTTGATTAATAACCATTGATAACACAACAAAATAAATAAACTCACGTTTTTTAGATCAAAATACATTCGTTAAAAGATTACAATAATATATTTTTTTTTTGTTTTTCAAATAAAATAAAATAAAATAATAAAAAAAAAAAAATTAAAACAACAATAACAATAACAACAACACAAACTATAAACTCCCATGTATTGTATCTTGATAATGAAATTAATTATACACATAGTCCAGGGAAAGAGAGAGTAAGAGAAGTAAAGAGAGGAAGGGAGGGAGAGAGAGAGAGAGTGAGTGAAGTGCAGCACAAAACTAAAAAAAAAAAAAAAAAAAAAAAAACTAAAATTAAAAATAATAAAATAAATTAAAATAAAAATAATAAAAAAAAAATTATAAAAAATAAATAAATGAAATTACAAAAAAAAATTTAAAAAAAATATATATGTATATAACTTGAGATATTTTCGCGATAATTGTGCAACAACGAAATTGGTTACGAAAAATAATAAAAAAAATAAAAATAAAAATAAAATAATAATAAATATTGTAATCTCTACATTGTTATGGTTTGGTTTATAATGAAAATCTAAGAGGAAAAAGAGTATACATATTTCTTCTTATTATTAAAAATGTAAAAAAAAATAAAAAAAATAAAAATAAAAATATATAATTAAAACACAATAGAAATATGATGGTGGCATAATATAACATTACAACGAGTATACTGAACTATTTAATTACTGAAATATTTTTTGTACAAATTACTTTATTTATTTGAAAATAATTAAGTAAATGAATATAAATAAATAATTACCAACCATATGAAAATGCCACTCTATTATCTGTTTAACAGAGAGTAGCGTAACTAAACCAATTGCAACCAACTAACTAAGTAGTCAGCTACAATCCTACAATCAACGATTTGTTTGCACACTCCCAGAATCCCAGTATGCATGCATAGACGTGCATAGACCATCTATACTATACGCACGCCGGCACTACACTTACTTTACTATATAAATACGACTCTTTTTCATTCTAAAATATGCTTGATTGAAGTGTGTGTACTGTCAGGTCAGACTGTCACTGTGTACTGTGTACTGGTGGTAGGGTAGAGCAAGCAGAGCAAGCATGCAATTAAAATATTGTTAGAGAGAAAACGAATTTTTCTCAAGAATGAAAATAAGTACGACTACGAACATATTAGTAGTGCGCGAACTATTACAATTACTACTTACTTGCTTGCATAGCGCACTAGACTGAATACTACTAGCACAGCCACTAGTACTAGTAAACTGTCAATGATTCCACACTCCATTGCTACTAAGTATTTACTAGTTTTACTACAATATTTTTACGCTATATGACTCTCCTTCTTCGCTCTTCTATTCACAGAGTTGATAGCGTAAAGAAAGTGTAAAATTTATTTGTAAGATTTTATGTGTTTCTCGTATATTTTAATAGGAGAGAATGAAAATGCGATTATACATATAGTGGGCGAGTTACTGCTATTACTACTACACTAACACAGCGTAAGCATACTAGACTGAATGCTACTAGCCGATCTATTAGTCAGATACCAATAACCACATTTCCCCTATTTACTACTTACTTACTAGTGATACCATACGCTTTACAACTCTGTCTCGTTCTCTTATACATAGAGTTAATAGAGTAAAGAAAGTGAAGAATATAGTAGTAAAATTTTACTTGTTTCTCGAATATTTCTCTAGGAGAAGAGAATGATTTTTTCTCAACAATGAAAATACGAGCATATAGTACGTGATTTATTGCTATTACCTATTACTATACTGACATAGCGTACTAGGTCAGATACTACTAGTACCGCTACTAGCCAGATATCAGTGACCTCATAATCCACTGCTACTATTTACTAATAATTAAGTACTATAAGCTATACGACTCTTTCTTGTTCTCTTGTATCTAAAGTTGATAACGTAAAGCAAGTGGAAGAAATATGAAATCAGAAATCTAGTTGTACGATTTTACGTGTTTCTCGTATATTTCATTGGGAGAGAAAATGATTTTTTCTTGAGAATGAAAATACGAGCATATACTTAGTGCGTGAGTTACTGCTATTATTAGTTAAAATTCTAATAAAAATTATTTTTGATTATTTGACAAAAAAATGAAAGATTAAAATTAAAAAATTTAGTATCGATCTGCAAATGTATGATTTTACTGGAACGAAAGATTAAATTCAATATGGATTAAAGCATGGTTCTAGTTTCTTTAAAATTGAACAGAAAAAAGAAATTGTTGCATGAGACACAAATCCTCTCTATCTCTATTCCTTTCCCCCATCAATCATTCAATCCGTGTATGTACAATATTTTCATCATCATTTCCATCCACATTAAATCATAATAATTTAATAATTTTTTGACAACATTTTTTCAGTAGATTCGAATGGATATTAGTGATTCAGTGTAATTAGTAAGGCACATTGTATTTTGTATTCAAGTATAGTAAAGGATACTTTAATTATTGTACTTGAAAATGATAGTATCAATACGTACTTCACTCCTATATATCCTTTACTTTCCCTTTCATTTTTTTGGTTCCTTTTTTCGCCCTTTCAATTATTTTTTTGATTTCTTTTATATCCTATTATTTATTCAATATTTTTTTTTTGGTTGTTGTCGCCTTAAACATTTATGTTTGCGTGTGTAGTTAGTCAAAAAGTCACTACATCACTTCGTAAAGTGTAGCAGAATAATACTTAATAAAAAAAAAAAAACATTTAGAACCTAAACCAAATTATGTGCACATCTACACATACTAGATTGCATACAGTGCCTATAGTTAACACTTATAGATAAAGAAATAAATAAGTAAATGAATTTTTCTATGTTTTTGTGTTTTTGTTTTTTTTTTTTTAGTTTTGATTTTTTAACTGAAAATTAAAACTTAAAAAATATCTCAAAGACAGATTATAATGTACACCAGGAATACACAAAAATTAATTAAAAAAAAAAAAATATATATAAAATTGTATTGGGAAATGAACAAAACAAATCTCAATACAAAAAACAAAACAAAATAACAGAAGAAAAGGAGAAGAAGAACAAGAAAAAGTACTCCATATAGTACAGCAAAAGGAATTTATTCTTCAAAATCAAAATTTAAAATCCAAAAAAAACTACAAAAAACAAAAAAAACAGTATCTTTAACTTTGGCTGATAAAAATGACTGAATTTGAATAAAAGAGAGAAAAAAAAAAATGCAAGAAAAATCAAAAACAAAAAAAAAAGCTATCTAGAATAAGATTTATAAATAAAATACACACCAAGATATGTACATATGTTTATAGGTAGGTAGATAGGTATTTGTCATATGTGCATTATGTATCTTGGACCCTAGAAATGTCTGTGTATAAAATGTAAATTCTGTTTCCAGATGTATCTCTTAATTTTTGTTACGTGCATTCTACATATAGGTACATATAATATGCATGCATAGAATTGCTTAAAAACAACAACAAAAACAAAATATATATGTATATTTATAATCTAAATGAGCAATGTAAGCTATATGTATATAACAGAAAGGTGATTGGTAAAAAATTTTTCATAAAAAAAAAAAAAAAAACAAAAAAAATAAAAACTAAAAATTTTAAATAAAATAAAATTTTTAAGAAAGAAATAAACACACATATAGATACGATTACTATATATATGCTTGTATGTAGCTTGTATGTAGCTTGTATCTTGTATGTAGATACATTTTATGCCACCGTCACAGTATAAAGTAATCTATACTTTACACTGAAATTGGTATTATAGTTGCCGTATAAGTGAAGCTAAATATCTAAATACATATCTAAAATAAATACGACAGAATATAATGAAATTAAAGTATAAAAGGTACACTCTCTACTCTATGCTCTATGTACCTATACGAGTACGAGTATATATGCATGCACATATCCATCCTTATCATTATATATATATACTATATGTACATTTATGTATAGAGCTACTCCTCGTATATACAATGCTATGAGAAAAATAAAAATAAAAACTAACCTTATACTATAATAATTGTTTCAATCTCAACTGATTGAGTCAACTTTTTAATTAAGACATCACAAATGAAGTTTCGTTTCGTTGTTATAATTTAAATTTGGTTCTATAACATATATAGTCTAGCTGTTACTTTTTATCGTAATCGTATAATGTGTATGAATGTATGTATGTATGTAAAGTTATCTACATATCATGTTACACTGTATTATTCATTATATAGGAGCAGATACATATATTTACATACGTATGTACGGTACACAGTTTAGACTGTGTATCCATTTTTTAGTTAAAAAATAAAAATAAAAAAATTAAAATAAAATTCATGCATATAGGTAGGTATTGTGAACTACACTACACTACATTAGAATTTTTTTTTTACTTCTTCTTCTTCTTCTTAGTTTTTTTTTTTTTGGGATACAACACATACGAATATTATATGTATATGCACATATGTATGTACAATAAATTGGGAGAGATGTGGAGGAATATTTGAAATCTGATTGCTATTTTCTTTCATTTTTTTTTTGTTGTTGATAGTTTTGGTTTGGATCTTCTGAGTATTTTCAATTTGTTTTTACTTTTCAGGTTTTTTTTTATTATTTTTTTTTTTCTTTTATTTGTGGTTCCTTTAAACTGATGATCCTGATATACAAAAGTATGATATTATGTATGTACGTGGCACTGGTACACTGTATAGATACTATAATAATGTACACTAGATTTCTGTTATTGCTGCTTCTGTTGCTTGCTATTTACTGATGATGATGATGATGATGATGTTGATGCGACTATGATGGTTCACAGTATGTAATAAAATGTCTATTTATCTAACATACGGAATCCATTACAATTTTGAATTTATATTCGAGCAAATTTAAAATCCAGAAATTTCAATTTAACTTATAAAAATAACAGAAATAAAGAAATATTCAATAAGAAAAAAAATTCCTATAAGATTGTGTAGCTCTGTTGTTGCTGCTGTTGCTGTAATTGTTGCTGTTGCTGTTGCTGTTGCTGCTGATATTTATGTTGCTGTAACTCTAGCAACAACAATTACTAAACTACTGAAGCTGTACAGAATAATGGTTGGTATATGGATGCGGTTACAAGAAAAATGTGACAAAAAAAAATATTGGCATAAAGACTAAAAAAACTTAAAAAATCTAAGAAAATATATTCAACTAGTGGTTAACTATAATTCACATTTTTTGTTGTTTTTATTTTTGTTTTGAGTGGGATGTAAAGTTACTTTTACATTACATGTACTCTTATTTGTTTGTTTTTGAAGACATTGTAACAACATGATTGTGGAAGAATTATAATATGATACTTCTTCAAGTATAATATTGTTTGTTATACAAGAAATTCGTGATGTTAAAACTAATGTATACGTCAAATATAGACAGTACGTAATATACTCATATACTCATACTTGTATGTACATAAATAATAGTCCACAGAGACGACGATATCGATACCAGAGTCCAGGTCCACCACCTATCAGTTCTTAAATGTCAATAATGTGTGTATTTCTTTCTTCTTTTTTTTAATTTTTTTTTAAACTCAAAACACAACTCACAGTTGAAATTCAATTTTATGATGTTTAGAAAATGGATGGATGGATGGATGGATGAAGGGAGATGGATTGGTGGATTTGGGAGTTTGAATTTGAAGTTTATGTGCTACCTTTCTGTTTTTTTTTTTTTTTGCTATTTCTCTCGGCTATTGTTTTTTGGGATGATTTTAGTTTTTTAATTGATCTTTCCACAATTCATATACATACCAGATTATAGTATGGGTGAGTTTCAAAACGTTTAAATACCGCCTCGATGCATAATCAACAGTTTCAAAACTATAACACTTAAATCGATAACAATGTCTACAGTTTCAAAACTCATTGTGAATGCATCTGATACGCATCTGTCAAGCAATCTACGCATCCAGAATTTTTATGATGCTAAATAGATTTTTTTCTCAGTAGCATTTCAATGATTTAGTTTTATATGAATTTTGTTATATGGAACCAAAGGTTCAGTCTGTTTTAAACAAAAATTTTGTACTTTTAATGATGATAAATTGAATTTTTAATGTGTAGTGCTTACACAATATTAATGACAAATTCCAAAAAAAATGGAGAGTATTATATTATACGAGTACTTACACTGAAGATGTTTTTGCTCATTCGAAAATGGCTATAAAATATGTCCATCCTGATATTGTTTAATTTTATTAAAAAATTGTTTCACCTTTTTTTTGATTTAGTATAGAGAATGAATTAATAATTAAATTTTAAAATTATGTACTGCAGGAGGTATGAACCATTTTTCTTGTTGTCAAAACAAAGAAACAAATTCGTTTCAAAACGTCAAAGTTGTATAGAACTGCAATATCGATGCGAAAAGCATTTAATGCTGTTTTAAAACTTTGCATCACGACTGTTTTGATGCTGTATCACAACACATTTTTGATGCGTTTTGAAACTCACCCTATATTATATTTGATAGTATGACACAATCTATACAGTCTAAATCTAAGTCTGTGTCTAATCTTCTATGTATGTACAACATTTTTTGATGTTACAAAAGAAAGAAAAAAAAAAAAAACAAAAACTTGAGACAAAAAAAAACAAAAATAAATCTCATCATAAACTTCAATTTTTCACATATACACACATCACAGAGATATACTGTACATAAACAAACGTGTAAATTTTTGTACAAGATTTAACAGATTCACGAAAAATGATTTATCATCGCAAATTCTGTATGTACTTCGGTATGTACATACCTGCTCTACTACATATTTAAATTATTATCGATGATTGTAACTAAATACTTTTAGTACTAGAATACCTACCTATACTTAACCTACAATATGTAAAAAGTACGAAGCATGTTTACTACTTACTAGCTACTATACTAACTATGTATACATATGACATGATGACATGATGTGACAGACTATTGTCGATTATTTTTTTGTGAATGTTGACGAGTTGACTACTAATCGGTATCCAATAAAAAAACAAAAAATAATGAAATCTGTTTACCACAGAAGTAAAATACTTACTTAGATAAATTTTATAAGATTTTGTAATGTTTTGTATCATTTTTTTTTTTTTTTAGAAGAGTCGAAAAGTTGTTTGAAAAATGACAAAAAACCAAAAAAAAAAAATCAATGGAATTGTTTAGAGATTTTTAGATATCAAATTAATCACTCATTCATTCATTTTACATATGAACTCTTATTATATGAGTAGATATGCATGTGCATATACCATTATGTGTACAGATAAAAACATTTTAAACGTGCAAATTTTTTTTTTTTATCATACCAACATAATGTCCGTGCTTGTCATATTATAATCGAAATCGATGTAACACAAGAAAAAAAAAATAAAATGTGTATAAAATAATTTTTTTTTTTTTTTATTTTTTCAATATTTTAACTTAAATTAATCAGAAAAATTACATGAAAATTGGAAAATCAGTCGTGATCTTTGATCGAGGTGTATAGATAATAACGAACGAGAACATGCCATGTGGAAGTGGAAGAATGAATTGCGCATAGAATTAGAATTGTGCATAGAATTGGAATAAGTCCACATTGTAATCGTTTGGACAGTTGGAAAATTTAAAATTTCCGTATACGTACTATGGTAAGTTTTCAGATAGTTTCTGATTGACTGATGAAGCAGTGGATGAATAATACAACTGGAATTTATATAATTTTCTCCAAAAATTCTTTCACAAACTTTCTCTTCCCTTTACTTAATATTTCTAGGATATCCACTAGAAAAATACATTTCTTCTTCTTCTTCCTCTTCTTCAAAACATCTACAATCCAAGTCAGATCTTCGCCTTCATTATACAGTCTCTCCAACTGTCGCGGTCTCGCAAACGCGTTCTCCAATTTTTCAAACACAGTAATAGTAAATTGCTGTCTGAATCTACCGAGTCTTTCCATCGTTTGCGAGGAAAATGGATTTATAAATTTACGTAAATTTGAATCCATAAAATTCTGATTTTAAACGCATTCAAGAACTACGAGTATAGTTTAGATGTCCTGCCTGATTTTAGGCAATCATTTTAAAATGTTTATGAGTTCGAATTTAATAATGGCGGTTTCAACTTATTTTTGTATCTGAATTATTATTCTCTTACGAATAATTTCATTTCTTTCAAAGTTTATTTATAAAAAAAACCTTCATAAATGCTATATAATGATCATTATCCTTAATATGTATTGGATAGTTTGCTTACTTAGATGGCAACTCAATAAAAAAATTCAATCTAATAACAGCCCAAAAATATATCACTCTTAGACCTCCCTTCATTCTCTTTATATTATTTTCAATTCCATTAACTTCATTCCACATATTCTAATCCTTAAATTGTTTTATTGAAAATTATTTTCACAAAAAAAAGAAAAGAAAAATTCTTTAAAAATATTTTATCGAATACCAAATACTTACGTGCTCATACATATACCATCCTAACGTCTATATACCATTCATTATCTGACGGTAAAAAATTTCATATGACCGTCCATATAAATGGATATAAAATGTACTCATATCTCGTATACATATGTATGTGATGCTAAAAATATTTTATATCAACCATCTAACCTAAGAATGTATGTACTTATGTACACAGTACACATACATATGTATTTACATTAGAGAAAATGTAAAATAAAGACAGAAGGAGGAAACTAAAAATTGAAAAACCAAAAAAAAAAAAAAAAAACATGAAAAATATTTTAAAACAAAAAACTTATCATTCACCCAAAAAATATAAGAATAAATAAGTAAAAGGAGAAGAAGTTGAATAATAATACAATAAGGATATACAGGGTGTCCGGTTTCGGGTGGTCATCCGGCACACAGTAGATAGGTCTCGCCGAGACAAACAAAAAATCGTTCTAGAGGGAGGGGGGTAATCTCAACCGTTTAGCCGCTAGAGGGCGATGAAGATTTTTCGCACTCAATCTACGAAACACCCTTTAATAACTACGGTGTACTAGCTATAAGAATCTGGTCTGAGAAAAATCTGAAGCAAACTCCTCCCTCTCTTCAATGATATCTTATATGCTTCTCTACGTTCTTTGTTTTAAGAGTTATTGTGTTTCAAAGACAGAATTTAGTGATTTTTTTTCAGAGATAATACAGGCTGAGGAATTACAGCGCCCTCTATATTAATTTCAAATTACAAAAACAGAAAGCCTAAGACACCTGCTTCATTTTTGCCCGTTACAGTAAAGGTCTATCTCTCACAGTTTTTTCCATGTTCTATCTTTTTAGTGTTTGAATTGTGTAAAATCATATAAAATCATGTAAAACTTATATCAAAGAACCGTATTTTATTAAAAAATGGCTTTTCAAATATTGTTTATTATGCGCTGGTATTGAATTGGTAAGAGATAGATCTTTACTGTACAATACTAAAATTAAGCGGACATTCTGGGCTATCTGATTATTTAAGTAAAAATTAATATAGAGGGCGCTTTACTTCCACAGCCTGTATTATCTCTGAAAAAAATGGCAAAAAATCACTAAATTCTGTCTTTGAAACACAATAACTCTTAAAACAAAGAACGTAGAGAAGCATATAAGGTATCATTGAAGAGAGGGGGGAGTTTCCTTCAGATTTTTCTCAGACCAGATTCTTCTAGCTAGTACACCGTAGTTATTAAAGGGTGTTTCGTAGATTGAGTGCGAAAAATCTTCATCGCCCTCTAGCGGCTAAACGGTTGAGATTACCCCCCTCCCTCTAGAACGATTTTTTGTTTGTCTCGGTGAGACCTATCTACTGTGTGCCGGATGACCACCCGAAACCGGACACCCTGTATAGTAAGTCCAACAAAAATCATATTCGCATCTTGCACAAAATCTAAAAATAAACTGAATTACGAAATACGAAAACAAACAATAAACAAATCTAAATCTATACTACATCCACATACGAGAATTTTTTCCTTTCCTTTTTTTTTTGTCCTTTTATTTTTTTTTACGTTGTTTTTTTTTTTTTTAACTTTTGATGAATGATAAGAAAAAGTAATTTTGTGATAAATATGAATGGTCGAATGAGATTACAATGTGGATATGTAAAAGTCATATTCAAGTTGTATGGATATTCTTAAAACAAATCTATGCAATATAAAATTGATTATCAACAAGCTACACAACTACACACTCTGTATGTCTACACACCACCCAAACATACGCATTTACGGATATATGGATATAATTCGATAAGATATTACATGTATTATGAATGGAATATGAATTATTTTTGTTTGTATTTTGTATACGAGTACATATCATAAATCCGCATAAAGCAGTAAACTTTGTCTTTTAATACTTTCACATCATACTCGTATTATATTGACACTTTCTTAGAGAATGTTATATAAACTTTTTTTCGATTCGATTATGAAATAATGACGGACGATGACGGTCGACAGTCAAGTCACCCTAAAATAAGTTTAAGGATAACAATATATGTATGTATGTATATTGGCAAAGAAAATTTCATTTGTATTTGTGGGGTGATATGGTAATATTCAATATTGTAATAAATTGTCGTTAATATACTCATACAATAAGTGAATATGGTGTGATGGTAGTTACATTACAATATATGTAATATAATAAATTGATTATTTTTTAATGGCTAATATTCATACAATGTTATTACATATAGTATGTGTACAAATACACAACCAAAGACGACATGAAAGTGTATGTATTGTAGTACAGAAAGTATATGTAATAACATTCAGACATTAGCCATTTCCTTTTAATAAAGTGGTGTAAGTTTTATTTTTGACAATAATTTAGTCAACAATGGTAATGATGAACGAAATATGTTATGAGAATTTTTATTTATAAATAATTCTCATCAGTTTCGATCAATTTCTAACAGTTCCCAATAGTTCCAAACAGTTCCCATAAATCCCCAACGGTTTCCAACAATTCACAATAGTTCCCATCAATTCCCAACAGTTCCCAATATAGTTTTCAACAGTTCCCATCAATCCGCAGCAGTTCCCAATAGTTGCCAACAATTCCCAACAGTCCTCAATCGTTCCAATCAATTCCCAACAGTTCCCAATAGTTCCCAACAGTTTCCAATATAGATTTTAACAGTTTTCAATAGATCCCAACAGTCCCCATCAGTTCCCAATAGTTCCCTATAGTGTTCCCCACCATTCAGATACAAATCACTCTTGAAATGTACTTACACTATTTTCAATAAAAATGACTCGCTCCACATTACATCCAATTTATTGTACGTATTTTATGCTTCAAATTTTATTGTCAACAAATTACTAAAAAAAAAAAAAAATCCTTTTTTCGTATTTTTTCTTTAAAGGAGTTTTCTTCTTATTACTTTTCAACCTCACGTAAATTTTGTTGTTTTACATTCAAATAAATTTTAAAATACATTTCTCATACTGTGCTGCTGCTATTAACATTGCAGTAAAATCAATGGAATTGTTTTCGTGTACATATTTACATACATTTTATACATACATATGATGAAATGTATCCTGTATGTAATAAAAAATTTTTAAAACTATGAATGTAATGCAAGTAATGTAGTCCATATACTCTCCACTTTCTACTATAAAAAAAAAAAAAAAAAAAATAAATGAAAAATATTCTCGTAAATTTTAAATCAAAAATGTAATCATACATAAATAAATATTTTTATACACACATATATTTTGATATTTACATAAATGTACTCGAATATATAGGTAAGGTAGGTAGGTAGATATACGTATAGTAAAAGTAATAAGTTCCACTATTAGTGGTAGGATAATATTATGTAGTCTCCACCGTCTTGATTTCATTGTTATATAGTACGTTTTCTTCGATTAGTTATTATACACAATACCAGGAGTACGAGTATATTTTATGAACTTTGGTATGTGGCGGTAGGTATGTATATGGTAATTTTTTTTGCTGCTAGTCTTACACACAGTCCACATTTTTTCGTATATCTAAGTACCTATATACATATATATTTGTTATAAAATATTATACTCATATCAGCGAAAATAACGAATAATAATAATAAAATATCATTTATAATCGTGTTATTTTGTTCACATAAATTTTTTTCATTTTCATATAATGTATAGCCTATAGCCGTATAGCATAGCTACTCTACTAGCTACTAGACTAGAGTAAGTGATATTATTTCCTTAAAACCTTAAATGAAACCTGTACATATTTACACCCATTCATATCACTATACGAGTAAGTACATGTCATGTATACATATAAAGTATGTTGTATTTTTATTTTATTTTTTATTTTTTTTATCCATTTCATATTCCTTACCTTCCTGATAGACTACTGATAATAAAATAAAATAAAAAAAAAAAAAAATACTATGCGAAGGAATATATGTATTACCAGTATTACATACTCTCTCGTAGTATTAAGTCTTATGGTGGTCAAATATAAATCTTATCTTTGTCGACCAGACGATTTTATAAAATGTTATAAAATGTGTGAAATATATACTCGTCCTCGTACATACAATCACATACTATACACATACACACATTATAATAGTTTGTGTTTAGTTGTGTGTATGTGTGTAGGTATATGTACGTATTATTATAGTATACTATATCATAAACCGCATATTATCTAGAAAAAAAAATTGTTATTTCCTTTTTTTTCATCTTCATATCATCATCATCATATCATTCGCATCCCCATCGGTTCCATCCTTTAAAAAAAAAATTTTTTTTCAAAATCATTTTATCGTAAAAGTGGTAGAAGTAGAAGTTAAGAATGTATGTATATGTATGTTATGTATATGCATAAAAATATAAAGTGAAAATATACATACATTCTCGAAACGTAGGTGAGATATTCATTCATATATACACACGTGTATATGAATGCCATGGAATGTCCCTTATTTTTCTTGATAATAAATACTATGCATATATAGTGTATAGAATTACATATACATTATAAATATTAAATATATTATAAGCTTAAAAATTTTGATAAGGACGCAAAAAGAGGATAAGAAAATATATTATATATGGATACATATTTTGTAGATATACGAGTATTATACGAAGTCTATACATAATAATAGAGATTTATGAATATCTAGAAAATTTAATAAACATTACACGAATATACATACATTATAATATATATATACTCGTACATATATGTACATGTACAAATAAATACATATCTAATGTATATTTATATGCGTGTGTTTTATGCATGAATAATAGTGAAATTGTACTTTTATGAAAAGGGGATAAGTTTATAAAAAAAAGGAGTGAGCGGATTACCTTTATGATATGATGATGATAATGATAAATATCTCATACACAAAAATTTTATGTAACTGTGCATATAAAATAAACGTTCATAAACTATACATACATTCACACCACAACTCATATGTACATTATATGTATATTTAAATTTATATATAAAGTTGAGAGATATTTTTGTATGATATTATGTATACTCGTACATACATATGTATAAGCTGTGGTATGGTATGATGTATGTATGGTATATAAATTATCGTATTGTGATATTATTGTGAATCTATTCTATCTATCTATAAGTGAAAATGAGTCATACATGTTGTGGACGAGTATAAACATAAGCTCTGTTTTGTCTATAATGATAACCCATCAATTATTCTTTTAGCCACAAATACGAGTATATAGAGTGAGTATCTAATACGATGTGAATCAAAAATTTCATATATTTGTAGGTAGAGATACAACCAACAAAATTCAATTAGATCCACTAAAGATTTTATATGCTCGGTGGTGCAATGATATAGACCAATTGGCTAGTGATCTTAGAAATTCTGATTAGTCTATTCTAGTTGCTGACGCGAAAAATAACACAAAATTAAATTCAGTAGTTCGCAAATCAGGTCAAAATCAAACTGAAGATGCACACCTGAAAGTAAAAAGTCTTGAGATCACTTTGGAGGCGTTCTGCTGTGCTCCCAACAAGAGAGGTGAATGCAAAAAAATAAAATTGGTATTTGGGTTGTGTTTTTGAAGACTATACCCTAAACAGTATCTATCAAGGAATTGGTAATAATTCACCAGTCCATCTAATTACAAATAAACTCAGCTTTTTGTATGAGCAGCAGCAGCAGCAGCAGCAGCAGCAGTTTTATCTACAAATTTTGATTTACTTTGGTTGAGTTAATCATTGCAATCGACAGATTGAACAGATTATTTCAAGTTTAAACATATTGGGGCGGGAGTGTAATGAGAAATCGTAAGTTTTAACATTAAGGGTCGTATGTTCACATAGGTATTATCCTGCAAATAAGACCAGATCGGTGACAAAGTCATTTAAGATCTATTGTGGCTTAAAACTTTAATTAGTATGTTCGGATATGTAAAATATGTAGGTACATATGTATATATGTAAACATACGGCCCTAAGTTTTTCTTATGTGGTTGGTTAAAGTCTAACATGAATGATTGACTCAAATAATATCAGTTGTCAACAAAATAGAAATAGCCATGCCGCCATAAGTCATATAATTGAAATTTAGAAAATTTATAAATTAAATTTTGATCCATGGTTTGATCATTAACTAAATAATCTGGCTACATAAATCGTCGTAATCTTTATGAACAGATCAAATTTATTAATGCTCGATTGGTTATATTGATCACATAATTCTGTACTCCTAGATTTGAGTAATCTTGAGAACGGCATTAGAATGCTTATAATTATAGATTAATCTGATCGTAATCATGAACTCAGCCACTCAGCGTTTAGTAAGTGGACTTCAGATGGAATCAGTTTTTTTTTTCAAATTGAGAAAATACAAAGTGAATCTAAAAAAATTTCGATGGCTGTTAGATGTATGTTATATCATATTTGGACGTTTGTTACACACATTGTATGTATATATATATGTACATACATACATATTTTGTGTTAAGAAAACGATGTGATGATAAGTTTTGAAAACAACAAAAATTTATATCTTTTATCCTAAAGTATACACAGACATACTTACACGCATACACACACAAATTTAAATAAGATATACGCTTAAGACGTAACGTATGTAAAAGGATCAAAAATTTATATTTGTGTACATACATAGACACATTGTGTACACATATTTAAGTATATATCGATGTACGATACGTTTAAGAAGAAAAAGACACACATAATAATAATAAGAAAATATGTATGAGAAAAAAAAAATTATGAAAAATAAATAAATAAAGTGAAAGATAATACATTAAAAATAAAAGAAATATGAAGAAGAAGAATATGATGAAATTGCAATGTTGATCATTTTCATAGAATAATAGATAAGTATATGTAGATACCTACAAACATAAGCACATAGAAGTCCATACACATTGCACATACCTCACATAATCTTTTGCTATATTATGTACATACCCAGCTGACCGGCCATTCAATGAACTCGGTTCACAGTGAAATTCATAGTGAATGCCAAAAATCTTCACCAACTGAATAATTTTGCTCTTATTCATTTTGAAAACACGAAATGAAAAATAAGTGAATTATTCAAAAATGGCTACATTATGAATACACCAAGTGATTGAAATATGAATTATATTCATATAAAATTCATTTGATGAATGCCGATTCATGTAATCTTATTTGAATTTTATGATTAAACGAATTCATTCGTTTTAAGTATCTTTGTAAAATGGCTGCGATTCACAAAGCCTAAAACTATGCAATCACTTAGTGAACGTATAGTGAAATTTTGTTAAACAATTTACCTGTTTCTAATAATCTAAACGTAATAAGTGATTTTATGATTTGAGTCTAAAAATAAGCAAAAGTGTTTTAAATTCTGTGTACTGTTAGTTTATTAAAAATAAAAAGTAAAATAAATAAAAAATAACAAAGTGATTAATTATTAAGTGATTAAAGAGTTTTTATTTAAATCATTGAAAAAACAAATCGAAAAGTAAGAATATAATAATTAGAGCTGGGATTTATTGATTACTCACATTGTGAATGGTATTTTACCCTCACAAACTGCATTCAATATGAATTCATTTCGTGTTTTCATTAAATGTTCAGTAAGTGATTTCAAAATGGGTTCAATAAGTGAATTCACTATGACCAGCTATAGCGTAAAAATTTTTTGAAATAAAATATCTTCACTAATGATTCATTCACTGTGAACGTTCACGTGAAGAATCACTTGGATGAAATGAATTGAGAACGAATTCACTATGAGTTCACTTGGTCAACTGGGTACATATTTTAAAATTTGTATAAGTGTATTTTTATAATGCATTTATAATATAAAGTATATATACAAACATTGACATTTTTCTTAGTACACAATTATACGAGTATCTACTGTATACATACATACATAATATTTTAAAAGGATATTGTCAGAAAATTTTATTTTCATTCTATAAATGGAATTATTATTATACGATAACGTTTTCATAATGAAAGATAAAAGACATTGTATATGTATACGAGTATGTGGACACATATTATTATTATTATTATTATTTTTTTTTTGTTTATTCTATAAATCTGCAAAGAATCTGTATTTTAATAAGATAAAAATAAAAGAATACAAATAAATACATACACGTACGCACATAATAAAAATAATAATAAGGAAAATTCATATCAAAAAAAAATTAAATGATAACATAATGTACAAGAAGAGACAGGACAGGACGACAATTTCTATGTGAATGAAAAATGTAAAATGTATAAAATGTATTTTTATTAAATGAAAATATGATATACATACATATTATACTAGTAAATAATCAATTAAAAAAGTATCTTCTACTTTATGGATAAAAACATCCGATAATACACCACGTAAATGATGGTCAGAATCTTTGACAATGAGTAAAGTAGATGGGGAATTACTATACTTACTGACTACGTATATAGATTTGAACGGAAAATAGTGAGAAAAACAAAATCTTTGGTATGTTCAGAGTATATATGTAAGTAGTAGAGGAGCAAGAGTATTAAATGTTGTTAGTTGATTTTTCCATGTTTTGTCATGTACGATATTTGCATTCCACTAAAAAAGAGAAAATGAACTCCCCATCTGAAATGAAAATCTGAGTACACATGGACATGATGAGTGTGAAATACTATTCGTACTTACATAGCGTGTACTATAGATACTATAAGAGTCAATGATTTCCACTGCTCGAGAGTATGTAAAAAGGGGAGGAGCCAGAGTATTAAATGTTGTTAGTTGATTTTCCATGTTTTGTCATGTACAATATTCGCATTCCATTAAAAGAGGGTAAATCAACTTCTATCCTCTAAAATGAAAATACGAGTATACCTGTAACCTGCTGTGTAAAATACTACTCTGTTTGCTAATGAAAAATGTTCTGATAACAAAAGATTGATTTTCTTTATTTTTTGATAGATTCAATGCTTTTTTTCTTATGGTGTATAAAAATTTTGAACGAGTATCTCCTAAATTATAACAAAAAATTTTTTATTCCTTTTACTTTAAAATAAAGTGGAAATACCATTCCAAAAGTGATTGAATTTTGACAAACAATTTTTAAACATTTTCTAATACAAAGTTAGATCAATGTGTCGACCACCCAAAAGCAAAACAACTTTGTCTCTCAAGGCATACGCGCCCATCTTGCCTATGCGTAAATCCAGCCTTACGCCTTAGCTAAGAGAAATTGTATCTAAGTATTATGACTGATGTCTTCATACTCTCTGCTAGCTGGGTGTTACCTAAGTTTAGCTGACAGCTAGCAACGAGTTTGTTTCTTTTTTTTTTATACAAACTTCTCTCTAACTAACTGCAAAGCTGACTGGAGTTACGCTCAAAGCTAAAATCAAAAGTTTTAAATCGAGACTCGAAATGTTTAATGTAAAAATTGATATTAGGTTTAGTTATTTGAATGTTTTCTAGTTAGACTACTGGCTGCCGCTAGTATCGAATTATGTTACACATAAAGTAATAATCAAAGCTAAATCTACCAACTAAAGTTGGCTGGCAGCTAAGTATGTAATTAATCAGAGATGAAGATAGTTAGCAAGAAGATATTGTTGGAAGTGAAGAAATCGGACATTAACCTTTCTATTCTTATCCCATATCCAATCTAATATATAAATTCCTTTCCAAACATTTTTTTTTACTCTCCAAAAAAAATGTCCATGTGTCCCAATACTTTTTTGATACACTGTATGTACGATATAAATACGATCGATACCAGTAGTTGTAGTATGTTTATACATTACATATAAAATAAAATTTGCATTGCATTTTGATTCTTTTTGATATTCATTTAACTTTAATTTCAATCGTTTTTTTTTTGTTATCATCATTATCTGCTTTATAATAAGTAATAAGAGTAATAATATAAAAATAAAAAAACACACACATAAAAAAAGTATAAAAATTAAATTTAATGCATTAAAATGCATATAAAATCGTGTTATTTTGGCAGTTCTTGTCAATAAAGATCTTTGTTTTTAAATGTGATCTGCATTTACAAAAAAAAAAAAACAAAAAAACAAAAAAACAAAACAAAGTTAAGAAAAAAGGAAACTAAAAAAACAAACTAAAAATATGTTTTCTTTGTATTTTATTATTATTATTATTATTATTACGATTATGGTTGCCGTTCAAGCTGCGTTTTTAATGTTTGATTGTGTTGTTTTGAGCTGTTAAATTAAAATCGTATATTTAGTATGAGTGTTCGCTTCTCTTATATCATGTACATATACATACATACAGCAAAAAAATTTATTTCATTTTAATGTAAGTTTTTATTTTTATGTTTTCTCATTTCATTTCATTTCATTTTTTCTTTTGATTTTATTTTTCTTTTCTATATATACTATAATATCTCTTATGTGTGTTTTTCAACAAGTCCGAAATAATAATGTAAAATTTGTATGTACATAATATGTACATGTGTGTTTGGAAATGCATTATATTTTTATAGCCCGAAAAACCAAAAAAAAAAAAACAAAAAAACAAAACGATATGAACAATTCACTTGTAAATTTTAAATAAAACATCTGTAAAATGTTTATACTGTAATAATAACTAAAAAGATACCTTAAAAGATACAAGCTACTATACTAATAGAGGTTATTACTTATTTTTTGTTATTATAAAATACTACACATTTATAAAATGGTCCTACATAAAAATAAAAAAAAAAATGCATAACATAACATATTCACATATCATTTAGACATGTGTTGTGTATGTTTGGATGCGTATAAAGCTAACATGTTCTGGAGATACGAAGTATGTATGAAGTACATACATATTTGTATAGAAGAGAATAAAATATTCTATACTATATGTACGTTCATACTTCTTCGTGTGTGTGTGTGTTTGTGTGTAAGATATCTTATATCATCAAAGCTGCTATTATTATTAGTTTATAGCTGTGCAAAAAATTGAAAAAAAAATAAAATAAATAAAATATTAAGCGGACTTGACTATATAATAAGTAATACAAGAGAGGATTTTTACGCAAATTATAACAGATAAAATGACACTTCAATAGGTATATAAATGACAGTCCTTTGGCAATATCGTTTTTGTTTTTTTCTTGTTTGTAATTTTCATTGAAAAAAAAAACTATCATCGGAAAACCAACAATAACAATTTTTATACAAATAGACCTCTGCTACTATATCCAATCGAGATATGTATTTTTATACTACGAGTACCTATAATAAAATAAAATTGAAATTGATTCATACATATATGGATGGATGGGGACACACACACACACATAATACAGCAGAGAACAGATTTATAAAAAAATTTTTTTACGAGTAAGTACTATTATAGTACTACAAAATTAAAATGTGTGTATCTACATATAAATATACAGTTGCGTTCGAAATAATAGCAGCGCTCGCTTCATAAAAAAAATGTTTTTCTTGTTTCCTGATTCCAGTAATAATTAATTGACCGTTACCTATGAAATGTTTGGATCTTTTACTAGTTACAAAAAACCATCGCATGCATTGCATTACATATTTTGGCATTACATCTATTTGGCATCGAATCAACCAAAGACTGATACCTTTGAAATGGTATAGAATTCTAAGTCCACTAAGTCCCAAAGCAAGCATACTCAAGTTAGTTGGTTTAGCCCTGCGGCTAAACTTTTTTTCAAATTCACCCACAAGTATGCTTTAAGACCGCATTAAGATCCGGTGATTGTGCTGGCCTGAGTAATATAAGTAGTTTGTTGTTGTTGTTGTTTGTTAGGGGGGAGGTATGAAGCGAGAGCACTCAGACATAACGCTGTCCATTGTACTTGAAGCCCCCGTCTAGTCAAACTTCTTCGTTGCTCTTAGATAACGAAGGAGTTCCATTAGACTTTCAGGCCCAATTTGTTCGGGTCTAATGACATCAGTGCCAAAAATGCGCATTCTAATAGAAGAGAAGGCCTTGCACTCATACAAGAAGTGTTCCGTGGTATCCTCCTCCTCTCCACAAGAAGCACACAGTGCATCACTTATGATTCCTATGGTAGCGAGATACTTTCCACAGGAATTATGCCCTATAAGAGGGTTGACCATAGCTCTGCAGTCTTTCCTTTCCTAATATAAGTAGTATATTACCATTGTTTTCATTAAACCAAATTTTTGTTTTCCTCAATGTATGCTTTGGATCATTGTCTTGTTGGTAAATCCATATTTTAGTGGCATTTCGTCCTCATCATATGGAAGCATCCTCTTCTTGTATAGAATTTCATTATATTTTATCTGCTGTAATCTTATTTCCATTCTTAGAAATAGGACATCACATCTTGATTAAAAAAAAAAAGCAGTCTCAGACCATAAATAGTCCAACTTCCACATGTTTCACAATTTTACTGGTACATTTTTGTGATCGAACTTATACTTTTTTTTGGTCAAAATAACTCAATCTTTGTCTCGTCAGAACATAAAATTTTACGCCATTTAGACGACGGCCAAATCATTTTTCAATCAAGGAAAACATTTTTTTTTGTATGGAGCGCTGCTATTTTTTCGAACGCAACTGTAAGATGCGATATATTTATAATAAAAGATTTGAGAATATTTTTATATCTAGCTATAATACTTGCGCGTATTCATATACTAATACTGCTAATACTAATACTTGTAATCGTATGCTAAGAAAAATATATACTTAAATAAATAAATAGTATAAAAACAAAAATTGGAGATTCATTATAAACGTATCACAAATCTGGACAGACATTTGTTTATCAAAAAAAAAAAAAGCAAAATAAATAAAATAAATAAATCCATTTACGATATAGTATTATAATACTACACTATATCCCCTTTATAGATAGATATGTATCTGGATTTATGTGACGTATGTGTGTACGTTTTTTTTTTGCCGAACTTTTAATGCAAAAATCAGAATCAAAAATACTATATTTATATACACGATCTATACTAGAATATATGTAAAAAATTTATTTAGATGCTTTGTAAATTGTGTTTTTGTAGCACGTACCTATTATCATTATATGCATATATGTATGTACCTATACTCTTTCTTACGTTTATGTAAGAAGGTAACAGGTAACTTGTTGGCTGACTGTTACCGATCATCGCGATATTCCAATTAATTGATATAATCCTCCACTTCACTTCACTATTACTATATATATTATATATTCATAATAATACAATTCACACACATATACACACATACATAGGTACATTATTTTAAATATATATAAAAAAAATTTTATCTGATCGATTTTTTTCTCAGCGAAAAAAAATCGAATATCACATAGCTAGTCACAGTCACAGCAAAACACAATATGTAGTAGGTAATATCACCACATAATCACACGCATAATACAAAAATTATACTTTTATGCACATATGTAGATATATCTATTTATTGCATGTATTATTAATGTATGTATGTATATGATCCCCTACATATCTGTCTGTCCGTTTGTATGTATGTATGTATAAAATGTGAATATGATCGTATATAAGATGTGATTATTTGTTGGTGATCTGATCATTTTTATTTTTTTTTGTTTTTTTTTTTTTGAATTTTGTAAAATTTCACATTAATAATTGGCAACAAATTTTATAGAATGTGAATGAGTACCCTCTACCTATACATATAGGTACATAATATGTACTACATAATATCTAGAGATGATGCGTGCGCGCTAACACATTGATTTTGCTATACTCTATACGTATATCCATTACATTATACCACTCTTGTCTTAACTTTTTTTTCATTGGATATTTGCGGATATTTTTGTTTGAAGTTTTTTCATCATTTGATTTTATTTATATAATTTTTTTTTTTTTTTGTGGTTGTTATTTTGATTCAATTTTAAATTGACAATTACATATGTTACATGTGTTCAAAATACATACGAGTATGTAATGTCTGTTAAACCGCAATTCAAAAAAGACATAATTTTCAAAAGACATTAGGTTCTAAATGTAGATACATACAAATAGCTAACAATGTGAGCATAATCATCGAACATTGGAGATGTATGTGGTTGGGATCTTGAAGGATAATTAGTATAGAAATTAATTTTTTCAGGATTTTTGTTTTTGCTAGCTTGTCAAATATGTTACAGATACCTTTTAACATTTATTATTTTGACATTTTAATAATTTCAGGATTTAGTAAATTCTTTAATACAATGTGGTCGTGATTTTGTATCGGATACAGTGTTGAAACATTATAAGAAAATCATCCAAATTTTCTGTAGATATTAAGTATTAAGACGGGAAGCTATAGAATAATTTAATAATTTTCATTCTAAGTTATATGGTTATCTTTAAAATGTTTCATTTTTACTTCGTCGGCATGAGATCAAGTTAAATATGGTTTGCCGCAAAATATGAGGTAGACGATCATGATGGATGAGTTGTACGAATCTTGACTAAAATTGACAATAATATTTTCAGTAAGTGAATACTTGACTTTATGCTATGAGATGGAACGCAGAATTAGATGAGCTAATCAATGGTGAAAATATAGTTCGTTTCATAGAGTCGCAGATATTGAGATGGGCAGGTCAGGTCAACAGAATGTCTGAAGGAAGGAAGCCAAAGACTATAACAGAAGCCAAAATCGATAGAGTAAGAGGACAGGGAAGATCAAGACTTAGATGGGAAGACAGCATAGAAGCGGATGCGAGAGCCATGGGAGTAAGAGCATGGAAAAGCTGGAGAGACTTGGTTGTGAAGCTAAAAGGAAGAAGAAAAAGAATACTTGACGCTTTGCAAGCTAATTTAAATTAAAAATTAAGGAGATGGAAGCAACAGCAGCCCTTTACTCCGTACATGACGATAATAAAGTGTGAGTTAACATTCAATACAAGAAACCAAAAAAACCGAAATGAGAGCGCAAACAGAAGAGTGCTCTCCGGCTGAATGGAGTTGGTAGAGACTTTAACAAAACAGTTGTGCAGACGGCTTTAATTTACAGGTTTGTAGGTTATTTTGTTCCGTTTGCTAAGTTGTTATTGGAAATTTAAAAGTACAATAAAAAGTGTGTTTCCCAATATTTGGCTTCTTGGGAATAGCTAACCATTCCCCATCCTCCGAATTCATCAAACCCAACTCTGTGTGACTTTTTGGCCACAAGACGATATCAAAGTTGAAGAGTTCCAGAGATGCTTCAAACAATAGGAAAAAAAGTCTTGACAAGTGCATCGCATCTAATGAAGAGTACTTTGAAGATGACTGAAGGAATTTTGTAAAAAAGTTAATAAATAAAGTTTTTCTTTATTTTTGGTGCCCTTCATATTTATATCTGCACCGATAGGTTAATTTCTATACTAATAAAAGAAAAACAAATTTCTTTTAACCTCAAAAGTGAAATACTAAGCAAAAGAAAAAAAAAACTCACATATACACAGAATTTGTTATTGAATAAAGATTATTAAGTCACTTAATTTAGATGCATGTAAAGTTCCATTTAATGTAGGTACGAATAAGAACATACATACACTTTGTATTTTATGATGCGGTAAATGAATATAACATAATATTCTATATCTATCGTAATTGTCAAATCATATAATATATAAATCAACTGTACATTAAAAGCTATCAAAATGCAGTTGTACAAATTTTTGTTTTTTTTTTCTTGAAATTCTGCAGGTATTCGTATTAAATTATAAACATGTGTTTACGTACATACATATTTATGTATGTAGATATATGTATTTTTTTTAATTCGAAACTAATAAATTATGAATTACCAACTAACAACAAACAGATCATCACACAATCGAAACGAATATAAGAACACATATACGAGTACCAATTTGTATTTGTAACTACTGTCAGAAAAGTATCGGGAATTTGTAATTTATAAATGCTGTGCTAAAGATGTTTAAACAATATTTTGTCCACAACTTAATGTTACTGTATTATAGATTGCTATATCAAAAATGGGCATGATCCATCCCCATCGGTTTGGCTAAACCAGGTGTTCAA
The DNA here is from genome assembly GCA_951394055.1 of Villa cingulata. Lineage (NCBI taxonomy): Eukaryota > Metazoa > Arthropoda > Insecta > Diptera > Bombyliidae > Villa > Villa cingulata. Next base: position 35,796,267 of record OX596022.1, read on the forward strand.
ATCAAGCCACTTCTATAGTGTATCATGGGATTGTTATAATTATTACAAATTGTTGAACAAATAATAAATTTTCGTTTGCTGAATGCCCCTCAAATGAATAAATGTTAGAAAAGACCTGTGGTGTGAATATCAGTCAAATCAAAGACGGGTGCTTATTAGTGATGCAAAACATTTAAGTATAGAATGGAAAGATTGTCAACGACATTTAATCTCTACAACCAACTACAACTGATAAAACCATCAAAATAAAGCGTGAAGAAATCTATGCTCAGTAACCACCAATTAAGACTTAAACAGAAAGCTCATAACTTTAACATCTTTCACCACCAGTTTGCTTCTTCGATTTTGATCGATATTTTGGACATGAGACGCTTGCACGGCTGGTTCTGAAAGTTACCGCGCGATTCAAGTGACAACGAGACATGAATCTACGAGTTGGGCATGTAAACTAATCAAACATCTTCAGAATGACGTTTCATTAGCAAACCTGTAAATAAAGCAAAACCAAAATTGTTGAGAGGAGCTGTAAACACAAAATCAACAGCTCTAAACAAACTAGTTGACAGATTTCTTTCATATTTTGTATAGTAATCGAGTACATGATGCCACTAAGTAAAATCGTAAAATGGATCTAATTTGATTTAAAAATTCCTAAAGCACAGCATTTTTAAATTATAAATTCCCTATACTTTTCTAACAGAGTAGTACACATGTATGAGTATGAGGTAGATATATACAGTGTGTATTTGTATATATGTACGTAACGTGATATATATACAGTTATAAGTTATTGTTGTATATATAAATGTACATACATTTGTAGTCATATACCTGGGTCTATCTATACCTATGAATGACTCTATGTGTGTATCTCAGCTCAGATAATATGTGCATATTTATAATATGGAACAGGGGGGGGCTATGTTATATGGTATGGTAATATGGTATGATGATGACGGTTTTAAAATTCGATAATGGGCATACCAAAAATACAATACAATAGCTCACATAAGTGTATATAAATAGATACATACATATATATTCATTCGTATATAATGTAGATACATTTGAAATTACAACGATTAATTTATTATAATTTATCTCCTACATATACAAATATACATACTCGTACATTTAAATCTATATATGCATGCATATGTAAGTATGTACATATGTATATTGTGTGCATTTTAGTGTACATATATAAATTTAAAATGAATGTAGAACTGACTATCTATCAATTGATATGAATGTGTACAGTACTTTTATGTACATACATACGGATATGCATGCGCATATATCGCATACATAAAGTATGTGAAAATTGCAAAAAAACTTATTTATTGTATTTAAGTTTTTTTTTTTACCAGAAAAAAAGTATCTTTTTTTTTACCAGAAAAAAGTATCTTTTTTTACCAGAAAAAAAGTATCTTTTTTTTTTTGGTTAAAAAATTTTTTTTTCGTTCACTATCTCGAATACCTTATCAGTAGTGTATGGATGATAAAAAAAATTTTTTTAAAAGGTAGAGAAAATATTTGTGAATGTGTGTACGTAAATTACTCTATAGATACAGTTACAGATATTCAAATGTGTATGCAAAAAATAATAGTAATAATAATAAAAATACAGACACACAAAAAGCAATAATAAATAAAACTTTTACAAAAGAAAAATTAAATAATTTTTTTTAAATAAATTAAGAGCAAAACAGTGAAAAAACAAAAACATAAGTCATTAAAAAATATAAATTTTTTTCCATTGATTTTAGTTATGAGTGCCGGTACAATATTTCATGGATGAATTCAACCATACACATGCTAACCAGAACCACTGCTACTACTACTACAACTATCATACATAACGTGTAGATACCCTATTCCCTATCCTGTATGATGAGACCGTCTCAAATAATAATCAAAAAAAAAAAAAAAAATTAAATATTTTTTATACAATGAAAACCGATATAAAGTTGATAACGATGATGATGATGATCTGCATCTGCAACTGTATATCAGTATCATCATCGGTATATATAAGTAAATATATTATTTATACTGCTGCCACAATAATAATGCCAATTGGCACAGGCAGCCACCACAGGCAGGCAGTGAGACAGGCAAATATAATATCATCAATATCTCCAATACCCGGCCGGTCAATATATCTTAAATACCTAGTACAGTGTGTATCATTATTATTCGATCAATAACGCGTATTATATACAAAAAAGTAACGAACTGCCACTTCAAAATAATATTTATGGAAAATCACAAAACAAAACAAATTGTAAATCGTAACAAAAAAATAAAACTGTGATATACTAAACAAAACAAAAAAAAAATATTTTTTTTATCAGACATAGGACAGGTATATAATTCAGATATTGGTACTCGTATATCACGTATAGTATAGATACAAAAGTGCATATACTATATATTATGTATGAATTGATTGTGAATTATATTTGTACATCATAAAGGACTAAGTATTTAAAAGAGGATATACTACATACATATAAATGTTCGTTGAAACAGTTGAAGCAAATGCAATGCAATAATGTGCAATCACCTTTCTTTGATATAAAAAATTGGGCCCTATTATGAGTGTCGATAATATCGATTATCGACAAAATTAAGACGAGACGAAGAGACTATGTAAATTTTGTATTATGTAAATCGGTCGCCTCGACAATAAGATATTGCCATATCAAATTTTATTTTCATTCAGTTTTTACCATGTAATTTCTATAAAAGTTGTCAAATATTTCGATATAAAAATTTATAATTCATTGTTTTTTCTCAATTTTGAATAAATGTTTTAATTAATTTTTGTAATTTTTAATAAATATTTGATTAATTTAAATAATTTGTAGCTAAATGCGAAAATATAAAACATATTAATTTAATAATGATTTTTTTGCACAAAAGAAGAGTATTAAAAGATGCGTTCAGGTGTTTTTTTTAAACAGCATTTTTGGTGATTTTTCCTTAATTACCTAATTAAATTACTTAATTAAATTAAACTTAAATAAATTGAGCAGAATAATTGAATACACCTTATATTATATGCAAAGCATACATGAAATGTCAAATTACCATAGACTACTATATGCCTGTCGATTAGTTTTAGCTGATCGACTCAAAATGTCGATATTCTCGCCTCAAATCGACACTCATAATACAAAATTTGTCGAGTCAAGGCGATAGTCGATGACGAGACCATATTATCGGCACTCATAATAGGGCCCATTATTTTATTTTCATTTTGCAATTCAACAACAACAATAAAATCTCTCTAAATACAATCCAATTTATGTATCATTTTCATATATATACATTTATGTAGCCATCTCTATATCCATATACACACATTCTTATGTACTCTCATATAATATATTCTCATATTATATAGATTAACTTTATGGTTAATCAGTAAACAGGACATAACAAACGCTACATAATATACTACTTCCCAACATGTGCACTTACATATCCACACATAATTTCTTACATGCAATATTCATACACATAATGAATAGGTGCTTCTTGTATATGTATACATTATGTTTACAGTATAGACACTTGTAGGTGCATATATATTCTCTGCCGGTGTGTACCTACATGTACCTATTTCGTGTATTTTATTATTGACATCGGATACCTATTATGTACTACAGTATTACAACCCAACAACATAACATAACACAATATAATACACGGAAAAATACACACATATATACATTTTTTGTTTATTTTCCAATAATAAAATAAAATAACGACAACGTTTTGTTTTACAAATTTTTGTACAATTCAAATTTACCGCATCTGAATCTGAATCGCGCCATCTAAATATCTTATTGAAATAAATTGAAGAAGGTAACATATGTATGTATGTACCTAGTTATATATGTAGATACTCAAATATACTCGTATACATATGTATAGTTTTTTGTTTTTCATACGAAAAAAGAAAAAATAAATATAAGACACGACACAACAAAGTTCACAATACGACAGGCCTCATGAAAATAATAATAATAATAATAATAATAAAATGTTTCATGCCGAACGAAACGAATTTTTTTCTTCTGCTGCTGTTGCTAGTGCTAAAGTTGCTAAACTTACAAATCACAATATAAACTTGTACCTATCTACATACATTTATGTACATATGTATATATACAAAGGTAACATACGATTGTAAAGTGTAGTGCCGATATTGGTGCTGAATTCCTGATTTCTTTTATAGCATTTTATTTTTTTTTTTTTGCATTTTATTTTTCTCTACCTTTATATATGTAACTTTCTTCTTTTTTGATTATTTTTTAACATTTCATTTCTTTTTAATTTTTATTTTTTTCGTTTATTTATTTATTTTGTTGCTGTTGTTGTTGTTGTAAGTAGCAAAGGTATATAGAGGGTGCCAAAGCTAATTCACAATTATCACAAAAACTTTATTTCATGATGTACATACACACATGCATATAAAGCGAAATCGTAAAAAATCGCGTCACGCTTTGGGTTTGTGTGTGGCACTTATATGTAGGTAGGTATAGGTATTTTATTCTAACACAGCTGTGTGCTGCACACTATGCAATATAAGATTGTAAATGTACACAAAATGCAATTCAACAAAAATAGTGCGGTAGGCTTACAATATAACACATCACACAGCATTGAAAAATGCGAATTACACTTGAGGCCATTGGGGGGGGACCTCCAATAAACATTGATACATTCGGTATACATATGTACGTACATACGTAACGCATTTATAGTTTTTTCAAGTATGATTTGAGATTTTTATAAGTGGCCTCTCTTTACCGTTTAATCTCTTCCTCCTGTTATCCTTTCTTTTTGTGGATATTAAAAAAAAAAAAGAGTCAAAGAAAACAAATTCTATTTTATGTTCAAATTATGAAGGCAATTTATTTATTTTTTTATTTTTTTCGCCTCTTTTGCCTCCTTATTATATACAACATATATCGATCGGTTTTTCATTTTTCTTCAATTTTTATTCCTTTTTGCAGGAAATTTTCTTTTTTTCTTTTTGTATACTTATTTGTGAGATATTTATTGCTACAGATCGTAACTAGATATACAATATGTATAAATGTATTTTATTGTAACCCTACAGGCACCTCTATATAATGTACATATTTACATGTGTGTGTACCAGCGTACCAGATAAAATGTTTTTTTTTTACATTTACAATATTATTGTGTTGCAGGACGAATATATTATATCTCGTTTGTTTCAATTTTCAGAACATTGCATATTGATATAAATGTACGTATGTAAGTATATTCGAATACAAATTCATTATCATTGTACAAAATCTAAAAGATTCTATTTGTATTTTCATTCGGATTCGGTTCTTATACGAGTATTATATGATATCACTACAAATATATCAAGGAATGAATCGCTTATACGCGAACAACTTACATACATACATATACAGATACATATGGGCTTATATACTATGCTGTATATTATACACACTCGAAAATAAGTAAAAGAAATAATATGAAATCAAAATGCGTTCCCTACTTAATATATTATAATCTTTTGGAGTCGACCTTCATTCCGCATTATTCAAGAATTCTTTATAAATCGGATATTACATCGAGTATTAAGGTACTACTATGCCTATGCCTATGCCTATATGTATACACTATCACGCAAAATTCTTTATATAGGTAGTACATACACGTATTTATGCATATGGATGGATATTGGATACACATGCGATTAATATTGTGTAGATACGATGCATGGAAGTATCATACATAATGCTGGTTACATAAAAAAAAATAAAAAATAAATTTTTAGTTCTTATTATACGCGTTTATTGTACATTTTTAATGCTGTACACATATTTTATGATATTCTACGTAAGTACATTATGCACGTACACTACACATTCATATACAAACAAACATATAATCACGTGGATATTACTTATATGATGACACAGTTGGATGCGTTCTTCTTCCATACCAATAATAATAATAAAAAAAAAACTAAAAAATAAAAATAAAAAATAAAATAAATTTGTTATAAAAATGTTTTTCTGCCGCCAAATAGTCTGCTTTGACTCTAAAAAATATTCATTTCTAATTTATACAAAAAAAAAAAAAAAATAAATCCAGTAGGTAAATGTAGCTAAAGGTGCATCGTCGTAAGTCGTAACATAATTTTTGTATACGAGTAGGTACATAATATGCACAATAATATTCTGTAGATACACTCACATGTGTGAATGTGAATGGAATGAATACGATGGATGCCACGAGAACAGAACAACACTACTATATATTTTACTCATTACATGATTTAATTAAAATTCCAATCCAATGTTACAATGAATTAAACATTTTTCTTCTTCTTATATTTATAACTTACTAATAAAGGAGCAAAATATGCGAATAAATGGGTTTGTTGTGTGCATGTGTGGATTTATGTATATGTAAGTATATTACAGATGTGCGTGAACGAATTTTAACTAGGTCGGATTATCACATTTTTTTTATTTATTTTGTATTTTTTAGTTGAGTTTTAAACACGCGCGAATACATAAAATGTAAAGGTAGTTCTGAATCTGAATGTAGTAGAACCTAAGAATGGAATCCACAAAGTAGCTGAAGCTGAAGTGGTAGACACCGACGACGAAACGAAGGATAGCTGATGGAGAGTATGTAGTTGTGTAAAATGCCCAAAAAATGAGAAAAAAATTTTGACAGAAATCAAGAGAAAGTAAGATGGCTGAGATTTGTGGAGATGATGTGCTCCCAAGAGAGAGAGAGTAAAAGCGAAAACAAAAATGTATGTCGCTCCGAACTCCGAAGCATAAAAAATTATCCAGAATTAACCTAAAAATGGACAGAAATAAAGAGAAAGTAAGATGGCTGAGATTTGTGGAGATGATGTGCTCCCAAGAGAGAGAGAGTAAAAGCGAAAACAAAAATGTATGTCGCTCCGAACTCCGAAGCATAAAAAATTATCCAGAATTAACCTAAAAATGGACAGAAATAAAGAGAAAGTAAGATGGCTGAGATTTGTGGAGATGATGTGCACCCAAGAGAGGGTAAAAGCGAAAAAAAAAAATGTGTGTCCGAACTCCGAATTAACATAAAAAAAAGTATAGCTACTGCAGAAACTTGTGAGTTTGGACTTACACAACAATTATGCAATTTTCGTCAGGGGTATACAAATATATTTATATCACTAATAATTCCATTCTTCCTTATTCTATATTTTTTATTATCTATCATCAATATTACTCAATAAATGTGAGTATTTAATTTTTTAATTTTAATTTTTTTTAGTGCTTAAATTTAATTTTAATTTTCTTACATACCTCTTTCAACAGTCATTTCATCGACACTTTCTTGGCAATCACCTGAAAATAAATTTTAAAAAGAAAAAACAATCAAATTACAATCAAATTATTTTCATTATGATCAAATGCTTATTAGAGAATAAATTCATAATTTATTAATTTTCAAAATAACGAAAATTAAAATTTGCGAAGATCATTCTGTATAACTATACCGAATTTTTGTACAGCGAACCAGAAACAGAATCATGCAACCATAATCATGACAACACCAAGCCATTCTAATTAGAAGTTGCAATCAAAACATAATGAGAATATATTTTTTTTTTACAGTGATTTTGTAAAATTGTTTTTTTCTAAAAACGGATGTGTATATAACATTAATTCTCTATCCTTATTCACGGCCTCGAGATTTGGCGTTCGCTTTTTGTGAACCATTTCAATCTATAAAAGAACTAGGTATATTATGGATGCATACATGATGATAGTAAAATGTCTTCATGAAATCACTTCGATGAAAGCTATGACTCACATATGGAGTTGTGTGGTGGGTGCTAAATGGAAGAGAAAGAAAAGGAAGAAGAAGATGAAGAGAACGTATATTTCGGAGTATTGTGATCACATTATGATGATTATAGTCTTTTTAAACTTTTGTGTGTGGCATATATATGATTATCAGATGCAGATCAGTCGGTGTAAAAGTGTACTTGCTTATGTATAGATACATTTAGCTACCATATACCATCTACTACCATATTATCATCACATACCACTAATCGTTATTCTTTCTCTATACAATATTTTTTTCTTTATCCTTCTACAAGAGTTATAGATGGTTAATAGTGTATTTTTCTTCCTTTTATAAAATTGTGAATACATGTATACATATATATATATATTTTCCAGTTTTATATTCATACAATCTTTAATACTTTTCTTTATTATTATTTTTTTTTTTATTTTTGACGTCCTCATTGTTATAGTCATCGTTATCATCGTCATCACATATGTATGTATATACAATTATATTTTTTATATTTTTTTTGTACATATACATACACATATCTTTATCCGATAATATTTTTTCTATATAGTTATATTATTCTCTTTTATTTCATATAAACTTATATAATAGAATAGCTACATATGTATATAAGAAGTTAACTTTTGCTGTTTACTTATTATTTGTTTTGGTGGTAGATGATTCTTGAAGGCATAAAAAAAAAAAAAAAAAATTCTTATCAAAAAATAAGAATCTAATCAATATAAATAATCTTTGTTGCTTATATGTATACGTATGTAAATACGAAAATATGAACATTAAATACGTTTACGTACATGGTACATGCATGTACAATGCATGCATATATATATACGAAATAATAAATTCGTAGTAAAAATACTCATATTGCTGCTGCCCTGCCAGCCAGCCAGAAACCCAGAGTTATTATAGTTAGCTAGCTAACTAAACTAAACGTTATCTATACCAAAAAATCATTATAAAGTTCATTCTGATTCCGATATTATATACCAAACAGCAGTTCCAGTTAGTTACCCAGTCAGTCAGCCAGCACCCGATATACGATGACACGTTTCAATAATTTAATTTTATATACATATATATATTTTTTTGCTGTTCTATAGGTATTGTTGTATTGTGTGTGTGTGTGTGTGTGTGTGTACGTATGCCTAATTTACCATTACGAATATGTGTACGTATACTTGAAAAGTTACTGTACTTATATTTTTATTTTATTATTTATGTTGATTTCGATTTATAATCATCACCCTTTCTCAACCCCAATATTTACAGGATTAATATAATTACATATGTGTATGTAACGAGTATATACATTATTTTTTGTAATTATTGGTCTGTATAATATCTTATATTTTGCCTAATTTTAATCCTACCACCATTAATGCATACTAATCTCACGCATTATACATACTCTGTTACAAAATTAAATAAAAATTAATGAATAATTTATGTTCCTTTTTTTTTTGTCAATTACCTACTCAAAAATTAGTTTTAAGTTAAATATTAATTACATAAGGATGAGATATGATGAGCCATTTTATTTGAATATGGTGTATGTACATTTTTATGTGTATGTGAATATATTTTTAAGGATATGTATTCATTAACTTGACCAAAAGAATATTCCTGATCAAATCACAAGCCAGAAGACTAGTAGAACGCCCAAGACTGAGATGGTGGGCAAACGTGGAAGCAGACCTCAGAAAACTGAGTTGCAGTCGGTGTTGGAGGCAGAAAGCTTCTAATCTAATAGGGTTGAGTGGAGGAGAAGTTTGACTGAGGCCAGAGTCCTCAATTGGCTGTAGCGCCATAAAAGAAGAAGTAAAATTTTCAAAGATTCATATCTGCCTATGAATGTACCATGAAGAGTAATGACTTAATGACCAAATCAATTAGTGACTTATTCTGTGTTGTCATCTTTTTCTAATTATTTTTTTTTTGAAAATGACCAAAAATATTGTATAGGATTTAAGTCGGGGCTTTGTGACGGAATTTCCATCTTCTTCTTGTTTATCATGGCACTACAACTTTAGGTGAGCCAAGGCTTTCCCAGAAGTGATTTATAGATTTATCACTGTCATCATGTGTTCACCTATATAGTTGAATGTGGATTGCAAACCTGGTAGAGAAGCAAGCTCTTTTACATGATACTAGGTCTTAGACTTTAGATAGACTGATCTAATAATATTTGATTTATTTTTCTTTAGCAACTCAACTACACTCGAAACAGTATTTCTAAACTCTTTTTTCTAGCAATCTAGCTAGCCCTGGGCCCTGGCACTCATTCAAAGTTGAGTGAGCTTTGTGGGTAATGAAAATTGAAAATGGGTATAACGAAAAGTGTCCAGAGTTTCCATCACATAACAGAGCAATTAAGTTTCTTTCTTTTATGTATGTGGTAAAGTAACTAAAGGTATTGTACATGAGTCTGATTACGTTTTCAACTTATGAAGAATTATGAAAATATTTTGATCGCTACTGTATTGTTTATGATAATCTATCCCCATGCATCCAAAACACAATCATATCATATATCTACATATTCCATAGTAGTATATGTGATAAATTTTGATATTAATTTTCGATTGTATATAGTACATACCTACATATACGTATGAATAGTATAATTGATACAGGAAAAACAACAATGACTATTTCCAAAAATATTCATTTTTCACTTACGAATATGCATTATCATTTGTATTCATTAAATATAAGATAGACCTACAGTAAAGATACACACAGTGACTGAAAAAATTGTATTAAACCTCTATGGGGATGTATAGCACTTTCAAAATTTATTAAGCTGAATAGACTTTGTTGGGCAGGACATGTAGTGCGTATTCCTGTTGCAAGAGTTCCTATAGAAGACTAATTGAAACGAAGATCGAGGGACAGCGTCCAATCGGAGGACCAAGAAGAAGATGGATAGACGCGGAAGGTGGAAGGGAGGACGCGGAAAACATGCTCCAGATAAGAAGCTGGAAAGCATGTGCAAAAAATAGAGAAGATTGGAGGCAAACACTGCAGGAGGCCAAGGCTCGATTTGGGCTGTAGCGCCATTGAAAGAAGAAGAAGAAGAAGAACGGCAAATAGATAACTCAAAATTTATGTACATGATACCGTTGGTAACCGTCCACAGAAACTTTCACCAAGATCCCAAAGAATAATGCAGATATCCTAATCTCAACGGGCAGCTGTCAAAATATGCTACAGAGACCAACAGAGGTGAAAAGTTTTTTGAGTCACTGTACATATGTATATATGTACATAAAATGTACTTATGTTCATTTGATTTCATACAAAAGATTACTTTTACAAATTTTTATATTTATCTATAGACATTCTATATTTATACTGTACTCTGTCTGTATATAAGTGCATATGTATTTACATACTCTATCCATTCTAATTTTGTTTTTTAATTCAAAATTAAAATTATTATATTATTTACATACTGCATGTACATACTACTGGTACTGGTATTGGTACTGCTGCACACTTAGGAGTAACTCTAAAAATACGAATGCATATAGGTATAAAAATATAAGTATATACACAAAAGTACAAACATTATTCATAAGTATTTTACTACGAGAATATATAGTATGGATATGAGTACTCGTATAGAGTAGATTATTATCATTTTCATTTCAATTTAATTCTTTTCTTTATACATACGAGACGAGTATACTTTTATCAAATTCGATTATCATTCATAATCACTTTCATTATAATAATGATGAAACGAAAGAAACTTTATCCATAAACGAACCATAGTATGGATGGACAAAAATAAAATAAAAAGGAAAAAAAAACAATGTACGTAACATGTATGTACCTACTACCTATACGATAAGTATATTTATGTGTGTAGTGTATACAAGAAATAAACAAACAATCTGAAAGCACATTTTTATATTAAAAAAGAAAAGAAAACATGCAAGAAGCAAGAAGAAAATACAACAAAAACATTAATTCAAAGATATAAAATCAAAATAATTTTAACAAATCCAATTTATCTATTTTACTAATCATAATATGGATACTCAAACTTATACGAGTATGAACATATACATTGTACATTGTAAATGTATTTTATTCGTATGCATACAGTACAGAATATACTTTACGAATTTATATACATACTCGTACATAGGTAGGTTTGTATATTTATAATACTGTTGACACACTGCAGAGATAAACCATGGTTATCTCAAATGGGTGACACATTTAAATTGTGGTGAATTAGTTTATGTATTCATACGACACCTGTCGAGATATGTAAATTCAAACACTAAGGCCGTTTTCACACACAGCGGTTTTTGCCGGACGAAAACCGCTTCTAAAATTGCGATCCGTCAATAGCTTTTACACACGACGATATAAACCGCGTATGAATGAATGTTCAAACAAAGTATGCTGAGAACAAATTCACAAATTTCATTTTCATTCAAACCTTCTATAATATCTGTTCATATCTTCTTTTTCACACACACTGTTTGAAGCAGCTGTCAAACACGTTTGTTGGTTGAAGATTACTGGCAGTAACACTGAAAATTTTCTTATCGTACGCGAATCAAACTAAACCGTCATACTAAGTTGAGGGATGTTTGATTAAAAAGCGGATCCGCTGCTAGATGCGGCATGCCGCTACCGGTTCCGTCGTGTGTGAAAACTCTAATTCTTTTTCATCTAGTCAGCATGTTAGTCGAAATTTGGTTTGACAGTTTGTTTAAATATAATATAAAAGAAAAAAAATAACACAAACGTCAAAGATAGCTGAGTTCTAGAAACTCGGTTAACTTAACCGAGTTCTGAAAGTCTGTTATGACAAAGATAAACCAGAAAACTGAGATAATCATGGTTTATCTCTGCAGTGTGTCAATAGTATAATGCATTATATTTATTAGCTTTTGTACTACATTATGTATACGTATACATCATGTGCATTAACATATATGTATACATAATGAAAGTATGAACAATACATAATATGTACGTAAGTATATGCATGCACATACATGTATATAGGATATATGAACCATATATGGATAGAGTGTATAGATAGTAAGAATGTCTGTGAAATTGTAGTTGTAGTTTTGGTACTCGTATATTAGTATATATGTACCATAGTAATAGAAAATATGTGCGGTAATAGATTTCAGATAATTATTGTTTGAAGTCAACTGATTTTTTTTTTTTCAATCAGTTTTATCTATTATTATAATATAAAATTTTATCATAAATATTAATCAGTTAGTATATATTACAAAAAAAAAAAAAAAAAAAAATTTATCTAGTATGTGTAGTACATTATATGTATGTGCATGTAAAGGATAATAATAATGACTGTTGAGTGATAAAGAACACCTAGTTAATAATAATAATAATATTCGAATCGAATAACTCATATATACGAGTACATACATACGAGTAGTCGAGTACATATAAGGTAGACTCGTATCTGTAGGTCTAGGTGTCAATTTTAGAACATATGTATAATATACAATCAGGGTAAGTTTCAAAACGTCAAAAATTATATTGTAGATGATACTATGATATTATTATTAAGCTGAAGGCCCAATGTAGAACTTTTCAAACTTTTCATACATACATATACTTTGCTGCATATAGAATTGCTTTTGTACTGACCAATGTATACGGATTACAAAAATTTCAGCCATAGCTAGGGTGGTATTCACCAACATGGATATATTCGTCGGATATATTTTAGTCGGATACAATTTCAGCTTATTCATCAACCTACATAGATAAAATTTGTCTTCGAACTTCGCCAAACATGTTCAAACATGTTAGCTGATTGTATTTTTGTATAACAAGATGAAAAAGAGGTTATGGAATATGGATGTGATGATTATATATGTGAGTGCTGCACTGTTACTGTTAATAACAAAGTTATGTTCGAACGATATTTATAATACCACTCTGAGGTCATCTTAAAAATATCCGAGAAGTGTTTTATCCAGGTTGATAAATATAATACTTTATCTCAGATGAAAGATTATCTATGTTGGTGAATACCAGCCTTAGTATTCTGTACATACATATATTGTAGGAATATAATAAAAATGTTTTTGGAGTGAAAAAAAAATATTTTAAAATTATTAATGACTATGTTCAATTTTTCACAGTAAATTGTCATACTTTTGCCCCTGTAAGTGATACGGTAATAATACTATAATTTCGATTAACAGCTTATACAAATTTACATACTGATCTTTACATACTGATCCTGAACATTAACCGCGTATATCTTGGTGTACCAAACTGATTTTCTTTTTCGATGTCTGGAAGATGTAATGTTATGAATAATTTTTCATGGTCCAAATCGAATCTGAACCTCCTGCACAACAAAGACAACTTCATTCAGAACTATCGGTTGCGATCCATTCGCAATTATTAATATTCAATAATAATTCTCGGGTATCTTTTCTCACTTAATCTTCCTCTCAGTTAAATACCATATCCGCTGGTTCAATGTTAAGTATATATTTTTATTGGAATTATATAGCATCATCCAAAACTATGTAATTTTGGTCTGTATTTAGTTTAGGGAAGAACGAAAATTTTTTAGGTCTTCACAATCGACCGATCGATCAATTTATTTAAAATTTGACTTTATGGAGTAGATATTACACACTGTTTGCATTAACCCTTAAAACCTCTGGGAGAGAGAGAGAGAGATTCTTTCGGAAGTTTTGCTTAAAGTCAAATTTTTTGGTAATCGGATTGTGTTGTTTGTCAGTTGTCGATTATCGATTTGTTGATTTCTACACTTCTGTTAATTTTTGTATTTTGGTACTTCGATATTGAATACATATAAGTATGATCAGAATGAGTTTGATCAAACCAAAATTATAGTTTGAATGCAACCAGGTATTATACACGTTAACGTTTATTATGCATCACGATAACGATATTATGCATCAAAGAAGATATTTAAAATTGTTTGGAAATCACCCTTCTTATACATTCAACTTGTGTGCAATATAATATACTCGTATACTTTCGTAAATATTTAGAATCATTTCAAACATTTCTACGAGCATTAGGTATTTATATTGTATCTGAGATTTAATTCTTCTTCTTCTTCTTCTTCTTCTTCTTCTTCTTCACTTTACTACATGAAAATTAGTAAAAATTTGTTTGTTGCAAAATTTTTGTACTGCACATTATGTAGTGATTTATTTATTTTTTGATCGATGTTGTAGTTAATTTTAAATCATGTTAAACTTTTAAACTGTGTACGTACATATATCCTTTACAAGAGCATGTACTTACATATAGTTTCCTTTTAAATTTGATCATAAATAAGAATGATGAAACTTTTTTTTTTTATTCCAATATTACTTATGCATTATTATTATTATCATTATTATTTAGTATTTTTATTAAATAATAATATCTAGATACATATTTTCACATATAAACACATCGATATACATTTATGTACTCGTACATTATATAAATATGTATTCGAAAATAATATATATAAAAGAAAAAAATTATTATAAGAATCAACGTACATATGTACATAATATATCATTTCCATACATATACATATATATATATATTTGACGCCCCCTTTTTTATTTTTGTTAAATACATTTTTATTTAGTTATAGGAAATTTGATATATATCTTTGAATAAAAAAAAATACATATTAAATATAAAATTATTATTTTTTTTTTTTTTGTATTCGTATTAATGTGTGTATGTCTGAATGTGGGGATACATATACGTACATTTTATTTATACTCAAAACATTTATATCTTTTATATATAGATAAACATAAGAAAAAAAAATCATTTATTTTTTTTATCCATATTACATCTATGTATATGCAGGATATACATAAATAATTCGGATGAATATATGTACAAATATATATAGATAACCATCCATATACAAATACAAATACATACATCCATACATACATACATATTCGTCGTATGTATATGATGAATAATAAAAACAGATAAAAATCTTTTATTCAGCTGACGTTGTTATATTCTTTGGTTTTGTATACTACAGTACTACTACTCGTATATAGTATGATATTATGATATGATTTTAACGAAGCGAAATGTTTTGCTTCTACAATCTACATAAGTACATATGTATATGTATATACTACGTGTACATGAATATATAATGAATGTATGAATACAATTTATACAAAATTTTTGGATCATCCCATAAGTAATGCAGATTTTTTTTTACAAGAAGTTTAAAAGTTAATAAAAACATTTTTTTTTTCAATTTTTAATCGAGAATGTACATACATATTTTCCTTAATTTTCTGTAACATTTCTCCATCTTTTCTCCAATTTTAGTATTCCACTTGCATAAAAACTTTTTAGGTTTGACTGAAAAAATGTATTAAGGTCGCCTCCGACCTCGTGTGTTGAAGATACCACGTTTCTGTCTAGATGATTCTGATGCAGAATTCAGAATATGTGATAATCTATCGAGTAAAGAATCCATTTTTTATCTCCTGTCACAATTCTGTTTAAAAATGGTTTATGTTTTAGTCTTGATGAAGGACTCATGCACGTTAAGACTCGTGCTTGAGAATTGACAACTGAAAATTAGTCTTGATGAAGGACTCATGCACGTTAAGACTCGTGCTTGAGAATTGACAACTGAAAATTCATGTGGTACACCCACTGCCCGTACTTAGACATATACCTTTCCAATATTTTTCAAGGTGACAGTGGATGGTGGAGTGGGTGGATCCGAGCGTCTCCGCTAACTCCTCAACAACCCAACGTTCGGATTTTTCTCAACTTTTAGCCAAAGTTGGTCTTCATCAAACCCAAATGGTCTCCCAGATCATGGCGCATTTATAAGGCTAAAATTCTCTAACCGAAATTCTGGGAATCATCTCTGCACTTGGCTTTCACTTATGGTTGGACATCACAAATGTTTTTAGCTGCTCTTGTTGCGTTGTTGCAATTTTTAAATTCGTAGATCATAATATCTCGAATATGCTCTTTGGTCACTTCCATTTTGAGAACTATAAAATTTATTCCTCTAACTCACACTGGACACTTGAAAAATTAGAATAAGAATAAGGATATACTATAGATAATTCTTCGCTGTTTATAGATATTGGCGGAAAAATCCTTTCAAATAGTTATTTGTATACCTGAACATGATCTTATGGAAAAATATGTATTACTTATGGGATGACCCAAAACTGTACATATATGCAGATATAAACAGCTACACAAAATAAGAATCATGATATTTAACTGATATGAAATATATGAAATAAATAAGTACAAAATCTGTATACAAACATATGTATGTATGTATGTAAGTATATTGGCCCACTCAATTATACGAGTATATATTATGTATGCACATATCTAAATACAAATGTGTGTTATTCATATACAGGATATAATCTGTTTTTGTTATATTCTATAAATGTTCCTATATACAAGTATGTAAGTATTTATATATGTTAATGTTTCAGTTGTATAGTACTACGTACTACACACCTAATATATTACATATCTACAAGTATCTCATATAAATTTTAAGAAAAACAGGGTATCTATCTGTACATATGTATTTGATAAATAATTTACAGAAAATCCGTAAAGAAAGATCTATTCCAAAAAGTATCCGATCAGTCTTAATATCTTTGCGACTGATGGAATCCTTCAAAGATACATATAAAGGAAGGCACAGTGAATACTTTTGACATAAATCTCATATACATGTTTGTATTCGATCTGTCTTAAGATTTTCACGCTTGTAATAATTTTTCGTCATCCAACTATACTTGGATGGAATCCTTTTAAAGAGACATGAAGGCAAATTGAATATTTTTGGGATAAACCTCATACAAAACATTTTCATTTATTTTTGTTTATGGCCATCAAAGAATTTAAAATATACTCGATTAATGAAAAGACAGACATTATCCTGGACATTAAAGACAAGTAAAAATTCTATAAATTCCATTTAATCCACTGCAATCATAAAATCTAATAATGAGTAGTAAAGTGCATTCAATAACAAATTTACAGAAATGAAATCTCTAACTTCTTCAATTAGTATTCTTTTTTCTCATCCTACCTCCAACTGATATGATGTTGTTAATTCTTGGGGGAAACAGGATAATCAACTTCTGTGGAAGCTAAGGGAACGAAATCGATGAGGATCCAGTCCCTCAAGTCCGGGAATTATGCTATAGGCTGACAACCTTTACACGTTAAACAATAATTATTGTTCAGGAACGTCCAGAACGACATCGGATTGGGTATGATTTACAAGACAAGAACATTGAATCCTAAACGAATTTAATTTTCCAATTAATATTCGAAAATCAGATCATCATCATCATTATCATTTCCTTTACAGTCCTCGTTGAGCATTCACTTGTTCCTTCGCTTTATAGTTTATCCCGCAAAATTTTTTTTCACGTCTTTAGTTTACTTTTATGATTGTCAGTTTTCTTCAATTATTTTTTTTTTTCTGCCAAAAGAATTTTCCACAAAATAACACCCTATTTTCGTTTATAAAATATAATTTATGAACTATATACCCGAATATATCCACAGAATAAGAATGTGCATATACATAATAATATGAATATTCGTACATGAATGCATGCATATAAATATAAATTTATCGCTTGTATACACAGTATATAGAGCTCTTATCACTGATCCACATTCCACAGGCTGTAAGATAGCGTCGTCTCTAAATATGTACATTATAATATGTTGTATTTGAACGATTAGGTATGTATATGTATGCATACATACATGCATATCTCTGTATTTAAAAAAAAAATATAATAAAATATGAAAAAAAAAATTCATAACATTTAAATGATTGTAGATTTTTGATTAAGAATTTTATATTTATTTCAAATAATTTTGCTTATTATTTATTAATTTTTTCTTATTATTTTTCTGTTATTTACTTTACCATATTATAATAGTTTTAATATATTGGAATATAGTATTTTTTTTAATATTTAAATTAGGTCATTTATGCACTCTTATATCTCGTATATAAATGTACACACATTACTGCTGGAACAGAATGTGCAGGCAGTTGTAGTTACGGTTGAAGCATGTACATACCATAGCACGTAGTACTTAGTATATTCTGAAGTGCTGCATGCGTTTTAAAGTAGAGGCTGATTCAAAACTGTCAAATCGAGTGATCAATTAAGTGATTTTGGTAAAATTTGGTAAATTAAAAATTAAAAATTTTGCACATATAAAGTGGCAATGCAGAATGATCAATCATTAAAGTATTGCAGATGCAGTTGTCATATATTAGGGGAGTTTTTTAAGGCGACATGGAAAAGTGCCGTGTACTCGACAGTATTACTTAAATTATAAGAAATTAATTCATAAATTCGATATCAATATTCAAACTTAAAGGTATACATTGTACAATCTAGCCTAGATTACGTGCGAGATTAGATGGTATATTCATTCACAATTCAGCGTAGATTACCGTATGTTATTTCATATTGTATATAGGAAAATATTGGTATTGGTACACAAGTTTAAAATATTATTTTACCCTTATTGCCAGCGTGAGATTAGAAGAAAAACAAACTTCAGAGCGTTCCAAAATCTTAAGCTATAACCTAAGTAGAAGAAGGTAGAAGTAACAAAACGAAACGATACATACGATAGTACTGTGGTACATGGAACTGTCCAAAATAGACGTATTCTTACGTTCGTTCAATTTCGATAAGTTTAAAAGTGTCATATATAGACGAAACGGATCGGTGCCGTAGCGGTCGTACATTTATCGTTTCATACACAATTTTACTCGTTTCGAATCGTTTATATTTAGGGCAAATTGTTAAACTGACGGAACGAGTATTTACGTTTGTTTAATTTCTTTCGTTTGGTCACGTCTATTTAGGGTTTAGCTTTAGTCATTTATATAGTAAAAGCCCAACTATAATCGACATACCTGACATAGCAAACATAAGAAAAAATAACGAATGTTAAAACGTAACATTTGGGTAACTATAATTAACATAGATAACATACTAAACATAAGCAATACGAATTTCACAAAATGAGCTTTTTGCTTATGCTACTTATGTCATGTACGCTCTCGATCGTACTGCTTATGTCGAGCTTATGTTAAACGAATTTTTAACGAATGTCGGCAATGTCAATTTATTATAGTTTAGCTCATTGATTTGGCTGTGTTCGTAGCACGACATATGTCATAGTCTATGTCAGCTATGTCGATTATAGTTGGGCTTTAACTTTTTGTAATTCAAAAATACCGCAGTTAAAGAGAGCATAACTACCAACCACAACTTTTAAGCGTTTAGAAACCACAATGGTATATTAGTTTATTTTTGAATGACTATACAATGAATGACTACAGTAAGGTATTGGAACGCGTTCCTGATCTCAATAATTTCACTCTGGATTAATCTGGGCTGGCCGGAAAAAGGTATAAGCGCTATATATCACATAAAAATTTTTTGAAAAATGTGTGAAAATTCTAATGTGTGGAACGTAATTTGATTCTGAACTAAATTGTAAATGTATCTTAACGTATATATATATACAATACAATTATTATACCATTAACCATATAGATATATACATACAAATAATTCGATAAGAAATAAGAATATAACGAATGAAAACAAAAAATTCATCTTAAAAATTTTTATATATGTAAATAAAATAACGACACAACAAATTATGATTCTCACACACTCACACACATACACACAATAAAATACAATACAAATAATAATAACAATAATAATAATTTTGAATAATCGATTCAAAATATTCATGTTATCTTTTCAAAATAAATAAGAAAAAGATATTTATTTTATTTTATTTTTTTTCGCAAACTAATGAATAAACGTTACATTATATTACGAGTATGTATATGTACACGTATATATGAATGTATATGTATATATGTATGTCTGTACATTTTAAAGCAAACACAAAACAGCAACAGATAAAATAATGTTTTCAAATGTGAATAATGTATGTATATGATATCTGCTGTATAAACATACAGACATACATAGATACATACTCGTACTTCTCGTGCAATATATATACATATAGTAAACATAGAGTACATATTTCATAACTGATATAAATAGATATCTGAACCATTCATTATATTCATTGCTCCTTCTGCTGCTGCTGCTGCTACTACTACTACTACTACCACTGATGTTGATGCTGATCCTGATGCTCTTGTTAATGGTGCTGATGGTGGTGGTAGTGGTGGTGGTGTTGCTGTTGGTGTTGGTATGTTTAATAATGAATACAAACAATACACAATACCAACCATTCATAATATTTCATTATATTCATATATACAAACATATTCGCATACATATTAAATAGATAAATGCTCGTATACTCATATAATGTTATATTCTTCGTTATTTTAATATAATATTTATCTAGAAAATATGATTTTATCATTATCTTCGCGAGTATACACAAAAAATGTTTATAAAATCATACACATATATCGCACACATTCTCTACTATAAACATGAAATATATGTATCCAAACGTGCATATATTCGTTAATATGTATCTACAACACTGATAAATAGTGAAAATATTGTATAGATTCAAGATGAACAATACTATATATTCTATAGTATAAGAGCTATAAGAGTAAAGAAAAGTGAGACAAATAAAAATATGAAAAATAGATAAGAAGTAATATGTATTATCCGAATTATAACTACATTTTCGTAGAATGTTTTTTATTTTTTTTTTTATCTTTTTTCTTTTTTTTTTTTTTATGTTAATTATTTGACTTTTCACAAATTCTTTGTGTATACAGTACACTATACTATATTAGATACAATATTTATATATACTCATTCGTATATGTATATGTATGTATAAAAATTATGAAAGATGCTGCAAGAATTTTCTTATCAGTCTTCCGCACGATCGCTATTACGCCATCACCCATTTAAAATTCACAAGTAAAAAACAAAAAAAAAAAACTTCCATTCATATACCATTCATATAACCATATATATATACTCTATTACACCAAACCCACCCACACGACCCATATTCATTCATTCATTCATCGCCATTCACCCGTCACCCATTCAGTATCAGTTCAGTAGTATAGTCACCCTCTCTCTATATTCATACACACTTTACTATACCAATACTCTTTGCTTTGCTATATTATATAACGCTCGTAGTAGGTAGAACCAGTAGAACGTGTAGACTCGTGGCGTGGTGTATACAAAATACTGAGTGCTGAGTATGTACAGACATTTTTATTATGTATGTATTACCATTCACTACTACTAAAACACAAATATTCGTTTGTATGTTTATGCTACTTTGTGCTGTGGTGTTGGCTGCTACTTTTATACACTCTTACTCTTTAGAAACAGCTTTAGACACTCTTACTCTATAGATTCTATACTCTATTTATATTCATTGTTATTTGTTATTATTATTTTGTGCCAAACCAAACCAAATCAAACCACCCTATACAACTTTCACGACACAATTTCAAATATTCGTTTAAAATTGTTGTAAAATTTTTAAAATTTTTAATATATTTTTTTTTTTTTTGGTAGTGATTCGATGGTTCTGAGTGGAGCTTCATTATCAAATGGTATAGAATAAAAAATTCTTTTTTCTTTTTTTTTTTTTTGGATCACTTTTCTACTATATCACCATCACCATCGTATTTCTTTTTCACACAGCTACTCTACTGATACCTACTGGATTCTTAATTTTCTTCTTCTGTATTTTTTGACTACAAAAACTTAAAACTGATGCTTCTATACTGCTGCTATAGCCATCGCTATTATAATCATTTCTCTCTATATACTCGTATATTCGATTAGGATGTTGATGATGCCATGATACGATATAAGAAGATATATATATCAGCAAACGGGATGCTTCTTTTAAGTTTGGGGTTTTTTTTTTTTTATTTTTATTTTTCACATTCATATCATATAAATAGAGAATGAAAAAAAAAAAAATAAAATAAAGAAACTAACTCTCTTCATCTATTCAAAAGAAGAGAAGAAAACTTCGATTCAAATAAAAAGACTAAAAAAAAAAAATAGTTCAAAAAATGTGAAAAAAAAAAGTTAGGAAAATAATAGAAAATTATATAATAATTTACATTCACATGTACATACATACGATTATATATGTATAATAAAACTCATATGCAATTACACATTATCTAAATGTATATACATATATATAGCTAGATTGTATGCATGTATGTGTAATATAATAGATAAGCATATATTAAAAAGTTTAACATTCATATATCCTGTATGAAATATTTATACTCACATATGAGTACAGATGCATATACGTACATATATATGTCGTCCTCGTATAAAATACATTGCATGTTCATATATCGTTTTTATTTCATATACATACATACATACATATGTATGTGCATATAAATATATTTTTTATTTTATAAAATGAAAGATAGTGAAGCCAAAAATATATTATATCGCATAGAATATCTATAGATAGAAGTGCTGTATAGAGTATTATTAGCAGTATAACACCATAAACACAAATAATATTCATATGCAACTACACATATTTTTAATGTGTGCAAGGATATCTACTATAGTATAATAGAAGCACTCCTATCTATATATATTTCTATAGGGTGGGCCATCTAACGTTTGGAATTTGAATTACCGGTCATTTTAATTTTGACAGATTGGTGGTTTTCAGAAATTAAAAAATGCTGCATTTCTTAATTGCAATGCGTCTAAAACTCAAAATCTGCCTATGCAACTCATCTAAAAGTGAAACTGCAACTAAGTTCTTCACCAAGTCTAAGGCAATCACGCAGTTTTTATTTTACTGATGCATGTACTTAAAGAACAACATAACCTGACATATTTTGTTGTAAATATCGTTAACAATTCACATTATTTATTTTTTTTTCATAATAATTATTCAATTTAGAACTAATCATAAAAATATATAAAGAATTCATTTTTATCTTAATTTCACACGTCACTTTTACTATTGAAATTTGTTTATTTTAATACTGTTAACGTCAAATTTATAAGGTAAGTGCTGTATTTGAAAAGTGTTCAGAAATTTAATCTGTAAAAGTGTTGTCTGCATGCATAAATCTAAAACTGCATTAGTAATAAGTAAGTTATGTGCAAATGTTTCAAGTAAGATTTGAATTTCTGAAAACCCCCATTTAATGACATTCATGCGTTAATATATAAATTTATTTTTATCTTTGACATTTACGAAATGGTATACGCTTTACACTTGAACAAAATTGAGAAATATTAAAAACTTACTTTCAAAGTTGGTGAGAGTCTTCTACACAAACGGTAAGAAATTTAATAAAAAAAATCGAATAATCAGCACCGAAATTATTGTGATGTCAATTGGCTGATCGGAGCTGTGGTTTGACCCCGTTGGAACTTTTTTTTTTTTGTGGGAAAGCCTTAAAGATAAGTGTTACGATAACCACCCATCAGAGACGACGATTGATGCCTTGAAGCACGAAATCGAAGCGATTGGAGTCCAAACAATCGAAAATGTACTGAAAAATTGGATTGATCGGAATGAGTATACTGTTAAGCCAGGCGAGGTCATTTGAAGTTGTGGTGTTTCATTCTTAAATGGAAATGTTTCATTTTTAAAATAAAATCATAGCCGATTCAAATTCCAAACATTAAATGGCCCACCCTGTATATACATTTTCTGATGTACATATATAGATAACT
Source organism: Villa cingulata (assembly GCA_951394055.1). Classification (NCBI taxonomy): domain Eukaryota; kingdom Metazoa; phylum Arthropoda; class Insecta; order Diptera; family Bombyliidae; genus Villa; species Villa cingulata. The sequence continues at coordinate 35,820,950 of OX596022.1, forward strand.
AACTAAATGAAATAGTTTTTGATACTAATATGTTTGTAGTTCGTTCGTCCTTCTCAACGCCTTGTAAAATTGCACATGTTGATTGTGTAGTACGACACGAGACACTAGCTACATATGTATATGTACAATGGTAGATAGTACCTACTATTTGCCAACAAAAATTTAAAACTTCAACACAACAACAATAACAAAAACTATATACGAAATTATATTAGTTTTGCAAACTCCTCCACCAAAATTTTATATAGATTCCATCATCATCATCACCATCCCCCTATGCCAATGTGTATACTAATACATATTTATGCATTGGCATCATATTGGGAGTATGTATACATGCTATGCTATATGCACTATGATATCGTACACCCATCAGGATGGTCCAAATATTATACATATTATAATAGTCTAGTATTTTATAGAAGATAGAATTCAAGTAAAATTCATAAGAAGAAGAAACACTTTTTATGTATGGAAAAGAGCAAAATGTATTATGGAAGAAGCATTATGTTTAACCACCACATGAACACATATACCCTTACCATGATTCACCAAGAATGACTTGTATATCCTTGTACTATATACTTGTGTGACTTATATACACTATTATACTCCTACTGTAATAGTTGCGTTCCTTTTGACCAAGTAGTAGTCATGATCATCTACACCACCTCTTGTATTCGAGTAATTTACTTGACAGTTGCATGGTTAGTTACGTCAAAATTCGCCGTCAGACGTTTTTGTGTTTCAATCGTTAGATATTAAAGAAATATAGGTTAAAGTCTGTAATATTTTCATTACACGTTTCCTTCAATAGGTGGCTTATTATTTTTTAAGGTTATGGATAATCTAAAATCAACAATAAAACAAATTTGAAATACATGACAGCTGAAATTTGAGCACGGCCAACTGTTACTCCAATATTTACATTCTTGCCTTAGAAATGTGTATGCATTGAAATTTGAAGTTATACTTTTTACTTTCAAGTAAAAAAATTGCGTTCCATTTACAATCTACTCCCGAGTACTTATGGGAGTACTTTACTTGATTAAAAGGAACGCAACTAATGTGAGAATTATTATTGTATCTCATATCTACATTATATGTGCGCTATGCATATATCCGTATATACTTGTATTCGTTGAAGTACATTTTTATAGCAGCAAAAAGTATATATCAGGTTCAGTTTTCTAGTTGTATATATCTGTTGTATCAAGAATTATTGTAAATAGCTAATGTTCATCTGGTATATTATATGGGAATTTGTTAAATAGTGAAAATTTTTATCTAAATTTTACACACAATGCAATGATATTTTTTTTTTTATTTTTTTTTTTTTTGAAGAGTTAAAGCTAAGCTAGCTAACTGATACTGATGCTATTCCATGATATTGCTAGTTGATGTGAAATAATCGACTATATACATATATACAAATACAACGACTGTAATACTGATGCAGCAAATAGAGTTCTGTTCTACATTATATAGCTATATACTTAATATTTTGCTTTTTAATATATATTTTTTTCTTGTATTCATTTTAAGTCCTTTTCTAGAATATATTTTATTTTATTTTATTTTGTCCTTTTTTATTTGTCGTTGTATCGTTTTCATTTTCATCACTTTATACATATATACAGAACAGTATATATAGAAGAATCAGAAGATATAAGTCTATGTAGAATTGAATGCACATTATATATGAATGCATATCTTGACTCTTATCCAAAAATCCTTTTTTTAAAAAAAATAAAAAATAAAGTGCAACGTTATAAATGTGTATAGATACGTACATTAATTCTAAGCGAATGATGATAACGACAATAATAACAATAATAATAATAATAATAATGACAACGATGACAACGATGACTATAATATAACGCTACCGCTGATGATGATGAGAGGATGATGCTATATGCAAAGATGCATTACAAATATATACTATAGAATAAAGGAATATACATAATACACTTCTATATATACATACACGTAATGTACTTATATACTTGAAAAAGTTATTAAATGCACTTCATTCTTATTAATGTTCTTTTCATATTATATTGTTGTGTCTCTATATATAGTTAGAGATACATATACATATATACTCGTACGTACTCATTTTTGTAATTTTTAAAACTACCATTTGCCTGTTCATTACTTGACTGAATCCGTTTATTATCTATCTTTCATGCTTGAAGAAGGCTCATCATCATCATCATCGTCATCATCGTCATCAACTCATTGCAATCATCTTTTAAAGATGACGTTTCCTTTATGCTTATTTATTTTTTTTTTTTTTGAAAAACTTTTAACCCTTATTTTCAATAATAAATTCTTTAGTAAGTGTCTATATACTCTTGTATCATATACATATGTATGTATATGTAAACAGCAGCAGCAGTATTTATTATTTTTATCGGTTTCATTTTACTCTTTCTTTTAAGAGTTTGAATTTCTCTGTACTATTGTGGATGGATATATATTGATACACATATATATGTATAAAGCAATAATAATAATAAAGAAGAAGAAGAAGAAGTATAAAAAAAGGATAACATTCATATATGTATCTTATGTATGTATACATATATAAATTTCTGTAAAATAATATAATAAAAGGATGTAAAAAGCATAACGAAAAATTATTTTTATCGACACAACTCTTTTATATACGTACATACATATACATATACGATGGTAGATATAATATCTACACACATCCTCGTATACAAAGAGATGTATATAGATATTATGTATATTCTATACTACAAAATGCTACATGGTTAAGTGTGATGATGATGATGATGATGATGATGAGTATATATAAGAATGGAATCCGATGTGATGATACTAAATGTACATATACGTAGTATGGTGTATGATGATGAGGACGATGATGATGTATACATAGCCAGAGCTACATTATATAACAAAGTCTATATATACACATCGATAAATATCATAAAATATGTATGTAGGTGGTGATGAAGAAATATTAAATATTGCATCTAGATTCATATGCATCCATTCAAAATCAATGAATGTATATATATAAAAACGTTTATATACTTAGTTTGGGTGCTGTACTGTGCCTGTACTTTTAAATGGCTTATCACAATCGGAACGTGTACATATATAGTACGATACGAGTACATATACGTATACGAGTACACTTTTGTACATATGATACTATAAATATCGTACTTATAGAGAAAAATGAAATATACCCAAGTAGTACGTATCTGTATAGTTCTTGGGGGTCGATGCTCACATTTTGCCCTTTTTTCTTTTTTGTTTGTTATTATTTTTATTCATTTATCTTTGCTTTCTTCTTGTTGTTATTCATCTCCTTTCGTTTCTTCATTTTTTCCTTAACCTATAAATGCCCATATAATGAATAAGTATATAAATATACTCGCATATACTTGTACAAATATGTACTAGGTATATATAGTATTTCATTCTTCGTTCTATCCGCATCCTTATACCATTCTTTTTATTTTTATCCTTTTTTCAATCTTTATATATTTTGATGCTGTTATTTTTGTTGGAAAATTTTTTTAATATGTAGATATATTTTTGTTTTGAATGTCCTTTTTTTTTATTTGCTGCTTTTTTTTTTCCTGTTCATCATTGGGCGCATTTAATGTAAATATAATAAATTATGGTGTACTATCGAAAAATTTTACATTGGAATACGAATATGTATATATGTAAGTATGTACAAAAAATTTGTATCGATGATGATGAGTAGAGAAGTATCCGATAACTGCTTCCGGTTTTATTCAAAATGTCAGTTATATGTTCTTTTTTCAATATCCGTAGATATAAAGTGTGTATAGTTTAGTTAGTAATAGAAAATCGTAATAGTGTACGGAATGAGATGTATGATGATATGGTGTATAGGAGATGAGTATGGTTTGGAGTAGATGGAAAGGCGTATAAGCGAATAATAATAACAAGAACAACAAGAAAATTTATACCAAAAATTGTAATACGAGAATATATACGAATATGTATCATACTTGCTAGGATATATACAATTCAAAAGTACGCTTATAGTGTAAAAGCGGAATAAAATGTTTGTAAGAAAACACAAACTGTATGTCTGTATATTGCTGTATCAGGAATACCATGCCATATACATCTCATACTCTGATATATAATAGGAGTTTTGTAACAAATTGTTTTAATAGCCGCTGATGTGAATGGAATGAGAATTGAGAACAGGCGAGGCGGCTAACAAAATTTTCTCATTTCTAAAAAGGCAAATTTTATTTGTATATAGTGGACGCTTTTGAATGCAATAAAAGTTAAAAGTCCGGGTATAATGAATTGCGATTTCGATGCAAAACTATAAGTTGTTATAGTTGCAGTTGAATGCAAAAATAATGCAATAAATGAATGGGCCAATAAATCGGTATTGGTCGGGTACACTATACACACACACGCACCGCACATTACATCATGTAAAATATGGATACAATCGACCCACATTTTCTGCATAAGTATATACTATACAAATACATATACGAAACAAGTATACTTGCCTTGCTTCAAAGGTTTGAAAAGTCAGCAAATTATATATTTATGGTAATAATATATTTTGACTCATACTTTTTCATCCCTTATAATAGTTTTTGTACTTATTTACATACATACATATTATAAAATGCATGCATATATGATAAAAACGATATCTCATAATATTTCGCACAGTCATAACCAAAATAACGACAATATCGTACATTCGTATAGTACCATGTAGTACGAGACACACACCGACACCATTCATACACCATTCGAATAACATTCAAACTAAATTCCTGTATTACATATCAAGTCAGTAGTACTGTAGTACATACACATATGACTAGGAATAGTCCTTGCTTGTGCATTAAAATTTCTCTTTTTGCAAAATATGTAGATACAAATAATGATATACTGTTACGAATTCTTGTATACATATATGTACATATACTTATATTAAATAGTTGTCGCATATCTATATATATGAATGCATAAATATTCGTATCTACATACACGGAACAAAAGTTAAAAACATATCTTTGGTTAAATATAATAATATTCGTCCAATTCAATACATAAGTATATATGTACTTATATATTCGCTGTTTGGTTACTGATAGTAACCTAGCAACCATCTGGTCTTATAGTGATAACGAAAAACTACATCGTTTTCGTATTATATAGATACTTATATCACAAATATATCCATATGTATAGATTATAGTATGTACGTATTTTCACAGAATATTTATATTACCATTTTTACCATACCGTCAACTAACTATAAACGAGCAAACGAGCAACAGCAAGAGTAACAAACCATTCAAAGTATACAAGTACATTTTATTCACAATATTACAATATACATATGTATATTAATGTGTAGCCATCTACATACATATACATACATTTATAAAATGAATAAATACGACCAAAACATACTACAGTATATCTAGTAAGCAAACTGTTAACTTTCATTTTATATTTAACCCAACATTACCACCCAAATCCAACCAAACTCAATACCATACCATCATCATCCAATTCTCAAACTCGAACCAAAAACTTATAAATGTTCAGTGCGATTCAACACATTTATCGCATCGCATTCCACACAAAACTTTAATAAATAATTTACCATCGTAGTAATTTTAATATGAAAAGTATGAACCTTAAAAAAAAATGCCATCATCATCAACCCAATCTATCACCACCTCTATCTACCAAACTCCCAAAATATAAAACCACCACCCAACCAACCAACCACCCAACCAACCAACCAACCAACCACCATCCCCCCAAAACATACCAATCCAAAATCTACCAGCAGCAACAACAACGATAACGGCAACAATAGTAACAAAAATACAAAAATACAAAAATACAAAAAACGTAAAACAACCAACAACCGAACCGTTTCTCTCAAACCCAAAACGTAAATTTTTATCATATTTATGCATTTCTATGATAAATGTGAAATGAAAAAAAAAAGCAAAAAAAAAAAAAAACGACATTCTTTGCTATATTTTATTCCCTTATCACTTTGCACCAAATGAATTCTGGCTCACTAATGTCAGCCTGTTATCTTTTCACATCAATCAGAGAATATGTATGATAAGATTTTTTAAATGAAGGGTGCACTGAAAGAAAATGTTATATTTCTCGATATAAAACATATATATACATACATATAGTATATTTATATACTCGATATTTAGGCGAATGTGTATGCATGTATGTAAGTTATACACACGTTACATATACTTTTATACGTACGACGATTTGTATGTTACATTTTTTTATCGTGTATATTTTATATAGGGTGGTAGACGATAACGATGATGGTAGTCTATATATACTTTCTAGAGGTAATAATGTATACATAGTACATACATACATACTTATGCCGACGAGTATGTATGAGTATGGATATAGATAATAGATGTAAAAAGAATGATTTTTTTTTCAACTGTGGTGGCAAAAATTGTGACGGTGGTTGTAATGTTAGTGATGTGAATAGATAAAATATGGGTATTTTTTTTTTTTTTATATATTTTTATTTCATTTATTTTTGGTTCTTATGTTAACTTGCTTGCTTGCTTGCTTGCTTGCTGGAATGCTGGCTGGCTGGCTGCTGCTGCTGCTGATGCTATAAGGAAATTGAAAATTGAAGTTAAAGTCGGATGTCGGATGGGTTGTTCTTGTTATTATAGTAGTGTAGTAGTTGTATTGTGTTGTATTAGTTTATTTTATGGTTTTGGTTTATTTTGATTCATTTTGGTTCGTTTTGTTATCATTATTTTCTTGCCTGTCCTGTCCTGTCCTGTCCTGGACCTGGCATAGATTGGGTCTGGATGGGTGGATGGATGATAACGACGACAACGACTACGACGACGACAATAATGATAATGATAATGATGATGATGATGATATCGATATCTCAGCTATTCTGAATTTTCTTCTATTCTAATTCGAAATATTTATAAAAAAAAAAACTTTATACACTAACTGTACATACCATACGTAATATCCTTTCAGATTACAATATACATTATGTATGTGAGTATTTTTATATACATATTTATAAAAGCGGATAGACTGTGTGAATCGATATATGTACTATTTTTATTTTAAGTAGATACGAAAGTTAATCTTTATGTAACTTTTTCATGATAAGACAAACGAACATAACATGTACATATATGTGTGGTGTATTATGTAGATGCTCGTATCCGTATGTATGTATATAGTACTAAAACTCTATATACATATATTCATTCATATCAGTTAAATGGAGACAATCAAACAAAAAAGTAAGTTTGTCATTTAATGATAAATATCTCGTATACATTTTGATAAGCAAATAAATATAAGACTATATATAGTATATTGATAGATATTGTAAAAGAATATTTATGTATGTACATATCTACCTCTAAGTTAAGTACAAAAAATTAACAGGTTACATTTTTTTTTCTTTTTTACTGATTGCCGGCATCTACTTACTGTAAGTATTTATGTACAATATATTCATATTTAACGCTGTGACAAAATTCTATACACATTCATTCATACAATACAATCATACAAAAAACAAAATGTATTAGGTATGTACTTAACTTTGATATGAAAAGAAAATATATATTTTTCGAATGAATATACGAAGAATATGTATGTATTATATTCGTTCTCGTATATATCCTTAAAGTGTAAATGTATGTTTTGTTGATATTAAATTTAGATAAATTCAACATAATAATTACTTTGAATACATTTTAGCTTATCAATTGTTTTATATGTATAAATATATATACAATACTCATCGTACATATGTACATACATACATATATGTACCTCCAATACGATAATAGATAGAGGATGCCAAATTTAAAGGAAAAATTTTTCAAATAAATTATAAAAAGATATTGGCTGATTGTATATTCAGATTATCTATATACGAACGACTATATAATATACATACATATGTACATATTGTATACATAAAATACCTTTCAAACAAGGACAAATTTTATACTTAACATTATTATGCGCTAATCATTCTTAAATTATCTTGTCAATTTTTAACGAATTACTTACATTAAATTAGAATTTCAATTTTTGTTAAAATTTCATTTTATCTACCTACACATTCATTTATACAACTATTTAATAGCAGAGCAGAGCAGAGCAGCCTTTATTAGTTTACTATATTGACGAATACAAAATGAAAATGTATATTCTGTAGGTACTTAAAAATATGTAGGTATACAACGTATTTATCTACGAAATTTCATTTCAAATTATCACTGGTGTATAATATAGTGTAGATATCGAATTTTGATCACTTTCTATATCAATAAATTATTATACAGTTAACTACCATAAATGTTCAGACAATCGAGAAAGTTTTCAAAATTTTAATATTACTAAAAGAGTGAGGTTATTTTATTTATGTATATCATAAAGATAAGTATTAATATGCTAGACAGACAGATGAAAGCGAATTAATGATACTAATTCGTTTTCGTTACGAACTTTAAATGATCATTACAACTTCATCTACAACTTCATTTTGAAGTAAGTTCGAATAAAGTTCAAATAAAGTTACAGAAATTTCATTCAGCGGCGAATGAAGATGGTGGTGTGAATTAGAAACTTTTCGAGTGGTGGAAAAAAACAAATGACAGTAAAAATCATGATTTAAAGAATAAAAATTAAAAATATATTGACATCCAGAATTATCATTGAAAATGTGTTGTGTATGTCAGGGAGTTTTTGAATAACTATTCACACTAATGAAGGTTACCTACCATATAACTGACAGTTCGATAAATTTAGTGCATCGTATAATACTAAAAATTTCCAATACAAATTTAAAGCCCAACTATAATCGACATTGCTGACATAAGCTATGACATATGTCGTAGCCGAACACAGCCAAATCAATGAGCTAAACTATAATTAACATTTCCGACATTCGTTCAAAATTCGTTTAACATAAGCTCGACATAAGCAGTACGATCGAGAGCGTACATGACATAAGTAACATAAGCCATAAGCTCATTTTGTGAAATTCGTATTGCTTATGTTTAGTATGTTATCTATATGTTATTATAGTTACCCAAATGTTACGTTTTAACATTCGTTATTTTTTCTTATGTTTGTTATGTCAGGTATGTCGATTATAGTTGGGCCTTTAACGTACAACAAAGGAATTAAATAACTCTCAAACTTCAGACATAACCCTGATTGAACAGTACTTACTTCTGGTGGATTCAATTAGTGGAAAATTTATTGAAAAAAAATAAATGTTAAGGTGACTTATTTATTAAAAGAAATTTTTTACAGAAAAAAAAAATTATGTCACTTCTACATTCAATGCAGTGACTTCAACTTGGACTTTGACTTTCAACTTCACAGCATGCTTAATATGTAAAAGTAGCTGTTAAGTCTACTGCATTGAATATGTAGCAGTTCTAATATTAATATCCATTAAATCAAAGTCGAAGTTTAAGTCATCGCATTGAATGTAGAATCGGCATTAGATTCTATCTAGAAACTTGTTAAAATAATGCACAGACAACTAGATTAGTGGAAGTAGTGATAAAACCTGAAGATATTATTTATACGATGATGTGGTATAATTTCATTTCAATTTTATACGCTTGAATTTAACAAGAGTCTGTTAATCAGAATGAACTTAATCAGAGTAGTAGGTAATGAGCTTCAGTATGTAGGGAAAAAATTATTCTATGTTCGATTTAATTTTGAAATATTGAAATTTCGAATCCATCATCATTTTTATTTCTACAGACTATGAAATCAATAATCCTAAAGAAAATCCTTGTATGACATTTTATAATTCTATGCAATTTTTATGAAAAATTTAAAATTATTTTCTTGTCTGAATATTTATGGGAGTAACTGTACATATACTAACATGCAAAACCATATTATAAACAGAATGAATAATTCATCAAGTTGGCAAGGATTAAAAGCAAAAAAATTGTACAATTATTTTGACTTACACACACACACATACATTCGTACAAATATACTCGAGATATTTTTGTCATTATTAATTTTTAGAATTTTAAATCCTTTATTTAATCATCCTGTATAAACAGGAAACTATACAATAAATTATTATTATTATTATTTATATTTTTAAAATAATATAGAAAAAACAAAATTATAATCAAAAGTAATTAGATATTTAATTTAAAAATAAAAATACTTAAAATATGGGTGATGATGATTCAAGTTCTGGATCTGGATCTGTATCAAATTCAAATAGTAATTATGAACATGATCCAAATGTAATTGATGAATTTATATTTGATTTGAAAATGATTTTGGTTAAAGATTTATATGCATGCGATGCAAAATGGTCATTATTTGTAGCGGCTGCATCTAGTTATCGTTACGATATACAATTAAAACCATTTCCACAAATACAAAATTTATATAATAAGAATTCAAATAAATTCGATATTGAACGTTTAAATGAAATTATAAATAATACTACATCATTACAAAATGTTTTATTTGATGCTATTGATCAAAAATATAAAAATATAAATTCAAATATTATTGATCTGTTGCATTGGGTATTGATCGATGCAAAAGATTATAATTTACGAACGATCAGCGATGAAGAAAAAGATATATTATTGGATAAATATTTGAAACGTAATGATCCGAAACCGACATATATATTTGAAATTTGTCCACCAAAAAATTGCCCAAAAGAAGAAAAATTTTTATTACATAAAGATAAATACAATTATACATATTATGGATTATATGGTGATAAAATTGATAAATTTTATTCAATTTTACATAAAGGTCTGAATAATAATAATAATGATAATGATAATGATGATAATGATGATGATAATATCAATAATCATAATGAAAAAATTTTATTAACAAATGATTTATTAACAATATTGAAAAAGAATCAACCCGGTGCAACATGGGGTGGATCACGTTGTGGTCCATTAGTTACATGCGTTGCATTATGCGAATATATACAAATTCCAGGATATTATACGATCAATAATGAACGAAATGACCGTCATCTAATAACAAGTAATTTACAAAAAATTGTAGAAATAAAAAATTCAGAAATAATTCGTCCTAGATATTTATTATTTTATGTGAAACCGATACAAATTCAACGGATTACAAGTGATTTAATGAATTGGATTAATGAACATCGATATTTTTTGGCAATTTGCTGTTATGTGATGCTTTTAACATCTGTCAGTTTCTCAAAAAATGAAGGTATACGATATTTACGGCATATTATCAGTAAAAAATTTGAAGAAACTTATGCAGCTATTAAACAATATTTTGCTAAATAAAAAATCATTTTCTTTTTTTGAAGATTTTCATATTTTTTTTTTTTATGTGGAATAATGGGAAATATGCAGATGATGGCATACAAAATTCATTAAATTTGTAAAATTTTAATTTGATGCGATATTTTGTTCTTTTGCTTTTTTTTTTGTGTTCTGTTTTCCTAATACGATAATGTATTTTAATTGATTATATATGTAATAAAACGAATATGAGTGTTAAATAAATTTCAATTTAAAATTTCAAAAATGTGTTGATTTGTCTTTGATCGAATTCCAATAAACGTCAAAATGACATAACGATCGAATTATTTTTGAAATCGTAGCTTGATCGAGTTCATACTAAACGTCAAAATGACATAACGATCGAATTATTTTTGAAATCGTAGCTTGATCGAGTTCATACTAAACGTCAAAATGACATAACGATCGAATTATTTTTGAATTAGGCCTCATACTATATAGTGAGTGCGCTGAATTTTGTCACTGTAATCCATCATTTGACGTTTAATTTTTGTGTGAAAATAAGAACATGTAGCTGTAAATGTGTTCAGATTCAGATATACATTTATGTATATTAAATTTCTTAAGACTTAGTCATTTCATTGATGATCTGTTGACAGATCTTAAGAAATATTTTGAGACGCCATTTCATTGTTTTTTTTTTTGTCATAAGATATAAGATTTTATACATTATTATGCATATTATCTTCATTATACAAATAAAACTGGATTCAATTTGTTAAACATCATCATCATCATCATCATCATCATTATCATTATCACCACCATTGAAAAAACAAAACAAAAACGGTTTTCATTTTCTTCATTATTATTTTTAGTGAAATATTTATAGGTAATCTCTATTAAAATGTACTTTGTATACATATTTATACACGAGTAATAACAATAAAATGTTGTAAAGAATCTCTTTTTTTTTTTTTAATATTTAGTAACATATTAAAAGATAAGATGAAAATAAACAATAATTGGGGAGTTATAAATATATAGAGAATTTCGATAAAATATGAATGCACAAAATGCATGGTGTTATTATAATATCCCTTCCATTTTACCTACTATCCATGTATGTGGCTATATACATATATATGCATAAACGTACCAATCAATAATGTATATACATACATACATATATGGTAGATGTGATAACATAAATATTATGACTAATGGGATGTACACATATGTATGTGTATACGCTTATATAGGAGTACATATAATGTTTGTTCGTATTAATGTATATCTACATCATGGTCCATGAATTTTCATACATATAGATTGGAAGCTAATCTTTGAATTCATCTTCTTATCAGACCACAGCCTACTTTTCGTGTTTTTTTATATGACTGTAACAACAACAATAACAAAAATAAGAAAAAGTAAAAGAAAATTAAAAAATAAACTTGTTTCAAGAACTAAATGAGATTATGTATGTATATGTTAAATATGTACTTTGTGGTTCGTTATACATGTATATGAAACGAATCAGCCACCAGCAACAATAGTGTAATAGCAATAATAATAACAACCAGCAACAAAAAAGGCAACAGCAGCAACAACAGTATCATCATAGCATCATCATCTACTCAGCAGCTCAGCAGCAAAAAAGCACACGTTATTTTGAAAATGTTAAAACTTCTTTTTAAAACTGCATTTTCATTTTTGATTTTCTCTTTGTAGGTATACTGTATAGACTCATATATGTATACTTAAATATTAGCTGATGAATATTTAAACTAAGTATAAACTTAAATCTGTGGAGTTATTAAATACTCCAGATACTCTATATACATTACATTACATATAAGTAGTATGTATGTATACAAGTACATATTATGTACTACATTTTGTATAGCTAAATATATAACATAACCTATGTAAGATCTGTAACTCTGTAACTAAGAAGGTAAAACTTAACTAACTTAACTGAAAATATAAAAACACTGATGATGATGATGATTGTAGTAAGACTCTCTATATATACACACATTTTCACAATTCATTTGATTTTCATTTTGAATCTATACTCAACAAACTGAAACTAGGTACTCGTTTATAGTGGTATGTACTACGTTATTATGTGGTACATATATACAACACATCCAGTATATTACGAGTATTTAACATTATTTTTTGTATTTTAGTATTTTTTTTTTTTTTATATATTTTAACTGAGATTCTTATAGGTGTTTCCATAAAAGTTATGTTATAGTATATTTATTTATTTGTCGCATTGGATAAAGAGAGATAATATGATAAATTTTGTTTTTTTTTTTTATTTTATTTTTCTACTTAAAGGCTAAAGATAATGGGCGGTGTCGTTATACCATTATTTCAGACCAATCATGACAGAGACTTCAATTCAGTGTTTTTGTTTTTTATTTTTTTTTCTCTTATACGTTACCTATAAATAAGTACAAGTTTCATTTTATAATAATCATTATTTTATATTTTTCATAGTTATTTATACAAACATAGACATAGTGGTATGTACTAGTTTACAAGTTTTTACTATTTCACCTTTTTTTTTTTTTTTTCTTAGCTCAGATATAGATAAATATAGAGCTTACATTAAAAATTTATACATACTTATATAAAAACTTTTAAATCTTGACTACTACTTACTACAACTATTTACATGTTTGTTAATGTTACTCTAAGTACAACATGTATGTACGTTATTATTATCATTAGTTTTTAACATGAATCGCATAACATACCTATCTAATACGAGTCGTAGATGAACATTTATTATGTGCATCATTCTCATCTCATTGTTTCTTCTTATATAGTATAAATAAAAAACATGAATCTGAATTGCATTTATATACAGAATCTTCATAAATCGAACACTACTATGTTACATGTGATAAAAAAAAAAATGGTGATTTTTCTTGAAAAAAAAAAAAAAAACAATGAAAGAAAAATTATTATTATAATTGTATAATAACAATGAGATCTGTGTGAAGTATACGTACATATGTATACAGGGTTTTCCAATAGGAACGTCAGAACTTTAAACAGCCATAACGACAACACTGATCGAAATGTCAAACTCAATAAGCTATATGATTGATGTGCTAAATACTGTGTGACAAGTGATTATGGAAAGGTATACAATTCAAGAACACGTAGAAATTATTCGAATTTATTACCAAAATGCTTGTTCGGTTCGCTGTACGTTTCGTGCATTGCAAGAAATCTATGGTCCACATAATCGACCAACCGAATGCTCTATTTATCGTCTCATTGAAAAATTTGAAAGAACTGGTTCAGTTGCAAATGAATCAAACATCAAACTCTGTATGTCGCCGAACCGACCGTTCAGCGGAGAATATATAGCTGTAAGCCAGAGTGTAAGCGAAGATCCGAATCTCTCTGTTCCACACGTCGTTTTTTTTTTCGGAAATCACGTACGTAACTGTGAATGGCGAGCGCTACAGAAATATGATAACAGAATATTTTTGGCCTAAACTGGAAAATGTTGACATAAACAATGTTTACTTTCAAGAAGATGGGTGCGACTTGTCACACATCTCGTCAGACAATCGACTTGTTGCAAGAAAAATTTTCTGGACGAGTAATTTTAAGAAATGCTGATGTAAATTGGCCGCCAAGATCGTGCGATCTAACGCCCTTAGACTTTTTCCTATGGGGCTATTTGAAATCTTTGGTCTACGAGAATAAGTCAAGAACGATCCGCGATCTTAGACAGAACATCCAACGCACCATTGAAAATTTACCACGCGATATGTGTAAGAAAGTAATGGAAAATTGGATCTCAAGACTGCATTCAGTCAGACGAAGCCGAGGAGGATATTTAAACGATATTATTTGCAGAACGTGATGTAATTGACTGTTCTTCAACAATAATAAATAAATCACGTAAATATCAGTTGCAGTTATCATTGTGTTTCATTTTAAAGTTCTGACGTTACTATTGGTAAACCCTGTACTTGATAAATACTTATGTACGTACATAATGTGTACGTTATGTATAATTGAATGCACTTGAAGATGACTTCTTTTCATATTATATTAAAATGATGACAATGCTAATGATGCGATGATGATGATGATTATAATGATAATGATGTACTGTCGGTAGTATATGATATATGGATACAGCATACAGGTATACACTAAATCGTATATGAGGAGCTACTTTTCAAAAAGCGACATGTCACATATTTATGTGGATTCTTATAGAAAAAATGGAAAAACTGCTGACATACACTCAAAGTTTACATTATACACACAACTGAGTAAATATAAATTGAAAAAATACAAGTAATTTAGTATCATTTCCATCAAACTAAGTACCATTTCCACCAAACTAGATTTGTGCACATGCTCTCCCTTAACATAATATTCTGTAACTCAACTCAAAATGGACCGAAATGGACATGTCGCCTTTTAAAAAGTACGTATAGCTCCTCATAGCTATAAGTATAATGATACGAATAATATCATATACGTCGTTATATGATTGAAATTTCTTTTTATATTGTCACACATACAAATGAAGTACGATCTATGTATGTATACACCGATCTAATATGTTGTAAAATTCAATTTGTTCTTTTTTATGATTTGTATACTTCACATTGTACGAGTATATGATTTTGATTGAAAAGTGTATACTTCCAGTCCAGACAAATGTATCTATCATCCAATCTATACTTTTTTTATTGAGTATAAAAAAAAATACATTTTTGATTTTATAAATCAGACACATTGAAATGAACATTAAATATACAAGATATAAATTATAAATGTAGAATACCTAAAAGTACATAAATATCCTTAATATTATTTCGATATCATTATGATTATATGAATGTAAAATATAAAGCAGGCTGTATATATGTATGTAGACGCAATTATATGCAATTTTGAAATAAATTTTATTTATAATGTCAGTACACATACATACATACATAATAATTGATGGTAAATTGTGTCTACGTAATATAATTTTCTATACAATTAGCATTATATTTAAAAAGGTAACAATTAAATTATTGCCATCATTATAAATAAATTTACAGCTCAAGCACCTTTAAATAAATGCAAGCATGCGTATATATGTACCTACTTGTGTTGTATGCAATAATCACGATCGTAAATATTCATTTTATACTTCCAAACTTTGTGAGCCATTTTATTTGAAAGTGGTGAAAGTTAATTTTTGTATGACAAAATAGTTTCCAACAGTACCCAATAATCTCTAACAGTTCCTAACAGCTCCAAAAGTTCACAACAGTTTTCAAAAGTCCCAAATAATTTCCAACAGTTCCTAATAGTTTCTAACAGTTCCCAATAGTCTCTAACAGTTCCCAATAGTTTCCAACAGTTCCCAATAGTTTCTAACAGTTCCCAATAGTCTCTAACAGTCCCTAAAAGTCTCTAACAGTTCCTAACAGCTCCAAAAATTCCCAACAGTTTCCAAAAGTCCCAAATAGTTTCCAACAGTTCCTAATAGTTTCTAACAGTTCCTTATAGTTTCTAACAGTTCCCATAATAGTTTCCAACAGTTCCCAACAGTTTCTAACAGTTTCCAAGAGTCTCTAACAATTCCTAACAGTTCCAAAAAAAATGTTTTCAATATAAATTTATACACATCAATAATGTAAATTAGATCACCATTCAAACACAAAATCCTTAAATATCTTCCACATAATTTAAAATCTTTAAAACACATTTACACAACATTCAAAGAAAAACTACTCATCATTGAGTATACATTTACATAATATCTTTTGTCAACTGTTATTCTCTCTCATATCAATGTCCTGATTTTATTGTATACCTATACATAAAATTGAAAATTTGTTCATTATTTTGAACAAATACCTCTATGTATACATTCAAACTAATGCATATATGTGTATATATTGTCATAAAACAATAAAATAATTGCAAGGATATTGAACATATACGAGTAGATAGATATAATGTTTGTATGCATGCACATGAAAAAGATTCATCAATATCAATTTATTTAGAATTTTATTTTATTTATTTTTTTTTTTGTTTACTGTACATATATGTTCCATTATATAATAAATAATATCTATCATCAATTTTGGTTTTTATATGTACATACAATACATAATATTGAAAAGGACATAGTAAATATTATGTACGAATGATAAGAATGGTAGAAGTATGTATGTATGTGCCACATGTGGGTACATATAAAAATTGAATTACAATTTCTTTCTTAAAATAATTTTTTTGTTTTATTATTATCTGCGTATGGATTACCCACATGATATATGTATGTATGTATTTGATGTACATTCATATATACTCATATAAACAAGCAATTCATGTACCTCTATGACATTTATGACAATTCTCAACGTATATAGACTATATATTCTATCTCTGTAAAAAGTTGAATTGGTGATGATGATGATGATGATGCTGTTAGTGACGATTATACTATATATGTATGTGTGTGTACATGCATGTATACATACTGTTTTGTTATTGTTATTATTATGTATTACTATATATTATTTAATCCAGATTGATAGTTACAAAAAAAAAAGTATCTATAAAAAAAATAAATTAAAAAAAAATGAATAATATTCCCTTGAACAAATTCACTGATGTGTAAACTTAAAATTCTGATATGATTGTTTTGAAAATTTTCAAATAGTAATGAACGCATAGCTTTTAATATACTTACATATTAAACTAAGTATTATTATTATTATTTTTCATCATCATCATCATATGCATGTACAGATACAGGTACAAATGTACAGATGCACATTATGTGAGTACATTTTTGTATAAATATTTATTTCATTCGTGTACGTATACAAAGACAATATAAAAGGTTTTCCAACAGGAACGTCAGAACTTAAACACAAACACAGTGATAACTGGCAGTGAAAATCATCTCATTTTTATTTTATTTTAAAGAATAATGGATTACATTATGTTTTGATAATAATATCAATCAAATGTCCACCTCGGCTTTGTTTTACTTGAATGTATTCTTTTGACACAATTTTTAAATACTTTTTCACACATATCGTGTGACAAATCTTCAATGCGTTGCCTTGGATGTTGCATTTAAGGTCACTAATTGTTTATGGCGTATTCTCGTAGATCAGAGATTTCACATAACCCCATCATAAGAAAAATTCCAAGGATGTCAGATCGCATGATTTTGGTAGCCAGTTGACATTACTAATTCTGGAAATAACTCGCCCAGGAAACTTTTCTTGCAGTAAATCAATTGTTTGTTAAGATGTGTGACAAGTTGCGCCATTTTGTTGGAAGAAAACATTTTTTATGCCAATATCTTCCAGTTTAGTCCAGAAGTATTAAGCTATCATAATCCTGTAGAGTCGGCCATTAACAGTGAAATGATTTCCTTGTTCGTCTTCAAAAAAAATATGGGCCGATAACGCCTTGAGTCCGCAAAGACCGCACCAAACAGTGATTTTCTAGAAATGAATAGACGAATCTTGAATAACTTGACCCCGACTTTTTAACACCCCGAATCCGGCAATTTTGTTTGTTCACTAATCCATTGAGCCAGAAATGCACTTCATCTGAAAAGATGATTTTTTTCCAAAACGAAACGAAACTTCTGTCGAACTGAACACGAATTTTAATAGTAAATTCGAATAATTTCTACGCGTTTTTAATTCATATATTTTTCCATGATGACTTGCCTGACTTTATTGAGCACTACTATCAAAGTCTGGCTTTGATTCTTCAACCAATGTTGCCGTTGTTGCAAAATTTGAAAGTTCTGACATTCTTGTTGGAAAACCCTTTATGTATGTATAGCAAAATAATTATATAATCTACATTAAAATTGTGAATATAATGCAAAAAAATGAAAATTGGTAACGATAAAAAAAAATTAAAATCTTTAATAATAATTTTTGTATATTTTCGATAAACTGCCACCTTCACCTATACACATAAATCGTTGTAAAATTGTAATTAATATTTAAATACATATATAATCGTACACATAAATATATGAAATGCAACATCTATATATATCCAATTAGGTAGGTACCTATGTGCATACATATCTTCAATTCATTCAATTTAGTAATTAAGGTTCATTGATCCTTAAAAAAAAATTCTTTTCAATTCATATATGAATACGAAATACGTATAAAATGTTATTTAATGAAATTCTAGCTAGAAAATGAAATTCTAACTAGAGGTAAATGGTAATAATCCTAATAATGTCTGAAAACAATTAAATATACAAAAATGTATCTGTATAAAATCATATGCGTATGTACAATTAGAAAATGAATATTATATATGCCCCTCCCCAGTAAGTATATGTTCATAGATACTCGTACTATTTTCATTTTAGAGGATAAGATGATTATTTCTCTTTCAGTGAAGTGCGAATAGTGTACATATGACAAAACATTTTCTTCTTCTTCTACGGCCATACAATCCTTAAGAGGACCCTTACCTCTGCGAGGAAAAGCCGCCACTGTTCTCTATCTATGGATTTCTTTTTACAGTCGCCCATTTGTAGCTTATCCAGACCTTTTCTCACTGCGTACCAGCATCTGCTTCTTGGCCGCCCTTTCGGCCATGACAAAACATAGAAAATCAAATAACAACATTTAATACTTGCTCCTCTATTCTATATACATCCTCTGAAACAATGGAGGTTATTGACTCTTAGAGTATCTATAGTATACTCTAAGCAAGTGCGAATAGTATTTCACACTACATGCGTATGTACTCATTTTTGAATTTCGATTTTGAGTGATTCGAGTGATGCCTATAGAGGTGTTTAATTTGGAAATCCACCACTGCCCCTCCCAGTTAAAATATTATGTATTATTATAAAGTATTAATAATGTACGACCGCTACAGAACTATCCGTTTCGTCTATATATGACATTTAAACTTATCGAAATTGAACGAAAATAAGAATACGTCTATTTTGAAAAGTTCCATGTACCACAGTATACTATGTACGATATGTACAGTTTCGTTTCATCACGTCTATTTAGGTTATAGCTTTAGTTGTTCCAAAAAAGAAAAAAAACTTCAACAAATACGAGAGGATATATACCTTGAGTGTAGTGTGTACTTAGTGTGTACATTATCTGCAATTTATGTGTTTATCTGTATTTGAAAATAAGTTTGTACATTACATAAACATTACATATATATATACATAGTTACATACCTACTCAATAAATATTACACCTTTTTACAGAACAAGATAAAAACCATGTGAAAAATTTTTAAGTACACATAAAATCGTAGTATAACTCGTACGTTTACGTTTTTTTTTTTCCAGTACATATACTCGTAAATTTTTTTATTTCTCAGTATAATAATGAAAATAAAGATTTGAAAAACTAAAAAAATAAAAATAAAAATAAAAGTCAAAAAGCATTTTAATAAAATAAAATGCATACTCAATAAATACTCGTACATGAGTGTAGTTATGTAGTTAGTTACCTTGTCTATATCTATTTACGTGTATAGTAAAATAAGTATAAAATATTGTGTGTGATATATACGTATGTACATAATATGTACTGAGTATGTAATGTTGATTATTATTATGTATTTTGAAACAAAAACAGAAAATCTACAAATCAACGAAACCAAAAAAAAAAAAAAAAATAAATAAAAATCAAGAAAAAATTATTATGTACGAGTAGTTTCTGTATTAAGAATAAAAAAAGATTTAGAAGAAAAAAAAAACACTTTAGATTATAAATGTACGTATATATACCTACAGTTTATTATTATGTAGTATCATATACCCATCTAACATATAGAGGAACAGAAGAAATATATAATAAAACACCACCACCATCACCATCAAAACAAAACCAAAAAAAAATAAAGAAATAAAGTTAATACAGAAATATATCAAATCACGATGTAGATTTTTTGATTTCTGAATTATTTTTTATTTTTCTTTTTCTGCAAATTTTTATAACACTTTCGCGGTTCGTTCGTTACGGTTTTTGGGGCTGTATATAAATATTAACAACAATAAAAACAACAAAAATAACAGCAACAACTAAACACAAACAATCCACAATAAACAGCAACAGCAGGAGCAGCACTATAACAAAGAAAATACCATATATAGTATAGGAATAAAAGAACAAAAATAAAATATAAAAATAAATAAAAGAAAAGAAATAATAAAGAAAAATGTTTGCCAATATTCAGATCAGATCGAATCATACTCAATAATACTCAATAGTTCACTCTACACGCGATCCCGTAAAAAAAATTTATAAAAAAAAAAATGTATTTATTATACACTATATCGTATATCGGTTTAAATGTATGTATACATATACATATATGCATGCACGTCTCTATGTATAAAAAAATTGAATGTACATATATATATAAAGGTAAGTAAATAATATATTTAGGTTTGCATATTATAATAATATATAAAACTTAACTTAAATTTGATATAAAATCACCATAAAACACCATAAAAATATAAAGTGTATAGATTACACATGGATCAATAAGTCTCGCCGACAAACTGCCAAAAACAACAGTAAGTTTTTTTGAAATCTGAATCTTAAAAATTGAGATCTAGTCTCCTAATAAGTGTGATACATTCACTCTCAACGCTTTTATAATTTCTTCTATGACGGCCGCCGTGGAAAACGTAATTATTTTTTTTTGGTCTCAAAAATATAAGTTTTATTTTCGCGGAGATTATTTCTTCATTGGCGAACAATCACTGGTGGCCAAATATATAGAGAATATAGCATATAGGAGTGTAGGATGTAATTCAAAGTCTGATTTGTGCAATTTATGCATCGATCTGTTGTTGTTTTTGCTCCATTTGAAAGCAAAAATATTGGCACCAATTTAAAAGAAAAATTTTCCATCTCCAAATAGTCTCATTTGGTCGGCCATAACATACAACATCTATTACGTTATAGTGTACGACTGTGTTTGAAATGATCGTACAACACCAACAAATTGTTGTTTTTGATGGAGAACAATCGCTAGGTTAATATACTTCTCAAGAGACACTATCGAGCGAGGAATAGTATTTTTCTCCATTAAAAAGTAATGTTTTTGAACAGTACACGAAATACAGATTTTTCACAGTTTTCAAAAAAAAATATAAAAGTAACGTCACATGAATCACTGTATCTTCACTGTAAGCAAATGATCGAAACATTGTTAAAGTTTTGAAGCATAATTCACAGGAAGACTACTGTTGATATTAATAAATAAAGAACAATTTTTTTTTTTACAAAATCGTTCTTTTGATAGTTAGTCTCGGGACTTATTGATTCATCATATAAAAATAAGTATATGTGATTGTTTTTTAGGTATACAGTACATGAAAACTGATTTATACAAATAAATTGTATGATTGTAATTTGATTATTTTTTTTTATTTTTCTTTGTGTGTGTATATATGCTCAGGTATTATATACTACATTATATACCCATGTATAATTTGCAGATATTTTTGTATATTTGGTATGCATGAATATAAGTGCATATCTATAATAAAATCCAAACGAAAAACAAAAATACACATACCATATATTCATTAAATCTAAATCAAAAATACCTTTATTATACTCTTCTGTTTAAAATTTAATGAGTAAAATACACACATACACACAATTATAACATATATAATTCACAGAGTGTGTACGTATGTATGTATATGTATATAAGTATACAATGTGCATAAATACTCGTATCTATATAAACAAACGTAACAAAAATTATACCACCATATTGCATATTATAATCCTATCATCTTTATACATTTGTTTTTTTTTTTTTTTTAAATAACAGTTTACCTCTACATGTATCATATACATTTATATGTATGCGTACATTTGTGTATAATATAAAAGATATATGTACAGATATTACATTTAGATTATATACTTTGCAGTATATACAATTAATCATGTACATTCACGTGTAATGTAAAATTATTTCAATATACAAGCGATATACAAGCGTGAAAAAATTATGGGAAAATCATAATTAGTATATAGGATGCAAGACACAAATCCAGAACTCCAGCCAGAATGAAAATACGAAAATATACTCGCATGTACAGCCTACAGCGGGAGTTAGAGTTACTTACTATTCGCACTGTGAGAACGAGCGTATCGTAAAGCGTCTTACTGGTTATCTGTTACCCTGCCTGCTACCATTTCACTCTTCTTTCTTTTTCCATTCCTATTTCTCCTATTTTTTTTTTTTTTTCAAGAATGAACAATGAGCTGAAGCTGAAGCTAAAGCTGATACTAAAGGCAGTGTAGTTAGAAATCAAAAATCCATAGAAGTCGCTGTCATTTTTTATCTTCATAGTTCATTTTGATGAATTACAATTTCGATAAATTCTTTATTGCGAAAAAGAGACGAAATAAATTCAATCAAATGGCAGTGTTGATCAGACAAAGTACATAAAGAATGTAAAAAATAATATACAAAAAAAAAGATCTTCCAAAGGTAATAGGAAAAATCCGAAATACTTGATAAAATCTCATATACAAAAATCTCAATTTTCAACATGGCATTTCATAACTGAAAATTATACAAAAAAAAAAAGTGTGCATAAATTGAAAAAAAATTTTTAAGAATTGAAATATCTTTCTCAATAAACAAAACACTTTACAAAATAAAGTTAAATTCAAATCATAAGCATTTATATACTCGTACGAGTACTTGAGTATCTACCTTTTGTGCAGATCATTTTCCATTACAACTTATTTTATTACAAGAAAAAAGGAAAATTAAACGAAAATTTAGACGTTCAAATCTTTTTTCCGTTCAAATGGAAATATAAAATAATTGCAAATATTTATGTTATGTACGCGTTGTTTGTATATTGAAGGTGTTGTTGGCACTTTGTCAATGTTTTATGTAAATTTAGATTTTTTTTTTCTGTTAGATTATTATTTAAGTATTAGAAAATTTTTTTTAAAATACTTTTCATTTTCCACTTGAAGAAATATCCTGTAATACAGTAGTAGGGTGATTTATCTAAAGATACATTTTTTTTAGTAAAAATTTTATAACAGATCAGGATCTTAAACTATCATTCTATTATGGTATTTTGGCATTACAGCATCGGCTATAAAAATTATTCAGTTGAATTACGAAAATCAGCATATTCGAGAAGGAATCCTTTTCATATAAAAGAATTTCAAGAAGATCCACTATTCTCCATCTCCATCTCCATTTTTGTTCATCAGTAGTGGGAATTATCAGAATAATTTTACACTTTTTGCTGTCTTTTTTTTTTTCTTTCACCAATAGAATTTTCCATTTTTTCCATGAATTTCATTTCATGTGCCATCGAATGAAGTTTCTAGAATTTCATTTGAATAATACTTCAATGAATGAAGTTAGATTGAAGAAGATATCAATTAACATTTTAATTTGAGTTTTGACTCGTAGTCATAGACGGTAAATCGGTTAAATGAATGAATGATGATTGTGTGTGAATTAATTTTGAAGCGGTACCGTGTATCAACAGTATATGGCTCTGTTCAAAAACGTCAAAATATGCTTTGCATTAATGCATGGCGTTCAAAAACATGCAGGCAAAGCAGTGCAGTTTATCAAAAACGTATAGTAGATCAAAATTATTAATGCGCGCATAATGCAATGCATATGTGCAGCGTTTAAAGTGCTGATGCGTTCTTTGCTAAATGTCAAAGTAGTACGTAGTAGTGCGTACACAAATATTTATAGCTAGAGTTTTCATTTTTAAATAATTATAAAATACAATCACTAAACACAGTCAGGTAAAACGTTCAAAAACTATGAATCAGTGCTTTTTATAAAATCTACATCTGCTTTATGACAGCAGCAACTAAAGAGCTACCACTGCATTTATGTTTTTCTGCAATCAATATTTGACGTTTTAAAAACAGGGCCTATATGTAAGCTGTACATAGGATTAACAAATTGGGAGAAACCATTTATCGTGTCTATAGGTCAGAATAGAAAATTTTGAACATCAAGAGTTGAGTTTAACCAAAAACACTGTATAATAAAGACTTGTAACCGCCATACAAACTGTAGTCAGTTGATTACTTGTTTGCTATTTCGTTTCATGTGTTCTTAAACTTTTGAAAATGTTTATAGTAAATAGCAACATGCATCCAATATTAGATCGCAAGTCAAAAATGTATTCTGATTACAGTTTGTATGGCGATTACAAGTCTTTATTATATAGTGTCTTTGGTTTAACAAAACTTTACTTTTGAAAAAAAGTTGCCTATGAATAAATCCCCCGATATGTATTAGGAAAAATATGTAATAACAAATTATTGGCTATTCATAAATAGAGTTAAGAGAAAATTAAGAAAACTACACAGTGTAGCTATGTATGTACATATGTATTTAGTTAAAATTGCATATAAAACTCTATTGGCCGATTCCTATTGCATTACATATAATCTAAATAATATTGCAATAATTGTGATCGAGAAAATGTATTACTACAGCTATAGATACTAAATACAAACGTACATTTATCTACGCACGAATATTTTCATATTATAACGAATTACTTACTTGTATATGTTCATATAGCAGTGCCGGTTTTAGTCTTTTGGGCACCCGGTGCATTTCTAAACTATTCGCCCTCTAGGCTAAAACTTTACTACTTTAAATTTTAATTTGTTTTTTGTTTTTTTTATATTCTAAAGGCACAAAATTTCAAATTTTTAACGAAATTGTAATTTTAACGAAAAAAAAATACATCCTTTTTACGTCATTCAAAAGGTAGGATTATAGACGCGATTTTCCTTATAGAAATGCAGGTTATCTAGGGAAATATTTTTCACATAAATTAAATTATATACGAGTATATCTGTCTATATTTCACTGGCGTGCTGAAGGACACGCAGTCAGGTTGGATCTACCGTTCAACACACACTGCAGAAGCTGCAATGACAATTCAGAGAAAAAAACTCTGGTACATTATCTTTGTAGGTGTCCAGCATTGGCTAAAACCAAACTGATGGCTTTTGGTAAGCATCTTCTCGACGACTTCGCCGAGGTAGCTAATCTTATTGAAGATAGTCTGATAGTCTGATTACCTATAAACAAGACGAAATGGCTATAGTGTATAGTGTAGTATAGAACTTAGACAACCCCCACTCACTGTAGGATGCTTTTGTGGTAACGAACGGACTGCCACTGAAACCAACCAACCAACCAACCAAACAACCATGTCTATATTTACAAAAAATATACAACAATATATGTACATGTTTATCTGTATATATTGTATATGATATTTCACGCCTAAAGAAAAGACAAACATGCCCCCAAAAGTATCAAAATATTGAAGAATTATGGATACTATAACTACAATTTTATGATTAAAAATCATAAAATCAAAAATATGAGAAAAAAAAATAAAAGAAAGAAAATATATTTAATAATAATAATAGTAATAGTAATAATGGTAATAATGAAAATAATATCTGAAATATCAAAAAATTAAATGAACTAACAACAGAAATGAAAGTATACTATACATAGTTACGTATTGTACTACATTTATACTTTACAAACAAAAATAGCATATTTAAGATGTACACATTTTGATATTGTATTTACATGTATTATACACTTTACTTTAGTTACATTTGCAACATTATTATTTTATTTTATACCGCACACGTAATTTTATCGTACATTAGCACATTATATAAACTTATTTCTTATACAAATGTTCAATATATTCGATTAAATTACATATATATACAAACATCAAATATCCTTACAAAATGTATATCTGCACATCTCTATATTTTATAATGTACAATTTTTGTATAATCAACAAAATAATATCGTACAACAACATAATATCTATATATACTCTTGTACTCTTGTCTTTTTGATGCCATCATAAGTAAGTAGGTATGTATACATAACATATTTTATCGAGGTGTTAATTTTCTTAGATCGCCAAGAGCGTGTCAGATCATAGGTCATTAAAAATAAAATGAAAAATGAAAGATTAATAAAATAATAAAAAAAAAACTAAAAGAAATATAAAGTGAAACAAGCAAAAAAAAAAAATGAAATTTTTCGCTAAATTTTTTTTTTTTTTTTTTGAAACGAAGTAACAATTTGTTCGAACATAAACCTACATAGTGCATATAGGAATAATCGAGTTCGAATATTTGTACCATATAATACCATTCAATTCAAAGTTTGATTTTTACGTTTACAAATTTTGAAGTTCTGTTATGATGCAGTGATGCAGTGATGCAGTGATGATGATTGTTTAGTGTTGTTAATCCCCGTAAATTTGTTCATACAAAATATGATACATAAGTAGGTTGTTGCATATGCGATTGTTACATAAATGTATTTTGTGTATAATAATAGTTGATTTGATTATTTGTGTGATTCTCATATACACAAACATTCACACGAGAAAATTTCTATCGATCCTATATTTTCGACGCTACAGGGCCGTTTTTTTTGCGCAAGACTTTCTAACCCAAAATCATGTGTAACTTTTTGTACAGCAAAATTTAATGTTTTAACTATAATGATGGGAAATTAAATTACCTTTTATTTGATTTAGTTACTACTGCAAAATGTAATTATTATAAGAATTCAGTTCTAAATAAAAAATCAATCTCTGAAATTAAATTCTAAGGCTGGTATTCACCAACATAGATTATCTTTAACCTGAGTTAAATTGTATTCATCAACCTGGATAAAACACTACTCGGATATTTTTAAGACAACCTCGGAGTGGTATTATAAATATCGTTCGAACATAACCTTGTTATTAAACGCAACAGAACAAACAAAGATAATGTTGTTGTACTGTATTATCTTCTTTGCATATAATTATCACATCACAGAACCTTTTTTTTCATTTTGTAATATAAAAATACAATCAGCTGACATGTTTGACACACATGTTCGACCCGAAAACGAAGTTCGAAGACAAATTTTATCTAGGTTGATGAATAAGCTGAAATTGTATCCATGTTGGTGAATACCACCCTAAATGTTTTTTTTTTTTAGAAAATTTTTATCATAAATTAGGTTCCTGAAAAAAAAGTACACTACAAAAACAATTTTATTTTTGTTGTTTTTCAAACAAAGAAAATTTGAAGTTGATATTTGAAGTTATGCGATGTAAAGTGTAAAAAATGTATAAATACAGGTTGTTTCAGTTGGCTCAAAAATGTACCTAACTGAAGTTTGTAAAATTTTTTCATTGCGGAATATTATTTTTAGTACGTATTTTGACATTTTTTTATCATTTCTGCACTTCTTTGATCTTTAATAACTTGATAACGGATAAATATATCATGCTCTGGTTTTTTTTTGTTCGAAAGAGAACATTTTTGTGCTTCGATTCCAAAAATGAAAATATTTGTTGTAGTGCAAATATTTTTCAGGAACCCAATTTATACTCAAAATTTTTTAAAAAATTCGTCATAAATTTTGACTTCAGGATTTCTTTTTATCTAGATTCGAATTCCAAATTACTTGTTGTATTATATCAAAAGAAAGGTGATTTAGTTTTCTATTATTCTCTAGAACAATAAATTTTCCAAAGTGTGGTACACAAAAAGTTATATGCGATTTTGTGTTAGAAGGTCCTGCAAAAAACGCCCTCAAAATTTTTAACGCCCTCTAATGTAGAAAATAGGGTCGATAGAAATTTTCGTTAATATAATTTTTTTGACACCACATATAATGGGCAACCCATCGGCATATAGCCTGGTACTACTAACTGAAACACTCTGTATATTTTATAAAAGAGTAATGTAAATTTAAAGGACGAAAATGTATAATAATGCATATACGAGGGTATTTCAAAAAATTCCCGAAATATTTGCGTTAGTAAGTATACGAGTATAACTAGCAGGCCGCAACAGTCAAAAAGTTTGGTTATATTTTGAGTATTTTGAAAGCGTATAACTGCTGTGTATAAAAAAAAAGTAATCAATTTGTTTTTATTTAAAAGGATAAACAGATACCTGAAAAATTATAGGTATTATTAAAAGATTGCCAAAAGCGTTGCGCGAAGAACACTCATATTGCAAGACGTGCCGAACTTTCACTGGAGTTTTTTGACCAAATATACGATTAAAATTCTGAAGACTTTTCGCACCGTATACATATAGTGACTGGTGATCTGTGATGAAACTTGGTGGTTTATAGACGTAGAAAAATAAATCCATAAAAATCAACAATTTGTGTATTTATTAATTTTTCTGGGAATTTTTTGAAAAACCCTCGTATATAATATTTGAAATTCTTCTATTATTAATCGAACTCACATTCACATTTTTAGAATCGAAATATGTAGGTACTAGGTAAGTACCTAAAATAGTAAAAAATCTGAAGATCACATTAAATCTTAATCTACTTATATTTCTTATCGTCGTAGGTATATAATGTACATTGTCGATATGTATTATTGTACTTTTGTACAATATGAAATTGTATTATACACAGACAGAATAGAGAATATACGAGTATGTACTGCAAATGTACGATACACAAATATACGAAAGTATTATGCAAAATGTATATTATGCGCCATCACCCATCACATATACGAGTTATACACATATGAATAAAACAAAAATAAAATGAAAAAAATTATTGAAAGAAATGATCATCATAACATTTTATGAATTTCATATAAGTAAACAATAAATTACATATCATAAGATATTTGAATTTGAACGTTATATCATTTATCATATTTTATACCTTACCTATGTACATATATATCATACATACATATATGTACTTAAAGTACATGTAGATACATACCATTATGAAATCACTTTCTTTCATTAATTTCTTATTAAATCTATATCTATTTTTTTTTTTTTGTTTTCATTATTTTTCATTTTTGATGATTATTTTTATACTATAATCATTTTTGTTTCGAATTTCGAAAACAAATGAAATGTGAAAAATAAAAATTGCAATTTCAATATTGAATTTAATTCAATTCTTTCATACCACAGAAAAATTATCCACATACCTAAACTAACATCTACTACACAATATAGTACGAAAGGATATTTTTATCTAGACGTAAAGCTTTCACATTTGCTTTTACCATAGGGTGAGTTACAAAACGTTTAAATACCGTCTCGATGCATAATCAACAGTTTCAAAACGATAACACATAAATCGATAACAATTAATGTCTGAAGTTTCAAAACTCATTGTGAATGCATCTGATACGCATCTGTCAAGCAATCTACGCATCCAGAATTTTTAAGATGCAAAATAGATTTGAATGGATTTTTTTTTTCTCAATATCATTTCAATGGTTTATTTTTATATGAATTTTGTTATACGGAACCAAAAGTCAGTCTGTTTTAAACAAAAATTTTGTACTTTTAATGATGATAAATTGAATTTTTAATGTGTAGTGCTTACACAATATTAATGACAAATTCCAAAAAAATGGAGAGTATTATACTATACGAGCGCTTACACTGAAGGTGTTTTTGGTCATTCGAAAATGGCTATAAAATATGTCCATCCTGATATTGTTTAATTTTATTAAAAAAATTGTTTCACCTTTTTTGATTTAGTGTAGAGAATGAATTAATTAAATTTTAAAATTATGTACTGCAGGAGGTATGAACCATTTTTATGTCAAAACAAAGCAACAAATTCGTTTCAAAATGTCAAAGTTGTATAGAACTGCAGTATCGATGCGAAGCATTATAGCCCAAGTCCAATGCACGGCAGCAACAGCAACAGCAGCAGCAACAGCGACAGCGACAACAATGCTGCTTAGGGAAAATGCTGCCCTTTGAAGTCCAATGCAAGCTATGGCAGCAGCAGCATAATAAACTTAAAACTCTACTTATGACAGGTAAACAGGCGATATTACATGTGGCAGCAAAGTAGCAGAGCAGCAAAATTAGAAATAGCGCTAACCGAGCAGCATATTTTGCTGTCGCTATTGCTGCTGCTGCCGTATTAGACCTCACAACATAAAAACCAATGGTGGCAAACTATTTTGCTGTTGCTGTCGCTATTGCTGCTGCTGCCGTATTAGACCTCACAACATAAAAACCAATGGTGGCAAACTATTTTGCTGTTGCTGTCGCTGTTGCTGCTTTGTATTGGACTTGGGCTATTAATGATGTTTTAAAACTTTGCATCACGACTGTTTTGATGCCGTATCACAACACATTCTTGAGGCGTTTTGAAACTCACCCATACATTCATATACGGAAGTATATATGTATGTGTTTATTTTGTACATGCTCGTACGTTAGAATGAACATCTAAAATCAATGTAAAACAAATTGTTTCTTCGAGAAAAATTTTAATAATTTTCAATTTCCCATAGATTTTTAACAATATGTAGGTATTTTTTTTTTTTTTTTTTTAGGTAATGCAAGTATGCCATCATACGATTATATATGTGTGTATGTTTGAGTTTGTTTTATGTTCTATTGGTTCTATGTACATACCCCATAATGTGCCATCATATTAATAATATTTTGTACTTATATAGAATAGACACATTGTTACTGGCACTGTACTTCATCACATACTCGTACATCACACAAAAAGAAAAAAGTAAAAGAAATAAAAATCATAAAAACATCATTATCATCAATTTCGTGCCGTGCACAAACAATATACATACGTTAGTTTGTATATCTACTTATATGCGAATTTTATATGTAGATAGATTACCTACGAACGACTATGACTATTGTATGAGTATACACGATATGATATGCGCTTCCATTATTATTATTATTATTATTCCACAATGTGATATGTACTTTGCTGGATTTAATGGCATACCTGTAAGTTGTGTAAGCAAGCATATTTTGCATCAGGTAGTTAGTTAGTAGAGATACACACATTCATATACATTGCATACATATGTACATATATGTTGTCGTATATTATCGTATTTATGCGGTTAATATGTGTGGTGAGTGGTGTTATGTAGTTTATAACTTCTTGTATTTTAAAAATGATTTTAATGCATTTTAGTGGGTGGAATTAAAAAAAAAAAAAAAAAATCACAATTTGTTTAAAAACGGATATTTTGTCTAATATGTTGATGATGATGATGATGATGATCGTTTATCCGGAATGAATTTAAGTATGTTTCATAAGTATATTTCACCTATTTCTTCTTGTTTGCTATTTTTACTTTTACATTTTTATAGACTTTCAATGATTCTTCTTTCTATTCTTCTGATCGTTGTTAGTTAGGTGCTATTGATGTTGCTGGTGTTGTTGCTCTTGTTGCTGTTGTTGCTCTTGTTGCTGCGCTATTGTTGCCCATTTTTTTGTATTTTTTTCTTTATTTTTCAAACATTTTATTTAAACGAAAAAATATTTCTTTTTGAAAATGAACAAAAATAACTAAGTATCATATACGAGTAAATGTATAGCAGCGCAATAAGCGGAGCAAAGTGACGACAACAAAAATTTATATATATTTTGTATTTTTTATGATTTTTTCTTTGTATTTATTTTTTGATAATTTTTCAATTTTTTTATCAATTTTATTTTATTTTTTTTTTTTTTTGTAAATAAAAGCCCTAAAAAGACAAGAGACACTTATAAAAATTTGTTGTAGTGCTGTTATTATTACAACGAACACAACACAAGTCAAGATATGTAATGTACGTAATTTTTTTTTGGTTTTTGGTTTTTTTTTCATTATATGATAGGCGGAATGGTTTCTTATCTTTTCAACTGCACTCAGCTAATCTAAAAAACTTATCTGTGTGTCTGGCAAGTGTTGTTGTTGTTGTTGTTATTGTTGTCGTTGTTGTTGTTGTTTGTGCTGGCTGGCTGGACCATAATATCGTCAGGGTTGCATATACTTTATACGAATGAATACCGTAAATACCGCGTATATAAATGTACATATATAAGAACATAAGCATTGTATATACATTTGAAGCATATTTTTTTTACTGATATACATATGTATGTGTTACGTTTATATATGCATGTATGTAAAAATATTAGCTAGAGTTAAACTAAATAATAATAAAATTTACCTAACTCGAAGGAGTTCATTTCGATCAATTTTTAATCTATAACCATATAAATATTGGTACCAATTTTTACGTAAAATGTTTGTATGTATGAATGTATGTATGAAGGTATACATATGTATGTTTGGACTAGTCAGTAAATGAATGATATTTAAATACCATAATATAGAATATAACATCTACAGATATACAGAGTAAGGAAGGGAATCAAAATAAAATAGGGAGTAAAGTGAAGAGTAAATGAACGATAACGACATTGATGAAGCCTATATACAACATACTCGTATATTGGACAGCCCTGTATACGTATACTGAAAATCTCAAAGAAAAAACAAAAAAAAATTACGTCCTGGTATCGAACGAATGCATATTACATATATCATATATGCATGTATGTACATATGTATATGTACATGATACTCTGCTATCTAAATGCCAGTCTTTCAGTCTCTATTTCCATTATGATGCGAAGATTATAAAAAACTTCTTAAATTCAAAAACTTAAAAAAGATATCATACTCTTATAATACATTCAAATATATAGATACATACATTATACATATATGTACATATGTATGTACGTAGACGTATCTATATACACAAAAAGCATTATCGCTATCTTTTCGTTCCGCCCGATACCCGTACACCGTTTATTTTACGAGTATATATCGCATATCGTATAATATATTTGTGTGTGTGTATATATATAAAATGCATATACATTGCATACCATTGTCGTCATCATTATCAGTGCACCACCATTCTGGTACCAAATATACACCACATTCACTTCACTATACAGACAGACAGATACTCTGTTGTACAGTCCACCAGCTCCATCGGCATTCACCATCATCATCATCATTATGATCATGATCATCGTAGTCATTGTCGTTTCGTTACCAAATATACTATCAGCCAGCATCATACCAGTCGGCAGTCGCAGTTACCAGTACCAGCCAGCATCATCATCATCATCGTCGTCGTCGATCGTTATAATACCTATACAAAACGATCTCTGGCTGGATCTCTGATCATCATGATGATGAAGTTGACGCTGGCTAACTAAATTTCTTTACTTTTAAAAGTCTTCTGGATCTGGCTGATGGTTGATATCTTTATGGTTGTTTATATTTTGTATTTAAAAAGATAAAATAAATATCTTTATAAAAATATAAATGTACATTATGTATGTATGTATGTACATATCTCTCTCTCTATATATAAAAATGTGTAGAATGAACTACAAAAATTTTACCACATACCTTAATGTAGTAAATAGCGCATTCTTTTTGAAATCATTCATTGTCGTCGTCGTCATCATATCTTATTGTCGTCATTATCATTTCAACATAACGTATATATATATGTATGTACGTACATGCATGTATGTGTGCGTGTAGTAACAAAAAGTAAAAAAAAATATATATATATATTATATATTATTCATTTTGATCCTCTCTATATAATGATCATATAATACAAACCAATTAACGCGCGTATACAAATTAATGTACGCGCATATCGATACATCTACTACATACATTTTTATATTCAAACATTTATTTATTTAATTATGATGAGTTTACGTAACATAATTTTTGAATATACATATATATATATGTATATATGCATGCATGCATACATACAAAAATAATGACTATGTATTTACAAGTACGAGTATACCATAATTGTGTTGTGTTTAACGTCATTCCTTTCAAATTTTAAAAGTTCATCAAACTTTTCAATCAATTTTTCCAAAAAAAAAACAAAAAAAAGGAAACAAAACATCATATAAATAATTTGAGGGTGATGCCACCACATTGATATATTGATATTATCGCTAACAATATATACTCGTCTTGTATAAAATTTGGCATATTATTTATAAACACAAAAATTTAAACATAATGTACAACGAACATTATGTATTTATGTAGAGATATAGCAAAAACAGATGGCAAATGCATAATGTACTAAATTCGCATGCGCAAAATATAAGATACTTACGCATCCACAAAATTAAAAATAATACTTGGGTGTATAGAAGAAATAATCTGAGCATCTTCAATTCAACTAACAATACATGTATGCGCAGAACATGTTGCGTAAAACCTATGAATGCTCCAGTGAAGGGCAGAGTCCAAGTAAGGTGATTGGTAAAAGTTAAAAATAAATGATCACCAAAATGATCATGATTGTTCGTATAAGATCAGAAGAACGGTTCGTACCGTTAACAGAAAACATTAATTGATTGCATATCATATATGATTATGAATGTTTCCTTTGGTTAGGTAGAAGTATATATTGAATGAAAAGAAGAATAATAGTAAAAAGCAGAAAAATGACACCTAAAATGTTGTCACCTAAAAATGACAACGTTTGGTGATAGTTTTTTTTGTGATTGTCATTCTGATACATGAACGGAAATTTATGACTAATATCATCAATCACCTTCTACGTGAACCCACCAAAGATTTCTTGTAGGAAGTAGGCGGAGCTTAATACTTACCTTAATGGCTGGTACTCACATCGAAAGCTAAATTTTTCTCCATATAAAACCTATGTAAAAAAATGTCGCTAAATTTTTAGTTTCAAATTTCGCTTACTGGTACTCACTTCCAAACTAAATTATTTCGGTGGAACTTAATAGTGGAGAGTTGTGGAACTCATTTTTCACAATCATTTTATATGGTCGAGCATATAAAAGGCAAGCGAAATATTGACAACTCAAATATTTTGACTAATAAATATTTATTTATTTATTTTTACTTAATTTAATTCCATAGCCTTCGCGATTTTTTTTTTCAAAAAATTTCAAAACTCTACTTACTCTACACACATTTCCTTCCACAATTTTTAGCTTGTAGAAATATATTTGCAATTGCAAGCGAAAAATTTCACAGGAACTGAGTACCACTCTTTAAAATCAAATCGTATTTGTGTATTCGTATACAAAAATGTTACTAACACATGCATATACATATAAAACATGTGTACAAAGATTCGCCATCTGTTTTGACGAGTACTATTGTACATACAAAATGTACTATAGTCACCTGTGTCTGAAAATTATTTTGACTTTTTTTTTTTGTTTTCCGCATATTATGAATTTAATTTTTTTTTTTTTTAATAAATTTATCATTATCATATCGATATTAAAACGTACATATACTCGTATTATGACTGGATTAATAAATAATAAGCAATTCAAAGTAGTATAGTACATATTAATAAAGTACTTCACATTGTGCTATATACCTCTTGCACACAATTGTTTTAGTGATTACATACTCGTATTTTAAATATCCCCGTGATAATAATAATGATAATGATGTAATTATAACATTTTCATATAAATAGATAGATTGATATGTACATAGTGTGAATATGAGTGATGTATCTATGTTGTTATGCCTGTAGATCATCGACAGATTAACTAAAAAAAAAAAGTAACGTATAGCTACATTATATTCCATTTTGTATAATGATTAATAAAAATTCGATCAGATTATGTATTTCATATTTTCTCATAATAATTCAATCATGTATAATATTTGATATTAATTATGATAATGATCTAATCTAGTATAGCAAAGAAACGAAATTAGATACTTATAATTTTTTTTTTTAATTAATCAAAATATGTGCGTACATATAATGTGCATAACGATTATGCGGATATGATTATAAAAATTAAAAAATTTGATCAGAATTTCACTTAACAGAACTCTTTCTAGGTAAATATATCGTCAAATTTGTAAAATCAATAAAATGAAGAATGAATGATACCAGGATGCCCAAGATAGTAACTGAGAAACGAATCACTGGTACCAGAAATAGAGGAAGATAAGAAAAAAGAGCTGACTGGGATAGTGTAGGAACTTGCAGAGTTTATGAATGTCAGGGGTTAAAGGAATTTAGTGACAAATAAAACATACTGATGGTCACTGATGTTAGAAGAAGCTAAAGTCACCACCACCCAAAACACTTTAATGATTTAGGATGATGATGAAATGAAAATTAAATTATAAACTGATGAAGAGCATGTTCGAATTAATTATATAACTATCATATCAATATAAATATTATGTTACTTATTGGTCTAAAAATTTGATTTATAAATAGAGGTTATAGAATTAGGATTCTTATTTTAAGAAATAGAAAATTTAGAACAAAAAAACAAATGTAAAAAGAAAAGGCATTGCGTTAATCCGTCGCAATACACTCTTGGCATTGTAAGAATAGTTAGGAGAACTCTATACCCCAAAAAAATGAAGCATATAATGACAAGTCTATAGAGGCCACAAGGTAGCAATCCTATCACTAAACTTTAGAATCATAAGGTTAACGACCTAACGACCTACCTAACTTTTCAAGTAGGTATACAATTCGTTCAGAAAGCAACAACAAGAGAAGCAAACGGACTGAATTTACGACGATGACGCGCCGCCCTAAGCAACGGAAGAAAAAGTGAACACAAGTTACGTGTGAAGGAAAACTTCCGAATTAGGGCCGCCAGCTTTGAAAACGATACCTTTCAATAATGATACTTTGGAATGTCCTCTTTATCATGGTAACATGTCTTTATTGGCGCAAATTCATTTTAAGGACGCAAACTACCCTTAAAAATGTTTGATCCAAATAGACGTGTTTTACAAAAAACCTTATTTCTCCGTTTCGGGATCTTGGATTGTATCATATTAAAAAAAAGAACATTCCAAAATTTAAAGTATCATTATTGGAAGGTCTCGTTTTAAAAGCTGACGGCCACATTTCAGAAGTTCAGCCACATGTTATTTACGTGGAATGTAAGAATATATTATTTGAATATAAATCCTGTAATTTAGAACTGATCTATTAATCAAAGTTCGATTGTGTTATATCATGTTTTGGAAGAAGAGCATATAGAGGACGACATCATTGGGAAACTAATTCTACATGGGATAGAAGGTAAAAATGGAAGTCGGGAAAATTAAATCTCAGATGGATTGATGATGTTGGGCAGAACTGAAATGCATCATCAGGACTAAAAATTGAATGAACACACAGCGAACGATATAGGGAAAGATGAAAGCAGATTTAGCCAAATCGAGCCAGATCACGCCGTAGAACTGTAAAGCTGAAGATCATTATGATGATGATGATGATAATGATGATATTCATTTAAACCAAAAATAAAAGTTTAGGGGGTGTTTACTAACTTTTGACAATCACTGTGTATATACATTATAAATGTGTATAAATAACGGAAAATTATTACAAAATCTCTGCTTATAAAAATTTTCAGATAAATATTTTAATTATATACGTACAGATATACTATATACCAGATATAATTATTATTATTACATTATATTACAGTATATGATATTATATAGGTATATGCATGTATGTACTCGTATGTTTAAAATAAATGAATCTGTTGTATTATTTATTTATTTTTTATTTTTTTTTTTATTTTTTGTATAATAATATTCAAAATGATGATGATAATCCTCTATATTATATATACGAGTATAAATGGTATAAAGATAACAAATAAATTCTTATCATATTTTGAAGTGAATCTCATCATATATAGCTACAACATTATATTATAAAATTCATACGTGTAAATATGTATGTGTATGATAATATATATAGAATTATTATTTTTATTTTAAATATTATTATTATTATTAAATTTTATTCTGTTCTTTTTTTTTGTTGTTATTTTATTTTTGATTTTTGATTTTTAATTATTTTTTTTTTGGTTCTGATTCTGTTATGGTTTTCTGTTGATTAATATACTTACTCATATTATTATTGAGATAAGTGCTAATATGCTTTTTTTGGTTGATTAGTTCTTTTTATTTGTTTGTTCTTTTAATTTTATTTTGAATGTATGTATTTTTTTTTTTTTTGATAATATTTATCTCTATTAATTTTATTTTTTGTTCCCTTCTTTTTCTTCTTCTTTTTTCCTTTTTTTTGATTCTGATTATGAGTGTAAAAATTATACATATTAACATTTAAAAGAAAGAATCAAAAAATTAAACACACTAAAACAGCCAATGCTATAACAAGCCAAGTCAAAGCCAAAACCAAGCCAAGTCAAGCCAAGCCAAAGCCAATCAAAAACCCAAACCATAAGAAATGAAGACAACATCGCACATCGAGATAATGAATTTTATTTATTCTTATCAATATATGATATTTTAAAATAAAATTTTTTTATATTTTACTTATCTATCAAAAAATTTATTTATACATACATTCATACATATGTATGTGAATTTGTATATAATAAATTATAAATGTATAATAATGTGATCAAAATATAAAGTGAATTTTCCATTTTACATTAAAGTGGGAACTATAATCGACATAAGTGACATAGGCTATGACATATGTATGTCGTAGCCGAACACAGCCAATTCAATGAGCTAAACTATAATTGACATTGTCGACATTCGTTAAAAATTCGTTTAACATAAGATCGACATAAGCAGTACACGATCGAAAGCGTACATGACATAAGTAACATAAGCCATAATCTCATTTTGTGAAATTCGTATTGCTTATGTTTAGTATGTTATCTATGTTATTATAGTTAACCAAATTTGACGTTTTAACATTCGTTATTATTTCTCATGTTACCCATGTCAGCTATGTCAATTATAGTTCTGCCATAAATCATGGGAGGAGGCTCTATTATCAAACGATTAGATTTTTTTGCTCTTACGTGAGTTTTACAAAACCACCATGAAGCGATATATGAATTGAATTTTTTGGCAAAATAGTCACGTACTGAGTTTATAAATATGTAGTACTATATAGATAACCTCTTAAAACGATTTCAGATAGAACGACATTCAACGATAAAACGATTCATAAACGCAAACACCAAATTCGATCTAAAACTAAAAGCAATTGTATTTTATGCGTTGTAAACACGATTGTAAATCGTTTTGAAATTATTCATAAACAAACAATCTGCAGTCTGTGAACTGAATGAAAAAAACTCATTTTCAAAATCGATGGACTGCATTTTTTTCGTTGTTTTTGAATAAAATGATAAAAGTAATCAAGCCTATATCTAATTAACTGTTTGAGGGGCTGGAATAGCTCGATGGTTGTGAGTCGGTCTTGCGATCTTTGAGATCACGGTTCGAACCCCAGCCAGCGCACTACTTTTGCCCAAGTCGATCAATAATTTTTCCCATCAGCAATGTACACCAGTAACTGATTACTGATGATAAACTGGATGATATATCTGACATAAAATTACTGATCGGCGGTGCCATGGACTAAGTATCCGCGTGCACTTAATATATACTATATATACATTTATGTATATATGTATGTATATTTAAAAAAAAAAAAAAAAAAAAAAAAAATTAACTGTTTAAAATATTGACATGAAACTTATAATAGGGACAGACGAGAGTTTATAGAAACATTCTAAACCTGTTTAAGTATAGATAAAGTATAGATAAACTCATTGGTCTGTCAACAATCCAGCTTTGATAAGTTTGCTCAGAAAAAGTTTAGCTTAAATCACTTAATGCAAGTTGTTTAACTCGAATGCGAGCGATTTTTTGAACATACATACAACAAATGAAATTTAAACAAGTTTTTGGTTTGTCAACAACACTATTATGATACTAAGTACTACAAACTTAAGGACAAAAAATCAAATCGTTTTAATTAGCCCCAATGATTTAAGTTGAAAAATTCACTTTAGTTCCAGATCACAGTTGTTGTTGTTGTTTGTTTGTTTGTTTGTTAGGGGGAGGCATGAAACCAGAGTACTCAGACATAACGCTGTCCATTGTAAGTACTCGAAGACCCCCGTCTAGTCAAACTTCTTCGTTGCTCTGATAATGAAGGAGTTCCATTTCCGGCCCAATTTGTTCGGGTCTAATGACATCAGTGCCGAAAATGCGCATTCTAATAGAGGAGAAGGCCCAGGCACTCATACAAGAAGTGTTCTGTGGTATCCTCCTCTTCTCCACAAGAAGCATTCAGTGCATCACTGATGATTCCTATGGTAGCGAGATGCTTTCCACAGTTCTTGATCACAGTAGTATGTATATATTTTTATATTTTTTGTATATACATATATAGTGCCATAGTGCATAATATAATAAATAACACTTAATACATGAGTGAGTAATGAAGCATATATGTATACATGTATTTATGAATATTATATATAAAAGTACATATAAAATATATTCATACATTGATTATTATTATATTATTTATAGGATGATGCTAACTTTTAAATAAAAAAAAAAATATGAGAAAGAAACAACAAAAACAGAAAAACGAAAACGAAAACAAAACAAAAACAATATAATGTATATTAATCTTATTTTTGATAATAATAATTTTATAATATATGATTGTATTTATATACATATTTTCTGTTGTATATATGTAAAGATTTCCTTTCACTTTTGATTACATATTATTAGTGGCATGGAGGAATAGCATCCCATATGCCATGTCATATCGTATTTTTTTTTTGTATTTTTTTTATTGTTTTTAATGATGATCTTTTTATAGACATATTTTCTCAACTTTGATTTTAAATTTATTTTTTTTTTTTTTTTGAGTTTTAATTTTGATTTTCTGGAATATTATTCATTAATATATGCACCTACACACACATACAAAAATTCTATGATATATACGTAAGTTTGTATATAAATGATTAAAATTGTACATGATCTATAGATACAATATTTGGGCCTATTATGTGTGTCGATAATATCGATTATCGACAAATTTAAGACGAGACGGGACGATGTAAATTTTGTATTATGTAAATCGGTCGCCTCGACAGTAAAATATTGCCATATCAAATTTTATTTTCATTCAGTTTTTACCATGTAATTTCTATAAAAATTGCCAAATATATCGATACAAAAATTTATAATTCATTGTTTTTTCTCAATTTTGAATAAATATTTTAACTAATTTTTGTAATTTTTAATAAATATTTGATTAATTTAAATAATTTGTAGCTAAATGCGAAAATATAAAACTTATTAATTTAATAATGATTTTTTTGCACAAAAGAAGAGTGTTAAAAGATGCGTTCAGGTGTTTTTTTTAAACAGCATTTTTGGTGATTTTTCCTTAATTACCTAATTAAATTACTTAATTAAATTAAACTTAAATAAATTGAGCAGAATAATTAAATACAACTTATATTATATACAAAGCATACATGAAATGTCAAATTACCATAGACTACTATATGCCTGTCGATTAGTTTTAGCTGATCGACTCAAAATGTCGATATTCTCGCCTCAAATCGACACTCATAATACAAAATTTGTCGAGTCAAGGGGATAGTCGATGACAAGACGATATTATCGACACTCATAATAGGACCCATTATTATTATTATTATTAATATTATTTTAAAAAAAAATTAATTGTGGAAGTATACGTATAATATGTACATATTTATAAACTTATCAATTTTGATCAGAGTTCTAATAAACAACTTTTATACAAAAATACATACTTACATATGTATAGTATACGTATGTTGTTTGTGCGTATATAAATATGTATGTATTTTTCAATGAGAACAACAAAAAAAAAAAAAAAAAAACAGTGAAAAAGGAAGATAAATTCTCAAAAAATCTTTTGAATGATAATGATAATAAATAAATTGTTAATAATAATAAAATATAAAAATAATAATAATAATAAATCATGTCCCCGTTTATTACTCACATTTTTTTTTTTTAAATAATTATTAATATTATTATTAAATGCATTTAAAAGTTTATTTAAAAAAAAATTGTATACACATATACGTACGTATTCTACGTACGTACGCATACATATATTCGTACAGTGGCTCAATTAAGTATATTCAGGCAATACATAGTTTTATATTCACTCGAATGTAAAACCTATAATGTAAGGGTGGTATTCATAAAGCAGTAGTAAGTCAGTATTATCTTTACTACCGCTTTAATCATTGTTCGTATTTCTGTATTCATGAAGTGGTAGTAAATTCTGTACATAAACCATAATATCGAAAATTTTCGATGTGTTGTTAAACGAATGTGCCGTGCCATCTGTCAATTGTATCTATAAATTAAAATAAACATGTGTAAACCAAAAATAATTAACCTGCTTTCTGCTGTGTATATTCAGATTCGAAATAATTTTATTGACGTTTTGGCGATTAACTTTGCTACTATACTATTTACTGACAGCTGGTAGCAACTTCACTAATCCAAGATTAAACTACTACTATGAATACATTTACTACAGTAACAATCTACTACCATTCTATGAATACCACCCTAAGGGTGGTATTCGCCAACATGGATATATCCGTCGGATATATTTTAGCCGGATACAATTTCAGCTTATTCATCAAACTAGATAAAATTTGTTTTCAAGCTTCGTTATCGGGTCGAACATGTGTATCAAACATGTCAAGCTGATTGTATTTTTATATTACAAAATGAAAAAGAGGTTCTGTGATGTGATAATTACATATATGCAAATTATCTTTATTTGTGCTGTTGCTGTTAATAACAAGGTTATGTTCGAACGATATTTATAATACCACTCCGAGGTTGTCTTAAAAATATCCAAGTAGTGTTTTATCCAGGTTGATGAATACACTTTATCTCAGATAAAAGATAATCTATGTTGGTGAATACCAGCCTAAGAGTCTGTTTCAAATGAAAAATCTTATGTCATTTTTTGACTTTTATGTACACTTATGATTTAACACACAAAAAATTTTATTTCAATTAATTTATTACAAAAAATATCAAAAAACCAATTTTCATTTCAATTTTATCATCAAAAAATAATTCTGGCAGATTTTTATATTATAAAGGTATAATGATCCGAAGCATAATGCAGGTATTTGCAAGTTGTGGAGTTTATATAATTGACCAAAGGTTATCTACACCCTTGCTCAGAGTCCAAATTTAATTTAAACCCTATATAGAGCATCTATGGATTTATTTGAACAGAAAATTCAAGAAAATTTAATTTCAAGTAAAGCCTTACTACGGGACCAGCTACAAAAGCAATGAAATCTATAATTGATCGAAAATTTTGTAAAAAATTTGTGTGTTCGATGTAAAGTATAGGCTTCAAAAAGTTACTTATAAAAATACGAGAAAGGACAGCTGAATATTAAATTTAAACATTTAAAAATTTCGAATATGCTCAATTGCCGTTTTTTTTATTGCAATTGTCTTCTGCCCGAATACATTTTTGATGATAAAATTTTTTATGTGTTAAATCATAAGTACAAAAGTCAAAAAATAACATAGTATTTTTAATTTGAAATAGATCCTTCAATTACGCAGAATTTATATTCAAATAAACACGAAAGTACGTTTTGCCCAAATACTTTTTTGAACCACAGTATATTCTTCTTCATTTTTTAGTTCTATATACAATTTAAAAAAAAAAAAAATAAATAAAACATTAAACAAATTAAAAATAAAACAAAAATATAAAAATTTCC
The DNA here is from genome assembly GCA_951394055.1 of Villa cingulata. Lineage (NCBI taxonomy): Eukaryota > Metazoa > Arthropoda > Insecta > Diptera > Bombyliidae > Villa > Villa cingulata. The sequence continues at coordinate 35,865,940 of OX596022.1, forward strand.
AAATACTTAAAATATGAATTATTAGTTGTGATTGTACATAAACTTATCAATATTATTTTGATAAGAAAAATGTTTACAAAAACGATGATGATGATGATGATGTGGATGTGGATGTGGATGTGGATGATCTGTTCCAAAGATTACAATAAGAATTTATAATAATTATATTATAATGAAAAATAATCTTATTTTCTTAAATTCTTATATAGATATTCTGATTCTGACTATGTACATTTTGAAATGAAAAATTCTCCAATGAATTATTTTTTAAATCATTTTCCAAAAATGTGCTTGCTTCTCTATATTCAGCAGTAAATCAGTGGTTTGCAATTCACATTAAACTCTATGCATACATTTATGATAGTAAGATATGTAGTCAAAAGATATGTAAAGCCTTAGCTCACTTAGAGCTAGAGTAATGTAATGGAAGAAGAAGACGTTTTTGACATTCTGAATCATTTGAAAAACTATCATAATAGGTAAGTACATAATTATATAAATTATTGGATTCATATTCAAATTAATATGAAAGTTAATATATTTTAGCTTGAATACTTTTTTGATCCTGACTCTGTAAGTCTATATACATATGTACATGGACATCAGATTAATTTTATATTTAATTTAAAGCAATATTGCACATATCAACTTGCATGTACATATGATAGGTGGACAGCACCAACATTTTATCGAAGTTTCAATTCAACGAAGAATTTTCAATTCGAGTAAAAATATCGAAAATTTTTCACGTTAGCAAAGTTTCAGAAAAATATCCAGCAGCAGCAAATAAATCGTTTCGTGAAAGATTCGAGTCGAGCTCGAATCGCTGAAAACTAATTCCATTCCATCTTTTCATATTATTCCATCATTCCTTTCCATCTTTTCACTGTCGATATAATGCTGTCATTTATGATTTCGAAAAAAAAACAACAACTAGAACTTTAAAAAGCGATTCGAACTCGAATCGTTATATTGTGAAATGTGAAATAAAAGTGAATAACCAAAACAATAACATACATATTTCAAAAATTATTATTCGATAAAATGATTCGATATTGAATACACTTTTTCGTCGTTATCGGTTCGATTGATACAATTGATATCAATTCGGTATCAAGTTCGATATCGAAGAATATTAGTTAATTTTAATAGCGATTCGAGCTCGAATCGTTTCCGATTCGATTTGTTTGCTGAGTATTAAGAGTAGATTTCGACTTTGAAAAATTTCGAAAACAACAACAACGATTTTACATACATTAATTTTAAAAAATGACTTTGCATACCTTTTAGGTGCTATAAAAATGGATTTTTGAATATTTTGATGAAAAAAAAAACAATATAATTTTATTTTGTTCATAAAAATGGAAATATAACAAAGAATTTTATATTTTTTTTTTGTAAGCTCTTCAGAAAAGCCCAAATTTTATTTTGATATCAAAACCATATAGATATATGAAGATTTAATGTATGAAAACCGAAGTCAAAGTTGAATGATTTTTCAAAAAAAAAAAAACCCTCTCCTTTTTTAAGAACTCTAACTAAATTTCAGGACCTAAAATCAAAAATGTACTCCCATTAGGCACCACAATATCCTTCAGACTACCTATAGATATTCAAAATTTCAAAGAAATTGGTAAATCAGTATTTGCTGTACGAGGTGCATTTTGAAGCCGAAAAATCGCAATTTTGACAACTTTGACACCCTGTAAAAAGGAAACAAGGGCATTTTTTTAAAAAAAAAAAGCGCTCCGTTAAGCACAACAATTCCTATCAAAGAATCTATGTTTCAAAGTAATCGGTTCATTGACATCGGTTAAGTAACTTGGGAGATAATTGGTGCACAAGATAGCAGATATTTCGAAGCCTACTCTTAATGGTATGTACATAAATGTAATATAATATTATCATATATGTATGTACCTACGTTATCATTTAAACAATTTTTTATGTTTTCAAATTATAACTATTATGGTTCATTGTACATAGATGCATAGATACTTATACAATGCACAAATGTATGATTATCTACGTATAGCACATAAGATAAGTATGTAATAATTTAAGACCGTTACAATATTATATACATACAATATTTATTTTATGTTGTATATAAAATCCAAAAATACTGATTTTTTTTTCTTGTATTTTATTCGTTGATTATCGATTATGACCTGACATTTCTTATAAATCAAATAAATTTCATAATAAAAGTCAATTTTATTTTTGAATTATATCTATAATATATATTGATGTATATTTGAAATACATCCATATACAAAATATTCTCAAAAAATCATACTCGTACATATAATACCAATAATGCATGTATATGTACATTCATAAATGTGATATGAATGTACAGTGTGTTTCACTACAGAAAGCCTTCGATTTTATCTACAACCTTTTATGTAGTTACAGATAAAATTTTTTGTCTATATAAGGAGCAATCGAGTCTCTAATTCGCAGTATAATTTTTTTGCTGTAAGTGGCATTAATTAGTTTTTACAATATTAAAAGTGAAATGAGTTCATATTACAAAGTGCGATTTGAAGCAGCATTTTTAGTTAGCCATCCTAAGGGACCAAAAATGACCGTAGCAGAAGCAGCTAGGTGTCTGAAAAAATCAAGATTCTTCATTAGAATATGGAATCAACGTTAGCTGGAAACTGGTTTTGTAGATGATGTGCATAAAAAGGATAGGCCTCGATCGACAACAAAGCGCAACGATAAGACAATGGAGAAGATATTTTTAGAAAATCCTTCAATATCGATTCGACAAGCACATGAAAAATTATCGAAAAAGAGTATAAACATCTCCACATCAACTATTCAGCGACGTCTCAAAGCATTTCAAATAAAAACTTATCAACAATGCAAAAACCTTTATTGACAAGTTCCCATATGGAAAAAAGGTTACTATGGACCCGAAAGAATATTAACCAAGATTGGAGTAATGTAGTCTTCACGGATGAGGCTTCTTTTCTCGTTTCAAATCTTCTTCTGGACGAAAAAAGGTGAACGGTACATAGAACGTACTGTAAAACACCTTGCAAAGGCGCACGTTTATGGGGCCTTTTCATAAAAGGGGTTCGGTTATTTGATATGCTTCACGGGGATACTGGATGCGAAATGAATGACCAAAATATATAAAAATGGGTTGTTACGATTAACAAATAACTGGTTTGAACACGGAAATTTAGATTGGATTCTTCAAGAAGACAATGACCCCAAACATCGAAGTCAACTTTGCACCCAGTGGAAATCTCAAAATGGGATCAATACTATGGATTGGCCTTCACAATCCCCAGATTGTAACCCTATTGAAAATGTGTGGGCTTACATGAAGCAGAAATTGCGGGGGTTAAAAATAAAAAAACACAAATCATTTAATTCGAGTGCTAAAAGGAATTTGGAAGAACCTTAGCGAGGAGTACGCCAAGAAATTAGTGGAAAGTTGTGATGAAAGATACCGCCATGTTATTGAAGGGAGTGGAGACTGGACGAGCTATTGAATATAACGCGAATTAGAGTTTATATGGCTGATTAAAATAAAGTTTATACCTAGTCAAAAACAATCATTCGTTTTTTATTTTTTGAGGGCTTTCTGTAGTGAAACACACTGTATATGTGTACATACAAGCTTATACATAAATACGTCCATATTACTAATACATATAATAATATAATGTATATCTTATTGAATGTACATTCTTATCAGTTCAAAGTAGGAGGAGGATTCAATTTCAATATGTATTATGTACATATACGTATATATACATATTATGTAGTGTAGTATGTACAAAAATTCTATACTAAAAATAATCATAATCGACAATCTAGAAATAATATATGTATTTATATACACTTAAATACATGCACATAACAATAATAATTTTTAATATTTTTATGATAAAGTTTTTTAATTTTTTTTTTTTTTTTAAAAATACAAAAATAAAAGGAGGAAAAAATAAAAATTTGCTGTTTTTTTTTTCACTTTTTAATATTAATTTTTTGAATTTTATAAAAATGTTGATTAATATTATGTATTTAAATAAATAGAATTTGAACTCTGTATTATTAAATTATAATCTGCATTTCAGTACAAATATCTTGTGTGTATGTGTGTATGTATAGTATTCACAGATTATTTCGAAAATTTTTGAAATTAAAAAAAAAGAAAAACAAAATTTGTTATTCTGTCAATTTAATTACAAAAAAAAAAACAAAAATTATTTTTCATCTTGTTTCAGATAATTTGATTTTAAAATTATTGAAAAATAAATAATTAAAAAGGTGAGTTTTTTTTTTTTGATTATGCATCACTTTTATTTTCATTCTAGAAATCATCTATATAAATCATCACCTTGTATAGTATACACGTACATGCAGTGGTATGATTGTATTGTCAAGATAAGTTTTGGAAATGTCAAATTAATTAATCTTCAAAGAAAATGTGACAATTATTGTCAAAATTACTAATTGACAATAATTTAACAACGAACAAATGCCAAATACAAATCTGGTCATCACATTAAAATATAGAAAGAAAGTAGAGAAATGAAATGAAATGAAATTTGACTGAAAAGTCCCATAGGCTTAGTTTATAGCAGATCCGAATTAAATTCGGATTTCAGCTTAAGCTGAAATACATTTTCGTATAAACATTAAAATCCGAATTTTGGACTAAGCCGAAATAAATTGGGCTTAATCCCAATTTTTGTACTTGTGTTAGTGGTGTTATTAAAGATGGCAGAAAATGAAATTTTGATATCGGAATCGGATGTGATGTGACATTTGAGTACAGCTGACAGACTAGAAGAGATATACATTATACAGGCTAGATGCATATGGTTCAATTTCAATGTTATTGCACACCTTCAACAAATTTTTAAGTACTTTTTGTTCCATTCTATTTTATTTATTTTTGTAATTATAAATTTTCAATTAGTTTTATAGTAGAACAATTTTTCTTTCTTCTACTTTCGTTTGCTTGCTTATAATTTTCATGAACTTTTAAACTTTTTAGGTTATAAATACTTTTTGTTCAAATCATCAACTAATATCAAATTATGACTGTGTGTGTTTATCTCAATTTCTCAATTTTTAGTGTTTATACGCTAAACCCAATTTAAGCTGAATTTCGACTTAAATTCGGCTTAAAAATTCATCGTATAATCAGCCTCATAGTATGCTGGACGAAAGAAATATTGTTAAAGAAATTTTGTGATGCATTTACATACATTTTTGACAGAGTATGTACCTAATTTTTTGTTACTTGAGAGCGACGAAAAAGTTTGATTAGACGGGGTAGGGATTCGAGTACAATGGACAGGGTTTGTCTAAGTGATCAGATGCATGCCCCCCTCCCCCTTAAACAAACAACAACACCCTAATTTTGAAAGTTGTGGTAAAGAAATTTTGACAACAATTTATTTAATTTATTTTCACACCTTCATTTCAATCTATAATCTCTGCGCCTACAACACATACAAAATGTCAAAATTTTGTGATCCAAAGAAGTATCATGGTAATACATCTTTGACGAAGAATTTCTTACAACAACGCCATCTCACCTGCAGCACAAAAAAAAAACAAACATTTAATTTCTTTCGAGCAGTGTACGACATTATGAAATGAAAATGCTGAAAATTTTCTTCATCAATTTCATGAGCGCAAAGAGTATATAAAATTACCTTTACCTTTATATACTTTTTGTGAGCGTTTCTTTAGTGTTTTTTGTTAACAGAGATTTTAAATGTAGAGAAAAGTTACTTACTTTCGCGCAGCATACTGAACTAAAAGAAGTACTACTATACTACATATGTTTCAATTTTCAATTTCATTTACAAATTTTAGTTTCTATTTTAATAAAAATGTATTCTTTGCATCTGTCATTCAAATTATGAAATGAAATTTTCGATTATTTTTGATTTTTTTTTTCACCCTTCTTGAGTTGTTTGTCTTGAGTTTTTTCCTTTTTCAAAATTTTAATTTTATAAATGCTATATATACATAAAGAATAAAAAAAAAATTGAAATATTTCTTTCACTATCTAAACTAATTTATTATTTTCTTATCTTTATGAAAGATTATTAAAGTAAAAATGAAACATATTTGAAAATGAAGAAAAATAAATAAAAAATTATTTAAAAAATTTCCAAAAGTTAAAAACATCAACCACAAACGATATACAGACAAATCATTAAGAGATAAAGTGTTTTTTTTTTTTCATTCTGTGGATTTAAAATAAATAAATTATCAGTATCAGATAACAAAATATGTACTCGTATACTTGAATCTAATGTACAGACACACACATAATAAATGTATGATGAAATATATGAAAAACCGAAAGCATATAATGTGCATATATATATGCGACGAGAACATACATACTTAAGTCAAAATTATTTTTAAAAATTATTTCAAATAAGTATTATGAAATATTTACACTATTATCCAATTATTGTACTTATCTCATATACGGTATGATGTGTCCTGTATACACATACGAGTAATATACGAGCAGGAATGCATTAAATTTTGTCAAAAAATCTTTAAGAACAAAATCTTTCTTTTAACACATTTTATTTTATTGAATATTCATAGTGTACTGCTATGGTACGTTCCAGATGGCAAAAGAAGACGTGAGAATACCAAGGATACGGTGACTGAACGATGTCATAAACGATATATAAAAGCGATTGGGGTAAGAAATTGGAAGAATATTTAGCAGGCCAGTTGAGTAAATGGCAGCAGATTTTGGTGCAAGCCAAAGCCCACACCTCTTGTTGTGTCGAGCTGAATATGCTAAACCAATTTACAAAATTTGGCACCAGATCAGACCATTGACCAAGTGGTAGTGAAGTTAAATTTAATGAAGTCTCTCATTTCTCCTATCCCACTCCCCATTCTACCATCATGTGGTGGTGCTGATAACTTTTAGTGGAGATAGGGTAATCAACCCCTGTGGAAGATTGATCCTTCAGATTGGAAGTTGGGCTATAGGCTAACAACCTAACAACCTATTGCCGTAAAACAAACAATTATTGTTACGAATACTGAAGATAAGTCTCGGATACGAGACAAAATGGATTACGAGAGACAAAAGATTGGAAGACTGCGCAGCGCTAAACCGGAGGAAGAAACTTGAGTCGACTTGAGGGCACGAATTGGGCTGTTGCGCTTTTTGAATTGAATTTACAAAATTTTGGTGAAATAAAACTGAAAAGGTGAAAAAGTTTAAAGATTCTACTTATGTAATACAGAAAAAAAATTTTATTCGAATCAGAAATAATTTCTTATAAACAAATACTCAGCACTAATACAATGCGTATTATGTGTGCATATACGAGAATATAAAAAAAATGATTATTACTATAAGTATATTTATACAATGAACGATGTGAAGATAATTTTATAATGATTAAACGGAAATGATATGTCGATTATGATAATAATCGCACATAATGTCAGTCAGAAACCATTTTAAAAATAGAAGCATACATATACTACAAGTATGGAAGTACATAGATGACGTATCTACCCGTTTAATGGATGTTTACTGTATAATTCAGATTTTTATAATTATCATTTTTAATGTTCTAATAATGCTATAAAAAAAAAAAAAAAAAATCAGGATAATTTATAAAAATCATTATGAGTAAAATAAGAAGAAAAAAAATAGAACAGTAAAAATAAATGAATGGTATAACGAAGACAAAGAGATAATGTGATTAATCAAAATTTATGCTGAGAAAAAAATTTATTTAAAAATCTTCCAAACATTTATAGGATTTACACTTTACTAGAGAATTAGAAAGTAAAAACAAATTTTAATTTTAATTGAAATAATTGACAAAGCATCCGAAATACATTTGTACAGTTTTTGTCCAAAATTATGTACCTAATAGTAAACATTTGAATTTTGAGAAAATTTCAATTTTACTTTCCTAAATTATTTCTTAAATTATTGTTTGTTCCCAAATGTTGTCCCAAAAGATCTTCTTTTGAAAATGACAAACAGACTTTCAATTCGATTTGAACCCAACGATTTAGACGATCAATATAATAATAATTGAATCCTATCCTATTCCCTTATTCCCATTTGTTTACTCAATTTTTGATTCACCAAAAGGCCAGGTCCGACTTGGTTCGTAGCGGTGGCGATAGGGAGGCAAGCAATTTTTCATATTCCCTCACGTCATTTACAAATTACTATCCAATGTGGATTTCGCGCCAGAGTAGACCTAGACGGTATTCACAATTCAGCGTAGATTACCGTATGTTATTATATAGGAAAGATTGAGAATTGGTACACTGCTTTTAAAACTTTCAATACAACTATGTAATTTCCCCATCATTAGCGTCAGATTAAAAATAAGTACAACCGTACAACCTAATCTCGTTATGACTCTGGCAAAATCCACGCTAAGCGGAATTAGGATTAGGATAGTTATATAGAATTTCTTGTGTAAAAATGAAGCAGGTATGAAAAATCCATTCTGCCGTAAAATCCACGTTGGTTGTAAATGAGGCATCAAAATACAACTTATTCTCTGACTAATCTGATTCTGGTGTAATCTGAGCTGGGCGGAAAAGTGATAGCGCTATAAAATTTAATTAATAAATTAATTTAAATTAAAAAATTTATATACTCGTACAATAAAACATATTTTTGTACATTTCTAGATACCTAATAGTACTAGTATACTTGTACATATTTGTAGCCATGTATGTACGTGTATATATAGCATTTTAAAGATAAAATTTTTGTTGATATTTTATCTATAAAATAATTATCATAATAATAATAATAATAAATGAATACAATTTTATATAGACCATTTTATATATATGTACATAATTTTTCCGGTATTATGTACATACATAATAATAATTATTATTCTTATAAAAATAACAAAGAAAAAAAAAATCATTTTTATCATAATTACATATCTGCAGAATAGAATGTACTATGAGTACACCACACATTGATACTGATAACACGAATATAACATTAAATGCGTATATCCACATATCTGCATATTATATGAAATAATAATAATAAACATTTTTTTTTTATTTTCTATTCTGTCAAAAAAGTATCGGGAAATTGTAAATTAAGAAAGTTGTACTAGAAGTTTTTTTAACCAAATTTTATCCAGCATTGTATACGAAATATGAACGCAAACTGTCGTAACTCGTTTATTTAAATCTCTTCATTTTATTAACTGCGTTTGCATTTCCTTCTATCAGAATTTTGATTCTCTTGGTTTCCAACAGTGCTTTAATGACGAGAATTAAAATATACGAAGCGTATTAAATCAGTACTTCTTTCTATATGACTCCGAAAAGTGATTAGTGAATAATTATATATAGTGTCTATATTGCAAATATTTACCAATAGGTGTTTACGTATGATATGTATTAAGTATTTGGTGATTAAACACTATACTATAAGTAGTTCGGAAACTATACTTGACGAGACATGCCAGAAGCCAGAAGAATATCAACGAAGAGATCAAAAAGAAAGAATATGGCTGAATTGGGCATACTCTGCGAAAGAAAGAGTACATGAATTACTGGAATGAAAACCGCAAGGTGCGATATCTAAAGAAAGATCTAAGATAGATGACGTGGAAGTGATAAGTTCAAAAGAAATGCGATAAATCCATCGGCGAATTAAGATATCTATATAGCTCCAAATGGAGCTCCATTGTGGACAGCATATATTTCTGAAGCATGAATTGTAAAAATTGTGATACACTATAAAAGTGAGTGAATTCGAACACCTGATGTAGGCAAACCGATGAGACTGGATTATTGTCATTGTTGGCGTAGTAACCGAGTACAGAGTGATACTAAAAGCAATGGATGGATAAAATTTGTTAATTAATGCCGCTTCTACATTCAATGCAGTGACTTCAACTTGAACTTTGACTTTCGACTTGCAGTAAATTGAAATTATTTTATTTTATTTTTTTTATTTATTGTATTGTCTATTACACTTGTTTTTATATATTTTTTATGTTGTTATATATCTGTCTTGTTAATTTGTCATGATTGTATAAATTTCATTCGTTTTATGTTATCATCCTCCTGTATGCACTAGACTTCGAAGTCGACACAAAAGTATTTAGCTGTCTAGTCCACTCCACTGCATATTGAATGTAGAAGTTCTAATACATTTATCTATTAAATGAAAGTCGAAGTTGAAGTTACTGTGCGCGTTGAATGTAGTTAAACGGCTTAATGGCTGAAAATTTCTATAGTACCTACAGTCTTCTCATAAATTACAAATTCCCGATACTTTTTTGATAGAGTATTCATAGAGTATGTATGTTGTATGTAATACATTGATATTTATGATTTACATATCTGAAAATACATACATACATATATATATAAAATTATGTACTTGAATACATATATATGAATATATAGATATCCGGATTTATGATTTTATCATCCATTAATTTGTATACATATATGTATATGTATAACGTCGATGTAGATATTATAATCTGAGAAATAAAAAATAATTAAAAAAAAAAATAAATGCCCTCAAAATATCAAGTTATGGAATATCTATATACAATAATAATAATTAGTGAGTGGATGTATACGTACATATGTGTTATATGTTTTCAATTTAAACATTTTTTTTTTCTATAAAATAAAATGTATCTGTGATCCTTATCTATAAATGAAGCACTACCCCAAATAAAAAAAAAAAAAAACAAAACAAATTTAAGCTAAAAAAAGGAACCAATTACATACACTTTCATACATAGCACATATCCATACAAATACGCGAGTATATATTATGTTAGTCTTAATCTTTAGTTGTATATCGTTGTATATATACACATTATATTATACCATCATGAAATTAAAATCAATTTTAAATATCAAAAAAATTCAACAAAGATAAGACTCAGATTAAAAAAGCAAAAAAAAAAAAAAGAAAATAGTTCTTTGATTTTATTTCTAAGTGCGATATACGTGGATATACACACAAATATTTATAGAGGTTGCGTTCATATGATTACGATCGGTTTAATCTAAAGTGATATATAATACCGTTTCTGAATGATTCGAATTATTAACTCAGAATCGGAATTCATAAATTATAATAAATTGTAATCTATATAGATCAAATCAAGCATAATCTATATTATTTGATCTGTTTGAATACTACGCGACGATTATATGAAGACAGATTATGCAGTTTTTGATCGAATTGTGAATCAAACCTAAATTTATAAATTTTCAATTTTCAATTATATGACTTATGACTTGGTCTCTATTTTGTTGACAATCGATATTGATTGTGATAGTCGCTCATGTTAGACTTAAACCGATCAGCAAAATACAAAAATTTCTTTTCGTTAATCATTATACTCTATAGATTTGTTGTTGTTGTTTATGGTGGGGGAAGAAGAATACTCACGAACCTATAAGCACTCAGACAGGGCTGTTCATAATCATATTGTATTTAAAGACCCCCGTCCAGTTCGTAGGTCCAGTTGAACTTCTTCATCGCTCTCAGATAACAAAGTAGTTCAATCCAATATTTGGACCTGAAAGTTTTGAGCCCATAACATCAGTATGTATCAAAAATTCGCATTCTAATGTAGGAGAAGGCATGATACTTATAGAAAAAGTGTTACGTCTTATGTAGTATCATTTTCTTCTCTACGCTCTTTAGATTTGTTGTTGTTGGTGTCGTTTATTGTGGAAGAGGAAGATACTCGCGAACCTATAAGCACTCAGACAGGGCTGTTCATAATCATATTGTATTTGAAGACCCCCGTCCCGTCCGTATATATCCAGTTGAACTTCTTCGTCGCTCTCAGGTAACGAATTATTTGAGGCCACAACATCAGTATCAAAAATTCGCACTCTAATGTATAGGAGCAGGCATGACAGTCACAGAAAATGTGTTCCATTCCATGGTATTATGTTCTTCTTCATGCTCTATATAGATTACAATTAAATTTTTAAATCTATCTGTGCAATTTGATCGAGTTCATTCGATTGTATTAATGATTATGATGAACTCAACCATAATGTTGTGTATTTAATATTTTTTTTGATTTTATATTTGAACATTTTTTTTTGTTTTTCATTTTTAGATTTTGATTGTGATTTTGATTTTTATTTATTCGTTTTCGATGAATTATTATCTCTAACCAAAAACAAAAGCAACAAAAAAAAATGATAAATAGATAAATAAATAAATAAGTAAACTAAGCGCAAAACTAAACAGAAAAAAAAGGCGCATAAAAATTAAAAATTAAAAACAAAGATCAGCCAAAAATCAAAAAAAAAAAAAAATTTATATATACTTAAAATAAACTAAATGGATTATATGTACATTATATCTTTTGATCTTTATATTTATAAAGGCACCTAATACATTATTTAATGTTCATATGATGTATGTACGAGTATATAGGCAAATTTATATTAAAACAGATATACATATATGTATGTACATTTATAATAAAAAGCATAAAATATATTAAACCAAAACGCAGATTTTATTGATAACATAAAATTATATTTTCTAAATCAAAATATTTCATCTAAAATATTTTATGTATGTTAAGGCATAAGGTAGACTCTATTGTACAAAATGGTTAAATACAGGGTGATTTCTTTTAAGAGATTTGTTTTTAAAATGTTTGCAATACCTACTGCTTTTGGTGACAGTCAAATTGATTAATTTGAAAACTATAATATGCGCTAAGAGTTGTTTAGTGATGACTGATGAAGTCCATTTTATGATTGAATAGCTATACTCGTACACAGATGTCAGTTAACAAAATTTGAATTTGATTTGGATTATTCGAAAATCTTGAATAATTTTTATGGAAAAAAGTGAAATCGACACGCTTAAATCTTTGCTGATAAACTACAGACTCTGAACTACACTTGTGACGTCCATCATTTATCCGTGCTGTTGCCGATATCGTCGATGATATTGCTTCAGTTGCTGAATGAAAACAGTAGTAGTAGACAAAAATTGAACATATTGAGATTGCGTTTCATTTCATTCTAACCGCGCAATCACGGCGGCATCCACATAGACATTCCAGTCCAAAATCAAATTACATACAAAATTATCTTTTCATCGAAGGCAAATATTCTGCCCGTATATAAAAGGATTTTTACATTTTTTTTTTGATTGTATTTGAAAGTCCTGAACCTTTGAAATAAAAAAACAAAACACCCTTTACATAATGGAATATACTCTTATATAATACATATAATATGTTGAGATTCGATTTTATGGCGTGTAAATATCCTATTAAATTTGTATATATGTAAACATATTTGATAAATATATATTGATATCTTTATATATATCTATATCAATATGTGTAGAAGTATGCGTGTTATATCTATATATGAATTGTAAAATAATATATCTATATATATACCTAAAATATTAGAAATGAATAACATTTATTCTTGATCTAATATCGTATTGACATTGTGTGCTTGATGCAAAAAGAAAAAAACAAAAAAAATCAAATAACTCTAAATAACTTTACAATTCATCATAACTATTTATATACACATTACATAAGTCATTTGATTTAATATATAATATAAATTTTAGTATATACATTTTAGTATAAAATATAAACCTACACAGACGTGAAAAAATTATGAGACAACGCAAGCATAAATTTTATCATGATTACCTATATAAAAAACGTTGTCCTATATAGAATGCAACACACAAATTCGTCCGAGAAATTCTTTGAGAGAAATATAGAGGACTCTAGACCGAGAAGCAGATCAAGGAAACGACATAGTGAGACGCAGTAGTTGCTGATTTGAAAAAAATTCTAAATACTTAGTTACCTGACAATAACTGCAAAGGCAGACAAAAATGGTGGGACTGTTTGTTAAAGGCGACTACCCTGGCGAGAGTTGTAGTGGCATGAGAAAAAAAAGAAGAAAAATGTACGTATACACAATAAGAAATTTTGGTCTCCAGAGTGTAAAAAAATTGTTTCTGAAGTTCAAGAGATGTGTGTATACACCAAAGAGAACTTTAAAACTTCAAGAGACCATCAGTATTCCCTGGAATCGATTTTGATCTGTTGTTCTTTTGCCATGTATACTGAAAAGAGATGAACTTTACATGTGGGACATGGTTTTCAAAATGTTTTGATATTTAACTCTATGGTACTTCTGGACAATAAAGTCTAAAATCTGACATTTGAATTTCATTAATAAATATAATTAAAACTCTTTTTTCAATTTACTTTTTAACCCACAAATAGTTACTTCTTTTTTCTCTCCTTACAATATAAGCAGCAACTGCCGCTGCCGCAATTTAAACTTATCCATCCAAAAAATTCATTACGAGTGAAGTGAATGGCAAGTAGCATCAGAAGAAACATCAAATATGCATCCATAAAGATTCAAATCAGAAACTAAATACGTATTTCATGTATCATACAACACCAAAGAGACTTAGCTCCAAGAGTCTCTTATTTTCATGCTTATGGAATATGGAGGTCTAATTTTGATGTAATCTCCTAAAGACTGAAGTCTCCTATCGTGTATACGTGTTTGAAATTTTTGTCTCTAGAGCCCAGATTCCGAAGACTGCTGCTTAATAGCTGCTTTCGATTTAACAATTTCAAGTACTTGCGAGTAGAAAAGGTAAATGTCTGTGCTAAACCATCTACTCGCAGCTACTCATGAAAAATTTTTCAAGTAGCTGCAAGCAGATGCAAGTAGTTATACGAATAATTTTTGTATCGTTCGTTATAACAATTTATCTTAGCCTAGACACGTTTTTGTACTCGCAAGTAGGTAATTGGAATTGCCAAATCGAAAGCAGCTAATATACGATGTTTTGTTGCAAATACGAACATGTATACATGTTTATTTAAACATTAGATGCTAGTAAATACTTAATACTTTGTATTTACATTATTATAATGAGAGTATTCACTTGATGTAGTAAAAGGCTCGGTTTACAAGTCGCTTACTACGTTAAGTGAATAATACCCTCAATGTTTTGTATAAAATTAAAATTTTTTTAAATAAAATTAAATATTAAATTAAATATAAATAATATTATAAATTAAATGAATTTAAATTGTTGAAGGTTTTTCATTTTTAAATGTAAAATACATATAATGTAATGTAATAATAATAATTATTGTATTCTAATATCTAATATCAAATAGATATATGTACACAAATTGTATGTAAACTTTTAAAATGCATATAGTTACAAATTTTTTTTTTATCATTTTTTTTATTATTTCTTTGTTTTATAATTATACATATATATATTTTTTTTTATTTTTCTTTATTCGTGTTTATTTGTTATTTTCTTCTAGAATATAGTATTTTTTTTTTCAACTTTATTTTAAATATGTAAGTAAGTAGGTACTGCGTACTACTCTAAAAATGTTTTGTAAGTTATATTCGTATGTTATATCTAAATAAATAATCATTTTGTGCTGATAATAATTTGTACATGTACACACACACACATGTATGTATAAAAAAAAAATAAATAACATTATAACTACAACTGATATCTAGTACAAAACAATAAAATAAAATAAAAACAAAAATAAAATATTTTTAAAAAAAAACACGTAAAAAGAAAATGCATTCAATCCGTCGGTGTATTATTACTGTACGTACAAATAAAATAATAGTAACAGCAGTTCACATAAATAGTAACATAGTGTATAGGTAAATTGATAATATTTAAATGAATTATAAAAAATTTATTTTAAATATTAGATAGATAGTGGTAGTAGAGTATTGTACATTATGTATAGATAATAATATAATGTAACATTTATGCATTACTCACATTCACATATCATCATAATGTGTACGTATTGTATTATATACATGTTCATATATAATGTTTGTTTATTTTTTATTTATTTTTTTTTTTTTTGTGTATAATGATATTGTTATTGATAAAATTATAATAGTAGTATGATAAATATAAAGAAGAAGAAAAATACATAGACATAATATCATGTTCATACATACAATACAATTTACGAAGTACGAGTTTGAGTATACCTAAGTATATTTTAAAATGAACACAAAACATTACATCGTCATCATAAATATACTTATATACTAATTGTACTGTACTTTATATGTTTACATTCTTTTTTATATTAAGGGTATTCATTTAGGACCGTATTCATCAATTACATTGTTTTATCTTGTTACGGTCGTAAACTTATTCACCATAATTATAAATTAGGTAATCTGAATTTTGTTTCGCTCAACTAAATTTATTACTAACTTTTGTTAGCAGTCGCAAATAATTTTCGAAAATTAAAGCAAAAGTTTGACATCTATTATAGCTATAACCATGGCTATAACCTAAATGGACGAAATGAAACGGAACGAAACGAAACGATACATACGATAGTACTAGTACTGTGATACGTAAAACTATCCTAAATGGACGTACTGTTACGTTTCGTTCAATTTCGATAAATTTAAATGTCAAATAGGCGAAACGAGACGAAACGGATAGTGGTGCCGTAGCAATCGTACATTTTATCATTTCTTTTCTACTCGTTTCATACACATTTCTATATTGTTTCTACTCAATACTCATTACACAATTTTACTCGTTTTGAATCGTTTTTATTTAGGGCAAATTGTTAAACATTGAAATAAATTGTTAAACAGAAAATAATTTTAACCAAATACATATATGATGACAATGAATTTGAAAGATATTTTAGACTACCAAAAGACATACATACTTATTAATTTAGCGGAATAATTCGAGTCTAGAATGCAATTTTTAAACAGAAGAAACCCACCCTATATCTACAACAATTAATCAAATTTTAATCACATTAAGATATTTATGCTACAGCTATTGCTTTCAAATCGTTTAGTGGTGATTTATTTGGTGTCATCTCTCAGCCAACCGTCAACAGAATCATACTACGAATACCAAAATATAAATAGCAAAGCTTGCTGACAAAAAAATAAAATTTCCAGACTCTTCTCTTGGTTTAAGAAAACCTAAAGAAGATTTTTATGCAATAAGAGGAATTCCATAGGATTTTTTGGGAACTCATATACCTATGCAATCAGTTATATGGAGGAAGAAATCCTGAATCATTTATGGAACAGAAAGGATTAGTTTGTGATGCAAATATATGCGAATTTTATACATAAATACAAGATAAAACAAATCAGAAAATTAAAATATCTACATATCAGTAAACACATGTTTTTAAAACTTTCATATTAAGATGACACGGATCTTGCCATGACCAAATGATCTTGAATAGCCATGACCATATAGTGAATACCCTCATGGTATTTTTATTTTTTTTACTTTTAATTTATATATAGTATATTTTACAAAATGTGTGTAATGTTTTTTTTTATATTATATATTGTAATTTTTTTTTTTTTTTGTTAATTTTGATATCATCAAGAAAACGACAATTCGACAAGCACAAAGCAAGTCACAGTTAACTGATAATACATATAATAAAAATTATTGTCTCCTCTACTATAGACTCATGCATATATTTTTTATCATTTTATCGTACATGTGTATGTATATGTGTATTATGCATGTGCATTTATAGTTAGTTATCTTACCTTGTATTTTGTATTATATCAATTAATATAAAAAATAATCTACATATAACACATACAAAATCAACTAAATATTATACATACTTAGCTAATTGTCTTTTAGCGTTGAAGTTTTTTAGTTTTTAGTTGAAAAAAATATAATATGTACCGTACACTATACAAAAATGCACACTTATTAGATAGGTTATGTTCCGAAATGCAGCGACAATTCATAATTCTAATGGTTCATTTACAATAATTCAGAGTTACCTTAGATTCAATAGAGGTAGTAGATTGAACTTTCAAATTTTATATTCACAATTATTCAGAGTACAGATTACCGTAACTATAAACAAGTTTTTGATATAATTTTCACAATTACCAATGTCATTTGAATCGTGGTGAAATCTATACGTTGAAAGATGTGTAGGATGTGTAGATGTGTGAAGGAAGTGTGACAAATAACTATACTCTGGCATATGAAATTTACGCTGAATTGTAAATGTAAGCGAAATTTAATCTTAATCTTAATGTAGTAAAGCTAGCTGACGACCAAATTAAAAAATTAAAAATTAAATTTTAGTAACCAAAATGTATGCAATAAAATGGTATAGTCGTCATAATGTATTCATTGAGCTGACACTTTGACATTTATATTATGTTTACGTTTATGAACAAAATTTAAATCGCTTTAACGTCAAAACGATCTAACAACTGACGTAACTCAAAACGATTCAGCATCAGTGTTCGTGACATCGATTAAAACGATCTAAGTTGAACTGCAGATTTATATATATGTATATACATATATCGTTTTGAAAAACGGAAAAAGGTTAATTTTATAATTTTGTTTTGTTGATGTGTTCTATTGACATTTAACAGATATGATAGATTTAACGTTTTTGTATTATGGTTAAATTTGCTAACTTGTTTGTAAATTCACTAATTCGTTTTATGTTCTAAGTATTTACAATCGTTTACAACGCAATATGTATGTAAGACAATTGTTTTGAATTTTAGATCGACTTGAAGACTTTACATTGATTTTGTGTGCGTGTGTGTGTGTTTATGAATTGTCGTATACATCAACGTCATTCTATCTCAAATCGTTCTAAGAGAAGTGATTCATAAACACAGTAGCAACTGTTTCGGAACACAGTCATACGTATAAGAATTTGGTTTTTTTTTGTTTTTTTTGGTTCGTATAATATACAAATAAATAAATTAAATTTGTATAAAATAAAAATAAAAAATATGCTAGGTACAGAAAAATTTTTAGGTACTCTTATGTATGTTACAATCATAAAAATAAAATCATATCAGTATATTCAGATATTGCGTATGACTATTGCTGAAATTGCATTTATCTACACCTGAATATTGTAGAAATTGTATAAGTAGATATTATGTAAGTATGGGTAAGTTTCAAAACGCCTCAAAAATGTGTTATGATACGGCATCAAAACAGTCGTGATGCAAATTTTTAAAACAGGCGCATTAATACTTTTCGCATAGATATTGCAGTTCTATACAACTTTGACGTTTTGAAACGAATTTGTTGGTTTGTTTTGACAACAAGAAAAATGATTCATACCTCCTGCAGTACATAATTTTAAAATTTAATTAATTCATTCTCTACACTAATAGCCCTATTCTGGTATTGTGACTCATCACAAGTCACAACGAAATTGTGACTGGTTTTCTTGTGATTTTCCTTGTGACTAATCAGCTGTTTCGTATTCTGAATAAAGGCCAAAACCAAATGCATACCTCAAGACTCATACCTCAAAATTTAAATGTCAAAATTGATTCTGATAAATGAAAATGTATTGAAGCAATCCAAATGCATACTTCACGACTTCAGCCGCAAATGAAGCTGAATCCGAGATTCTGAAAATTTAGAATTTTTAGTCTGAGGTAACAATAATGCCAACATCTATAATACAAAATATGCTTTTTGACATCTATCATTTTTATTTGTAATATATGTACAAAGATTATACAGTGCTGACGAAAATTATTTGTATGTACATATATGAAGTGTTCTGAGGAGTAACTTGAATTATTTATTTATTGATTTTGGTCAATAATACGAATACTAAGATGAAAATAATTCATTTAATTTAATTTTCAAGTGCGTTTAGTGAGTATTGGAAGTAAAAATGCAACGAAAAAGTGAATTATCGATAGAAAAAAGAGCTGCTATAGTTGCTGAATATAACAAATGGCATTCCTGTTATTGTTTAAAAGATTTAGTTAAAAAGTGTAAAGTTCACAGAAATACCATTCTATATTAAGTCCTGAAGAAAAATAATTAAGGAATTGTACAAAATAGAGCTTGAAGAGGGACAAAAAGAAAAAAAAACTCTGTTACTTACAAATAATTTTGGTAACCACTGTATATTATATTTACATGTATATAATTTTTGTTTTCATAATATTGGCAACAGTTTGAAGCTGAGGTAAGCATTTGGTTTTGCTAAGATTCAGAGTCTTGAAGTACACTTTTTGAAGTATGAGCTATGCATTTGGTTTTGACCTTAAGTAATCACAAGAAAAATCACAAAAACTTCACCTCTTAGTGGTGAATTTGAAACGTCAAATTTTTTCAAGAAAAATAATATATTTTATATTTTTCACATAACCTTAAAATTATTCTTGTGACGACTGAAGTAGCAGATCACAACTTGTGACTCTGGCATATTGTGACTTTTTACCGCGGAATACAAAAAGTCACAACTTGTGACTTATGTTATAACTTATGACTTATGACTAGTCACTGATACTCAACAGAATAGGGCTATAAATCAAAAAAAGGTGAAACAATTTTTTAATAAAATTAAACAATACTAGGATGGACATATTTTATAGCCATTTTCGAATGAGCAAAAACACATTCAGTGTAAGTACTCGTAAATACAAATACTCTCCATTTTTTTGGAATTTTTCATTAATATTGCGTAAGCACTACACATTAAAAATTCAATTTATCATCATAAAAGTACAAAATTTTTGTTTAAAACAGATTGACCTTTAGTCCCATACAATAAAATTCGTATAATACTAAATCATTGAAATGCTACTGAGAAAAAAATCTATTCAAATCTATTTTGCATCATAAAAATTCTGGATGCGTAGATTGCTTGACAGATGCGTATCAGATGCATTCACAATGAGTTTTGAAACTGTAGACATTGTCATCGATTTAAGTGTTATCGTTTTGAAACTGTTGATTATGCATCGATAGACAGTATTTAAACATTTTGAAACTCATCCTATATAATATAAGAAGTAGCATATTATTTTGCGTACATAAAATCTATATATAATGTGCAATATATACATATGTATATATATAAATTTTTAGTCATTCATATAATTGCTTAAAGTCTAAATCGACATTGGATTCCCCCTATAACCTTATAACAATAATATTTTAGATATTACCTACCTATTATTCTTGTATATTTTTTATTATTATTATTATTTTTATTATCAGAACATTATCATTTTTGTCTATAGTTACATACTTTCTTTTTTATTCTATCTGATGGTTTAAAATGTTTTTGTCACAAAAACCATAGTACAAACTTTATAGGTATAGTAGGCAAATGTTATTTTTGTTTCTAAAAATTCACCAATTCAATAGATACTACACAAATTTTTATGTACAATATAGTACTAATAGTGTAAAAAACTCTATATTTTGCTATTTACTATTTTAGATACATCGCGGTATATACGTATTTATACCGTCAAGAAAAGTATATGAATTTACTCGTACATAATGTATGTATAGTAGACTAGGTATATATAACGTAGTATAATATGTATTACATTTACTTACTTGCTTTTATTTATGTCTATTTTCTTTTCAACTACTAGTACATTATATATTTTTACATACTTTTGAAAATGAAATAAAATTTATTCAAAAAATTATATGAGGTGAGGAGTATTTTATATGTAAATTGTGTATGATTGCAAGTATGTACAAAAACACTTACTACAAAATAAATACATATATTTAGTATCTTTTTGTAGTGTTTTGTATGTATGAATTACTAAACCAATAAGTACATATAAATATATAAAAAGAAAATAAAAATTTTGAAAAACAAAAAAAAATTTTTTTTACTAATACTAAATAACAGCGAATGAGCGAAAAACCAGTAATTTTTTTTTTTTTTTGTTTTTTTGTTTTATTTTATTTTTTCGCTTATCATCAAAATCCAGGAAATGGCAAAAGATAAGGCAACGAAGTTACATTGGTCTTCACTTTATATATGTACATGCGGAACCATGCTGGTAGGTAAATTTATGTATTTTATTATTTTTATTAATATCGTCCTATATGTAGTAGTATATGTACATACATATACATACTTATATAAATACATATTTTACATAATAATTCCTCTCTTACTTCCCTTATCCATATTTGTAATCAATATGCCTGTAGGCTGTGTTCTGTTAGCCAATAATGATAATACATTTATATGAAATAATATAAGTTTTGTATACATATGTACAGTTTATAGTGTTATGATGATGCTATATATATGCCATAGTACCTATATATGATGTGAGTACCTACCTATATATGTATAGATAAATATTCTATATTTTTATATATTCTTACAGAAAAGATATTATACAGATACTGAATTGTACACTTTAAGTAGTATATTCATATTTTGTTGGTTTCGGTTGTTTAGATATGTACAAATGTATACGTTCGTTACATTATTGAATAAAAACGAATAAATAGATATCAGAAATGACATTATACGGAAACAATAACAAAAAAAAAAAAAATTGTAGATATGTAGGTACATATAAGATCTATCTATATATGTTAATGTAGATATATGTACCTATATAATTGTATAATTTGTACGTAAACATTCGTACATCAAGCACACGTGTAAAGTATAAAGTATGTATAAAAAAAATTTTTTTTTATATAAAAACACAAAATCTTTTTGTATATCTACTATACTGTACATATTTATAAAGAATTTTATGCTACAAACAAAATATGAGAGATATCACTACCACAATCCACAACCACATTATGCTTATGAAATCAACATTTAAATTTAAGGTTGGATAGTAATTTGTATTTTTTCAAAATAACAAAAAAATACAAAAGTAAATTTGTATAATAGTATAAATATAGAGTAAGAAATATAATGTAACATGTGATCAGATCACATACATATTGCACGAGTACATAATATTCTCTCCACTTATAAAAATGGTGATCTAACTCTTATGATTAAACCTTCAAAAATTAGGTACATACATATAATTGCTTTTTGTTTTACTACTATTTTGCTGGTGTTAAATTTGAATATTCTTATAGAATAATTGCATGCATGATATATAATAAATATGTACATGCGATTATTCATATTATGTACAATGTAAAAAAAGTTTTATTTGCGATTACGATTATACAGTACCTAACGTGTACAGTGTGTAGATAATGTATTACACTTACATTACATAGGTATATAAAAATTCCATTACGTTTGTTTTAACCATACGTGTATGTACCTACATTCGTATACGAATTCAATTTAATAAATCGAAGAAAACTGCATATGTATATACATATATAAAACTAAAAATTATTGTACCTAGTCTGGTACCTACATACATACATATATTCATACATTGGCACTTAATTTTAAAATAAATAAATTTAACAAAAATAATGTATACCTAACTACATAAGAGAAAGAAATAAATATTCAAAAAGATAAATTTGTTTTTGTTGTTTTTTATGTAAAATAAAAATTGACAAAGTGATCAGATCGCAATTAACATAGCCAGACCATGATCGTAATCAACATTATTATTGTCGCCTTTTTTACTTCATTCCATAACGACCGATGATGTCACAATCACAATTTAATTCTTATCGAAGTTTTTTTTTGTTTTTCATAGTATTATACGTTATATTTATTATTAACTAAACAACAATGTAGAATCATGATGATGATGATCATCATCATCATCATCGTCATACATTTAAGTGGGTCTGAAATCTGTCTTGATCTTTGGTTTAAAAATACATTACCTATATTCTTTTTTTTTTGTTTTTCAAACTTTTGTTCGTTTTATTTTGGAATGGCTATAACTTGTATTACTAGTCGTCAGTCATCATCATCAGGATAATCAAAAAAATTTTTTTTGGTTTTTTGTAGTAATTCTGTGATTGTTTGTTTTTTTTTTTACATTACTATACCTTTACAACTGGTTTGATTTATCATCGGATAAATTGTGTACAGACAATATATATATATTTTTTTTTTCAAAATTTCATAATGTAAATAAATTTATGATAAATCTATGTAAGTTCAAAGTTGTATAGTTTGTTGTTTATCGGTAATATTAATGTAGTAGTTAGTAGATAATATAGTATAAAGTAATGTTACATTTAATTCATATTAATTTTTGTATTGCAATAAATATTTCCTGATAAATTTAGAATGTTTTTTTTTTCAATTCAATTTTTATTTATCATAGTTTACAATCTTATATGTACATAACCAATAAATAAATTCATTCATTGATTTTTAAACTAATATTACTAATAATTCCTAAAGCCCTAACTCTAAACAGCAAAATCTGATTCCTGAGCTGGAATAAATAAATAAATTCCTGAATGTAACATAAATACCAACATACATATGTACATATATAAATTTTTATGAAATAAAAATATTTACATGCAAATAATATAAAATATAAAAATGAATGTAGTAAACCTAATAATTTTTTTGTTTTTCATAAATATTTTCTTTTATAATAATATAATTCATTCCTGTAAATAAATTGAAAATTAATTGAAATAAAAATTAATAAATTTAAATATAGAATACATATATAGTTAATAAATTATAATTTTGTGTAGGTATTATTACTATAGTAGTACATACTTTTTAGTAATGGTTTTGGATTCGATTGTTTCCTCCTAGACATTATTACTAAAAAAATCTCCAAAATTATTTATAAAAAAAATTTTTTTTTTTTTTTATTATTATTGTATTCCTCAAATTATCATGAGATCAATCACTTTTACTTAATTATTTTATTTGAATTAATTTCACTTAATTATTATGAATTTATTAAAAAAATAAAAAAACAATTTAATTAATTCCTAAATATAAAATAAAAATTAATTACACACAAATTATTTTTAATTAAATTGCACTGCTGATATTTTTTTTATGTAAACTTTTAAAATATTATTTATTTTTCATTTCTCATATATGTATTATTTCATTCGCGCCCAACAATTTCTTTTTATTTTTTTTTTCTTAAATCACACTTTTCTTGTTGATTTGATACACATTTGATTATTTTTAAATTAGTATTAAAAAATATATTAATTTATGTATTTTTTTCTTGTTATTTTGCACTTTCTAAAGAGAAATTCAAAAAAGAAATTTTGAAAAAAATAAAGAAAAGTATTAAAAACTAAAAATAATCATAATAAATTTGTAATTGTAATATTTTTGTTTACCTTTTTAATTGAGTATTAGATTTAGTAGTAGAAATAATAATGCAATAGAACTAAACTACTACTGTGTGTGTGTGTATTTATGTAATAAAAAAAAAAAAGAAGAATGAAACGAGAGAAAGTACATCTGTCAAAATCAAAAAAAAATATATAATATTTTTTTTTGTCAAACAAAATAATGTAAAAATGTAACTAAAACTACAAGATAATAATTATGATATTATTTAACTAGAATGTCACTATATTTATTTTTATTAATATTCATTTAAATAATTTATTTATTTATTATTAATTTTTAATTAATTACACGACTAAAAAATTATTTATTTTTCACTCAACTAACTAATATTATTATTGTGACTTAATTAATGTTCAATCGTTCAATGTTGAATGACTGAATTGAGATTTGACCGACGATTTGAGAATTCCAAAATTCAAATCCAATTTCCAATTCATTCACTACTAAATGACCGAAATGCAAAATCTGATTTCTGAATTTGTTCATATTTTCATCAATTTCCTATTCATTTCATTTTATTGTAGGAATTAATTGAAATATGAAACTGCATTCAATATCTGCTTCAGCTCTTCAGCAGCTCACATCTCACTAGTGTACTGTCACTGCACTGTCACTCCCGCACTCTCACATCAAACAAAAACAACAGACAGCAACAAAACAGATCACCCATCATCCCAGATCACCCAAATATGTACTACAAAATTATTTAGTTTTCTTTTTCTACATCTCATTATTTAAATATAATTGTAAAATAGAAAAAATTTAAAATTATTTTCAAATAATAACTATTCATAGCTGTTAAGTTTATTTTGTTATCTACTTTCTGTTTCCTTTAAAATGTTTTTGGTTTTATATTTTATTGGTGACCTGTAATTCTGTAAGCCGTTAATCTTCTTCTTGGTTCTTGCTTACAAACTGACAATAAAAGAGAGAATGAATTGTTAATTATCCAGCTGTTGCTGTCTGTATGAACAAAAGAACACATGTTGCTGAATGCTAGTGTCATTGATGCTGAATCTGTATTTTTGTTTTGTTGATGCTGAATACTAAAATATTTCAAAATATTTCAGTATTGCCATTAATAAATGTTTTATTTTGTCTATCATTTCGCACCACCACAAATCTAAAAAAATGAATAGAAGTTTAATACTAACACAGGATGTAATGAGGAAAAATATATTGTAACAGCCATTGCATAATTCGGGCGACAGTGACAGCGTATCGCCGAAAGTTCGCACAATTCGGGCGCAACTGTAGCGTAAAATATGTATGAATTTTACATTTCTTCTTGTTACGAATAGATCTCTACTACTCTAAAATCTAGGTCGGGATGGCTCATTGTCGCTGAAAAATAGAATAGAATCTATTTGGGTGACAGCGACAGCGTAAAGTTTAGCGTAAAAAGTCCCATTTAATTACTGTATACGCATTTACTTGGCAGTTCTGTTGATGAAAAGTAACGAAAAAAATGTTGTTTAAAAATTCGTTACTTTTAAAATTGATTCAAATTTAAAATAAAATCTAACGGAAAATATCATTTGCTTTGGATTCAATCCATTCAATCTCAATCAAGTGAATTCAAATATAAAAATTCTTTATTTATTTTATTGTTTTTTTCTATGCATTTACATTTTTGAATTTCCGAAGTCTATTTTACTTTCTCTCCTTAATTACATTTTATTTGCCTATTAGATAGTAATTTCCTTAAATTCATTTAAAAAGAAAAAAAAAAAATACATTTATAAAAAATTTTCTTTCTAATGAAAAATGAATTTCATCTCATAAATTTTTGGATTTATTTAATTTATTATACGTTGTATTTGTTATACAATGTACGCAAGTAAAAAATGTCCTTTTAATGGCCGAAGAAGAAAAAAATACACGTTTAATAAAGTGGTCCACTATACCAAACAAAAAAAAAAAAAAATGTTTAAATAAATTCTCTCGGAAAAGCTAAATGAAATGCAATAAAATAAAATATAAACGTTCATATCCTCGTCGCCTATAGCATATTATGTAGTTGAAATTAAAAAATTTCTCTTTTCTATGTCCTTTTTATGACCATTAAACATTATAAACAATTAAAAAAAAAAAGAATTTTATATTTAACAGTCAACGGAATAATCATCATTAATAATGGTTTCTCAGATTAATGCAATTTTCATGCAATAATTCTCTAAAGAACCACCCACATTTTTATTTAATTTTAATCTCCGTTTATATAGTTAACCAGTCTCATATTATGTATGTCTATGTATGTATGTATATGTATTCCCTTTCAGTTACCTTCATCACTATACCATATTGTTGTAGTACCATATATAGTTACACTCATATTTAGAGTTAAATTAAAGGTTGGTAATTTATACATTATTATGATTACATATCTTTTGAATACAGTAAACGTTAAAAGTAAGTCAACAATTGAATTTGATTTTGAATTGAATTGAATTGAACGATTAAAAATAACAAACCGTGGATATCAGAAAGAAGATTTGAAGATTCAAAAATTTCAAATTATCAAAAACTTTTGAACAAATATAAAAAATACATACTTTTACATAATTTAAGGCGTAGTCCGCGTAGTCACGATAACCCCGTTCCGTTCCGACACGTTTCAAAACATACCTGTTATATAATAAAACGGAATGGTATATAGTAAAGTTTGAAAGCTAATATTGAAAATTTATATGGAAACAGGTTATGTTATCCGTAAATTGTTCAACTTCAACGTTTCGCACCATTCTGTTCCGTCAATCGTAACAGTTTTTTCCGTCAATCCATATAATAAACAACATGGAAATGTCAAATATTCAACTATTTTCTTTCTACGGAACTGAACGGAACGGCCATTATCGTGACTACGCTCTTAGAAAATAATTTAAATCAAAATATTTTTATACACTTCATCAGAGTTTAACTAATTTTTTCGCGTTCACACTGTACTCATATTGTCGTCCGTCGTCGTGTGTATTGTACATTCATTATTCGTATTGTATTTCATATGTACAACATTTTTTCTTCAATTTCCTCTTGTTTTTTTTTTCCACATTTCTTTCTTTCTTTTTCCTTTTCTTTTTTTTTAAACTGCATAATTTATAAATTTTTAAGCGCGTATAATATATTACAAAAAATATCCTTATATGTACATATAATAGGGATACTATAATATGTATATAAGGATTCATTATTACTATAGGACTCCTCGTATACAATTCGTATACATTGTATACATTGTACTTGTAAATACATGTATGTAAAGATTATTGGTCAAAGATATAGAAAACTAATTTGAGATTTGTTTTTTTTTCTCATTCTTCGATCATCCTAATATATCCTATATCCTAACATATACTATACTTGTGTATATTCACGTAATGTAATATGTAATGTATCACATCGACATTTATGTAAAATATATTTGTAGCCGCGCATAACAAATGCGAATTAAAACTATTTAGAGGACTACAATCAAAAAAAAAAAAAGTTATAAATGAAACAGAATAAAAAAGAAAATATTTTGAAAATTTATCGTATTGGAAAAATATACTATTAGAAGCGCGTGAATAAGGACCATAAATGTATGTATATTGATGATGCATATATATGTACATACAATACATGTACGTACTACCAGTACTACTTATATCCTCCTCTCGTATTCATATATCGAATAAAATGAACATTTATTTTGTTATTTTTATGCAATATTTCAAGATTGTTATTTTCGTATAAATGCGCTTATTCGTCTATGTAGTATACGTGTATATATGGTTACAGAATTTATGGATTTATAACGACAATTCACCAATAAAAAAAAAAATAAATAAAAATGAATTTCATATATATTATATAGTTCACAATTACACACAATTACAAAATTCATTTATTCATTCCTCTACACACATGTACTACGATAATATGAGGAAAATTTTTTGATTACATATATTATACATTTTCTTTTATAATTTAGGACTTTTAGGATTCATTTTATTTTTATTTGAGAAAATTATAATAACATTCAAATTATATATGGCTATATACGACGGTATATATGTATATGATACGATATTATATACAATACAGAATACACACACTCGTATACTCGTATGAGTGAAAATTATATACATACAAGTATTTGGGGACAGAAAAATGGATCTTATTTCCGGTTATGTCATTGGTTTTTAAATTAACGGCAACCATATTATATATTGTAAGATATTTTGTTTAAATTTTATTTTTCATTTATTTTTAAAACATATGTACATTATGTACATATAAGCAAATGTACAAATCAGATAAATAATTTGATATTTTGTATATACATGTACATTTTTTAAACTTGAGTTTTGTTCAAATTTTATATTTTAATATAATTGAAAAAGAAAAATATGTATATTAAAATCAGAAGAAAAAAAAATCTTAACTCAATTTTCTTGCTTCGATAAACAATAATAAAATACAACGTGACTATACAGTGTGGGATAGATAATTTAAATAAGAAAAGAAGAGAAGAGAAAACTATATTATTCGCTTATCTTTCTACTTTTCTTTCCAGTTCTCTTTCCACATCTCAAATACTCAAGAGTTGAATGATCGCATGATTCATGTTTGTTTACAAATAAAAATGTAGGTCAAAACATTTATTAGTTTTAACCGGTATACACGCATCTACTACTTTTAATCTAAATTCATTTTTGGTACACGGCTATTACAGTGGGGTGCGTTCAGTTCATTGCAGCGATGCAAGCCAGTATAATGAAAATGCAGCGATGTTTAGATAATCGCTATATACAATTTACTAAACTCTTTACAGCGTTTTAAAAATTATACACCTTACTAATAAATATGTATTAACTTTTCAATCATTAAATTCATCTTTCAAACATGTCAAAATTTGTTTACGATGAATTTTAAAGCGAACTTTTTTTTTCAGCTGCAAAATATTTTCATCGCTGCAAAGTAGCGACTATGCAGCGAAGTCGTTCAGTAAGAGAAATTATTGCAACAATGGAAAATTTTACATCGCTACGTGGAACTGAACGCACCCAGTGTATTACAGGAATTTAAACAAGAAAATAAAAGAGAAACTATACTATTCACGTATCTTTTAACTTTTCTTTCTACTTGTATTTCTGCTTCTCCTTCTAATTCTTATATACACAAAAGTTTAATGATCATTTTTGTTTACAAATAATGAAAATGTTGGTCATTACTCATTACATTATTATTACGCTTTTCTTGTTTACATTACACAGATCTTGTTTCAATTTCAAATTTTTCTTCTTCTTACTCGCCTATTACTGCGTATGGGCGGTACATAAATACAAGAGAAGGAGAAGAGAAAACTACTATTTGAGTATTTTTCTAATTTTCTTTCTAGTTTCTACTTCCCAAATACTCAAGAGTTGAATGATCATGTTTGTGTACAAATGAAAATATAGGCCGACACAATTTTGGTTTTTTCTTGTTTACACAGATCTTCTTGTTTCAATTTGAAATTCTTCTTCGTACACGGCTACTACAGTGCAATATCAATATCCCATATACACAAGAAGAGAAACTACTTATTCGCATATTTCTACTTTTCTTTCTACTTCTCTCTCTTACTACGCGAATAGTAAGTAGTTTCTCTTTTCCTTTTCTTGTGTAAATTATGTACTGAACTGTGAGTAGGCGAGTACGAACTGCGAAGAAGAATTTAAAATTAAAACAAGATCCGTGTAAACAAGAAAAACCTATAATAATGTATTGACCTACATTTTCATTTGTAAATAAACATGATCATGGAACACACTTGTAACTTGTAACACGGAAAATCAACTAACAATGGGCTATATCCTCGATACATATAGCAAGCAAATTAGCAACTTTGCTAGCGGAATTCGACGTTTTCACATCCTCGATTGTTTTGACAGTCGCAAATTAGCAAAATCGCAAGAATATTTTGCGATCAGAGAAAAGGTAATAGCAATTCATTTAACAGCAAACATAACCTGTAGAATACTACTTGGTTTATATTTAATTCATACTATATTTTATTTTTCATTATATTATAGTTTTACATTTTCTCATCTTACGAAGTAAATAAAAAAAAAAAACAAAAATAAAAAAATATTTCAAATAATAGATTTTTTTAATAAAAAAAGTTTTAAATTTAAAATTTTTTTTTTATTTCTTTTCCTTTTTACATGATCTAATATATTTGATATTTATATATTTTATAATATTTATATATTTGATATCATGTGCTCCTCAAGCCTCTTTTTCTCAATTAAAATTATTTCTTCATCGATTTCTTCTGTAAAAGTGTAAAACATAATATTTTTTTCTCACATTTAAATTTAACATTTTTTTCATAAACTCACAAATACATACAACTAATTTAAATTTAACTAACAGTTAATCCTCATTTTTCAATAATTTAAGGTTTTGTTTGCTATATGATGAATTCAGACAAGTGCTGAATGAACGAAAATGGCCGACTTGCAATTGCAATCGAGGATGTGGATTACACCAATCGCAATTAGTGATCGCAAATTCACCATATTTGCTAGTCGCAATTTGCGATTTTGCTAGACGTATGAGGATATAGCCCAATATTCAATATTTAATATTTGCTTTTTTACTCTTTACCATACTCTGTAGGCTGTAGCATTGTAGCAATGGAGATCATTGACTCGTACAGTACTTACAGTATACGTAGTATGCTAGTACAACGAATAGCATTTCACACATTACGTATATACCTATGTAGATGTACTCATTTTTGAATTTCCATTTTGAAATTTCTAATGATGGATAGTGCTTTGCATAGGGTAGGAAATCTTTATCGGAAAATCCGCCACTGAATATATACGAGGGTTTTTCAAAAAAATTCCCGGAAATATTAAATAATACACTATTTGTTGATTTTTATGGATTTATTTTTCTACGTCTATAAACCACCAAGTTTCATCACAGATCAACAGTCACTATAATACGGTGCGAAAAGTCTTCAGAATTTTAATCGTATATTTGGTCAAAAAACTCCAGTTAAAGTTCGGCACGTCTTTCAATATGAATGTTCTTTGCGCAACACTTTTGGCAATGTTTTAATAATACCTATAATTTTTCAGGTATCTGTTTATCTTTTTAAATAGAAACAAATGAATTACTTTTTTTTATACACAGCAGTTATACGCTTTCAAAATACTGAAAATATAACCAAACTTTTTGACTGTTGCGGCCTGCTAGTTATACTCGTTATATAACTGACGCAAGTATTTCGGAAAGTTTTTGAATTACCCTCGTATATGTAATCACAAGAATTTAATTAATGATCTTTTAACATATTTTGTATATTCATTTATATATTAAAATATTTGTACACAGAATTTTAATGCAAAAACATTTTAAAAAGACGAATATAAAAAAAAATTTCTCATTCATGATACACATATTCAGATATACATATAGTGATAATTTATATAGTTTAAAAGATAAAATTTTACCTTGATTACATACATGCATAGATTTAGATACACATATCAGTATTATATTGAATTGAACTGGTTTCCACCGCATTATGTATACACCTATGCCAATACCCAATACCATGTGGAGTGGATACAGATTAAATTCTATATGTGAGATAAAGAATCCAAATTCACGTATCTCTATAATCTCGTATAAAAAAAAATAAAAATATTATGTATACATAATACATTTTTCTAATGTTTTTTATGAGTCAATTTACGTGATAAAATTGTGTTAAACAGTAGCAGTAGCAGTATATACCAGTCTATATATACAATATCGGGTGCAGATCAGTGTTGCCAATTATCAAACAGGGCCCGTAACTAAATTGGTAGCTAAACTGATGAATAGTTTGTAGCTAAAATTAGAAAAATTTGGTAGCTAAATCATAGCTAAATTTTTAGAGTTTGAAAATATGATAATATGGCGAAGTTAAAGTCACATATTTATTAATTATTTTGTATGGTTACAAAAACTAGTTTCATTTTATTCCTTATTTTGTTCTTCGCAATATTCATTGTACTAAATATTCTTTCTATGTCAGAATTAGAATGAGGAAGAGAAATTAACTCATTTAGGTTATCTTAATTTCCTTCTGCTCAAACTCAAAATCATTTTTTTTCTACTTAGCTTCAGAACAAGAGTTTTATATCTGAATAAATTTACTATATTACTAAAAACTTTCTACTACGTTTTTCAAAATTTTTCAAAAATTTCGTTATTTGAATTTTAAAATGGTTTTAAAAAATGCTTATATTGTTTTATATTGTAGACACACAGAGGTTGAAATTAAGTATTTTGCTAATTTCAGCCTCGAAATCCGGAAAAAACGACGAAATTACATATAAAGAAGAATACGTAATTTCGCTCGAAATCTACTCATGTTTTGCTCTTTACGTAGAACAGAGACATCTACTAACAAATTGTAAACAAAAAAAAAATGTTTTTTTTTAAAATTTTCATTAAGAAATAATGTAAATGACAGTTAAATTTAATAGAAGAAGTAGGCTCTATGTTCAGATAAATTAAATAAATTCGACAAACTTTCAAAATCGCTGTGTGTCACCTTCGTAATTTCTACTCGAAATTAAAATGAAATCTACTTAATTTCAACATCTGTGTGTCGAAGACATTAAATTATTTTTACTAGACTAGCCAAATACATTTCTAGCTACCACTTGCTGGTAGCTAAAAATTTTTATTGCTAGATAAATTGCTACCGGTAGCTAAACAAAAATTTTCATAGCTGTAACTGTCCTTTGGTAGCTAAATTTAGCTACCGCGTAGCTAAATTGGTAACGCTGGTGCAGATATGTATGTAGTATGTACATATCTATATTTTTTTATTTTTTTTTATTTTTATTTATTTATATTTATTTGAATTTTTCTGATACTTACTGATATCTACACAACATTGTTTGCACATTATGCACTACAAACAATTTTTTTAAGATGTGTGTACGTGATTAAGTATGAGTAGTATCTAGAAAAAAAAAATGCTTTTTCTTTTTCTATTTTCTGATTGAAACAAATAAAATCATCACGATTTTAAATTTGTTGTTTTTGTTGTTGTATCAATTCATTTCAATTTTTTTTTTTTAATTACAAACCAAAAATTTATAATGACAAATCACACAGAAATCATATATTAGCAATTTTTTTTAAATTAAATGAAACCTTTTTATTGGGTTCTTAAGTTACCTATACCAAAAACACTAGAATATATAAGACGTCCCAAGCTGCTTATAATCGAAAAAATAGCTTTCAGATCATATCCCAACATTGGTGGCTATAGCTTTTTTGCTGATGTTAATGTGATATTAATATCTCAATCCACTGTAATATAGGATAGCATTTATATACTGTTCAACATGAAATTGTTTTTAGCAGCAGAACAAGGCAATACATGGCAATACAACACGATAGAGTGGCGAGCTTTATATTGATACATTGGTGTGTAGTTGTATGTATATTTTCCTTTAACATTACTAACTTTATGTACCCGAGATGAGTGGCTATAGTAGTTTTTGTTGTTCATATTGTATTTACTATTATATGCCGCGCCACGCTATAGTGATTTGATTATTATACAGATCATGGTTGTGTGGTTGTGTGTATAATGTTTTCTTTTAACCATTTCAGTGGCTATTTTTTTGTTAATAAATTTTTGGAATTTTGCTTATAATAGTTGTTTGGTTGGTATAATTTTTTTTACACATCATTCAAAATTCGTACAATTTTGATTGTACTGTATGTGTATAGCTACATTTAGTTTGGGTATCCCGGTTCAATTTTTGAAGATTGATATAGATTTTAATAGTATGTGTAAATGTACATTTTAATATATATATGTATAGCCAGAGACAACTTAAAACACGTTGTTTTATAAGTTGTCTCTGGTATAGCTATGTATTGTATATTATTACACTGCACTATTTACGTAATTTCTTTTTATTTCTAGGATTCAAGAAGATCAATGAAAATAAAAATTTGTATTATATCATATATTTTACAAGGAAGGTCATGTATGTACAATCACTGTACATGAATGTATATGTACTTAATTTGAATATACGTGTACATATATATTTATGGTATGTAAATTTATACTATAAAGGAGTATAGTATATGTAAGAATACGTACGTCTTTTGAAATATATGTTATATTTTGAAATATGATAACATCGTTATTTTATTGTATGTATATATTGTAAGTGAAATGAAATTTTTGATTTTTAACAATATATTGCATGTGCGTATGCACATACATATGTACATATGTATATCATTTTGTTATTAAATAGATACATGTAATAAGTTCATTGAACTTGAACCTTTGAATTTTTTTAGAATACATTTTATTTCAATGATGCAATTATATATATATAATTTATTACTGTATATATCAAATATATTTTATTGCACATAGTAGTTCTTGAGCCACTAATAAATTGGTGGTTTTCAAATAATATGCAACCATTATGTAATATATGTAGTATATATATTAGAAATATATATGTATGTATGTTGATATATGTGTTTAGAAAAATTTATCTTATGTATCTTTTCAACATTTATATATTAAATGTATTACATATGTACTTTAAGTCCACAAGAAATAATTTTTATTTATTAATACTTCGCTGCATGTACTTAATATAATTTTAATTTTTGGCTGAACTTCCGAATTTGTGCCGCCAGATTTTGAAACGAGACCATCGGATAATGATACTTTGGAATGTCCTCTTTAACGTGGTATATGTCTCTGTTGGTGCAAATTCATCTTAACGACGCAAACTACCCTAAAAAATTTTTGGTCCAAAATGTTAAGTTTCACAAAATCTGTTATTTCACTAGATCAGGATCTTGGATGGGATTAGTTAATATATCATTTGAGAGATAACTTCCTGCTCTATTTGTCACATTTTATTTCATTTTGTTTGAATTAGCGGTTCTTGAGATATAAGGACTTAAAGCAAAGATACTTTAAATTACAATTACAATTAAAGTAATTTATAGTATCTTTGCTTAAAGTCAAAATTTTGTGTTTTTTAAAAATCAATTTTTCAACTTCTTTTGACGACGGTATAACTTCAAAACTTGAAGGATGACATGTATGTTTTGTTATATCATTTAAAGGGTTTTTTTGTCCTCTTTCGAGTGATATCACATTTATGTGTAGAAACTGCATAAATAAAAAAAAATGCACAAATATACAACAAATTGCGAAAAAATACACATTTTTCATACATTTTCATACATATTTGAGTAATTACTTCAAAGTTTACTATTTTTCGTAGTATTATTTACCTTTTACTAAATATGTACGTAAAAAATTTAGTGAAATTCAATTTTATGCACCTTTTACAAAGATATACAAAAAATTCAGATAAATGTTAAATTCAACTTTTGTGTACCCCTTTAAAATTTATATAAGTTTTAGTAAAATTAAGTTTCATGTTTCATTTACCTTTTACAAAATTTTATATTAAAACTTCAGAAAAAAATTATTACTATCTTTTTTCTTACAAATTATTTTGTATGAAAAATGTGTATTTTTTCGCATTTTTTCCTATATTAGTGCATTTATTTTTTTTATTTTGTGAAATTAGCTTGTGATTAGTGATTTATTTGAAAATGCAAGATTTCGTTATTATAGATTTTAGCATGCGGTCAATCGTAACGCTTTCATTTTTCCATATTCTTCATAATTTTTTTTATTTACTTAAAAATTCGGTATAATATACAAATAAAGTTTCATTAATAAATTTTTAAATATTTTATATGTATGTGCATATGCGCCTTTCAAATGATCGATTTCACTTACAGTATTAATTATATCTATATAATCGCGTCAAGGAAATAAAATTTATTTACAAACAATTTAAAGGTTCAATGAACTTATCCATCCATCCATGTATCTATTTAACATCAATATCATATACATACATAGACATACATGTCATATGTTTGTGCTGTGCATACACACATACAAAATATTGTAAAAAATCAAAAATTTCATTTCACTTACAATATATAAAATAAAATATCGATGTTGTCATATTACGAAATATAACATATATTTCAAAAGACGTACGTATTCTTACATATACTATACTCCTTTATAGTATAAATTTACATACCATAAATATATATGTACACGTATATTCAAATTAAGTACATATACATTCATGTACAGTGATTGTACATACATGACCTTCCTTGTAAAATATATGATATAATACAAATTTTTATTTTCATTGATCTTCTTGAATCCTAGAAATAAAAAGAAATTACGTAAATAGTGCAGTGTAATAATATACAATACATAGCTATACCAGAGACAACTTATAAAACAACGTGTTTTAAGTTGTCTCTGGCTATACATATATATATTAAAATGTACATTTACACATACTATTAAAATCTATATCAATCTTCAAAAATTGAACCGGGATACCCAAACTAAATGTAGCTATACACATACAGTACAATCAAAATTGTACGAATTTTGAATGATGTGTAAAAAAAATTATACCAACCAAACAACTATTATAAGCAAAATTCCAAAAATTTATTAACAAAAAAATAGCCACTGAAATGGTTAAAAGAAAACATTATACACACAACCACACAACCATGATCTGTATAATAATCAAATCACTATAGCGTGGCGCGGCATATAATAGTAAATACAATATGAACAACAAAAACTACTATAGCCACTCATCTCGGGTACATAAAGTTAGTAATGTTAAAGGAAAATATACATACAACTACACACCAATGTATCAATATAAAGCTCGCCACTCTATCGTGTTGTATTGCCATTTATTGCCTTGTTCTGCTGCTAAAAACAATTTCATGTTGAACAGTATATAAATGCTATCCTATATTACAGTGGATTGAGATATTAATATCACATTAACATCAGCAAAAAAGCTATAGCCACCAATGTTGGGATATGATCTGAAAGCTATTTTTTCGATTATAAGCAGCTTGGGACGTCTTATATATTCTAGTGTTTTTGCCTATACCTATCTAATTTTTTCCATTGAAGTAAATTACATTATTATATTCACTGTGGTAATGTTAAAAACTACATGACAATATATTATCATAATGAATTTTGATCAGAAATATCCTTCGATCGACTATAAAAATCTATAAATACAGTCTCATTCTCAAAGCATGCAGAGTCTTGATCAAAACTGATAAATATGTATTCCTGCTGCATTCCTGGAGAATTAATGTGTAAGAATCTGAAATCATCTTTCCCAGTTCCCTATAGTTCTTTGACTGTTGTGCTGCTGTATACTGTTTCTGATTACCATCATATTACACTTTATACGTTACGAATAAATACTTTACTAAATTCTGAACAGCATTTAAAACTTTATAGTTCTGGAAATTTTGTAGGCCAATTTGTAAAACAATCCGAAATTATTGTGCTCTAGAAATGATTGCTCAACACCTCTTTATGAATGTGTATAGTAGCTCTATTCTGTCAACATCAACATCAACATCCTCTATATTAAAATTGAAAATTTATAAATTTTTATATCTAAAGTTCATCTTATCAATCTTTTATGTAGAACGAACTAACGAATACAGTCATTATGATGCGCATAACAAAACAATACAGATATTTTCTCTCCACTAGGGGGGCCCTATCGTATAGAGAACTCTATTTAATTTTCTTTTAAGCAGGCATTTTAACTAAGACAATACGAAATGAATTGTTAAAGTTTTTTTTGCAATAAGATCTATGACCTCTCTGACGAAAAGTGGGAAGACCGTGCCGTGACTAGAGCTGAAGGTCCAGAATGTTCTTTTCACGCCTTTCAGCTGAAGGTCCAGGGTGAGATTTTCACGCCTTTCATCCGTTGTGGTATGTTGTAGCATGAACGTTGAAAAACGTCAAAATAATACAGTAGTAAGTTGCAATGATTATACGCATGGAAGGCAAAAATTCGATATTTTATTCCGTTTTGAATTGCAGCGTACTCATAAAACAAAAAGTATAGATAGTACACTGTCACTGGAAAAAATTGGATGGACGGAACTGTTCCAACTGTTCGAACTTCTTACTAAGCTTAAAGTGTAAAGATGAAAGTTGTAAAAGATTTTTGAAGATTAAAAATACAAAATTTGAAAGCCCAGAGCCCAGACTGGTGGTGTGAACAGAACCATCTGGAACTGGAGGAGTATCATTGGGACTGCTCGACCAAAACTCACACATCGGGAACAGATTATAGTGCCAGTTGTTGATTAATTGATATACAAGAATAAAATATATAAATAAAAATAATTAAATTTTTAAATAAAATAATATAATATTTTTTTATATTATTTATTTATTTATTATATGCGCGTATATATATTTGTTTTTAATTTTTTTGTATAACATAATTATATATACATTATTATATATATGTACTTAACATATTTAAATAAATAATTGCATTTTAAAACTATAATATATTGAAATATCACAGACAAATTGTATATTACCGAAATTATTTTCTATACATATACCATATATAATTTTTTTTTTTTTTTAATTTACTTATAGAAATTACAATAAGAAATAATAGATTTTCATCATTGTATCATATGTATATACATCATTATATATTTTATGTATGTATATATTCATCTATAATTTAATATGAATATACATACATGCATATACATACTTTTTCTCAGTGGAATCCAACATTGTTCCAATCAAAAACAACATTTTTTTAATCAAATTCAACATTTTTCAAATCAAATTCAACATTTTTCAAATCAAATTCAACATCGTTCTCCAATCAAACTCAATGAAATTCAATTGGTATTGGTATTGACATGAAAAGTATATTGAATTTGATTTGAAAAATGTTGAATTTGATTTGAAAAGTGTTGAATTTGATTTAAAAAATGTTGTTTTTAATTCGAAATGATGTTGTTTTTGATTGGAATAAGTTGGATTCCACTGGGGAAAAGTATATACATATACGAATAGATTATAATAATAATAATAATAATGTATTCGTATACATAAATATATTTATTACATAAAAGATAATTTTTTTTTTATAATAATAATTGGAATGATTTAGTAGTGTGATGGTTATAATGATAAAATACATAGATACACACTAGTATGCACATATGTATGTATGCATTTTACTTTTTTTCTTTTTTATTTTACATTTTGTTTGTAAATTTATTTATGAATATCTATATATTTGATTATTGTAATTATCATTAAAGTTATATTATGAATTATGATAGATTTTAGATTTATAATCTAAATTTAATGCCAACGACCGTAAAATTAAAAAACAAAAAAATGAATATAAAAATAATAAAAAATTAATTAGATAAATATTACATGCAGAGCATTACAAATTTTTTTATACAAAATAATAATAAAATGAAACGAAACGAAATG
The DNA here is from genome assembly GCA_951394055.1 of Villa cingulata. Lineage (NCBI taxonomy): Eukaryota > Metazoa > Arthropoda > Insecta > Diptera > Bombyliidae > Villa > Villa cingulata. The sequence goes on from OX596022.1 coordinate 35,906,581, forward strand.
AAATGAAACACAAAAAGAAAGAAATTATTATAAATTTAAATTCTAAAAAAAAAAAAAAATAACTTAAACGTGCTTAAACTAATGTTGCAATTGTTGCTGATGGTGTTGTTGCTATTGTTGCTACTGTTGTATTAATTGCAGATGAAACATTTGTTGTTGTTACTGTTGTACTACCCGTACCCATAGGAGCCATACCCATACCCATACCCAATCCATTTAATGTTTGTTGTTGTTGAAATGTTATTGTTGCCGGATGTGTTTCATTATTACTACCATAAATACGAAATTGTACTGGTGCTGGTATAATTGGTCTTAAATGTATAATTGATGATGTTGTTGTTGTTGATGATGTTGATGATGATGATGATGATGATGATGATAATGAATTTTGTATATTCATATTTAAATTAATATTATTTGAATTTTTATCACGACCATGTCGTTTAACATGTTTCGATAAATGATCAGATCTCATGAATTTCTTTTGACAAACATGACATATAAATTTTTTTTCACCAGTATGTGTTCTTTTATGTCTAGATAATTCATCAGATCTTGAAAATCTTCTATCACAATTCTCCCATTTACAAATGAATGGACGTTCACCGGTATGTACACGTTGATGTGCCTTCAAATGGCTAGATTTAAAATAATTTTTACCACAATTTGGATGCTGACATTCATAGACTCTTCGTCTTTCTTGTACATCTTTTTGTACTGATGATGATGATGCTGTTGTTGTTTGTTGTGATTGTTGCTGTAGTGGATATATAATATGTTGTTGTTGTTGTTGTTGTTGTGGTGATTGTTGTTGCTGTTGTGATTGTAACAGACATGCTGCGGCTGTTACTGGTGTTACAGTTGCAGTTGCTGCTGCTGTTGCTGATGCTGTTACTGGATTTATGAAAACAACTTGAGCTGGAATCAAATTACCTGTACCAACAACACCAGTTCCTGTTGCCGTTGTCGTTAAACAGTAAAGATTTTTTGGTGCTATCGGCTGAAATTGTTGCTTTTTCACTGATGTTGTTGGTGTTGTTGTGGTAATTTTATCATTTTCTTTTTTACTGTTCTTTAATGTACCCTTCTTATTTGATAGATTCTCATTTATTGTTTTATGTGTTGTTTCCATTTTAATTTTATCTTTTAATACATCTGTTGTATTTTCTGTTAATCTTTTATCTTCTAATAATTCTTTATTCATTTTACCATTAATATTTTCATTTTCAGACAAATTATTATTATCATTGTTTCTTATTATTGATGAATTATTTCTGCCCATTTTATATTTTACACGACGAAATATATTCACTGAATTGTAATCAATATCTTCGGATGTAGGTTTACCTATCAGATTATTAATTTCTGGAACTGTATAAATTTCATTACCACAAACACGCATTATAACACTGGCTCTATTTTGTTGATTTGCCAACAAAGATTTTACTACTTCAGTCTTCTTTTGGTCATCATCATTATTTGAATTTGATGAAGAATTTGATGAAGAATCTGATGATGAAATTGACGATAACCATGATGATGTGGATGATGTCGATAATGAAGATGGTGGTCTAATTGACGTTTGTAGGGATGCTGTTGTTAATGATTGTGATAGGTGTAATTGTGGTGGCGGTGAAGGTGTTACACTTTTGTATAAATCATAATTTATTTCTAATCTTGGCTTTTTTGCCTGTCCACATTCAAATTCATCTTCAGTATCTGATGGATTTGGTGTAATTATTCCTTTCGGAATTATATTCTTTATATCTATTTGATGTCCATCTTTCTCCTAAAAATAAATAAATAATTAAATTTTCAAATTAATAAGAGAATCTTTAAAAAAAAAAATCAATTGTGAATGAAATGAATGAATTTAGTTTTACAAAGATTTCGGTACAAAATACAAAACTACTTCTGTATACTAATTTGTAATTTTTTTTGTAACTGCAACAAGTTTTTCTTTTCTTACATTATAAATGTTTGCATATATTTTGGAGTAAATTATTTTTATCTGTTGAATGAATATTGAAAATTTCGAAATTTACACTCATCCTCATAATTTATGGGATAGGGCAGGGGATAAGTTTCATTGTGTTTTATCGTTAATGTGTAGGTGTGTAGGTATATATTGGCAATTGGTATTGGTTGATAAGGAAACAAAATAAATAAATAATTTCAGATCAATACTCATGTTATAATACATACGTCAGTAAATCTTATGATGATAGGTACTGTAACGTATCTATATAAAAGACATTCTAGCTTTTAGATATTTATTTCTTCTTTTAAATTTCAATATTCTTTTTTATTTATTTGCTAGTTACCTAGGTATATGATATTCGAGAATTCTTACGTCAGAACTTTATTAATAACTTCTGTGATATATCATCGAATTTCTGACGTCTTTAGATCATAAACAAAACTAGGTAACATATTTTTTTTTTCTTTTCCTTTTTTTTAAAAAAAAAGAGCAAATTTTCAATAAATAAATAAAAGCAAAAAATCTGAAAAACACATTATCTCACGCTTGTGATTTACGTGTGTGTGTCCTACTAAAAAACAAACTTCCTCAAATACAAGTCCTGCGCGTTTTATGTCTCACTCTCAATTTATTACAGCAATACAATAGCATTACTTTATACTTACAGACATATACATACACACATTTTTCCTTTGTTTTCCATTCCATCCGACCCAATCTATCCCATATTTTTTATTATTTGCTATTGCTACATAAACAAAGCGACATTCTCTAGACAAAATGTATATGCAGTATTGCAGTATGTACTTTCTTATATTATATTCCCATTCCCATTACGATTACATACTCCTACTACTACTATTCTCTTTAATATTTCTTGCTACACGACTACGATTACGACAAACATTTCGTCTACGGTCTACGTCTACTCTACGTACAAAAATTGTCTATCGTCACTTTAAAATTCGCTTCATTATTTTCATTTCTCCAGTTAGGTACAATGTGATACAATATAAAAAAAAAAAGTAATAATTTTTTCTCTTATTTCCGATTCCGAATTTCCGAATATGTATAGTGATGGAATACCATACCCTGAAACCTAACAAATAATTTAAAATTAATAAATCGTTACCTAACCTATAACGAACGAATAGGCACATCCACCCACACATACTAATAATATCTCTCTCTGTATGCATTTTTATGATGATGAAAAATTTGAAATCAAAATTCCTAATCATATAATATCATTTCACATTTCACCTTAGCCTTGAAAGAGGCAAAAAAAAAACCAAAAAAAAAAAATTCAAAACAACAACAAGAATTTCATATCACATTCTGAATGCATGACGATATGACGCATTCATGTCATACGTATAATGCATGTACAATACGACATATACGAGATACGACAGTACATTAATGTTTGTATACAAATATTGATGTGGGAAATTGAGAATGTATGAATAAAAATAATCCAACAAAAAATATAGTGTACGTATACTGACTATACTGTATATAGTGTAAAAAAATATTCGACATTCTTAATACAACAACAACAACAACAACAACCAGAAAAAACAAGTAAATATATACATATGTAATAGGTATTTGAACGATTTTTTCATTGAATTTGTTGGTTGTTGTTTTTTTTTTGAATTAATTTCATGTATAAAAAAGAATGTGTGTATACGCGCGCACAACCAAGCCCCCTCATCACTTACGACGACGTATATACAATGGCATTTTTACAAAATCTCTGTAGCTGAAGTATACTACGACTACCTATATACATCCATATTATATGTAATAAAAACACATTTTCTATCAACGGTTATACACGTATACATGCTATACATATTTGTATTGTACAGAGTACAGTCGTATAGTGCTTATTTTTAGCGTAATTTTGTTGTCGCGTCGTAAATACTTCACATATAGATAAAGCATATAGATAGAGAGCTATTTGTATATATAAATTATTCTGTTGTGTATACGTGTATACTGTATATATAGTCAAGTATAGTATATATGTACATATGTACATTCAAAAATCGTGCCACACCAACACCACACAGCAATGAACGATGATATACCCTCCCGTAGCTGTACCATATTCCGTATTATAGATAGTATAGATATTATCTACACAAACACACATAGATATTTATGCTTTTTTTAATGCACATATGCATATGTATAATAATGGAGCCTGGTGGCCTGTATGATTATATATAACAAAGAGGCATATATGTACATATATATGTATCTATATCTACCTCTGAAACTCTGAAACTGAATATATAAAACTCATGCATGCATGTTTTCATGAAGTATATGCGATGCCGATGAGCCAAGATGAGCTCACTCTCACTCATCGCTGTTTTTGCTCATGTGTTGCTCTTGCTTTGCTTGGTATTTTTGGTTTAACATTGTATAGCTGCTCCTGTTATTATTATAGCTATAGAATAGATCCATAAATCTATAGATATTCCATAATCTATATAAATATGTATATTCGCTTACATATTCGCTTACGTATATACATATGCAGTATCCGCATATATTTATCTATATACATATATGTATTCATACACTCATTTCATTCATATGTCTATACACGTATATGATGTACATATATTTACTTTACTTACATATACTTTATTACTCATTTACTTTTTTTTTTGTTATTTTCTGTACATGCATATGTGTACATATGTATATCTCTATGTATATATTTATTTATGTATCTATTCTATATATATAATACCACATTATACATATATGTATGTATGTAATATATGTATAGAGTGCTCATGCGATAAATAAATGAACATATAAACTATGTTGTTCACGTGAACACCAGCTGATACATGAATGTACAATGCGTGATCAAAATTTTTTAATATAATATGTTAGATAAAGATAGTTAACATTTGTTTTTAGAATTTTTCATTTGTTGAAATGAAACAAAAAAATTATCATTCATTTTACAATCGTGTTCATTTCATGTTATCCAAAAATATGTATATATAAATATAAATAAATAAAACAACAAAAAAAAATAAATAAAAATAAAAATAATAAAAATTACATTACATTAGGTATATTTTCATAACAATAAATAAAGTATCTATATATACATATATACATGCATATATGTAGGGTACGTTTATGAATATTTTGTATATTACATATATATTATTATACAGATACGCATATGTGTGAATCTGAATTGTATTTATTTATTATATTACGTATATTGATTGATTGTAGGTATATGGGGTATGGTATATGTAATATAATTTTGTATATACAAATTTATAGGAAAGGTAGGTACGTTATTTTTTTTTATTATGGATGATGAACATATGAACATGGAGTAGTAGGTACATACATATATTTTTCTATAACTGATTTTCATATAAATGTAGGTAACTGAAATCAGAATTGAGTTATATAGGTACCTATATGATGATAAATATGAATGAATAGAAAAGTAGGTACCTATATAATGTGAATAGGTAGAAAAATTTAAAGGTAATTTTCTTTAAAAATTTAAAAAAAAAGAAATGTTCCAAGGAAAAATGAAAAATTTTAAAATAGGGCCGAACAATACACACCACACTAATGACTAGGTATACCACTACATACGTGGTACTCTAATAATGTACCATACCTAGTTGATGATGTAGGAGTATAAAATGAAGTAGATACCTAGTTTTGTACTGTGCCTTATCACAGACAATATATGTATATATATTTGTATATTGTCTGTGGCCTTATATACAAATATGAATTGAACAGTTGAGTAATGAGTAAATAGATTTGATTTGAAGAAAACAATAAATTTTCATTATTATCAACAATAAATTATTCTAGATTACTATTAAACTGCATAAACTGCACGTTAATACCTATATATATGATTCATTAAATTGTAAGGCAAATTATATGCATACTGTCCGTTTATATAGTATACTTACATTAATCACACTACAATTAATTAGGGGTGGTGTTGCGGGTGGTGAAAGTAATACTTCAATTTCCATTATATTATGTATTATATGCTGCTTTCTTTTTATGTGTTTATTTAAATTTTAATTTATTAATTTTCACTTTATTTTTAGTTAGGTCGTAGTAGTAGATCCTACTTTCAAATAAAAATGATGAAAATTTAAAAAAAAAAGTATTTTTTTCTTTTTCAATATGTACTATATTCAATTAAAAATAATCTAATTTTTATTTTTAATTTTTGTATAATTTCATCATCACTTTATCACTTTTTTATATTTTTTATTTCTTTATTACTTTTTATTTTTTTGGTTTTTTTTAAAAAAAAAAAATCTATTTTTGCATTCAGTATCTAATAATAAATTTTTCCTTGTTCTTTTTTAATTTACAAAATATGTACAATAAAATAATACAATTTAATATTTTCAATTATTCATCACACATTATTATTAGTACAATTATTTTTTTATCTAGATAAATTATTAAAATGTTTTTTAATTTTTCTTTTTTTTTTGTTTTTATAACGATCTTATAAAATTTTCCACTGATTTTTTATTGAATTTTATTTCATTTTTTTTTTTTTTAAACAAAAAAATGTTCTAAAAAACAATAATTATTCAAATTCAAATGATGTTATTTTATAATTTTATAACACTAATGCTATAGTATACTAATATTGGTCTTGGGGGGTACTACTACTGAACGGATCCAAAATCAAATTTAAAATGTTCAAAATATTATATTACTATAAAATTTCAATTCAACAAAATACATATGTAATTTTCAAAAGCCAGATACTTATGCTGCTATAGTGAGTCTATCTACATCTACACACCTCTACACTTCTACATGCTTTGCATGCTTCTACAACTACAGTATAGTATGTATAGATAGATAGATACTTTTTTTGCCTTTTGCTTGCCTGCCTGCGTTCAACCTTACCTTTTTTTTCCGATATCGCTGCCATTCTGTTTATTGCTGCTGCTGGCTGGTGTATTCAATGGGTGGTTGTTGGTTGATTTGATATAACATATGCCCGGATCGAACATATGTAGACATTATGTAGCTATACACACATTTGTATCTATACAAAATCTGTGCATTTATATTTACACATTTAATGCGCATATGTATGTATGTATGTATGTGATATGTGTGTGTCTATATATGTATATATTTATTTTTGAATTTGCTGTGTAGCTAAATAATCAGTTACAGTTTACATTACAATTTTATTTTTACAATGTAAATAGAAATGGGTGCATGCATGCAATATTGCAATGCAAAATACTCAATGCAATGGCAAGCAATCGCCTCGCACGCAATCTGTGACCTGACCTGACTGCAGTAAACACTGATGAAAAAGATGAACAGTTTGCTGAAGTTGAATAAATACCAGTAGAAGATACAGGATACAGTAGATATACAACGAATCTGTATATGGGTATAATTTTTCAATATATGCTGAAAGCCTGAAATTGGATCACAAATTCACATCACGTCGTAAAGTCTAAGTAGAAGAGATCTAGATTTTTCTAAAAAAAAAAAAAAAAAAAAAAAAAAAAAAAAAAAAAAAAAAAAAAACAGAAAAAAAAAATGCATGGCAATGAAAACACTATATTAAGCAATATGAATACCCATTATACCACATTTCCTTCATATAATCTAGCCCAGACGGGCGGCGAGCCCCTAAAATCAACTCAAATTTCATTCATTTATCCGTTTTTCGGCCAAATAACTGTGCACCACTGTGGGCGTATTCGTATAATGTATTAGGTAGGTAAAAGTGCAAGGTTATCAATTGTGCTATATATGTACATACGGCTATACCTATATACCATGAAATTTTTATGCGTTGCACTGCACTATAATACGTTAAAGAGTTGTTGAATCAGCAATCAGCATGCACAATGTACACGACAGACATTTATCGAATGTACACATACGAACGAAACGAATACGGTCAACAGGTTACCTTGTATAATATACTTGTATAAGTAAATTAAAAAACAGAGTGTTAGGTTAGGATTAGGATTAGGACAGAGTTAAAGTGCATAATTTGATTTTGATTGAATTAAATCTACTGATACTGGATTTATATGAATTCATCATCATAGGACTGATAATAGGCATAGGCAATAACCATTCAATTGTCAGATTAGGCATTTAGGTACTAATCTGTAATGGTAATATGAATTTTTTTCTTATTACTGTACCAGTAACCAGTACCAGCAGTAGTTGCAGTTGCAAAATAAGAAAATGCATAATATGCATTAGCAAATTATAAAAACAAAACAAGATACATACTCTATGGATCTCTGAAATAAATCATCAACAACACACCCAAGACACCAGTCCATAGTCCATGTTTAGATACATTTTTTTTTTTAAGAAAAAAAAAAACAAAAAACATTTAATTTGATACAAAATATTTATGTTTTTTTCGGTATATTTTTGTCAAGCAAAACAACATATGTATCTACTTAGGTATATGTAATTTTTGGCTCTTCGATTGAATGGACATTGGATTGTGTGATGATTGTGGGTATTTTTGGCAATTTAACGCCCTCACATACATAACACAACATAAACCAGATAATATCTTAATATCATACATAACATTTATATATTTATACATGCACATGGTAATTGGGTAATATGATGTGGATGAGATCGAGATGATTGACCATTGACGTTAATAAGATGAGATTGTAATTTGTAATGTACATAGGTGCTGACGTATTATAGTAAATAGTATTTAGCGTTATTTTTTTAGAGGTAGCGTTTTTTTTTAGACGTAGGACGTAGCGTTTAGTATTTAGTTTAGATTAGAGCAAGAGCTAATATGTGCACGTGATACGCATATCAATCAAACGAGTATAGTAAAGATTTTTGTCATCATCATCATCATCATACAGATAGACAGATACACAATACAATAAAAGAATTTTTTTTTTTTTTAAGACACTTTGTACCACACTGTTTGTATTTAATATGTACATCTGCCATCTATCTCTATCTATCTGGTATATGTATATAATTAGCTAATTATGTATATTATCTTATCTATATTTAAATACATGCTCTATCACTATCATGTACATAATACGTGTACACATACGTATGTACATTACATATACTACATGCGATGCCCCATCATATTTGAAGCGAATTTTAAACCAACAACAAGCAATACACAAAGATTCAAATTCAAATTCAAACGATGTAATAAAATGTATACACACAGCACAACACAACACAACACAAATTTAATTACGTACATAATTCATATTCATAATGAGGGGCTCGTTCAAATTGGCCAATCGTACTCGGTAAGCCGTACGTAATCTCAACAAACTGTCGTTTGTATGTATGTATAGTAAATAAAAATAATAAAAATATTGTTTATTTTTTGTTGTTGTTGTTGTGTTGGTTTGTTAGTGTTGCGGTTGCGGCAGTTGCGGTTTTGGTGTTCACGTTCTGACCTCATGACACTGCTTTATATTTCACGTGAACAATCTGAGACTGAGAGTGTGTATAATACTGGTGTATATGTATACCGAACCGACACCGACCACCGAACCGAAAAATATGATGATGATAATTGATAATAATGAGAATGAGATATGGTCGACGACGACGGGCCATATGGATGACTGGCTATAGAAGAAAAGAAATAAATTCAATTTCATTTTCATGATGTTGTATGTATGTTGACTGTTGATGATGATGAGTTTAATGTTTAAATGTAGTTGTAGATATTATTGCTTTTGTGTATATTGTTATCTGTTTTTAAATAAATTTATTTCGAAAAATGTATTAATTAAAATCGTTAGATTTCGTTGAATTATCATCACTACTTATATGAATGTTTCAGTCAGTATTTTAATACCGAATAGCTAAGTATTTAATGATTTTATGGATTTTATGGATATGGTCATATGGATACTATATATAAACACATCAAGAAGTATATATAGGTACATTACATTTCAAAAATAAAACCATAGATAGGTTTCTATCCTATCAGACAATTTTTTTCTTCGTTTTTCTATCTAAATTTTTTTTTTAAAAAAAATTTGTTTTGGATTCATTTTTTTTTGATATTTTTATTTTATCACGTCACGTTTTTCAGCTAAAATATATCCGCTTTTAATTCATGCTCCCTCGCTCTGTCCCTTTTGTGTTCTACAATTTCATAAATGAACGTTTTCATGTTTCGTTTCGATCAGAAAAATTATTCATATTTGTTATGGAAAATTCCATCACCATATAATTGCACCATAATATTATCTTCATTGCCAAAATATCATGGCGAGTCGTGGTGGGAGCGAATAAATTGATGCAGTTTATTTAACCTGTCTCCTTTTATAGTAAATAATATTTATAAAGATAACTCTTCTTCTTCTTCTTCTTTAATATTTTTCCATTTTTATTTGGGTTCGATTGATTAATTGTGGGTCTTCATTCTGAAGACTATAAAAAAAGAAAATTGACATCTATTTTTACGGCTAACAGTCACCAGAGACGTTAATAAAACTGTATTCTTTTTGAAAAAAAAAAAACAAAAAAAAAAACAGAGCACCACCGTTGGCCTATTAAGTATAGGTACCTCAATTTCAATTCAACATGTCATCGATCTATACGCATTCTCCAACTGCAAGGTTATGCTAATCCATCATGATGACCCTTAAGTGAACCATCAAATCATCCGCACACATCAACAGAAATATATCAACAGATAAAACAAATATCAACAGAAATTTTTTCATCACAACATATAGTATTTTTCCCCTTAAGCTTTCCTCTTTCGTGAACTCAATTCTGCCTTCCGCCCACACATTATAAGGAAATAGATTGTATTGTAAAAGATTGTCGTGTATTCCTCAGAGTGTATGGTATGATCTGGCCCGCCTCTGCATTAGACTTATAAATAACGTAATAAGAATGGATCATGTTTTGGTCTCCATACTCTCATAATTTGCCATAATTATTCATTGCCTAACGAAAATTTTAATTAGGTAAATTAAATTTTTAATTAAAAGTAAAAATTAATGCGAAATAATAATTTATGTATCTAATCTATAAAAAATTTTCCAATACATACAAAAGATAAATTTAAATAAAATTTATACATTTACATTATGTATTATATACATAACGTTCTGTAAGAGTAAGTCTGTATATTTTCAATACTAATCTCTGGTAAATATGTATTTTTCGATTTATTTACCTTTGTAATTTATTATTGAAAAAAATTATTAGCATCTAATTTAAAAAAAATATTTTGATTAACATTTAAAAATAATATAAAATCATTTATTTATTTATTTTTTTATTCATACACAATTTATTTATAAGATATTTTTCTGATAATAATATTAAATCTAAGAATATTTAAAACAATAATAAAAAAAAAAAACTTTATTTCACAATTTATTTTATCTTTAAAATAAAAAAATACAAATTACACATTATTATATGGGTGGGGTAAAAGTGATGTCATTATCGATTATCATAATGTGAATTTATGCCATACGTTTTGCAAATAGTGATCTAATGTAATTGCGCTTTCAATTTTATATCTTACTGACAGAACAAACAATTTTACACCTTCTTCAAGGTGTCAATAATTTTACATCTTCAAATTCAAATAAGCTGTCCGCTGTGAAAACAGGTAGGTGTAGCGTGTAGCGTGTTGGTAAGTTGCCTATGACCATTCGTGGATATAGACCGAAATTAGAATTTTTCGTACCATTTTTGTTAGCACAGGCCACAGAACTTTCTCGTGGGTGATAGTGATAGGTGTTGTTGTTTAGATTCTAGACTGTAGCCATTTTGTTTTATTTGGGTAGTAAACCAAGCTACCTAAAACACAAATACGCAAACATAATCTGAGAACCCATTCATCTGATTGCATCAAACTAACTAGAATTGAATCTGTTCAAAGACAATTATTTATTTTTGCGCTGAGAGACCTTCATAACCCCATGCCATCATCATAGAGATTATGTCAACTTTCTGAAATACGAAAATAGTCTTAAGGTAGAACTATAATCGACATATGTGACATAAGCTATGACATATGTATGTCGTAGCCGAACACAGCCAAATCAATGAGAAGGTAAAACTATAATCGACATACCTGACATAACAAACATAAGAAAAAATAACGAATGTTAAAACGTAACATTTGGTTAACTATAATAACATAGATAGCATACTAAACATAAGCAATACGAATTTCACAAAATGAGGTTATGGCTTATGTTACTTATGTCATGTACGCTCTCGATCGTACTGCTTATGTCGAGCTTATGTTAAACGAATTTTTAACGAATGTCGGCAATGTCAATTATAGTTTAGCTCATTGATTTGGCTGTGTTCGTAGCACGACATATGTCATAGTCTATGTCAGCTATGTCGATTATAGTTCTACCTTTAGAATTCGTAATCTTCTGTCACTCTCTTTCTCTCTATCTTGCAAATAGAAGAACTATTTCAATGGCTTGTTTTATTTTTGATGTCATCATGGGCGATATCGATACGCACTTCAATTTCAAGCAAATTTGTGTTTAATGATGCTGCCAGATGTACAAGATTAATTTAATTATTTTGTCGAAAAGACTTATCGAAGGAAAACAGAGTTTTATTTTTTTTTCATTTCCAACAAAATGACATCCAAATTCACATTATGAAATTACTTTTGCCCCATCCGATAGAATTCACAATATTTGTAACATAATTACTTAATAAAAATAAATAGTTTATTTTTTATTTTTCAATTTATAGTGCACGCGGATACTCAGTCAATTATGACATCTCGCTGATCAATAATTCTGTCAGATAAATCAAATCAATCCAGTTTATCATCAAAAACAGTAATCAGCTACTAAAGTAGCTGCGATTCGAACTCAATATTTCAAACGTTTCAGTCTAACACCACAAACCATCGCGATATTCAACTCCCTTATTCCTAGTAATAAATTTCATTTTCTTAGCACTATTCTATCTGATTAATTCAAATAAAAATACAATTTAGGAATATAATATCAAAACATAATATTGTATGAATTTTTCGATATAAATAATTTTTAAATTAATAAAACTTTTACGCATAATCAATTTTTTTTTTTTTTAGAATTTTATACATACTTTTTTCAGGTCAAATTCAACAATTTTAAAGACAAAATTAATTATTTTTCAAGTCAAATTCAACACTTTTCATGTCAATATCAATTGAATTTCATTGAGTTTGATTTGAACACTGTTGCGTTTGGTTTGAAAAATGATTGATTTGTCTTTAAAATTATTGAATTTGACCTGAAAAAAAGTATTGTACATACAATTAAAAAATAAATAATAATATACACCTACACCTATAAGTGTGCGTTCTCATGAGATGCATGCATCATCGCGATGCAAAATTTTGATTGGTTAAATACATATACATACATACTCTTTTCTTCATAAATGCTATCTCATTTACACGATTGAGATGCAAATTTGTAACAAGGAAATTTTCCTAATTGAAGATGCATTCAGCTTGTATCTGTCAAAATATTAGATGTTCTTTTTTGTATATTATATTTTGTGTTTTATTAAGTTTTTGGTTATATATAATGGAAAATAAAATCGTAATTTTGAGTGAGTAAAGGATTTAAAACGTTTTTTTTTTGAAGTTGAATTTGAATACACAATTTGAAATAAAATAAACAGAGTAACATATTTGTGTATTGTGTCAGCTGTTTGAAAATTTGAAGCGAGATTGCATCCGAACGACAACTTTGCTTGCAGACGATGCAAAATATTTATCGATTACTACCGAAAATGAACGATGTTGAAACGAAATCGATTTTGCATCGCTATGCGCATGCATGCATCTTCATGAGAACGCACCCTAATATTTGATTATTATTATTATTTTCAACTTAAATATCAAACTGTATAATTTCACATAATAATCGAAATTTATCTAAATTTATAATATTTTTTTTTATCCTTTCTATTTTATAGTGAAGCATAGATATATACACATACACATAATAATATATATATATATTTTTTTTTTACATAATTTCTAATAATTCATATTTAGTAATTGAATTGGGGGAACATGCCTGACGAACAGACATCTCCCAAATATCAAGTAAATGCGATAATGAAAATAATTTTGGTAATTTCGAAATACGTGATATTAATGCATTTTGAACGGCTATCAAAAATGGTGTAGATGAATATTCATATTCAATTAATGAACAACATGGTGACGCTAATGGATAATCTTCTATAAAAAAAAAAAAGAAATATAATAAATTGATTTAAAAAATTCATTTTTACATTAATTCATTCAATAAAAATAATTACCTGGTATGCTTACACTAACTGGTGGAACACATGGTAAACGTTTATCATCCAAACAACAAACAAGTTTTATATTTTTATTATTATTCTGACATGATAAATCCAATGATACTTTAAATTTTTGATCTAAACGTGCTATTTCACCTTGTAACACATGAGGAATTTCATTTGGATTATCATCTACAACATATGATTCCTTTGGTATATTTGGAATGCTCCTGTTTTTATTTTATTATTTTTTTTTTTTTTTTTTTTTTTTTTTATTAATTTTGAATGTGTTAAATTAATGAAAAATAAAAAAATAAAAATTATTATTAATTCTACCTAATATCAGTTCCAAATAGAGCTTCTAAAGCTGGATGAAAAGTACGATGAAGAGTATGATTTGCTATTGGACTCTGTAATGTGCCACTTACTGCCTCCAAAAGTGGATTATTTGTCTATGATTTAAATAAAATTATGAATTAATCAAATCAATTACATAACTTTTTGTATTTATATTTGCTTTAATACTTACACCGAATTGTGTACTAGATGGTACGAATAGACATGATTTAAAATCCATTTTTTCTAGAGCTTTTTCACATTTCATTAGAGTATCTAATGGAATTCGTTGATGAGGATTACATAATATTTCAAGTAATTTATTCATTTTTGTGATTTTTTCAACATCTACAAGCGAAATTCCACAAATGATTAAGCTAATGGATAAAAAATATAATTGAAAATTTATTTTACCATCATTGCCAATTTTTGCAACCATCCGTTTTAAAGGTTCAATATATTTAGTCAATTGTTTATATTTTTCTCGATATAAATGATCTTCCTGTGGATTAAATGGGCTAGATGCAGTTACTTGTCCTGGTGTATTTAACGGTGCATTCGGTGATTGACGCAAATCTTTTTATTAATGAAATTCACACATAATTTTTATTAATTCACTAATATTTGTATTTGTATTCATTTCATATAATATGTATACATACTTCTCTGATTATTTGCCATAATACTTGTCATTTGTGGACTTGGTGATGGTACAAGTGCTGGACTTGGTATCATTTGAGAATTTTGAATTTGCTGTTGATTTAATGCTACCGGTGATGGAACGGCTGCAGTCTGTGGACTTGGACTTTGTCGCAAAAATTGATTTTGTACAATTGCATTACGATTTGCCTGAAAAATATTTCCAGCTGCACTACTGACTACAGTTTGATTCGGTTGTTGTTGTTGCTGTTGTTGTTGTAATTGCTGTTGTTGCATTGGTGGTAAAGGTTTTTGTTGATTAACCATTTGATTTTGTTGGATTTGTATGATCTGATTCATGCCACCAGCTATATGGTGTAATAAAATAAATGAAAAACATTCGATATTCACAAAAATGATTTGATTTTTTGTAGTTTACACACCTGCAGGATTTATTTGATTTGCATTTTGTTGACCCATTGCAGCTGCAACAGCAACTACATTTGCATTCGAGACTGGCTGTTGATTCATTTGCGCTTGAGCATTTAAACTGTTCATATTACCAGCACCACTAACATTAATTGTGTTCGTCATTTGGCTTTGGCTAACATTCGGTGGTACAACATTTACTGTTGGATTCGCATTCATTCTACTCATCATTTGATTCAATTGAGGATGATTCATGCCAATCTAAAATATAATTTTTGAATTTTAATTTGATCATAAATTTATCGTGTATTTTTTGTAAATACATATTTACATTCATTTGATTTTGATTCATTGCATTCATAGGCATTTGGGGGACATTACTCATTGCATTTGGTATTGGTTGCCCTTGCATATTTGCATTCAATTGCATTTGTCCAGGTACTGGAATTTGATTCATTTGACCTGGTAAACAGTTTGCCATTTGCGGTCCCTGATTACCCATTGCATTCATTGCATTCATATTCATTGATGGATTTATGTTACCCATTGCATTTGCCATTTGTGCACTCATATTACCTGGACCAATATTTGTTGGTCCCATATTATTTTGTGGCATATTTGATCCCATTGTTACATTCATTTGACCTCTTATTCCTTGCATATTTTGAATTTGTGGACCTGGTCTTTGCTGTTTTATTCATAAATTTTTAAAAAATAATATATATTTATTTACATTAGTTTTTGTTTTATTTTTTTATCAATTTGAATAAAATATAAAATTATAAAAAATCATTATTTACTCTCATATTTACTTGAGTCAAAGTCTGTAGTAGATTTGATGCAGCAACATTACCACCAATTACTGAACCAGGTTGCATTTGATTACCTTGATTTCCCATTGCCATCATTTGATTATTTCTTGAACCTTGACTAGCTAAATTTTGTAGAGCATTTATTGGATCTTGCATGATATTTTGATTGCCCATTTCATTTGCAGTTGGTTGTTGTGGTGGTTTTCCAGGAACTGGTCCTATATGGGTAAGGTACATAATATAAGAATAACGAATTTTCAAAATATCTACCATTATCTATCTAATATATTTTGTTTTTTTGCTTACGATTATTCATTTCACGTAATCGCATCAAAAGTTTAGCAGCCAGTCCTAGATATTCTTCTCTGGATCGGGATTTTTTAAAAATATGACTTTCCATAACGTTTGCATTTTTTGTTGGATCCATTGCAGTATTTTGCGTGAGCTCGTTGCTAGAATTTTAATAATTAAATTATTTATTTTAAATAAATAGGTATACTATGTTTATGTGACACTAATAAATGTACTACATACATTTTACTAATAATTGTTTGACGGAATTTTTGTGTTTGCCATTCTTCTGTCATTTTTCACACTTTTCTATCTATTTAATTTATTTATTTAAAAAAAAATTTTTTTTCAATAAGTTATTGAGTTGTACAATTAAATCAAATGAAAACGACAATCTAAGAATCTAACCATCTGTAAATCTATTCATATAATTCGTCAATCGTGGTGTACTTTTCAAACACCTTATCTTCTTTTTTACTACTATTATACCTATCTATAGGACTATAGGAGAATAGGAGAAAAGAATAATAATTATAAATTTTATTGAAAAATTGTTTTAATCAAATGTCAAAAATAAAAATATTATAAATGATGTGTATGTGTATGAAGTGGTGTGAATGTGAAGTGAACCACAACCACAAGCACAACCACGAGCATGACATGATACAAACACACAACATTTGTTTAAATCATAATTGTGAATATTGTGAATGATGAAGCTAGGCTAAAATTCACAATCTCTACAAATACAAACACCAGAAACAGTATAGCTACAGCTAGAGATTGAAATGATTGAAATGATGAAACAAATGATGCTGATCCAAGGTAATTGGAATACTCTATAGGTAGTATCCAAGGTAATTGGAATACTCTATAGGTAGTATCCAAGGTAATTGGAATACTCTATAGGTAGTATCAATCGAAACTGGCAAGCGCCATTTAAAAGAAAAATTACAAATATTAGATCGTATGGCCATACAAAATCATATGAACGATCTGGGAAATGAACCAAAACAAACATTTATTTATATGATTAAAAAGATTTTATTTATTTTTTTCATCAAAATTCACATAAAATAATTATTAATTTATTTTCTGTTTAAATTCAAACTATTCTAACTACATCTATTTATTTAGTAGACTCAAATCTCAAACAGCTTGTGCTGATCTAAGAGCTACTAATTTATATATTATTCAATTAATATTAAACTTATTTAACGAAATGAGATAAAGAAAATATATCCAAGAAAGGAAAATAAAAATAATAAATACATTAATAAGGAAAAATATAATTATTAGAAATTACAAATTTATAATTTGAAAAATTTATTGATAAAAGAAGAGACTAAACCTATTCTAGACATATAGTCTTTTGTATATAGTTTAAGACATTTTTTATGAATCCTTTTGTCGTAGAGCAATTCTTAACCCATTATTTGCAATTAATAATATAGTATATTTATTTGAAATTTTATATAAATTTATATTATTAAAAAATGGTGAAATGTGCTGTAAAAAATTCTGAAAATAAAAAAATTTAAATACTAATTTAATTTTAAAAGTGAGTGACTACCACCAATGTAGAAATAACTACTGAAATAGATGAGTTTCCAACTGCTTTTTATTAGAGTGGAAGGCATCATGTAACGATGAAGACTTGAGAGAATTTGATGACTATGTTGCTAATTTTCGTCAATCAAACATAAATTAAAAAAATTATGTTGAAAAAATTGAAGAAAATTAATAAGTCATTGAATATCTTTCTAGATTTATCATAAAAAAACTAAGTTTGAAGGAGTTTTTGAACACCAATCCAACTTACAAAAACATGGATTGAATTTAAATCCGAAGACGGTTTGAAAAACCAAAGCTGGAGTTTTCAAAAAATATTAAAAAACTTGAAGAAATATTTTTAAAAATTAATGAAAGTATTGTGAGATAAAATTTTTAGAAAAACATTTATTCAATTCAAAACAAATTAATTTACCAACTAATATTAAAAATCTCCATTTTATATGTAGCTTATTATTATTACCACAAGACAAATAAATATATTTATTTGTATTGTGTTATTACTTTAAAATTAGACATTTAAACAAAGAAATTTCAAGTAATTTAAATTGAGTAATTGTAATTGTAATTTGAAAAATAGAAAAAAAAATAATAAAAACAATAAAATAAAATTCATGATTTTTTTTAAACAATTCCTCATTTTTCCTTTAAAATTGCTTACGAAAATGCATTACAAATCTTTATATGAGTTTTTGTTACGTCACGTTTCATTTCCCATTCATTCTTTATACTACCTATAGAGTATTCCAATTACCTTGGGTAGTATCAATCGAAACTGGCAAGCGCCATTTAAAAGAAAAATTACAAATATTAGATCGTATGGCCATACAAAATCATATGAACGATCTGGGAAATGAACCAAAACAAACATTTATTTATATGATTAAAAAGATTTTATTTATTTTTTTCATCAAAATTCACATAAAATAATTATTAATTTATTTTCTGTTTAAATTCAAACTATTCTAACTACATCTATTTATTTAGTAGACTCAAATCTCAAACAGCTTGTGCTGATCTAAGAGCTACTAATTTATATATTATTCAATTAATATTAAACTTATTTAACGAAATGAGATAAAGAAAATATATCCAAGAAAGGAAAATAAAAATAATAAATACATTAATAAGGAAAAATATAATTATTAGAAATTACAAATTTATAATTTGAAAAATTTATTGATAAAAGAAGAGACTAAACCTATTCTAGACATATAGTCTTTTGTATATAGTTTAAGACATTTTTTATGAATCCTTTTGTCGTAGAGCAATTCTTAACCCATTATTTGCAATTAATAATATAGTATATTTATTTGAAATTTTATATAAATTTATATTATTAAAAAATGGTGAAATGTGCTGTAAAAAATTCTGAAAATAAAAAAATTTAAATACTAATTTAATTTTAAAAGTGAGTGACTACCACCAATGTAGAAATAACTACTGAAATAGATGAGTTTCCAACTGCTTTTTATTAGAGTGGAAGGCATCATGTAACGATGAAGACTTGAGAGAATTTGATGACTATGTTGCTAATTTTCGTCAATCAAACATAAATTAAAAAAATTATGTTGAAAAAATTGAAGAAAATTAATAAGTCATTGAATATCTTTCTAGATTTATCATAAAAAAACTAAGTTTGAAGGAGTTTTTGAACACCAATCCAACTTACAAAAACATGGATTGAATTTAAATCCGAAGACGGTTTGAAAAACCAAAGCTGGAGTTTTCAAAAAATATTAAAAAACTTGAAGAAATATTTTTAAAAATTAATGAAAGTATTGTGAGATAAAATTTTTAGAAAAACATTTATTCAATTCAAAACAAATTAATTTACCAACTAATATTAAAAATCTCCATTTTATATGTAGCTTATTATTATTACCACAAGACAAATAAATATATTTATTTGTATTGTGTTATTACTTTAAAATTAGACATTTAAACAAAGAAATTTCAAGTAATTTAAATTGAGTAATTGTAATTGTAATTTGAAAAATAGAAAAAAAAATAATAAAAACAATAAAATAAAATTCATGATTTTTTTTAAACAATTCCTCATTTTTCCTTTAAAATTGCTTACGAAAATGCATTACAAATCTTTATATGAGTTTTTGTTACGTCACGTTTCATTTCCCATTCATTCTTTATACTACCTATAGAGTATTCCAATTACCTTGATGCTGATCCATCTATTTTTTATGTTAGGTTTTCTTTTTGTGTATTGTATTTTATTATATTTGAAAATGAAATTCTGATAATTTTTGAAATTTCAAATTATCATTCACAATTAAATCAAAAATATTTATCGCCTCGATTATGCTTTTGTGGTAAAGTATCGCTTAATAGCATAAATACAATTATACTACAAAGCGACGTACGACAAGCGACATACGACATTTATATGTCAAAAACTTTTTAAATACATGTAGTTGTATGTAATTGAATTTAATAAAGCGACAACGACAAGCGATATTATCGCCAGGCGACAAAATTAAAACCTATTTCTAATTTTGTCGCCTGCCGCCTGGGAAGAAGAAGACTCAATTCATTTTGACAAGTCATTTTTGAAAAAAATTCAGTTACTTTTTATGTTTTAAATTTTTGAATTTGAAAATGAAAGAAAAAATGTTTATTTGTGTATGATGTATATGATATACATACAGTGTTTTGAAAAAATCTGCATACACCAATTAAAATGCAAGAAAATTGACAAAAAGTAACACGACAGGCTTGCAGTTCAATTTTTTTCTTTTATCATAATAAATGTGCATTAAATTTACGTAAAAAAAAAAAAAAAAAAACAATTAAAAATACAGTTAAAAATATCCATTTGTTATATCTAATTTTTATTATTAGAAAAGCTGTTGCAAAAGTCTGCATACAGTTCAATAAATGAAAGTTTAATATCTATCTGGCCATTCTTCAATTACCAGCCACATTAGTTGTAATTTGTTCGATATTTCTCTATGCCTGAATCTTCCTTATAGTTCTGTCCATATATTTTCTAGAAGATTTGTGTCGAACGATTGAGGCAGATTGAAAATTATCCATTGCTGTACAACATAACCTGTGTGTTTTGTGTTGTTGTTTTGTTTGAAAATATAATCATATTACTTTTTTCAATTTTCTGAATTTTAATTGGTGTATGTAGACTTTTACAAATCACTGTGCATATGGCAATGAACAATGACAAGACAAAGCGATTTTATCGCCTTATTTAATTCATAGCAACGACATTACCTAATCATCTGCTTGTCGCTTGTCGTATGTCGCATGTCGTACGTCGCTTTGTGGTATAATTGTATTTATGCTATAATAGTTAATCAATTACCTTGATCAAATACATAACATCGAATAACGAACGATTAACGAACGAATGAAAAATAAGAACATATATAAGAAAGAGATAACCAAATCATTTTTTATTTTCTTTATCTTTTCGGTTTTCACTATTTTTTTATTTCATTTTTCATTTCAATTTCAATTTTAAAATTTTAAATTTTAATTCAAATCGAAATCGAACTCGCTGGTGTTGACGATTGAGGAGTCGTGGTTGTTAAAAGAAAATTAATGGTGGTTCTGGTTGTTACATAGATTAGAAAAACTAAAAATTAATTTTAAGAAAAAATTTGGAAAGAAAAAATGTAGTAAATTAGAACTAAAAGCACGCAACCTAGACCCAACTTTGTAATCAATCAGCTCAAGCTGTTTCTTTTAGAGTTGGGTTGAGCTTGGATTAATATTTTTAATAAATTATTAATTAATCATTTTTAAAATTTCAAATTTAAATCGTTGCTAACGAATAAAATAAGTGAAAATGAAATGAAAACAGGTAAGAAAGAGATGATAAAGAAAAAATTTTTTTTCATTTTCTTTATGAATTTTCAATTTCAATTTTCATTTGGAATTTATATAAATGGTAAATGGCTGGCTAGGCTTAGCTAGGCTACTACGGTACTTACTACGGCATGGCTGGCTAAGTGGCTACTATGGCTTATGGCACGGCGATGGCATGCATGACTGTCATGTCATGTCATGTCATGGAACATGGAATGGTAGTTCTTTCGTAGTCTTGCTGACGTTTAGTTTTCTTTTTTTTTTTTTTAAATAAAAATTTTCTTCAATTTGTCGATAATTATAAATTATAACATACCCTTACCTGTATAAAATTTTCTTTTTGTGATTTTAGAATTTAGAAAAAAGCAAAAATATTATAAGATTTTCATGAAAATTTTGGTAAGATAATTTTAAATTTATAAAAATCAAATTAAAATAAATGAAAAATATATAAATTTAAATTATAAATTATTATTTTCAAATAAAATAATACGTGTTTGTTTTGAAGTTGTCAAGGAAACTTATTTAAAGAAAGTTAGAATGGAAGATAGATAGAATAGATGCATGTAAATAGATACCTATTTAATTAATTATTGTATTACCATTCCAACTATTCCCACTATACAACCAAAAAAAGAAAAAAAAAATTTGATTTGGTTTATATCATCATTACTGATGATATTGAAAAGTTTTTACAGAAAAATAAAATTTTTATTTTTTGCGAATTATATCGTATCTACTAAAAATAATTACAGTAATATACAATAAACATTTACGTAGCTAATATGGTAATGAAATTTAAAAGAAAATTAAATGAAAAATATTAAAATTAATAAAATTAAAAAATAAATACATTACAAGATTTTATTAGAAAGAGAAAAAAATAAAAATGGATTTTATAAATAGATACTGGATGTTTTTAAAACCGTAAGAAAAAATTAAATTGAATTTTATTTGTTATATATACAACATTAATTATTGTGTGTACATATTATATACGCATTTATAAATATAAATAATAATAATAATAATATAACATACTACATACATATAGTATTAATATGCACAATTTTATGTGTGTTATCTGCTAAAAATGTTTACATATATTTTTTCAGTGAGGGTATTCATTTCAAATCGTAAACTTTACGCAACGCATAATTTTACGATCTCATAAGTCAAAATAACATAAAAATACCATATTCTTATTTTGTCACAGCAATATTCTCAAGATACAACAACAAATTCAATTTTCAAATATGTCATTTGGTGAAAATGACAAGCTGTTAAAACTGTACACAAAATTTATTTATGATGTTAATCTACGTGAAACGTGACTAAAAATTCGTTTTGTTCTTCTACGCACAGATTGTAATGACTATTGCCTATGATAGATAATTGCGTACGTACGTTGCGAACGTTGACAGATTAAGTGAAACGTAGAAAAGCATATGAGCTAACAGATACAAATGAATACCAATACGCAACGCAATTCTATGCAAGAGTAGACCAACTTTAAACTTTTCCGCATTCACCATAACCTACATTTTTTTTTTTTGGTTATTTATGTTTTATATTAAATATTTAGTTTTTTTTTTATAAATTTCGAATGAAATTTGTGTTGATTTCGATAATAATTTAATTAAAAAAAAGTGAGAAACAGAGAGTTCCTGTGTAATAAAAAATTCCGAAAAAATAAATTTTTTTTAACCTATAAACGCATTATACGCAACGCATTTATCTGTTAGCTTCCGCTTCCAATGATTTCGATGTATCGTACGCAACACGTACGGGATATGCAATTATATGTCACTAGCATTCTCAAAACAAAGAAAAAAGTTGCAAAGTCTCGTCTACATACGACCAAATTTATAGCTACTTCACGCGAATTATATAAGATTTGAAATGAATACCGTCAGTGCCGTCAGTATGTTTTGTATGTATTTTTATTTTTTCGTTATATGTACTTTATTTTATTGTGTTTGCTCTTTAATTTCGAATGGTTTTGAAAATGTTTTATATTCTTGAGTGAATATTTATAAGAATATAATTATTTGTTTCATAAAATTTATTAATGTTTTATAATTACTGATTATTTTTTTACAGTCAAAATAAAAATGTGAAAATGGACGCTAATTATCCTGTAAGCAGGTATTCACCATATTTTAAAGGTCCAGGTCCAATTAATTATTCACAAAATTCATCATATAATGATTTATATCAAAATAATACAACACCACAACAATGTCCAGCACCCACCGATACAAGATCTGATAGAAATATCATTGCACAATCAGCAGCAGCAGCACCACCACCACCACCACCATCAGAACCATCTTTATATTATCATCATACGCATTATAAAACAACAACTGAACAAAATTCAATGTTACATGATAGTAGACAATCAAATAAAATAAATTCTGCCGCATGTTACAGTTATGGAACAGCAGTACCGATTAAAGATAATTATTATCCGCCAACATATTATGATCAATATAAATATTGTACTAGTATTGGTATACCACCAACACAAATGAATACAAATGTTGGACAATATTCAACAAAATCAGCTGCAACATTGGCTGATTATCATCATAATACTGTTCCTGTTTCACATCAACCACTACCACCACCGCCACCACATGTATTTCAGACTGCATCAAATAAAACAGCAACAGGAATGATATCTCCATGTGAAAAGAATTTATTTCCTTCAAAAATATCGAATACGACAAGTATTCCAACTACTACACGTCATCCATCTATCCATCCGAACACAAATGTTTCCCATCAATACATGTACGGTTATGGATATGGAGCAGCAGCAGCTGCCGCTGTAGCCGTTGCTAATCAACAACATTCCAATCAGAATCTGTGTAATTATCCACCGCCACCACCACCACCACCACCATCTTCACAAAATTGTAACGAAGATACAAGATGGATGTGGGATGAATATCAGAATAGTCGTAGAATGGTTTCATCATCGTATTTATCTCCACATCATTCATTCCCTACTGCAAATCATTCATCATTGAAGGATACATCAGATATATATCGCTCAAATCATCATTACACCAATTACTATGCAGCTGGTCATCATTCATCGTCAGATCAACTTTCACAAAAAGATAAACATTTGCATCCTCCAGTTTATCATCATCAGATGAATTCTCAAACTGGTACTGTAGTAAATAGCGTTGATAGTAGTAGTGGTATGTATAGCGGTAGCAAGGGTGTATGGCCATTATATCAAACAATTTCACCATCTTCAGCAACACCACAAAATATGATAATGGGGGGGCCTAGTACTTATGATCGATTGAATTATTACACGGATGGACAAAATTCAAATTATTGCCCGTTAAATCAAGAAAAATCATCATCGAATTTTTATCAAAATTATGCAGCGAAATATATTCCTTCATCGCATGCACCAATTACACCACAACGTATTGCCTATAAAGCAGAAATACCAGCGTCATCAAATGAAATGCAAATAACAAAGGAATACTGCAATTCGTACAGATATGGTGGCATGCAATATAATGAACCGACAATAAATATGGAAAATCATCATCATCCTCAACATATTTATGCAGGTGAATATTGAAAATACATTTTGTTTTTTTTTTTTTTAAATCAAAATGATTGTTTTTTTTTTTTCAACATTTTCTAGAAGCAGAAAATTCAATGCATTACAATCATTCGGAAATAATCAATAGTCATTCGATTGAATCCATAACAGGAATCACAGAAAAACATTGTAACGATTTGGAAATGAAAACAGTTCTAAATTGTAAGGAATATACGACACAAATGACACCAATAGAGAATTCATTAAATGAACATCAAAACGATTATCAGCAATATAATCAACAAAATGCTGCAATGTATAATACTGGATGTGAAAGCGATGGTGCATCATCAATGGTAACAGAAAATTCATCGAACAGTGTATTAAATAGAAGTCAAAATCTTAGAGAATTTCTGTCAACTTGGAATGAAGATGAAGAAGATGTTGCAGATAAAATTGAAACAGATATCATTGGAAATCATAATAATATTGGTTGTAGCATAAATAGTGGTACTAGTAGTAATAGTAGTAGTAACAGTAGTTGTAGTATCAATGAAAATGTATACATGGAACACACAAATATTGAAGTTACCAATAATATTGAGAATACAACATTAGAAAATCATTTACAATTTCGAGGATCATTTAAAACACGACCAAAAATTCATGTTGGTATAACTGTAGATGGTAATATATCGAGTGATCAATACATTAATTTACCCGATATTATAATTGATATTGAAAAATCAAAAGATAATGAAAATAATGTTAACGCCTTAAATAATAATGTCGGTAGTAATAATACGATTAATCGAAAAATTGAACTACAAGATGGTAACGAAGAAATAACAATAAATACAGCAACTAGAACTACAACAAATGGAGGAATTATTGAACATTTGAATATGACAACAGCATTAGAAAATCTATTCGAAGATAATAATCAAAATTTAGATAATAAATTACCGAATACGACAATTATTGATAAAACAACACCACCATCATCACCACCACCACCACCACTTTCATCAGTAGCATCAGTAGCACCATCAATGTTGACAGAAATTGAAATGAAACATCATGAAATTAGTAACAATGATGAAATGAACATTCTAAAATCACATTTAGAACAGGTAACGAATGAAACTATTATCGAACAAACTGATACAATTGCTAATAAATTAATGTCAGATAATCAGACTTCAATAAAAAATACTACATCTAATACTAAGCAATTAAAGCCAAAGAAAAAATTAAAAAGCCAACAACATTATAGTCATAATAATAGTAATAATAATCAATCTGTACAAGGAATTACATTTAGATTATCACGTAAACATGAGTGTAAAGGAATATTGAAATGTAAAAATACAATAAAAAATAAATTGATTTATAGAAAATGTTGTAATAGAGCAATTATGTTACATAAATTAAGAAAAAATTCAATAAAAAATTGTAATAATCAAAATCAGAATTCGAATTCAAATTCGTACAAATCTAATCGAATTGAATGTAAAACACCAGATGAAATTTATCATTATAATAATCCAATCAGTTTAAATATTGCATGTATAACGGTTATAAATTCAAAAAAATTTCATGAATATTTAAAATTAATTTATGATAATCAAGAAAAAGAACAAAATAATGATCGTATACAAAAAGAAAATGATGATAAATTGTATGATGAATGTACAACAATAAATACAATTATAAATGTTGATAATAATGCAAATGTAAATGCAAATAATAATGATGCCAATGATAATGATAATGATAATGATGATGAATTTAAAATGAATTATCAAAATCTTGATACAAAATTAAATATTTTAATAAATGAAAATGAAAATGAAAATAATGATGATGTTATTGATAAAATTGAACTTGAATTGAAAAAATTAGATAATGATATTGAATCAGAAGAAGAAAAACAACAAAAACAACAAGAAGAAACAATAATCAGGTGGTTTGTACCAAAGTTAAGTGACCTTTGCGAATATGCCTTAAAATATTATTACGATAAAGGAGAATTAATATTAAAAATTGATAATGATGATGATGATGAGAATGAAGATGACGACGATGAATGCAATAACAATAATGATGATGATGACAACAATAATATTGATAATTTTATAACAAATTCTGATGCTGTTACAACAATTGACACATCATCTGTTGTTACTGTTTCTGTTGCTGCTGCTGCTAATAATAATAATAATAATAATAATAATAATAATGATGATCAAAATTTAAATTATAGTGATATTACAAATAAAAATGAACAATATTCAACAACAAATTTATTATTTGTTGAATGCGATATTAATGAAAATGTTGTTGAAAATTTAGAAAATTGTGTTATTAGTGATGATAATGGTAGTCATATTGAAGTTAATTTAGTTCATGTAATCGAAACGAATGAAGAACATAATAATAATGATGATGATGATGATGATGATGATGATGATGAATATTGTATGATAACGAATAAATATGATGAAAAAAATAATCATATTGAATTATCATCAACAGTTGATTCGACAATAACAGAAGAAACAGAAACAGAATCAAAATCAGAATCATTTATATGTACATCGATACCATTAACAACATTAACAACTGGATTATCATCATCAATATTAATCGATGATAATAAAAATGATAATGATAATGAAAATATTACATTTATGTGTGATGATAATGATGTTGATATTGATGTTGATGTTGATGATGATGATGTTAATAAGAAAAATATATTTGGATCTCATCAAGAATATAATAATAATTTAAAAAATCATCATTATAATAATAATAATAATAATAACAATGATAATGATAAAAATAATAATATAAATAATAATAATAATTCAAATAATAAAAATATTATAAATAATAATAATAATAATAATAACATTCCATCAATATTACATCATGAAGAAATTGTACCTGAAAATTTAAAAATTTTTAAAAATAAACAATTTATAAAATATTTACAAAGTAAATATGTACAAAAAATTGATTATTTTCGAACATTAATTATAAATAAAATAATAAAAAAGTACAAAAAACAATTTATTTGTATTAATTTAATAAATAAAAAATTAAAAAAAATAAAATTAAATAAATTGTTAAAGAATAAACGAAAAAATCGATTTGTTAAAGAGCAACAACAGCAGCATCAGCAACAACAGCAGCAACAACATCAGCAACAACAGCGACAACATCAGCAACAACATCAGCAACAAAAGCAACATCTTCAGCAACATGAAGAGAAACAACAGGAGCAACATAAAGAAAAGGAAGAACAAGAAAAACATCAACATCTAAAACAGCAACATGTTGCTATTGTGAGAAAAACATCATTCGAAAATTTAATAAAATCATCATCAATAATATCGCCGATACCACCACCATTACCACCAACATCGCCGATACCAACACCACCACCACCACCACCACCACCATCAACACCACCACCTTCCTCATCATCATCTTCATCGTTCTCATCATCGTCACCATCACTATCACCGTCACCGTCACCATCACCATCACCGTCACCGTCACCGACATCATCATTGCTATTGTCATCGGATTCCGATTCATTTATCGATTATGAAAATATTAATAATAATAATTCAAATGTTTATAATGAAAATTTTGATAGTGAAACAATTAAAATACATAAAATTAATAAAAATAATAAAAATAATAATAGTCACATTAATAAAAATATAAATAAAAATAATATTAATGATGATAATTATGATACGAGTATAATAACAGTGGGTGACACTAGTAATACAGATGATGATAGTAGCACTGATATTATCGATAATAATAATGATGATGATGATGATAATGATGATAATGATGATAATAATAAAATTGAAAAACAAATTAAAACTATAAATAATAATAATAATAAAAATAATTGTAATAATAATAATAATGTTATATCAATATGTTCCTCCTCGCTAATTAATTAATCATTTTAAACAACAAATAAAAAAAGAAAAATAAAAATCACATGTTTATATGCATGATACACAAAGAAAGAAACAAAAAAAGAAACAAACAAACAAAAAAAAAAACAAAGGTAAATATTAATATTTAATTTTAATTTATAAAAAAAAATTTTGATTCTTTATTTTAAAGTTTATAGTATCTATAGTTACATATTTTCATTCTGTTTAATTTTGTTTTATTGTTTTAAAGAAATTTTATTTTACAAAGACTTATGCATTTCTAAATACATACATACTATAATACTACAATTAATTTAATATTGTTTTTTTTTTTTTTTTTTTTTTTTTGGAAAATTTTGGTTTATTTTTGGTTTCATTTGAATTTTTGTTTAGGTACCTTTTGTGAAAATTTTATTTTTAGTTGTTGTTTTAATAAACGTCACGTTTTTAAATTTAGAAAAGAAAAAAAAAGATGTACAAAAAACCAAAAAAAAAAAAAAAGACAAAAATAAAAAGAAATAAAAACAATTAAAACAAATGAATTTAAATGAATTAAAACAAAAATTTAAAAAGAAAAAACCTTAAAACAAAAATTAAAATGAATTAAAACAATTAAAATGAAAATTAACAAAAAAAAAAAAAAATACATAAGTAAATTTTAATTTTAAATTCAAATTCAATTTATATACCTACTTTAGGATTGCATTTATGATTTTAAAAAAAAAAAAATACAAAAAAAAAAAACAAACAAACAAAAAGGAAAAAATTGTGGAGAAAATAATGTATTAAGTATTTAATTAAAATATTATTAAATTATTATTATGATGATTAATTTAATGATGATGATGATGATGATAATGATATTGATGATATAGTTACTACCTACCTATACCTACCTATATAAAAATATGTATGTAGGTATTGTTAAATGTTTTAAAAATTAAAACATATTTGCATAATATACCTACATACATATACCATATTTATTAATTGTTTTAAATTTAATTTAATTTTTTAATTTAAAGTTTGTTTTTATTTGTTTTGTTATTGCATTTTTGTTTTTTTTTTTTAAATTCACTACTACTACTACTATTATTACACTACTCTATTATTAATGTTATGTATATTTTTAGAGAGATACATATATATATATATAGCATTTACAAGTTAAATTCATCTTTTGCCATTTTAAATTCATCCAATGGAATTTTTAACTAAAATTTTTAAAATTTTACTTTTTGCAAATATTTTTGTAGTTTTGAAAAGGACTGGTTTTGTTGTTCTGAAGATTTGGATATCAATGTAAAGGTTCACCGGCAGCAGGAGAACCCAGATTCATCATCATATCAATTATGTAATTTACGACATCAGAAGATGTTACAGTACGTACGCTTTTAGCAGTAATATCTGTTAAATTTGTGTTTTCTTCTATGTTGTTTCAATTAATTTCTCGCAAATAATTTAATTTTTGAAAATGCTTTTTCGATTGAATTAAGCATTCGAGAATATGGTTGGTGGTAGATATTCTAACCGAGCTCTTGATGTAATGAGTTCAAAGTTTTTGGCAATTTTATGAATTCTAGCGTTATCCATTACAACCAATATGTGTTCAGATCGGCAAAATCTCCCACTTTTATAAATTTTCCAAGTCTTTAGAACAACAAAAACAGTCATTTTCAGGACTACAAAAATATTTACAAAGAGTAAAATTTGGATGAATTTTAAATGTAAAAAGATGAATTTAAAATGACAAAAGATGAATTTAACTTGTAAATGCTATATATAGTTTTTCCAAGTTAAATTAAACTTTATCCATTTTATTTTATCCATTTTATGCTTTTTCGATTGGATTGAGCATTGCAGAATATGGTAGCAAGTACTCCAACCGAACTCTCAATGAAATTAACACTATATTTTCATGTGTTTCATGGATTCTGGCATTATTCATAATAAATCCATGTATCACTCACATTTTCAATCTTTTTCTAGTGTAATTAAAAGTTGACAAAGTTTAATTTAAGTTGCACAAAGTATAATTTAACTTGGACACAAAGTTTAATTTAACTTGGAAAAAGTTGTATTTAAGTTGGAAAAAGTTGAATTTAAGTTGGAAAAAGTTGAATTTAAGTTGGAAAAAGTTTAATTTAAGTTGGAAAATGTTGAATTTAATTTGCAAATGCTATATAATGTATTAGGTTGTAAGGAAATTGTTACACAATTTTGTTTTGTTTTGTTTTGTTTTTTTTTCTTCATTTTCATTTTTTTTCTTTCATTTTCATTTCTTCATTTTTTGTTTTGTTTAGTATTTTATAAAATAATATTACATAATAATCAGCATATAAAATAAATACACATTTTAGATATACATACAAAAAAAAAAAAAAATGAAAAGAAAAATAAAAACAAAATAAATAAAATAAAATAAAATATATATAAAAAAAATAATATCGATTGTAAAAAAAAATAATGCATCTATGTGTAATTTTATTGTATTTAACTACGAGTATATAAAAATACCAAAGACATACCAAAGTAAAAACATTAAAAAAACATTAAAAAAACAAAAAAAAAATATATTAAAATAAATTTGAAAAAATATTTAATTTCAAAAATTCAAGAAAAAATATTGATAAATAAAATATATTAAATAAAAATAAAACAAGTTAAAAACATACGATTAAATAAAATTTAATTTTACGAAATTTACTACTACTACAAAAAAAAATATATACATATCCATACATTCATGCATTATTATCTATACACACGCATACTTAAATCTTAAATGAAAACATCATCAACAAAAGTGATTGTACGGTGTGAATAATATAACTAATATAACTTATTTCTTTTAACATTCATGCATATATCTATATATATGGTATGTATGTGTCTATTAAAAAATCAAACAGCGTCATTTTCACTTTTCAAAAATATTCAGCTTAACACGCTTTTCAGTATTATATCTCAATACCCTATTTATACGCATAACTAAAAAAAAACTTTACAAAATTATGATTTTCCTATACATTGTGACCTATTATGAGTGTCGATAATATCGCTTTTCATCGACTATCGCCTCGACTCGACAAATTTTGTATTATGATAGGAGTGTCAATTTGAGGCGAGAATATCGACATATTGAGTCGATCAGCTAAAACTAATCGACAGGCATATAGTAGTCTATGGTGATACGAAACCGGCGATATTTTCAAATCGCACTGCACTGTCTTTTCCATTTTTGTGTAACACGTTTGTTTTCATCATTTTCTAAGAAATTGTTAAAAGTGCACTGTTTGATTTTAATAGAGTGTTCCTTCAAAAGTGCATCGGTGCACAGTTGATGCAATGCTGATGCTTGCCACAAATTCAAAAAAGCAATGCAACTTTTATGATGCATGGTCACATATTCAAAAAAGCAATTCAGTTGCATATGATGATGTCGTCAAAGTCACACACATATCGCATCATCAAATTTTCACTATGCTTGTTTTGATGCGATATGCTCGTAGCACAAACTAAATTCTCTAATAAAAAAAATTTAATATTTATACTGGACAAAATTTTGTTTTCCATTTTGTTACAATTTCAATCGAAATTTAACTGATCAAAAAAGTATTGCATGATCATCAGCTGTCATATAAACATCGCATCATCAAACCTAAAGCATTGCATCGTAATCGTAACATGCTAGTGATTACGCATCACTACCAGAAACGCATCAGCATCACCAAAGCAGCGATACATTTTTGAAGGAACACAGACACATATGTATATAAAAACACAAAAAAAAATTGTTTTCAATTTTTAGATAATTGTGTCTGTTTTTTGAGTTTTTACTTTTAAATGAATTTCTTTTATCTTTCTTCAATTTTATTTGTTTTGTTTTGGTTTTTGCTTGTTTTGTTTTGTTTTTTTATTGCTGGGTAAAATAAAAACATTGAAAAAAATATATAAAAAAATATATATATAAATAAATACATATTAAAAATAAAATAAATAAAAATTTAAAATAAAATCAAAGTTAAAATTAAAGTTTAAAAAAAAAATCAAAGTTTAAAATAAAATCAAAGTAAAATAAAACAAACCAAAATTTATTTTATTTTTTTTTCGAAAGTATGAAAAAGTTTTTTAGAAAAAAATTTAATAAAAAAAAAAATAAACGAACAAACAAAAAAGTGTGTTCAACTACTAAACTATAGTATACTTACTTACATACCACATTTTACATGCTACATTCTACAATATTTTATGAATTAACATACAAATTTATAGAATATAAATATACATCATTTTAAAATAGATTTAAAAAACAAAAAAAAAAAAAATAGATAAAAAAATTTAAAAACAAAATTAAAAAATTAAAACAAAAAATAATAAGAAAAAATAAATAAAATATAATAAAAGAAACTTCGAAATTTATCTGTGTGAAATTTAGCAAAAAATAATATAAAAAAAAAAACAAAAATAAAAATAAAATAAATTGGTAAAAAATAATAAATAAAATAAAAAAATCAAAAATAAAAAAAAATGTGTAATAAACAAAAAATAAAATTAAATTTGTAAGTGAATATATAAACAAAATTTTACAAAAAAAAACTTATTAAGAGAAAAAAAAAGAAGAAGAAAAACATTTTTAGTGGACCAAAATATAAATACATATTTTTTTTTCATATTACATATTTATGTACATTTATACACATAATATACATCCTATTTTAGGAATATGTATCTATATATCTATTTAAATACATTTACATATATGATAATGTGTAAAGGACGAAAGAAGAAGAAGAAAATTTTAAATAAAATTAAAGAAAAACAAAAATAAATAAATAATAAAAAAAAACAAAATATATGTATGGACGGAGTCGAGCTAATCTGAGTTATTTTGATACTATACTCTCGTCCAAGAA
The DNA here is from genome assembly GCA_951394055.1 of Villa cingulata. NCBI lineage: Eukaryota > Metazoa > Arthropoda > Insecta > Diptera > Bombyliidae > Villa > Villa cingulata. The sequence goes on from OX596022.1 coordinate 35,941,311, forward strand.
GTCTAGATAATATTATAATCACGGTAATTCAGACCGGAACCGGAACCGGACCAATAAAATTTTGTATTTTGTAGTCCCCTCCCATACAGTAGTCCGGCTATGGATTATGTAAAATTCTCATTTTCTTTAGTAATACGATCAAAACAGACAGAGAATTAACATCGGGCAAAATTTATTAATTCGGCTTCGGATTAGCAGCGAAACACGTCATCCATATTGTATAACAAATTAACTTAAATACAATTTTTTAGAAAAATAAAAAAAAAACATCAAAAACAAGAAATTTTAGTATATTAGCAAAATAATCAAAATTAAAAATTAAAAAAAAAAAAAAAAAAAACAAAATATATAAAAACTTTTAATATTTTGTAATGTTAGTGAGGGTCACCACTGTCACAACAACATATTCACAATTAATAATTATGTAATAATTTTGTGAAAACATCACTCATCCACCCGGACCAACGGAAAAGTATTCGTTTATTGGTCACGTATAGAGATAGATTTTAACATTAATAACAAAATTTCGCATTTACAATATGATGAAGAAACAACCAAAGAAATGTACATGACTTATGGCCGATTTCTTCATTCATATACTATCTACAGCAAGGCTGGGTGTTACCTAAGTTCAGCTGACAACTAACAAAACCTAAGAGTTATTTTGAATGTATGTATTTCAGTTAGATAGCTAGTCGGCGGTAGTATCGAATTAGATAAACACCTAAATAAAATAATCAAAGCTTAATCTTCCAACTAAATTGTTAGCTGGCAGCTACATAAGTACTTAATCAAATCACAGATGAAGAAATATAAATCTCTTTGCTATATGTCCGCTAAAGTTAGCAAGCAAGAAGATAGTTAGAAGTAAAGAAATCGGGCATTAATTGCATTTTATGTAATGCAAGAGAACAAATACTTTTATGAACTATCTCTTCAAACTAACATTTGAACATAACATAGCGGAAATAAAATCGTTTCTAAATAATCAAAAACAGAATAATTTGATCATGTTTTCCCAACCGACTGTTATGGAGAAATATTCATTAGTGACATGGCATAATATCTTGTTTATCAAACATTGAATTCGAACCTCTAGTATTGTTGTTAGGAATCATTGAGCCTGGTTCAAGTATCCGATTTGCATACCGATTGAGGCAAATTTTATCACAAAACCAAATGTCATTATGTCTTTTACAATCTCAGCCAAAGCTCCAAGTATGTATATGTATATTTTTTTATATTTCCTTTTTATGCAGTATGGAGAATGATTGTGATATAAATAGACACAAATATGTTATACGTTATACGTAATATCGTCAGCGTAGTCTGCGTGTTTAACGTCCAAATAAATTATAATTTTTTTCAAAAAATTTGACCAAACCATACTATAATGATTGAGCCTTAATAATGATAGAACCTAATAATTACCGAACCAATGACAGACATAAGCTGTGTTCCTTTCACGTGAGCGAAGTACTTCTAAGCAATTATTTTAGCAATGCCTCAAACTATTCAAAGAAACATAAATAAATTTGACAAGTGAACCAAAAGATAACCTTAAAATTATTTTACTTTAAATTTGAAAAATTTATATTAAAGATTTATATAAAACACTCCATATGATATTTGTTTATACCAAAGAAATCTAACCTAAGCAGTCAATTTTCATCTGTTGGATAATCTGAAACTAAAAAGACATCTGGTAAAAAGAAATAACGTAACTACTTACAAAGTATGAGTGAACTACTTTTGAAAAATTGTTTGAGCAGTTCACACATAAAAATTTAATGAAGTATTAAACCAAACTGATTTTTAAGTATGTACTTTGCTCACGTGAAAAGAACACAGCTATAGTAATGATCGAGCCTTAATAATGATCAAATCTAATAATGATCAAGCCTTAATAACGATCAAACCTAATAATTACCAAACCAATGACCGAACCAAATAATGATTGAGCCTTAATAGTGACCAAATCTAATAATGAGCGAACCTAATGATCGAGCCTTAATAGTGACCGAAAATTTAAAGAATGCATAAGTGTTTTTCACGATAAACATTTCAATGAGTATTTAGTATAAAAACAATCTTAAATTGGAATTAACTTAGAATTGCAAATCGTGTATTCCCACTATCTACCTTTATGTTTCATGAAATGGGTATCAAAAAAGCGGTGGGGTGGTGTGGTGTGATTGATCTTTAAATAAAAGAACGAGAAATTCTAATAAAAAGTGGTGATGTTCGTATTTGATTTGTTTTTTTTTTGTTTTGTTTTGTAAATTTTTAATCTTTGAAAATGAAAAAAAATTACAAGTAAAAATAAAAGAAAAATATAAATAAATTTATAAAAAAATAAAATTAAAAAAAAAAAAAACTAAAAAATAAAATTTATATTTGTGTAAGTGTTTGTATAAATTTTTTCATCAATTCATATACTTATAAAATTATAATACACATACATATATGTAAATACATAAAAATACATGCATATTAGGGGTATTCATGTCACGTTTCGTAGTCTTCTTCGTAATCTTCGTAGTTTTCCGTAGTTAATATTTTCATACAATTATTGTAAACTACAAGAAAAAATTTTTTTGATAAAAAACTACAAAGATGTAAAATGCGTCGATCTTCGCTTGCAGTTTCTATCTTTTGTATTTCGTTCGTAAGTGATTTCGTAGTACGGTAGTACTTAGTTGATGTTTGACGTTTGACGTCAGTTTGACGTGTTCTCAGTTGCAACATCATACAAATTAAAAAAAAAAATATTCATAATCATAAAATAAAAATATGACAATTGGGAAAAGAAACAAACAAACTACGAAATAGAGTAAATTACTACTGCAGGGGCAGGCAGGAACATAATTCGTGTAACTAGCTGTGTAGCTTTACGGCTGTAGCAGTGTAGCCGCTGTCATGATGTAAATATCACAATGATTAGTGATATTTACATCATGGCTGCTGTTGTAAAAAAAATTTTGAAATCGAGAAATTTTAGATGTTCGTTGTTCGTTCATGCCAATCGAGACTAATATACAAAACTAAAACAAAATCCTAAATAGACGTGACGGGACGAAAGAAATTAAGCTATAACCTAAATAGACGTGACGAAACGAAACGAAACGAAACGAAACGATACCTACGATAGTACTGTGGTACATAGAACTAGCCTAAATGGACGTGTTCTTACGTTCGTTCAATTTCGATAAGTTTAAATGTCAAATAGACGAAACGAGACGAAACGGATAGTGCCGTAGCGGTCGTACATTTTATCGTTTCTACTCAATACTCATACACAATTTTATTCGTTTCGAATCGTTTCTATTTGGGGCAAATTGTCAAACTGACGAAACGAGTATTTACGTTCGTTTAATTTCTTTCGTCCCGTCACATCTATTTAGGGTCTTGCTTTAAACGAACGTAAATACTCGTTTTGTCAGTTTGACAATTTGCCCTAAATAGAAACGATTCGAAACGAGTAAAATTGTGTATAAGTAATGAGTATTGAGTAGAAACGAGTAGAAATGTGTATGAAACGAGTAGAAACTATAAAATGTAAGACCGCTACAGCACTATCTGTTTCGTCTCGTTTCGCCTATTTGACATTTAAACTTATCGAAATTGAACGAACGTAAGAACACCTCCATTTAGGGTATTTCTACGTACCACAGTACTATCAAATGTATCGTTTCGTTTCGTTTCATTTCGTTTCGTTTCGTCACGTCTATTTAGGTCATAGCTTAATACGAAACTACGCTACGATACAACGATCTAAGAAGAAATTTAAGTAAGTACATAAATATACTCGTACATGAATTCACCCTCTAATATCACAAAAATTCACTCATAATATTTTGTTTTGTTTTATTTATTTATTTTTTTTTTTTTTTTGATTTTTAATTATGGATAGGTGATGAAATTTGATATTGCGATTTTATATGTAAGCATTAATTAAAATTTATGTATATGTAATCTATTATTTTATAAACACACAGTATGAAAAAAAAAAAAAAAAACAGCAACAAAACAAAAAAATAAAATATATAAAAATAAATAAAAAATAATAAGAAAAAAAAACAAAAACATAAAAATACTTATTTAAATAAATATATAAAATATAATTACATATATTCCACATACACATACATGCATTATTTAAATTAAAAAAAAAAAATAAAATAAAATAAAATTACATAAGAATTAAGAAACAAAAAAGACAGAAATACAAAAATGAAAATAATTATTAAAAATAATTATATGAAAAAAAAAATATATACATACCTATATTATATTATATAAAATTTAGTTAATAAGGAATAAATGTTTGTTGTTATATTTGAATTGATTTTGAAGGAAAAATAATAATTTTATGTTTTAAAAAAAAAGTTTTGTTATTTTTTGTCCTTTTATTGCTTATATAATCTACTCTAGAAGAGCCTTATTTTCTTCGTTTCCTTCTTTTATAGTACTCTACAGCTTTAATGGCAGATTTCTTCATAGTCTCTCTCTCTCTCTCTCTCTCTGATAGCTGGGTGTTGACGTTAGGTACCTAAGTATTTAGCTGACAAAACTAGCAGCAAATTTGATTTTCTTCATACAGACTTTCCGTCAATAAATCGCGCGCGCAAAGATATAACTTATTGGCTTATGTTCGAACCTTAAATTCGAAAATATTTTGAATCGACACTCGAGATTTATTGATGTAAAATTTTATGTCAGATTTAAAATTTAACGATTAATCTCGAATCGATGGACCCCATTTACACAGTCATGGCCATGACGTATAGTTATGAGCGTGACATCATAAATGTGAGAAAGAGGATTGAAGAGCAGAAATGCAGGTTGTCGTGCAAGCATTATAGAAAATTGATGGTTTGATGCATGCTTATGACTATTATGACTAATCGTTAATTCGAGTGCTCACAATATTTTATGAATTTTGATTCACATGACAACTGACAACTGACAACATGACATCATGACAGTCATGCCTACGTTGTATTGTAAATTCTACGCTCATGCGTCTTGCCCATGACTGTGTAAATGGGGTCATGATTTACATAATTTCACTCATGCCGTCTATGAAAATTTCAAAAAAAAAAAAAAATATTCTGTCTACTTTTAGAGAAATTTAATTGTATTTTGTTTGAGAGATTTTTCTAGAATAACAGATAAATAGTGTGGAATCGAAAAGGTCTCAACTCAACAGGTCGAGAATCGAGATTGTCAATCAGATTGTTTTCAAAGTTGCATATAAGTATGTAATTAGGTAAGTTGTAAACATGTCAAAATTATTATCGAACTTCCTTCCCAACTTTCAAAAACTTCCCAAAAAATTAAAGCGATTGACAGGTCAAAATTGAGATGGCTGGGTGATGTACAGAGGAATTTGATACGACTTGAATGGAGAAACTGGAGAAGAACAGCGAGCAGAGGGATAGAGGAGAATGGTAGAAGCGAATTAAAGGGGCTTAGCTAGACTAGAATCCTGCAAGCTACAATATTGTGAGGCCATAGAAGACGAAAAAGAAGTACAAGTTTACAAATTTTGAAAGCAGTCAATTGCCATCATAGTTCCAAGAACACTGAAAGAATAATTGAATCTTTTTGAATATCTTGAATTATTTCAGGATCTTAAATGCTAGATTATACATCGATACCATCATTTTATCGATGCATTTTTTTAAAAAAAAAACTCCGTCCTTCCCTTATGCTTATCACAATTTTCGATTAATTTCTTTTAATTAACCTTTTTAAAAGAAAAAAAAAATTAAAAAAATAAAAAATAAAAGTCCATTCATTTGTTTTTAATTCACATCTTAAATTTTATTTAATAAATCATTTAAAAAAGTTAAATTTTATTATAATTATGGTTATATATTTTTATTTGTAAATTAATTATCGTTTTGTTTTGTTTTTTTTTTTAATTATTATTTTATCGTTTTACAGATTTTTTTCTTTGAAATTTAAAATAATTTTTTTGAAAATATATTTAATGAAATGCAGATTTAGTTTAAAGAAGAAGAAAAATTATAGATACAGTTATTAGTCACATATGGTAAGTATTTGGACGACTGAGCAGAATAAAAAAAAATGGTCTATCAGATAGGTAGAAGAAGTTAAGATGCATCATAATTATTGATGGATAGGTAGGTATGATATGGTAGGAATCGGGTCGGGATTATGGTTTAGAAGGATGTAAGGCTTTTGACGAGTTTTGGTTTTATGTTATCATTCAACGGTCTAGTGTAGAAATTGTCAACGGGAGAGAGGGATAAAAATTTTGCAAGGAGATAGATGACGAATTGTTGATGCATTTTTTGATGGCCAATAAGTAGAGTTTGGTGAAGTGATACCAGAAAAACGATGTGAATTATCAAAATTTTGTTGATTTTTTTTTTTTTTTTTTTTTGGTTTTTAGATTTACAATAAATATTTAAATGCCGTGACTCTTTCAAAATGCATCTAAAACAGTTTAGATACAAAGTTATATGTTCCGAAATGTCAAAGTATAATATTTGATGATGTCACCACATGTTCAAAATCGTTTGGGAAATGCATTCAAAACGCATCAAACAGCGCATCTACTATATAATTGATACTTTCATGATACAATGTATGTATATATGCATCATAACTTTGTATTATGATTATGACAGTTGTAATACTGTATCACAACCTGTTTTTCTACATTTTGGAAGTCAACCATAAAGAGATTATTGATCGATGGTGGGTAAAAATTTTGCAGGAGAGTAAAGGAATTATGGATGAATGATTCATGTTTTATGATAACTATTACGTGAATGCAGGGAGTGTTTTCAAAATGAAATTATAGGGGTGCACAAATTAAACTGTACTTTAATTACAAAATATTTCAAATTACTCAGTCGTCCTATTTCGTCCCATCCGATTATTACTTATGTGACCAACAATATAGGTTGTGTGTATGTGTGCATATGCCATATTTTCAGAATAAAAATTTCAAAAGTTTTATTCTAAAAATGGTGGCATATACAGATAGTAATTGGTTTTGTTTTATTTTTTTTTTTTTTTGCCAAACTAAACGTAAAATTAAAATGGCGACACGTAAAAGTTCTGCTATAAATTGTGAGTTCTTTTTCTGGTTGAAACCGGGGACTGTCTGCCAACTGCAATCAATCAACCACAAAACGTAAAATTAAATTAAATTTTTTTTTTTTTCTTTTTTGTAAAATATTTTGGGACTTGGTTTTTTTTTTCGTTTTTTATTTTACGTTTTAGTTTTTTGTTGTTGTTTTTTTTTATTTTAATTAAAATACTTTATATCCCATTCCTTGTATAGCCATCATAATCATTCGAACATTACTGCTTAATGGATTTTTTGGATAATTCGTTAAGAAATATTGACAATTTTTATATAATTCCTTAAGAACTCTTGGTGAATGCTCTTTTGTAACTGGATCATTTAAATTTAAATTCAATATAGCATCCGATAAATATCTGTAAGACAAAAAATAAAATAAAAATTTTAATTTAAAATGTAAAAATGTAAAAATTTTGTTGTCGCACACACCTTTGTTTTAATTCAGAATGATTATTCATATCGGCTGATATTTGTTGTATTAACGATAATAATACGGTCTGTTCTAATGCGCATGGATTAAATACAGATTTATAATCTGCCTTCTCTAATGTATATTCAACCAATGATAAATCATTTGCAATTAATGCTTGATGAAATGCTTTATTTATTTGATTCTGGCATAATAGCAATTTAATTTGATCCTGTACATCGTATACAATTGGTGCTGGTGTATGAGCCTGAGAACGTACTACAGATAATACTGAATCTTCAAGTGAAGCTGCTTGTGATTCAAAACTTTTTTTTATCTACGCAAAAGCAAAAAAAAAAAAAAAACAAACAAAAAATTTAAATGTAAACTACAATTTCTCATCAAAAAAATTCATCTTTCTTACTTCTTTTTGTATCAGTTCTGATAAATTTCTTAACATATTCGTTTCCATAACTTTAACATCTTTTTTCAATTCAGTTGTTATTTCATTCATATTACGATTTTTCGATAATGTATGATTTAATTGCTTCTGAACATCACTGAGCCTTTCAAGAATTTCATCAGTACTCGCTTCGACTGGTTGCAATTGTGACAAATAATTATCGAATTGTTTCATTACTGCGAAAAAGAAAAACATAGTCAAAAGAAAATTTTTCTAAATTCTAGATAGAAATTATAGATCTTCGTCTTTGTATTTTGATTAGTTTGAACACTTTTTTTTTTGTCGATAATTCTATAATATCGTAGCATTTGTGGATAAATATTACCTTCTTGTATTCCGCTTGAGAATGTTCCATGAAGCTGTTTAAACATTTCTCTTGATGATTTTTCATATGCTGGAATTAATGTGTTTGACATTGATTCAACGTAAGCTGATTGAAGACCATTTTTAACACCCAATAATACTGAATTACCAAAGGCATCAATGATACTCTGATGGAGGAAAAAATGTTATTATTTTGTTTTGTTTCTGAAACATGTGCTATCATATGAATGTGTAAAGCTTAGTATGGAGTTCGAATGGAATTCTGTTCCCCATATAAAATACATGGAATTCTGTGCACACTCAATTTTTTCGAGTGTACTTTTTCATTTATGAGCACGCAATTCAAAACGAAATAAAAAAATAAATAAATTCATAAATTTTACTTAAACTTTTGGATTTTCCATAATTATTTTTGTTGTCACGTACCGACCCGACCGACCGACCGTCCGTCACTTGAACGTACCGACTAATAGCATAAACACAATTAGACGAATTTTTCGCACCGAACTGCGAATTTTTCGCTTACGAACGTCAAAAAAATTAAAACGTATGGAGTTGTATGTAGTTGCTCACAATTCGACGAACAGCGAACTGCGAATTTTTCGCAGCGCATTGCGAATTTTTCGCAGACGAACAAATTAAAACCTATTTCTAATTTGTTCGTCGTTCGTCGTGGAAGAAGAAGAATTTATTTCATTTTGACAAGTTAATTTCAACAGTAAAAGCCCATGTGCAATGCACGGCTTGAGAAAAATGATGTCCTTTGAAGTCCAATACAAGCAATGGCAGCAGCAACATAATATTTTTTACAACATAACAGTTTTATGTTGTATTTTGAATTTTAAAATGAAAGAAAAATGGTTGTGAATTTTATGTCAATGTCAATGAACAATGACAAAACAAAGCGAATTTTTCGTTCAATTATGTTTATATCAACGACATTCCGTCGTCTTTGGTCCATATTCCATGTTCTATTTTTGTTCGTCGTTCGATGCGAAAAATTCGCAGTTCGCAGTTCGTCTAATTGTGTTTATGCTATAAAAGTGACAATAAAACGACTACAAATACGACTGTCAGCATACGAGATACGGCTGTTGTCGTATTGAATCTGAGATTTGAAGTAAATACGACTGTTAGCATACCAACTTTCAAGTCTCATCTCATGTGAGAGAAAATACGACTGTTAGCATATGGCCCAAAATATCGAATTGGGAGACATTTTTTCTTCTGTTCACGTTGGCGAACGGAATAAATAGCTAGTATTGGACAATATCACGGCATACACATTTCTAAGGCAATGTAATCATTGGAGTGTCAGTTGGAATTGTGACGTAAATCAGGTCGTTATATGGTAAACAAATGTGCGTTGTTGTTGTGTTGTTAATATTCCGACGACCTGTGTGACATCAGACATTAAACGTCAGACGTCTTTACATTACCTTAGAAATGTGTGCATACGTTGGACAATATTATTCCGTGCGATTTATGCCGCTTCGCTTCTACATTCAATGCAGTGACTTCAATTTAGACTTCCACTTTCGACTTCACAGCATGCTTAACAAATGTAAAAGTAGCTGTCAAGTCAAATCTGCTGCATTGAATGTATAGAAGTTCTAATACATATCCATTAAATCAAAGTCGGAAGTTAAAGTCACTGCATTGAATGTAGAAGCGGAATTATTTGATCATTTTGACAGAACAAAAACCGGCTATTGCTGTCAAGTATTATTTGTCATCATCATCATTTATTCTTGTCATTCGTTCATCACAAGGACATAACACAATAAAATCATTCATACATTTATTTTTCTCAACGCGCTACGCTGTTCTTAATGAAATTTTTATTTTATTTTATTTAGCAAAAATATATACTGCACGAAATTCCATTCAAAACTCTGTACCAGGATTTTAAAAATTGTAAAAAAAAAAAATAAATAAATTTTTGTACATTACCTTACTTTTGCATACTTGTGAAATATTCTCACGTAACACATTATCGGTAATTGATAATTTTTGAGAAATATCAGATTGTATTTGCTGTTTAATAACATCAATTTTATCAATTATAACTGGTACAACATTTCTTTGAATTTCAGTTATCAAAATATTTGTTATTTTTTCAATAAATTCATTAAACATGAACTGATTGAAATAATGAAGGATACTATCTCTCATTTCTTGACTTTGAACATTTCTATTTAAAAAAAAAAAAAAAAAACAAACATTAAAATAAATGTAATAAATTGTAGAACAAAAAAATATTTTCTAGAAATAAATTAAAATTTCATAATCAAAACTAAAATCAAACTAAACGAAAATTTCTCTTACTTAGCTGAAATGTATGCATCCATTCGATTCTTATGCTCCTCTTCGTAACGTATTAAATATTGTTCTATAATTTTTGTTATTTGTTTTTCAATTTTTAACATATATTCATTATTATAATCTGATGTTTGATTTGTATCATTTGGATTTCCTATAATTAAACGATTGTCAGTCTTCATCTTTTTTAAATCGATCAATTCATTTTTTAATGAATTTATTTGTGAAGATTGTATTTGAACTAAGTCTGCAAAAAGGAAAAATTCAAATTAAAAATTATTCATAAATTAAAAATAAAAAAATTGTTTTTTTCTTTGTATTTTTTACCTATTAACTGATTTATTCTTAAACTCAAATCATTTATTTCTAAGGATGTTGTTGATGATACCACCATATTTGATGTATTTTGTATTTCGGTTGAATGTTTAGTCACATTACGTACATCAGGTACCTTTGGCCAATTTGTTGTTGTTATATTTTGTTTATTTTTTTCATTTTTTTGTTGTTTTTTATCATCATTATAATATGATGTTTTACAGCCATGCGACATAATCTCTTGCACTTCAAGACTAGGACTTGATCCGCCACTAGCTAATATTATATCGGCACCAGTATGTCCTACTTGTTGTTGCTGTTGCTGTGAATTTGTATTTTCTACATTTGCTACAATTTAATTTGAAAAAAATAATTAAATAAATTTTATTCAAACCAAATATGATAAATCTTCTTACAGAAATTCTTTTTTTGTTGTTTCAATTTTCTTTTCTCTTGATCCTCAATCACTTTATTATTAACGAAATTTAATAAATTAACATTTTCTGCTTTATTTCCACCGGTCGATGAATTTGTACCTCTGGCAAGCATTAGAATTGTCGATAAAACTTCGGAACTAACGCATTCTGGATTATCTATAAAAGTTGAATCATTAACAGAACAGATTATCAAATCATCTTGGAAATTTGAATCAAATGTAAAAGTTCTCAATAACAGCTTCTTACCATTATCGTTGGTATTGCTACCTCCGACTCCAACACCACCTCCTACTGCACCAACACCAACTACACCACTTACACCACCACCACCACCGCTGGCACCAGCACTACTTGTTGCACTAAACGCTTCCGGTATCATCAGATTCAATTGTAAAGGATTGGTTTTATGACCTGCACCAGCACCAGCACCAGCACCGCTTGAAGTATTCACATTCGGAATTATCGGAGACGGTGAATTCGATTTCTGTGATTTATCAATTGCTGTACTCGTTAGATTTACTGGAGACACTGATAATCGTTTCTTTTCTAACAGTAAATTCGTATTTATTTCGCTAATTGTATTTTTTTCTTGAGTAGATGATGATGATGATGATGATGAATTTTGATTGTGATGATGATGACGATGATGATGATTTGTTGCTTTTGCCGATGATGAACCAGATATATCTGTTAAATAATCATCAAATCCTTCAACTAAACTTTCATTTGATATTGAACTTTTTATATCGCATTGTTCCGGTAATGTTGGCTGATATAAAATATGACATTCTTGTACGCTTTTCGGTTGTACAATTACCAATCTAACAACAACACAATAAATTGCATTATTCTCTTCATCGTAATCATCGAATTCATCAATTAAATAATTTTCATCGTTTAAACCGCATTTATATTTTCGTACGGCCGCATCAACAATACAAAAACTTAATACTGGCGATGATAATGGAAATTCTGATACGCTTTTAATGAATGCAAATGTTGTCTTTTTAATTGATTGAATTTTACTTTTTTCACTTAAATTACTGTCATCATTACTGTTATCATCGTTTTGCGTTTGTGTATCATCGGCATCTGATGATTCATCTTTATTTTCAGTTTGTTTAACAATTTGTAAAACATATAGGCCACGTGTTTCACGATTAGTTAAAACTAAATACGATGATGTATAATCTAATTCGGCTATAAATGATGATTTCTCATGAAATGATACAGTTTGTAAACAACTCCATGAGCTACAATCCCATATTTTGAATTCAGTATTTCCTTCGGCTCCGGTCAATGCATATTTCCAGTATGCGCTATTATTTGAAAAATTATAAATTTTAAAATTTTATTGAATATCTAATTTTTTTTCTTGTTTTTATTCAATTGCTACAAAAGTACTTACACCGTTTGATGTCTTGTTAAATCGTCTAAAAAGAAAAATGATGAAATTATTTTTCCATTATGAGGCTTCCATTCATGTAAGCATCTCGGTTGTTTTTCATGAAAATACATCTGAAATTTGATTTAGTTTAAAAATGCTTTCATTTTTAAAAGACAAAAAAAAAAAAAAAAAAAACATTTAAATACTGACTTGATAAAATCTTATATATCCATCATCACTTCCAACACCCAATGTACTACCGTCCGGTGATAATGTTATCCATGTTATAATTAAACTGGTATCTTCCCATTTTATATAGCCGGTAGATAATTTTTCTGGATTATGTTTTCCGATCTGTTGTTTTGAGCATAAAAAAAAATAAACATAACAAAAACATTTTTTTTTTTTGATTAAAAACTTACTCCATTTGCTGCAATTATTTGAAGAAGATTAAAACCTTGAAATTTTCCACCTCTTGACCAAACAACTAATTGACTAAAATCAACAATATCATTTTCATTTGAAATTGACGATTGTAAAAATGGACACCATGCTATTTTATCATGTTTCGGTTGATAATTTTTAATTGGATCATCGATACATAACATTAATGTACATATTAAATTATCATCGAGCATTTCTATTTTATGAATGTATAATGTTTTCTCATCGATACAACCCAAAATTTGATCGTTCTCCAAAAATGCAAATTGTAAATCTAATACTTCACCGAACATACCTTTTATTAATGCTCTCTGACCAGAATATGTATTAACAACACGTACCATACCTTCAGTAGAACTTTTAGTTACTAAGAAAAAAAAAAAATGTTGCGTATATTAGAATATTACAAAAATATTTTATTACAATTAAAATGTAGTTTTAGGGAATTTCCTTTTTTTTTTTGGCTAACCTTTTATCGCATAAGCAATATGTTTTCCATCCAAATGTACGGCAATCAAATGGCCAGGATAATCTTTAGCTTCCCATTGATAATTAACGACATTTTTTAGTTTAACTTTAGAACTACCATGATCATGTGTTCCAACGCTACCGTAGATTACAATATTATTATCGATTATGTCGAAACAATGTTTTTTATCGCCTGGTTTGAATTTTCTAAACAAAAATAAAAAATAAAAAATAGGACAAATTATTTACATAAAAAGGTAATGCATGAATGTAATGTTAATAATAAAAGAAGTTTTTTGCTTCAAATTATCGCTTATTAAAATTAAAGAATTCATTTTTGAATTTAATGAAAAATTAAAATTAAATTCTTTACAAAAAATTCAGTTTTATTTTTGTTTTCTTCCTTTTTCGAAATTTGAAATCTTGTTCAAAATTTCCTGAAAGTTCATAATCACATTTTTAATGTTTGAGAATTAGGAGGAATTGGCAATGGGAATGGGATATAGGCAGAAATTAGTTGAATTTTTTCGGTTTTAATTACAAAAGGAATAATAAAGAAAAATTGAAGGAAGCTGTAAATAAATGAAACCTCTTTAAGTTCATAATAATACTCATATCAAAATGAATCTGAAAAAAAAAATGCTGCATATTTTTTTATTTTTACTTACATTGCGCTAGAGGTTATGTTACCACTGCTGGATTGTAGAAAATTGCTCATTATGCTATAGAATGAAATTGATTTTATAAATTTGAATTTTTTTGATATGATCCTTTTAATATTATTTTTTGTTAATATAACATTACACACAGCTACAATAACTGATAGTGCAAAAAAAAGCATTACAGATTACACAATAATGATAATAATCGTCATTTATCTATATATAGTATACTTTTAAACAAAAAAATTTATAAGAATAATAATATACTGTAGTACAAGTACATAAAATATATTTTAAATTTTTAATTTTTTATAATTAAAAATATTTGTCATACAAATTTATAAATATGTAATATCCTTTCTTTCATACACTTTAATGATACAATTAAAAATGATTTTGTGGTAAAAAAAACGTGAAATAAATGAATAAACTTAAAAAATATAAACTAATAAACTACTCTTAAAACGAGCAAAATATTGAAATAGAAAAATATTTTTTTTTTCTTTTTTTTAATTATGAACACTTATCTAGCTAATATTTGTATAATTATTATAATTTATTTATTTATTATATACTTTGATAAAATTTACTATAAAATGAATTAATATTGAATATAGTTTTATATATTGTCTGGGAAAGTAAGCAAACAGCGAAAGTTAATCAAAAATTCAGCTAAAAGCCACTTTGCTGCAAAAAAATGTGTGCAATATTCAATGTTATAAAAAATTTTATTTTATTTTTTAACAAAACGAACGAGAACTAGAACAGAACCAAAAGAAAATCTTTGTTTGCTTTGCTTGCCGTTGCTTGCTTTTTACTTGCTTCGATCGCCAATCTTCAGCTTCACATTCACACTTTTGCAGTTTTTTTCTTTAAAATAAACGCGTCGCAAAACCATGGCAAACCGTCATTTGTCACTTTGTCAGTTGTTTTGTTCAGTTCTCGTCGTCGTAATCTCGTTTCGTTAGTAAAGTAAATCAAATTCAAATAGAAAGAAGAAAAGCAATGGATGTCGAAGTCGAAGACGAGGCGATTCCGATTATTGAACCACCTACAGAGAAAGGCATTAAAGAAGAATTTAAGCAAAGAAAGAGGAAAACACAATAAGAAACATTCAGGAAGAATAGAAGCAATGAAATAGAAATAGAAAAGAAACGAAAAAGTGACAATGTAAGGCATTACCATTTTGTATCATTTTGGATCATTTTGGTATTTTTTTTTTCTAACGACATTGATATTGGTAAAGTTTTTAGTTACGAATATTTTTATGAATTTTTTGTATAATGATAATTGAATTATGATTAAATGGGCTATTATATAAATTAGTCATGATGAGAGTTTACAGTTATATATTTACATATTGCACTGATTCTGGAATTAAATTTTTATTTATTTAAAAATTAAATTTCGAAAATGATAAAAAAATTACTACACTAGAAATGAAAAAACCAAATTGTTCCAATTCCATTTCATAATATATATTTTAGTGTACAGTGTAATTATAGTTAGTTGGGTTTAATTAATAATGTGGCACTATGGCAGTACCAATTATAAAATAATATGAAGTGAATGTGAAATGTCAAATGTCAGAATGACATTTCTTAGCGCTTGATTTGATGGTTGCTCGGTCTTTTATTTCCTGTACCTTGCTAGAAAAGTACTCAAGGTAGGTGATTTTTTAATAATTTTTAATTATAAAGTGAAAATTTCATCAAATATATTCAAAATTTTAAAGAATAAATATTTTAAAATGAAAATGTGATAAAATTAATTAACGATGGCTATTGGAAATTGAGATAAAAAGTGATCAAAAATTTTTCGTCTATATAATGTAATTTGTGAACAAAAAAACATACACATACAGTTCAAAATGTTAATGTTTATGATTGTATTTTAAAATATTTCATCAATTTACATTTTATGATGTATTTAATCTTTAAATAATTTAAATAAAAACAAATTATTCATATTTGTATGAAAATATTGTGCAATTAAAAATTTTTAAAATTTCTTCAGATGGTCTTAACAAAAATCCTTAAACCAGGAGGTGCAGAACCTGATGATTTCGAAAAATCAATTGGTCAGGCATTAGTTGAACTTGAATTGAATTCTGAATTGAATCCACAACTTCGGGATTTACATATAACAAAAGCTAGAGAAATTGAATTTAATAATAAGAAGGTAAGAAATTACATTTATGTAGATATGATTTTCAACATTTGAACAATTTTTACATTTTCAATGTATTTGTATTAAATTGAATTTTATTATTTATTTGTAGGCAATTATTATTTATGTACCAATTCCAAAGCAGAAAGCTTTTCAAAAAATCCAGACACGTTTAGTTCGTGAATTGGAAAAGAAATTTTCTGGTAAACATGTCGTTTTTATTGGTGAACGAAAAATTTTACTAAAACCAACACGTAAAGCCCGTAATCCATTGAAACAAAAGCGACCAAGATCAAGAACATTGACAGCTGTCTATGATGCTATTTTAGAAGATCTTGTATTTCCAGCTGAAATTGTTGGTAAAAGAATTCGCGTTAAACTTGATGGATCACAATTAATTAAGGTTCATTTAGATAAAAATCAACAAACTACCATTGAACACAAGGTAAGCAGTTGAGAATTTAATTTAAAAATGGTCATGTTTTATTTGTGTTTATAACGAATAAGGAAAATATTTATTTATTGTAGAACAATGTATGTATATTAACAAATATTTTGTTTATTTTAAATTTCTGTTTATATATACAGGTTGAAACATTTACATCAGTGTACAAGAAACTTACGGGCCGAGATGTAACATTTGAATTTCCTGATCCCTATTTGTAAGGAGACATTTTAAAAACGAAATAAATGTACGTTGAAAATTTACACTAAAAATATGCGTTTTATTTGAATTGTCTTATTTTATTTAAAATGAATACCATTGGATTTTATATAAATGGATAAAAAAAAGTATTAAATATGAATTTTTCTTTTTCTTCTCTTTGAAAATATTGTAAGGAATGTATCCTTTCCAATAAATTGCTGAAAAGTATTTGTAATGTTGAGAAAAATAGATGTTAAAAAGTAGATTTCTTTTTAATTTGGTTGTAATAATTCAATTTCATTTTTATTTATGCCTTTCCCATTTATTTATACTTTGTACGTAGACATGTTGAATTTCCTGTGAGTAGACATTAAATTTCAATTATTCGAAATCATAGACAAGAACCCAGGAACCTATGTTTTCGAAATTAATTCTTTTAAAAAAAAAAAAATTGGAGTATTGTCATATTGTCAAAATAAACTGACATTCAACGCATCTCGCTCCAACTCCCAACAAAAGTCACAAGTCCGGTCAATAAAGTGACAATCAAGCAAGCAACGCAAACAAAAGAAAATGTACACACGCACACACCACATTATGAGTGAATGTGAATCTCAACCAATTGGCAATGACCACGCATTTCATTTGTAGTTTTCAATTATTGATAAATTTTTAATTTATTATAAGTTTAGTGATAGGTGATAGAAAAATAGGTCTTAGAAAAATGCAATTTATTTGGATATTAACTTTAATTTATACAATAATTATATTATTAGAAATATGTATCGCTGGACGAGATTTTTATTCAATTTTAGAAGTTAAAAAATCATCATCAACAAATGATATAAAGAAGGCATATAGAAAATTAGCCAAAGAATTACATCCAGATAAAAATCGAGATGATCCAGATGCATCAAAAAAATTTCAAGATTTGGGTGCAGCATATGAGGTGCTATCAGATCCAGATAAACGAAAAATGTATGATCGTTGTGGAGAGGAATGTCTAAAAAAGGATGGAATGATGGATAATTCAGATCCATTTGCTAGTTTCTTTGGTGATTTTGGATTTAGTTTTGGTGGTAATGAAAATTCACAACATGATACGCCAAAAGGTGCAAATATTGTAATGAATATACATGTAACTCTGGAAGAATTATATACCGGTGAATTTGTTGAAATAATAAGAAATAAACCAGTATTAAAACCAGCACCTGGCACAAGAAAATGTAATTGCCGTCAAGAAATGGTAACAAGAAATTTAGGTCCTGGAAGATTTCAAATGATGCAACAGACCATATGTGATGAATGTCCAAATGTTAAAATGGTAAATGAAGAACGTCAATTAGAATTTGAAATAGAACCGGGCATGACCGATGGACAAGAATCACGTTTCGTTGCTGAAGGTGAACCTCATATTGACGGTGAACCAGGCGATTTAATAATTGTCGTTAAAACTGATCCACATCCAAGATTTAAACGTAAAGGAGACGATCTATACATGAATGTTACAATTAGTTTACAGGTAAATCTAAATGAATAGCGAAATTGATTATATTTAATTATTTTAATTTTTATATTTAGGACGCTTTAATAGGATTTTCATTAGAAATACCACATTTAGATGGTCATAAAGTTACGGTAGTTAGAGATAAAATAACATGGCCAGGAGCTAGAATTCGTAAAAAGGGTGAAGGTATGCCAAATTATGAGAATAATAATCTTCATGGTACATTGCATATAACATTTGATGTTGAATTTCCAAAGAAAGAATTGAGTGCAGATGAGAAGAAAGGTAAAAAAGATTGCACTTTGTAGTAAAATGTTCTTTTTTTTTATATATATATTAATTTTCTCGTTATTCTTTTTTATCTTTTTCCTTTTACAGATATTCAAAGAATATTAAATCAAAATTCTGTAAACAGAATATACAATGGACTGTAATTTATTATTAGTTAATTACTTAAACCAATTTTTCTTTTTTTTCCTGTTTTTGTGCCCTAGTATTTAAGGTAGTGTAATTATGTTTTGTATTTTTTTTTCTTTATTTTTGAAATTTTTTATATTCAATAATTATTGTATATAAAGTGCAAAATTATGTCAAATTCGATTACAAATTGAAAATTGTGAAGATAAAAACGATAATTTTAGGAAGGAAATTAAACTACTAAAAATGATATCTAAAATGTCTTTCATTTGAACTAAAAACAAAAAAGCAAGCAAAATGCATTACCAAAAAAATTGAAATAAAAAAAATTATTATTATCGTACAAATTAAAAGTAAATACATTTTGCGAAAACATTAAATGTATAATAAATAGCCTCATAATTCTAGAAATCTGATTCTGACTTGAATTTTATAAAATTTGGTCGTCGTCGTCGTCGTTTAAATATGTCTGAAAGGGCGATTTTTAATTTTTTTTTAAATTATCAGAGTTTTATAAAAAAAAGTAATAGATTTGATATTTGAGATAGTAGAGCAGTACAATGTAATCTTGTATCTTTTTTTTCCAATTGGCTAATGTAGTAGATTTTGTTGAATAGTGGAAACGGAAATGAAATGCTGATTACTAACTGACATTTCCCATTTCTGATGGTTTGCCCAAATTCAAACTTACAGAGGGATTGAAGCTAACCCTCCCTATAAGTTTTATTTCAAAAAAAATTTGAAAAAAAATCAAAATACAATTTTTTGAGATATTTAAAAATAGAAGATAATTTTAATATCTTTGATGTCCTTTTTGCAACCTATATCTTTGATAATTTTTTTGTATGTATTTTTTTTTAAACCCTCCTCTTTCAACTGACATAATTATTTTTACTCTATAGGACTACCGTATAATTTTATATCGATTTTTAAAAATGCCATGGAAGGCTGATTTCTTCAAATTTCAAGATGCCATAACTCAAAAAAAACTCAATATTTTACAAAATTAAAAAATTAGTTTTTTATTTTTCACAAATTCTACTAACCATTAAAATTTCAGACAAATCGGAGATGGTCGTGTTCAAACTTTGGTCGAAATTGGTCGATATTTAATGAAATGACCCTAAAGTAAATGCATCGGGAGGTTGCTTTCTTGCTTGTTAAAAAAAAGTGTTTTAAGTTTTATATACATAAATTGTAAATTGTTTTGTGATTTTTTAGTAAAAATATTTAAATAATAATAGTGAAAGTAAAGCAAAAAAAAACACAAAAAAGCGTATAGTGTTTGCTTTTAGCATTTTACTTGTAGATGAATGAATAGTCGGCTTAAAAAAAGAGAAACAAAATGACGTCATCTAGACCAAAATCCACAAAAATGAAAATTTTTTATAATTATTGAAAAATTTTATTTTCGATACATAATAATAATATTTTTATTACATGATGAGTTTTTTCATTTAAAAATTAATTTACATTATTTTTATTTTTACATTATTTAAGCAAAAAAAGAAAAGAAAAGAAAAGAAATGAAAAAGAGAAAATATATTTTTACATTTTTGTAATTTAGTAACAATAATTTAATTAGAAAAACAAATTTATACATTAGTATATGAAATTACATATTTTCCTTTTTTCGTTCTTACAAATTTCCTCTCTTTAATTTCATTTTTTTTTCATTTCAAAAAAAAAAAAAAAATTCATTCATATTTTTCAATTATTCGCCTTTTAAGATCTGGCGGATACGTAACATAAATATAATGTTCACTTTGTGCTAGATCACCACCTGCAACACCACCACCACCACCACCACCACTAACATCAGTTGATGATGTTGGTGTTTGATGATGATGATGATGATGTGGATGATGATGCATTAAAACATCATCTGAATATTTATCTTGTTTTATAATATTATCTGGATTTGTTGTATCGGCGTAACCGATTATACCGACTCCACTACCGCCAACACTAACACCACCACCACCACCAATACTAACAATATTACTGCTGCTAGGATTTGAACTAGAGCCCTGAACTGAAACTCCAATAACATTACCACCGCTGGTATCTATGATTTTTGTGCCTCTCTGAAATATTCTTTTATTTTGTCGATATCTAGTTCCAGTTGGACTATGACTATATCGATCCAGTGTTTGTACACTGTTATTGATTGTCTCATCAGTGCTTTATAAGGAACAACAAAAATAACACAAGAACAACAGATTTCAATAAATTAAAATATGTAGATAATTGTGACAGAATGAAAATTTTTGTTTTTAGAAAATTCAAATATATCTTACTCAAATAAAATCCATATAATATAGTAACAAAAGCATATTCCAAGCGATAAAACCATGACTAGCACTAATATAAGACCCCATGGAAAAGCTTTCGGTTCCAATGGTCCATCTTCCCAATAACGATCACATGTCAGGTACCAACAAACCGCTTTATTAAGTTCTTCTGTTTAAATAAATGATAAATATTTTGTTGTTTTAAATAGAAAAGATACACACATATAATAATTAAAATCTATATATGCATGACACGCGTATCACTTTTAAGTATATTACCTTCCATTTCTTTAAATGCATAATCAGACATTTCTAATAGTAATCCAGTTATACATGTCCGTATCAATAATTCACATTTATCCTTTAATTTAGCTAATTCTTCTGGCTTACAATTATATTTCATCTTTTGCATATTCATATTATTATCATTATTTTTATTACCATCAGAATCTGTAAATTCTTGTTGGCTACGATTTTCACATGATTTTGGTTCATTATGATTTTTCTCAGATACGATTTCATCATCTATGGTAGAATCAAACACAAAAATATTGAAAATCAATTGTTCTATATACTTAGATGAATAATGAATGAATAAATAAAATTGTTTACCTTCAATTATTTGTGATGATGAAGTTGTGGTTGAAGAAGATGATGATGATGATGATGATGATGAGGACGAAGAAGGCTGAGAAGGATCATCATTTTGGTCCCTACAAAAATGACGTTTATGAAAATGCATTCCTGGTATTTTTTGGGCACTAGTACCAGCTATTGCTGCTGCTATACTGAGAACATTTTTCTTTCTACAAAAAAAAGAAAAAAAAAAACATACACGTAATTAAGTTACTTGTAAATATGTGTAAGTTGCAACAATAAATATACTATATATGGACTCCATTTCATATACCTGATTTGTAAAAGATTTCTTGCATTTGTTTGAGCTAATGATGATGAGCTAGTCATATGTGACGATGATGATGATGATGATGTTGATGTTGATGATGATAATAATGATGATGACGATGAAGATGATGTTGTATCACTCCATACTTCAATATCAGTTCCACCATATAAATCATCATTTATAAAATTTAAATCTTGCGATAAGAATACTTCACAACGCATCAAATCACAAAAATCAGCAAAACAAACAGAATCTTCTGCCTACATATATATATATATATATATATATATAAAAATATTGAAATTTTAATTATAAAACTTTTAATTATTTTTATATTTCATTTTTTTTTTTTAATTTTTCAATAATTTTCATTATATATGTACTTTATTAATGAATTCTTTGTGACGATTTTCGAAATGTTTATCAATGAATTTCTCTTCGAAAAAACTTTTACCGCATAAACGGCATGTCCATTGACTTGGTCTTTCACGTTTTTTGGCATCTTGTTGTGGTCCAAAAATATCTCTGAACGGATGTAATGGGCAATCAATTGGTAATTTTACCTATCGATTAAAGAAAAAAAAAATAAAATTAAATTTATGACATTATAATATGTTAATTTTATCTAAAATTTAATGTATACGATATTATGCATATATATGCGTACGAGTTTCATATACTAGACTGGATTGTATGTAAAATGTAGAAAAAATTTTAGGGTACTCGCACTTATGTCCAATTTTACAGTGAAAGCTTATAAGATCAGATTGGGGTTAAAATTTCCGCTTAAGAGATGTTTTGATTTCACAGGAATAGTTTAATGCCTCGTTTACAACCTAACGTGGATATCGTGCCAGAATAGACGATATTCATAATTCAGAGTAGATTACCGTATGTTTTTAATTATCTAATATAGAAAATATTGGAATTGGTGAGCTTTCAAAACTTTCAATATAATTTCCCCATCGCCAGTGTCAGATTAGAAATAGACCTAACCTCACTTTGACTTTGGTGAAATTGCTATAGAATTTCTTGTATATGAAAATGAAGGAGGTATGAAAAATCCACTCTGGCACGAAATTCACGTTGGGATGTAAATCTAACTTAAGACTTAAACTCTGCTTATCCAATAGACTTGAGCCTTTTATGTAGGTTTAACCAAAAACTATAGAATATATATATTATATAGTTTTTGGTTTAACTAAGCTCAACCTTAAACTTCCACTGTGGAATTGGGCATTAGTGTTTTATAAAAGACATGCGAACAGAATTACACGTTTTACTCTGTTTAAATGCCTTTTACTACATTAAATGAATACCCTAATTTTTTTTTTTTTACTTTTCTAAAACGATTTCAAGGATGTAATATGCGTATATCGTTTCATATTATTTACAAAGGATTTCTATATATATAATTTACATTTATGTACAGGTGTTTATAGCGCAATTATTCTATAATACAAGTATAATTTATGTACTTTATATATATTATAAATAATGTAGTAAATTAACACGCACACATACGATAAAAGTATCTACATAGATATACCTACGTACGAGTATACATACCCAGTTGAGCAATAAGTGAGCACATTTGCAATGAATTTTCATTCTGGAATCATTTTTACTTGCATGATTCTTCACAAGATTGCACGTTCACAGTGCAATGAATAGTACATATGTGAAGATATTTTTATGTATAGTTCGAAAGTTGTAGTCCATAGCTAATTAGGCTGTAGTGAATTCATTTTTAAATCAATACGATTCCTATACCACTATCATTTGGATGATGAGAAATATGAAATGAATTCATATATACTGAAACCGAATGTACTTTGTGAAACAAAAACATGGTTTGATTGTTCTGAAATGCGTCAGTGTGGTATCGCTGCACGTAATAATCCAGAATACTGGATCCTGAAGTTGAATTGTGTGTATTGAAACTGCATCGATGCTTTTTAAAACGCAGCCAAAAGCTAATATAATTCAGAATGACAATATAAGCATTCATTGTATTCCGACTACAGATTATTATTTTTTTTTTTTTTGAAAGGAAGGTACTAATATATGATATCATCTTTCCGGTTAATGAGGATTCGTTCTCCATAGTCGTTAAACTGAAATATCAGAAATACAGTGTAAATAAAGTGTTTGACGCCGAGATGGAAGGGAAAAAAAATCGCAGTGTAGAGCTAGAAAGCGATGGTCAGAAGCTGTCTGTGAAGATACGAGTTCCATATTTGGCATAAGAAACTGGAGAACGGCATCAAGAAAGAAGTTGGAGAACTTGGAGCCTGCAAGAGACCAAGACTCGATTTGGACTGGACTCGTTATATGAATGAATGAATCAATTAATTTTTGGATAATTTACATCTTCCATTTCGTATTTTCAGAATGAATAAGGAAAACATTTTATTAATTTCGTTAAAGTTTTCGCCTGTATTCTTCACTATGAATGTGAACTGTGAACCACCTATGCTTACGTTGTACATTTATTTAATGAACGACTGGGTAGGCATACTCGTATGTTGTATTTAACTGTAATACGTAATGCTCTATGTATGATATACTATTCTAAAAATAATACAAAAAACGCATTGTACTGTAATATTTTGTACTACTTATGTACTTACGTATACATTTCGTATATACATTATAAAAGGTACATTTATGATTATTATTATTAAAAGTTATGTAGTCTGTAAATTTTAAAGTGAATTTTATGTTATCGTATCACACAATGTACGTATGCGTATATGTAATGCAGGATCTTCAAACGATACCTATATAGAAGACTTCTTATATGTACTTAGATATTTTCAGAGTTTAATATATCGGATCGGTATTTAATTTCATCTACGTCGGCATTCTTCTACAATTTATAGCTATGATAAATTCATTCAAAAAAAGAAAATTTCGTTAAATTTGCAATAAACGAAACGGCGAAATTCATCATATCATACGATATGTCTATGGCGACTATACGAGTATCGAGTAGTTGACAGATAAGTTGAAGTCGGATGAATGTTGTAATTGTTTGTAGATAAGTTGTGTCGTCAGACTGATTGACAGACAATTCGACGAAAGTCGAACGACTGGTCGTAGCAAAACCAGCGATAATACCGATCGATTGTTACCGAGAACGCGATAACGTCAAACAAGTAGAGGCCTTCGGATTCAATTGAACGGTCCAATAATCATATCGATGTTCAAACTACAACCTTACAATGATTATTTTTCGTTCAATTATAGATATAATCTATTTATAATTTTGTTTTTTTTTTTTTGGCGATGTTGTAACTGTCCATATTATCACTGGACGTTATTTAAAAATTCCTACATCCTTTTTCATATAACTCGTTTTGTAATAAAATTATAAAAATAATATTGATTTATTGTTATATTGATTTTGTTTTTTTTTCTTTCTAAAAATATACATACATGATATTTATCAAGAATAGGATTCCATTTTAATTGTATCAATTTACGTACTAAACGTGCATTATCCTTCGAACAAAGTAATTTAATAACATTCGGATTAGGCCATGGCACAAGTGATAGAAGGTATAATGCTATAAACTAAATGGGAAAATTAATAAATATTTTATTTAATTATTATTATTATTATTATTATTACTTTTTTTTTCAAATACAAAAAACTATAAATTATATATGTAATATTACAAATACTGCGTAACTAAAGTACATTGAGGGTATTCATTTCAAATCTTAAACATATACGCAACGTGTAATTACGAGCTTGTTTGTCAAGATGACGTGTGAAAGCTCCTTGCTAAGCACTACTAATCGTAATTGTAATGCAATAAACAAAACACAATCAAAGCAGATATCTGCCAACATGGAACAGAAGCAAAAATATGCTGATGTAAGCAGAAAATCTGTCGAAGACAATTCCAGAAACACATTCACAGCAGATTATACTGTAACTTATTGCGTATCTACTTATTCATAGAAACAGAATAAAGAGAAAAGCCTTTTATCTTTATTCTATGCTTTGTCATTTTTGATTTTCTGTAGCAGTCGGCAGCTAAATATGAACATTGCTTAAACATGACAGCCAATAGTTTTTCTACTTGAATGCTTCTGCCGTTATTGTGGTCAGCATTCATTTATGCCGCTTCTACATTCAATGCAGTGACTTCAACTTAGGCTTCGACTTTCGACTTCACAGTATGCTTAACATGTAAAAGTAGCTGTCGAGTCTACTGCATTGAGTGTAGAATAGGCATTATAAAGTGAAAACTGCTAAACGATATGCTGACTGTAGCAGATTTCTGCTGTTTACTTTGATTGTGTTTATCGCCTAACTCAACTCTTCACATTACATATTCTTATTTGGTCAAATAAATTCAACAATTTTCTCAAAATATAACCACAAATTCAATTTTCAAATTTCAATTGGTAAAAATAACAAGCTGTCAAACCTTGACTTACACAAAATTTATTTACGAGGTTGATCAACGCGATGACGCGACTAAGAAGTCTCATTTATTAACGTAGTGCAGAGCTCGTTATTCTCAACACGAATGTAAAATAAGTTACAAAGTTTCGTAAAAATACGACCAATTATATGCGAATTACAAGACTAACGAGATTTGAAATGAATACCCTTATTACTTAATTAACTTCTTATACTAAATAAAATAAGAAATATGTATAAGCACAGAAACACAAATATCCATAAAAATAAAAAGATAAATAATAAAATTTATTCAGAAAAGAATTAACATGAAATCAAAAAACAACAACAAAAGAAAGAAAAAAAAACAACAAATAAAATTGAATAAAATCTCATGAAATATGTAGTCATTTTTAATAGTTTGTTGTTCACTAAAAATATAAAAAAAATAAAAATCAATATCTGTAGTATACTGTACGAGTATAAGTACTGCATGTACTATATGTATGTACGAGTATGCGATGAGGAATGTACTATATTTAATGTATACATACGAGACGACTATAAAATCTTCTGTCTGTCTGTTTTTCTGTATGAATTTATTGTACAATCTCTGCCGGTCATTAACTTTATAATACACAAAAAGATTGAAAAAAAGTAAAAAAAAATACAAAATAAAACTAACAAAATTGTACGAAAAAAGTCAATCAATTAAAATGATAAATGAATAATTATTGAAGGAAATTTTATAATTATAGGCAAAATTATAGGCAAAAGAGACAAAAACAAGCAAACAAAAATGTGGTAAATTCTAAAGCAAAAAAAAAAAAAACAGAAATTAAAGTAAAAACTAACATTTTCCTAAAAGAAACAGAAAAAATATATCAAAAGTAGTACACATAGTGGCGGAAATATGAATAGCCCCATTGCATTTTTGTTAAAATTAAGAGTTCATTCATTTACAATCCAGCCTACATTTAGCATTAGTTAGATTGATGTTTCAAATTGTATTCCCAATTTAGAGTAAATTGCCTCGTATATTACTTGTTTTGGAATAATCACAAGTTTTCAATATAACTTTTGCTATTTACTTACCAGCATCAGATTCGAAATAGAAGCTGATCTAAATCTTAATGTAGTGATATTTATGCTGAAAGATGGAGAACGCAAAAAAAAGGACAACGATGTGGAATTTCTTAATTGAACATGGATTTACCATAGGTTCTGTATAAAGTTTCTTATAGGAAAACGACCTTTCAAGCCGCCTTTATTCATTTCATAAAGGCTTGCTTTGAAACTGCTTTCGATTTTCATAAAAATCGCATGCAATTATATTTCATAGATTTTCCTATGGGGTTGAAATCTTGCTGGACGGCACACTGACCGTTTCAAAAACAATTATGCCTCGCAGTAAAATGCTAGCCAATTTCGATTAGTATTTTAAGCTCTTCATTCAAAAATTATTAACAAAAACTTCAACTGAAGCTAAACCAAACTTTCACTCCAAAAATGCAACAAAATTCGGAAAAACCAAATTAAAATTTGCTTTTACTTGCCATGAAAATTCAGTACACTTTTACTTAAAAGAAAATTTTTTGACAAAAATCGACGTGAATATTGAATTTTTAGTGAGGCTATTAATATTTCCACCACTACTATATGTTTAGATTTGTTCTTTAGATGAGGTCTACACAGGACATTTTTATGTCATCATGCCATCATATGGTTGACCAACAGAAATTATTTTTGTAATACTGATACGGTTTATTATAAATGGCTAGACGTAAGCGCTAAAAATAATCAAAGGAGCTAAATCGCATCTAAATTTCAACATTGTTCAAACACTACAGCCAGCAGATTCTCTGTTTGGATGCTTCTGTCGTCATTTGTGATCATCATTCATTAATACAATATTTTTTCCCTTTGAGCTTTCCTCTTCCGTGAACTCAATTTTGCCCATACATTATGAGGAAAAAGATTGTATATCGTGAAAGATTGTTGATGTTGTGTATCTTCACAGTGTGTGGATAGAATATTTAGAGCATTACATATTTTTAATAATAGATCAGTCTAAGGTCTAAAGCTGAAGGCCCAGTGTAGGTTTTTCACGCTTTTCGCACCTTTCATCCGTAGAGGTACATATGTGAAGCATGAAAGTCGAACAACATTGAAATATATGTAATAATTTCCAAAGATGTCGCATGAAAAGCGTATGAAGTCGACGGCGGATAGAAGTTGTTTAACTTTCAACTTTTCAGACGGTAAATCATGAAAATAAGAGAAAGAAATAGTTTGACTGAAGTTTCTGTAAAGCGTATACATTGGGCCATACATAAGCAATTTTATGTGGCAAAGGATGAACATTTTTTCTTCTACATTAGTCATTCAGCTTAAGGTCTAAGTACTGTCAAGTAAAAGAGCTTGCTTCTGCAGCAGGAACTCAGTTATTTGCAATCCATATTAAAATGTAGGTGCACACATAATGCCAATAATAAGTAATGAGATCATTTCTGTGAAAGTCCTGGTTCACTTAGACGTTAGAGCAGTAGTGTTGTGGGAAGAAAAATCAGATTTCTGATAGCTGCTTCGATTGTGCTTAGTGAGCCTTATACAAAAATTTATTAATACGAATGAGATGCCAATAAATAATGCCAATTCTACATTCAATATTCAATGCAGTAGATTTGACAGCTATTTTTACATGTTAAGCATGCGCTGTGAAGTCGAAAGTCGAAGTCCAAGTTGAAGTCACTGCATTGAATGTAAGTAGAAAAGGCATAATTTTCTCACAAAGCAAAATGGCATGACATAATTAATAATTATGTTCACGGCTTGATATTATAAATATGTTCTGTGTAGACGGTTCCTTAAATAATTATTTTAAGAACATGCATTATCCTAAATTTTTGTTACGTTTACATAAATGTATGTGTATATTTTGTACACATATGTACATGTACATTAAAAAAGGATATTTATTAAATTATAATACATACCTCTAGATATAATGTTTTAGACCACATTCATAATAAAATTTTCTTCAACGATTTTTCTTTTAAATAACAATAATGAAGAATTGACAACAACAACAACAACAAAATAAATAATCTACGATGGATGTATACGTATGTATATGTATATTACTTTATATACAAATATACTTATATCAAATATAAATTATTTAATTATGTATTTTCTTTTTTTTTTTTACTGTAAAAATTGTATGTAGATATTGTAGAGGTAAGTAGGTACCTATAAAATATAAATAGGACAACGCACACAAAGTCACAAAAATTTTTATTTTCCTTTCTTATTTGTTGTTGTTATACACTAAATGAGAATATTTTTCAAGTAGGATCACTGTAACTATTTTTTTTTTCTTTAAAAAGATTTCAAATAATTTCAAAATTTTTCATGTATCTGGACACACACACACTCATACAAGAGAATTTTGTACGAGCGCAGTGTTGTTGTGAATACAATTTTTTTGATTTTAATTAAATTAATTATACTATATTGTTGTATAATAATTCATTAGACAGAGCGTACTACCAGTACTACTCTACACATAGATACACACACACTTTATTAAAATTTTTCAAAAAAAAAAAAAATTTTTTTTTATGTGGATGAATGAATGAATGAATAAAATGTAATATACTCGTGTATGTACGATGAGTACTAAAAAAAAATACTTAATTATGCGTAGAATCCTTGTTTTTTTTTTTGTTTTACTTTTCACCTTTTTTGAAATTTATTTTTTTTTTATTTCAAATATTTCTCACTGTTTTTTTTTGTTACACAAAAAAAAAATTCTTTGAAATATATTTTTATCCTTTTATCCTTTTATCCTTTTTGTAAAATAATTTTTTTTTTTTTTTAGATAATTTTATAGAAAACAAAAAATAAATTATCAAAAAAAATTTTTTTTTTTTTCAACTTCCTTTGAAAAGGATCTATTACTAGTCTAGTAGTATAGTATAGGTAATAATGTTAAATTGGTTAAATTATTAAAATATTATAAAAAAGAAAATTTTTCTTCTTATTATGAACTCGTATCTCATAATGCTTCTATAATAGTTGTGTTTTATTACAAAATTTTTCCTTTTACACACACACACACACTGCCACATACGATGAGGTTTCGCTTTTTTTTTCTCTCTTTTTTGTGTGTGTTTACTTCATTTACAAATATAAATTTTATTTTTTCTTGAATTTATTCAATGACAGGACGATATGACGATATCGTGAAAAGCCTGAATATACATAATATCAATATGCGTATAATATAAAGGATACATACACAGAGGAGACACAGGCAAGAAAGTGAAAAATATTAAATACAAGTACAAATTTAAAATATCATAGTCAGTATATGTCCTCGTACAATAGTACAATACATATAACTCGTATAGTGTCCTTGTGTATGTATTTATATAAAATGAACTTTTGGTGTATGTGAATTCAAGTAAAATACATGCTCATTGTGGAAAAAAATATTTTTCTCCTTTTCTATATTTTTTTTTATATTTGGAAAAGCTCTTTTGTATGTTCACATGTGCATATCTTATGTATGTATGTACGTATATGTATACGTGAAAAATTAGTAAAAATTAAAAGGGGAACAAAGGAAATATGAAGGATAATAATAAGAAGAGAAGGAAAATTTCTAACAAAATTTTCACTATTATCAAAACCAAAACGATAACTGCCGGAACAGAATGTGTAGCGTAGCTATACGTCTGGTGAAGCATACAGCAAAGTTTTGAAATCATATACAAATTAATGTTTAACAACAACAGAGTGTGCAGCTGCTGCCAAAGTTGTAGTCGTAGCTGCTGTTAGTCTGGCCTTTTGTGATTGAAATTTAGGCGTCATTATGAGTTCGGTAGATGCAGGAAAATTAAAATAAAAAATTGAACCATTTAATTGATTACTCAATTTGACAGTTTTGAATCAGCTATATACATATACATTAGTCAGCACTTGAGCAGTACATTCTGTTCGTTACAATCACAAGAAGCACTTCAAAATATACTACGTGCTATGCTACATGCTTCAGACATAACTACAGCCACACATTCTGTTCCAGCAGTAAAAATTTGAAGAAGACTTAATACTTTGAAATTACATTAGAGTACGTTTATATCCGACCCGACTGTAAATTTGTAAAATGAGCTTGAAAATTATGAAAGCGTTTAAACATTACAAGTTTGATAAAATTTTTAATATTAATAATTAATAATTAATATACATACCTATTTCTTTTTTATATTTACAGATTCATCATTTCGTCTCGAATTCATTTTAAAGTATTTAAGAAATTAGCAGCGTATACAAATACTTACAAAGTTGACATAAACTGATACGATCTACAATTTATTTGATTTCCATCTTCAAAATTTTATTTTCAACATCAGTTTTTCATTTGAAAAAATTCAACACACTTTTTTTATAACGGCTATAGCGACTGAAAAAAAATGATTTGAAAATTTACAGCAACAAATAAAGCGGAAGTTCAAAATTAGAGGAAATGAATTGAAGCAACAAACGAATTCGTTATTATATGGACTTTTATTTTAGCAAATATATACCAAGGTATGGTACCGTATTTTGAATTAATTCATATACAATAATTTAGAAAAAAAAAGTGAATTTTAAGTGAAACTGTACCCAAATAGATAATGTTGCAGTTGAAATTTTTTTCTAGATAGATATTATAAAAATAATACGCCTTTTTTTATATTTGCAGGCAGTTATCAAGTCAAATTTACATCAGATGTGTTAAGAAAAGACATTGAATGGAGTAATTATTACATTTTCGATGAATTACAATTGGATTAGAATGATTTTTCATAGTTTTTGATAGCAGCAATTGATCGAAAAATTTCTGATATCTTGATCAACTCTTACCGTCACCGTCACCGTCATAAAAACGATGACGGCGTATCATATTCATTAACATTAATTTTGTATATTTGAAAAATGACAGTGACGCTGACGGTGACGGTGACCGTGACAGTGAACCATTTTCAGGCTTATAAACTCAACCAAAACCAATATAATGATTATGTGTCTACGCACAGATAGACAGAAAGCGGAGCTGAGACGAACTGAACTTATAAGTACTGACTGATCAGTTCAGCAAGAAAAAAATTGATTGCGCACACAGAAAAATTAGCACCGATAACAAGCTGAATTACGCTGTTGATGTGCGCACATAAACACATAAGCTACTTATTATATTGCTTCAAATGCATTGCTGCGTATTTGTTTGTTTCATTCTCAAACAAGACCCTAAATAGACGTGACGGGACGAAAGAAATTAAACGAACGTAAATACTCGTTTCGTCAGTTAGACAATTTGCCCTAAATTGCCTAAATAGAAACGATTTGAAACGAGTAAAATTGTGTATGAGTATTGAGTAGAAACGATATAGAAATGTGTATGAAACGAGTAGAAACGATAAAATGTACGACCGCTACAGCACTATTTGTTTCGTCTCGTTTCGTCTATTTGACATTTAAACTTATCGAAATTGAACGAACGTAAGAACACGTCCATTTAGGGTATTTCTACGTACCACAGTACTATCGTTTGTATCGTTTCGTTTCGTTTCGTCACGTCTATTTAGGTTATAGCTTTAACTGATAAGGTCAGGATCAGTTCAGTTCAGTTCAGTTCAGCTGCAGCTCAGCCCCGCTTTCTATCTACGCGTAGCCTTCCCTTAATGATGAATTAAACTTGAAATTTACATTATGTATGTACATAGTACCATGCATATAAAACAAAATAAATAATAATTAATATTTTAAATTAATTTAAAATTGATTTCATCTTTTGCATTTATGATGGTATATATACAACGTATACAACTATTAATAATAATAATCTGTCTGTAGATATAATATATGTATTTATATATTTGTTTTACATCATTTATTTCATTTTATTTTATTTCATTTCTTTTTTTTTATAATAATATATAATGTATATATATATATATATATTTTTTTTTAAATAATTTCTTTGTTAATTCTATATATATATATATTTTATTTCTTTTGTTTTTATTTTCATTTTTTTTAATGTTTTTTGTATTTTTAATTCATTTTTCATTTTCAGTTTATTTTTTGTTTGTTTTGTTTTGTTTTGTTTTTTTTTACAATTACAATATTTATTTTATAATTTATAATATTAATAATAATAATAATAATAATAATAATATATAATATATATGTATTTTATTTCACTTTATTTTATATATTTATATATTTAATTTTTTTTTTGTAATTTAATTTTAATTATTTAATCATCATTTTTCTTTCTATATTTTCTTTTATTTCTTTCCTCTTTTATACATATAACATAATATGTATTATGTTTTAGATTTATAATTATTTTTTTATTTGATTTATATTTATAATCTACATATATATATGTATGTATATATATATTAAATATTTTTATACATTTATTATTAATAAGTATAATAATTAATTAATAATCAACCTTAAAATTAAATTATATTCATTATCATTTTATCATTTTATTACAATCGTAACTATACTACATAATATTATAATCTGTTTAATTTTTTATTATTTTTATTTTTAAATCATTTTATATTTTTAATTTTCATTTTTATATGTATATAATATAGAATTTTTTTTTTTTTGTTTTTTTTATTTAAATTTTATTTCTCAATTATACTTATATAATTGTGTGTACATATACATACATATATTACATTTATTATGATCGTATTCCATTTATACATTATTATAAGGAAGTAGTTTATATACTACTTATATTTATTATATAAAATTCATTCGTTACAATTTTCCTTTTTTCAGTTCATTTCATTTTTTCTACAATAATACATAATTTCTTTTTCTCCTATAATCCTTATTATACATACATTAATTATTATTATTTCTCTTTAACTTTATATATATATATATATATATATATATATATACCAACACCACATTATCGATTATATTTTTATTTATTTCTATTATTTTTGTGTTTTGTACATTTCACATACGAGTACCTATAAATATTATTATGTATAAGCATTCACATTTTTATGTATACATAATAAGGTGCTTTCGATTTGGCAATTTCAAGTACTTGCGAGTACTAAAATGTGTCTAGGATAAATTATTGTTATAACGAATGACACAAAAATTATTCGTATAACTACTTCCATCTACTTGCAGCTACTTGAAAAATTTTTCAAGAGTAGCTGCGAGTAGATGCGGACAGTAGCACAGACATTTACCTTTTCTATTCGGCAAGTATTTGAAATTGCCATATCGAAAACACCAAATAATGTAACACAGACCTACAAATACAATATACGTTATAATGTTTTCGATTCTGTTTTGTTTTTTATTTTGTTTTGTTTTGTTTTCAATACTTAAATTTTCCAGTCAACTTTTTTGTTTTATACTTATTTTTTGTTTATTTTAATTTTAATTACATATCGTTTATGTTTTTTTTTTTTTATTACATTCAAGGGTATTCATTTAACGTTATAAAATGTCCGTAAACTTACATGATTTTTTACTACATTAACTAAATCCCCTTATTATTACATTCTCTCGTAGTCGTAAGTAAAATTAAACTTATGTATTATTCAAATTTAAAAATATTTATGTATAGGTATATATAAGTTATTTTCTTTCAATTATTTATTATATACTTTTGTTATTACGTGAATTTTTGAATTATTGTTCATTTAAACCGCTGATAGAGAACAACTTCATCAATCATCCATTTGTATCTCATCAAATGATCATTTCATTACATCTTTCACACTGTCAGAATGTCAATATTATTTATTCGTGCAAATTTTTGAAAAAAGTTTTAAAAGTACGACTACTGACTGCCACATGAATTTGAATCTGAAATTTTTTTTTTCATTCCGATTTTGAATCTGAAATCTATAGTTTTTAATATTTTTCTTTAAATTTTTGTTTGATTTTTGAAATTGTTATAGAACTGGTTTTTAACAAAATTTACCCTGACTAATAATTCAATGGTTTGGCTATGAATTCAGATTCAGATTTCAGATACATACATTATTTGACATTTTACATTTATTGTCAAGCATGTTTCATTTTCTATTCTGAATTTTTCAGTGACATGTAACAGTTCGCACTTTGTACGTACAATGTAAGTATTTGAAGAGTTGAATCTGAAATTTTCAGATTCAGATTCAAATTGATATGACAGTAGCCTTGACTATCAGTTTTTCTTCTTTTTTTTTTTTTACCCCTGAAGAACTTTTATTGAAAGTTACTTGAATGAAAATGTCAAGTCAATAGTCATTTGAATTCAATATTCTAGCTAGATGATAGACAGAAAAAGTAAATAACAAAAATGATCATTGATCGTCAATCGCTATAAATGTGAATCATTGAAGTATCGTCGTCTATTAATCATCGGTATTAGAGTCTAGTACTTATTTGTTGTTTGTTTCTTTTTTTTCCCCCAATTTTTATCCGTTATTTTTTTATTTTGTTTACTTATTTGTTTATATTCTTATGTAATACATTTTTTTTTCGTTATTTATATCTTATTTATATTTTGCTATTTGTTACTTTTGTTTGAAACATTTTTAATTAATGATCTGTTTTATTTGTTGAATATTTATGATTATTTTTATTTTAATGTTTGTCTAAATTTTTTTTTTTTTTTAAATTTTATTTTGCAAATTCTTTAGTAATATTGTTTTGTGTAAAAATAAATATTTTCTATCTATATGTATAATATATAATTATATGTATATATATTTTTGTTTTTTTTTTTTATTTATTTTTTCTTTTATTTTTAAATTTTAAATTGTGTTTTTTTTTGTTCTTAATTTCAATCTTCTATTTTTTGTTTTACTTTTCAATTTGTTGTAATTGCATATTTTTTATATTATAAATATTGATTTAATTTATTTAATTTTGTATTGTTTTTTTTGTTTTGTTTGTGTTTGTTTGTTTGTTGTTATTTTATTTTGTTTTATTTCCTGTTTATTTTTTTTTCTCTATATATATGTATATGTTTATTTTACAGTATTACTTAGGTATATTGTGTACGTTTTGTAATTAAATGATATTATGTAATTCGTTTTTTTTTTCATCAATTTTATTTATTGTTTATTTATTTTATTTGTTTTTCAGGTTTTGTTTTGTTTATTTGTATATTTGGTTTTATTTTATTTTATTTTATTTAACAATATTTTTTTAATTAACTGAAAGATTTTTGTTATTTAAATTCTTTTTATTTTTGTTTATTTTATTATTTTTTAAATACATAATAATTTATCATAATTCATCACTCTAATTTTTTTCTGTTTTTTTCTTTGTCTTTGTTTTTTTTTTTTAATATTATTTTTGTTACGATTATACCACATTCACTCTGTTCATTATTTCTTTATACATATAAATAAAAATCTGTAGTATACGTGTATCATATCGTATGTACATTAGTGATAATATTGATTGCAATATTGAATGAAGAAAATGACAAGAAAATGTAAGCTTCATGATAAAACAAAAAATCATCAAAAAATCACGGAAATTCAAAACGATATATATAGGCTGAGATCTAAAGTGTAAAAAATAATCATCGATGCGATAGTATAACCGTAGTGATGCAAATATGATGCGTATATCATTATTAGAATCAAAAACGCATAAATTTGACATTTTGAATTTGAAAACGCATTTTAAATTTGACATTTTGAAACGAAGTTAGGAAGCAATTGTGATTGTATAAAAAAATGCAATGTTTGCTTAGATGATGAGTAAAAAATACATTCACATCACAAACACAATGCATTTTGAAACTTAAGTATGACAGTGTAACCGTTTTTATTTTAAACATTTAGAAACTATTTACTTTGCATTTAAACCGCATCGATGCATTTTAGAATTTAGCCATAATTTCTACAAAAAATATATCGATCGCGATTAATATTACAAAAATCTCTAACGTATAAAATAAGAAATCCAGTTAGCCAGCTAATCAAAATTTTCCTGCTATTTTGTTTTACTTTTCCTGATAAAATCTATCATATGCATCCGGGCATATACATATGTATGTACATTTTCGAGAATTTTATCATTCAGTTGCAAATAAGTATTCTATTTACTCACTGATGCAAGCATAAATATTTTTGTTTTTGTTGAAATTTGTTTTCTTATAGCCTTAGTTTAAACTACAAGTAAATTACAATTTAATAAATATTAATATTGATGTTAAGGATATTCACTTATGCCCAATTTCACAGTGAAAGTTTAAGCTGAGATTAAGGTTTAAACGTTAGCTTAAAATATGTTTTCGTTTAACAGTGGTAGTAGCTTAACACTTATAAATTCTGCTTATCCAATATATACTTGAGCCATAAGTTTATGTCTTTTATGTAAAGTTTAACTAAGCTCAAGCTTAAACTTCCACTGTAAAATTGGACATTAATGTAGTAAAAAACATAAATATGTTACACGTACGTTTTTATTGGTATATAGAGCCGCTTACTACGTTAAAAGTGAATAACCTCAGGGATTCATGTCAATTTTTCGTAATTCGTTGCGTCGTAGTTCGTAGTTTTATATAGTTTCGTAGTCTGTCTGACATGAACGACCATCTTAAATTTCTTTGTAATTTACTTTTTCGTAGTTGTTTGTCTTTGAGTTGTCATATTTATTTTATGAATATTTTTTAATTTCTATGCCGCAACTGAGAACTGTCAAACATCAACTACTACAGAACTATGGAATCGAAATACAAAAGTTAAAAACTGTCAAACATTTTACTTTCGTAGTTTTTCAAAACTTGAAATGAACTACGAAAACTATACGAAGACTTACGAAAAACGTGACATGAATCCCCCTAGTATTATACGAGTACTTGTAGTTTGACTAACCTTATTTTCTATTATTATTTGTTTGTTTTGTGTGCATATGGTTTTATGTTCTTTTTATGTATTTAATCTTTACAATTTTCTCACATTTTTTTACATTATATAACATATACATTTTTTGTTTGTTTTGTTTTAAATTAATTAATTTTTTAATTTGAATAATAACATATTATTACATATTACATATACATACATATTCATATTACCAATATTTCACATACATATGTACATTTTATGTATAAATTTTAATTTGAATTCGTTTACATATACTTTATTTGCTTGTTTGCTTGACACATTTTTTTTTGTTTCTTTCAAGATTTTCTTAAGCTTCTATTCCTTGTTTTATTGTTGTCGTTTCTTTTATTTTTTTCCAAGTAAACTATTTGTAATTTTTAATAAAATAAGTTTAAACTTTATCTGAGCTTAAGCATTCACTGTGAATTCGGGCATAAATTTTAAAAATTAATTACAGGTGACTAGTGATAGAGTGAATTTATGTACATAGTACTTGATATAATGAATTTATATGCTCAATTTTAAGGGGGGAAAACTTCCGAATCGCTAGCTCGTGATATCGAAACAGGACATTTTCAGAACGGTACCTTAGGATGTCCTCTTTAATGTGTCATATGTTCTTATTTGCGGAAATTTGATATTTTTGGAGAAAAGTATCGTTAAAAATTTTTCGAAAAATTCACTGTGTTTCACAAAAACCGTTATATTTATTTGTTAAAATAATGCAGGATAACAACGAGTATTGCATTTTAAAGAGAACTTTTTTCTCTTTCTAACGAAATATATTTTGTCCCCAAATAATAAGTGGTTCCTGAGATATGAGGATTCAAAATTTCATGTTTTTAAAAAAACGATTTTCAAACTTCTTTTGATATTGATATACTCGTATATCCAAAACTGGAAGGACGATATATATAAATTATTATGTCTAATGAAAGATAATTTTGTCCTCTTTAAAATGATGCACCTTACACCCTCATATGTCTCCTTAATAAGAAACTATGGACAAATGTATGCAACAAAGTGCAGGTTTTTTATGCAAAACTTGTTATTTTTTGCTAAAATAATGAAAAAAAAAGACAGTAATAGGTACATCAAATAGTGAAAATGATTAAAAAAACGGCTGGAATTTTGAAAAGGTGAACCCTCTGATCACATTTTGTATTTTGTATATTTATGTATGTTTGACACATTAAAGAGGACATCCCAAATTACCGTTCCAAAAATGTCCTGTTTCGATATCACGAGCTAGCGATTCAGAAGTTCAGCCTATAAATTGATCGTTTGATGATGATGCTATTAATTGAATGAAATGAACATTATCATCAATTAACAAATTTTGAATTCTAATTGAAAATTTTTATAAACAGTCATACTGCAATTTGAGAAAAATGTAGACGATGAACATAATCAAAGCAGATATCTGCCAGTAGGAGCAGATAAGATTTTTCACTTTTCTCTCTAGGATTATTGTTGTAACTAAACATGTCATACTTGTCGACTTTGCCCAAACACTATAGCCAGCAGATTCTCTGCTTTGCTTGGATGTTTCTACCATCATTTGTGATCAGCATTCATTTAAAAAACACTCAACGATATATTGATTGTAGGCTCAAGTTTAATGAATGCGAGAGTGCGATACGAGATCTTGTACGAATTGTCAAAATGTTTTCAATATATAGGACTGTATGAGGTTATGTTCAACGGAACACGATACGATAATGCGTGATGGATTGTTTTTAAAAAAATTAAAAACTTCTCGGATCGTGAATGCGTGACAGCAAAAAGTGAGTTAAAAGAAACTAACTGACAATTAAAAAAAAATTAAATTAAATCTCTTTCGTATTCGTATTCGTCGTCTCGCAGACTATTGAACATTTTAGAATATATGATACTTGAATGATAAGACAACATTCTGATTCTCGTATCTGTCTTGTATCGCAGTCTAGTCTCGCATTCATTGGACTTGAGCCTTGTAGCAGATATCTGTTATTTGCTTTCCGATTGTGTTTACACCGCCTCCCTAAATGTTCGTTGAGCAACCGAACGAACATTTGATCGTTGTTGTTCGATAAATAAATGAATCACTATTTCACAACACGACACGACACGACACGAGACATCTGCAAATCATTTTCTATTATGACTACAAGTACGTATCAATTTCCTATTTGATTGCTTCTTTTCCTTAAGTAAAACCAGTATACCTGTACATAATGTAAAATCTACTATATTTTGTTAATAAATAGGTACATATCTATTCATTTATAATGATTATTATAATATGTGCATATGTATACATATGGTATGGATGTAGATATATTTATGTACGCCTATAATATTTTTTTCATTCTTCAATTTTTTTTTTCATTTAATTTTAATTCTAAACTTTTTGTGTCCCAAAATTTTTATTATTTAAGTATTTATATTCTTTTTTTTTCAAAATTTTTCAGATTGTTGTGTTCCCTACTGAATACAAAAATACATTATTTTTTATTTAAATATATATAATATTTTATATAATTTTATACACATACATCTTATCAGTGCACACATACACATTATTACTTAGTAAATAAGTATACATTATAATTATTATTTACATTCACATAAATATGTTTTGGTTTTATGTACATAATGTTAATCGCCTTTTAGGTTATGTATGTTAATATATAAATATTTTTTAATTTTTGTTTCTTTTTTTTTTTTATAATTTTTTTTTTTTTTATTTTTAAAATTGTTTTATTTTTTTTTTTTTTTTTATTATCCAATTTTATAAGATTTTTACTTTAATTTTAGATTATATTCTCTTATTTTATTTTATTTTATTTTTTTTTTAATTTAAATATTCTGATTTATTTAATTAAGTTTTTTTTTGTTTTTTTTTTTTTTTGTTTTTATTAATCATCACAATCATATACTAATTTTCGTACATTTTAAAATGCGTACAACATTTTTCATGAAGTTTATCATTTAAATTTTATTAAATAAATAAACAAAAAAAAAAAAAAAAAGGAAAAAAAGAAGAAATAAGAAATTAAATTCATCATAAAAACAACCATTTAACATGAATTTGTGAATGTTTTAATGTAAAATGTACTTTCCGATATATCTTCAACAAATAAGTAGTATGTCTTTACTGTTCGTTCACATTTTTCATTTCATTTTTTTTTTCAGTATCTTTTATATACATATGTATTTATTTTGTAAATTTTATTTCAAGAAATTTTATAATAATTTTTTTTTCCAAAATTTTAAAAATCGTTTTTTCTTTTATATTTTCATGAATTTTATTTAGAAATTTTTATTTATGTATATATATTTTTTTAATCTTAATTTTGTATTTTTATTTTTGAAGGTAGTTATAGTATCGGCAGTGAGTGTTATTCTACTCTGTACATGTGTGTGCATGCATTTTGTGTATGCATTTGTTCGTGTGTAATATTGCAATTCAAATAAACAAATAAAAAAAAATCTAAAGAACATTCTTGAAAATTAAAGACCGAACCAAACGGTCAAGAGTATAAGATCACGTATAAATCAATTACAATGTTTATACGAGAAAAAATAATACCGAATTTAATTCGGAATTAATAGAATAAATTTGAATTGTCGTAGAAAATCGGCACTAATATTACAAAAATAAGAAAATTTTGAAATTATTCCCAATTGAATCGGACTTATTTCACTCATTCCGAATTATTATGTTTAGAGTTTATAATACAATACGAAAAAAAATTCGGAATAATTCAAAATCCGGATCGTGTATAAACTAAGTAGCTAGGTAAATGTGTAATTTTTAATTCACGATCACGTACATATATTCTCGAGACTCGATTACGTAAATGATTTAAATTAAAATTATTCGGATAGCGAGGAATGATTATTTGTATTCATTTTTGAAATTTAAAAATTCAAATGGCTAAAAAAATATGATGATACAAAATTTTCTTCCGTTTTCGAGAATACATTTTCTTGAGTTCAAATTTCAAATTTCAAATTTCAAGTTCAAATTTGAGTTTCGAAATAAATTAAGTGATATGATGTGAAAGGAATACGTTTCAAATATTTGACTGTTTTAGAAAATATGGAATCGTATGATACTTGTATGTGTGTGTAAGGACGCCAGCAGATTAAGAGCGTAGCGTAACTGAGTGTAGCTGAGCGTTACGCGCGTATAAGTTCAAACATAGCGTATGATTCAAACTACGCTACGCTTGCTGTATGCGCAACATTAATAAGAAACAATTGATTTGAATTTTACGCTCTTAAATTCACGCTACGCTACGCTCTTAGTCTGTGTGCGGCATAAGTGAATTATTTTTATTTCTAGTTTGTGCCAAATTAAAGAGATTTATTTGCTATTTTGTATTTTGTTCATTTATCTTCTTAATAATGTTTGCTTTTATATTATTTATGCGGATGATATTTTTTACAAAAAAAAAATAATTTTTTTTTCTGTTTAAACTTTTCTCTTAATTTACGTTTTATTTAATTTGTTTCTGTTTCACATGTTTTATTATAATTATTTATTTATTTATTTTTTAATTTTATCGATTTTCTATTATCTGTTTTACATTGCATTTAAAAATGATTTCTACGTTTTTATTTTTTATTTAAAGGCTGGCTGTTAATGCACTTGATTTATGTATACTCTATCTATGTAAAAAATATTATTTTCTTGGTTGTTTATTAATTTTTATATTCCTTTAAGGTTGTTGTTGTATATTTTTTTTCCTGTTTCTTTTTAATTACAATATTTTACTTTTCGAAAAAGAAAAAAAAACTATTAAATTTTCATTTTATTTTTTTTGAACGTTACGTATTATTGGTATTATGTACACAATGTATGTATGAATATGAATATGATGAATGCATGTAATAAGTATATATGCGTATGTGTATGTGAATATATTTTATTCTTTATAATATGTGTAATATGTATGTAAGGTAAATTTAATGTACATATTATAATAATGGAATATATATATATATTTTTTTAAATTTATTTGTTTATTTTTGGTGCTTTATTTTAAAGTGCTGTTTTATGATTTTTTTTTGTATGTATTTTATTGCTTTTCCCTTAAATTTTTGGTTATTTGTTTATTTGTTAATGTTATTGTTATCGTTTTATTGCATTTATTAATTTTTAAATTTTAACCAAAAAAAATATAAAACAAACAAACAAACAAGAAGAAAAACAATGAAAATGTTTTATTTTATTTTTTTTTTTTTTAATTTAAGATTAGGATTCAAGATGTCTGCTATCTTGTGCACCACATATCTCCGAAGTTACTTAACCGATTTCAATGAAATTTGAAACATAGATACTTTGATAGGAATTGTTCTGCTTAGCGGAACATTTTTTTTTAAAATGTCCTTGTTTTCTTTTTACAGGGTGGCAAAGTTGTCAAAAATTCTGATTTTTCAGCTTCCAAATGCACCTCGTACAGCAAACACTGATTGACCAATTTCTTTGAAATTTTGAATATAGGAATAGCCTGAAGGATATTGTGGTGCTTAACGGGAGCACATTTTTGATTATAGATCTTGAAATTTAGTTATAGTTCTTAAAAAAGGAGAGGGTTTTTTTTTTTTTGAAAAATCGTTCAACTTTGATTTCTATTTTCATACATTAAATCTTCATATATCTATATGATTTTGGTATCAAAATAAAATTTGGACTTTTCTGAAGAGCTTACAAAAAAAAAACAAATATAAAAATCTTTGTTACATTTTCATTTTTATTAACAAAATAAAATTATGTTTTTTTTCATCAAAATATTCAAAAATTCATTTTTATAGCGCACCCAAAAGGTATGCAAAGTCAT
This sequence comes from Villa cingulata, assembly GCA_951394055.1. Lineage (NCBI taxonomy): Eukaryota > Metazoa > Arthropoda > Insecta > Diptera > Bombyliidae > Villa > Villa cingulata. The sequence goes on from OX596022.1 coordinate 35,985,798, forward strand.
TTTTTAAAAATTTTGTATGTAAAATCGTTGTTGTTGTTTTCGAAATTTTTCAAAGTCGAAACCTACTCTTAAGTACGAAAATATACTGAAGAAATAAATACAAAAAAGGAAATTGTTTCATTTGCCAAATTTTCAATAAAATACATATTTAGTTTTAAGTTTCTTTTTATAGTTTTTTTACAATTCGTTTTCTTTTCTAATTTAGAATTCCATACATAGTATGTAAGTAACAAATTCTGAAAATTGTATGAATAAAGTTTAGAGATATTCTTGAAATGTATATGTACATATTTTCATGAGTTTTAATTAATGTATCATTATTTATGGTTTTTTTTTGTTACTTTCTCTTCATCTATATGTACCTATATGTACAGATTTTATGAGTTGTACAAATATATAAATATATTGTATTTCACTTTCATTATTTTTATTCCTTAATTCTTAACTTTACATTTTTTTTTTTTTAACTTCATTTATTTTACTTTTGAACTAAATGTGGAGGTATTTTGAATTTTGTATGTATGTATTTTCTTTTCGTATTTTGTTTGGTTTCAATGGTTTTTTTTTTGTTTTTGTTTTTTGACTTTTTTGATCTACTGTAAATTCTATATTATTCTTCATCATTCGATAAAAGAAAATGTTTAAGTAATAAACTTCATATTTTTTGTAAAAATTAAAAATCAATAAAATTTATAAAAATTCACTTTTAAATATGCAAAAACCATAACCAAAACACAAAAAGAAAAGAATAAAAATAAAATTAAAAAAAAAATGATTACGTATATAAAGAAAAAATGATACTTGCATTATAATCTAATTTGAAATTTGACAATCTAAGATTCCATCATCATGAATTTCTTCCAACAAATTCCATATTCCATAACTGCTAAAATGTTGATTAAATATATCGATTATGCTGACATTGAATAATAAGTAGGTATGTAGTATTTGATCACAGTAAAACAACAGAAATATAAAATTTTATTTTCTAATTATTTTAAATAAAATTTATTGAACCTAAAGCTATAACCTAAATAGACGTGACGAAACGAAACGAAACGATACATACGATAGTACTGTGGTACGTAGAAATACCCTAAATGGACGTGTTATTACGTTCGTTTAATTTCGATAAGTTTAAATGTCAAATAGACGAAACGAGACGAAACGGATAAGGGGGGACTATAATAATTGACATTGCTGACATGGGTAACCTGAGAAATAATAACGAGTGTTAAAACGTCACATTTGGTTAACTATAATAACATAGATCACATACTAAACATAAGCAATACGAATATCACAAAATGAGGTTATGGTTTACGTTACTTATGTCATGTACGCTTTCGATCGTACTGCTTATGTCGAGCTTATGTTAAACGAATTTTTAACGAATGTCGGTAATGTCAGTTTGGCTCATTGATTTGGCTGTATTCTGCTACGACATATGTCATAGCCTATGTCACATATGTCGATTATAGTTCTCTCTATAGTGCCGTAGCAGTCGCACATTTTATCGTTTCTACTCGTTTCATACACATTTCTAGTTTCTATATCGTTTCTACTCAATACTCATACAAAATTTTACTCGTTTCGAATCGTTTATATTTATGGCAAATTGTCAAACTGACGAAACGAGTACTTACGTCCGTTTAATTTCTTTCGTCCCGTCACCTCTATTTAGGGTCTTGTTTGAGTCAAAGACTGTTGCGTTGGTTGTGTTTCATTTACTATGAAGATGAACTATGATTTATGAGTGACGTACAGTATAATGTAATGTGGTTCTGGTTAGTGAATGAAATGAAATATGGACAATAAACAATATGTTAGCTTGCGGCATCATCATAACATAACCAATCACCACCACCACCAGCGCCAACCTTTCTATCATCTATCATAATAAAAACTTTCTTCTTTCTTTCTTTTTTTTATATTTTGTACACAATTTTCTTAAATTTATGAATCTGTTATGCAATTTTAAAATACTCATATAACTACAACACAACGGAAAAAAAAATTGAACGAGAAATGTAGAGAAAAAGTATAACAAAAATGTTTAGAACAAAAATAAATTCCTTTTAAATTCTGAAATTGTACAAGAAAATAAATGCCAACATTTCAAAATTGAATTTAATTGAATTCACAGAATGTAAAACAATGCTTATATAAAAAGTAAATGAATTTTAACTCTTCTTATACTATCGATATTTTTTTTCCTCGAATCAACAAGATGATATCAACGGTACTAGAAATTTTTTTTAAAAACACTACCATTTCAGAATCACCATTTCGAATAAACTAATGCCAAAAAAAAAAAAAAAAATCAGAACAAAATTTGAACAACATTTATAATACAAGATGCACCCACACAGAAAAAATTGAACATGTTACGATATTAATGCCTATGATAGATAATTGCGTATGTTGACAGATTAAGTAAGACATGTAGAAAAGCATACGAGCTAACAGATACAAAAGAATATGCAACGTATTCACGCATACACCATAACCTACATTTTTTTTTTTTTTTTGGTTATTTATGTTTTATATTAAATATTTAGTTTTTTTTTATAAATTTCGAATGAAATTTGTTGATTTCGATAATAATTTAACTAAAAAAAGTGAGAAACAGAGAGGTCCTTTGTAATAAAAAATTCTGAAAAAATAAATTTTAACCTATAAACGCATTATACGCAACGCATTTATCTGATAGCTACCGCTTCCAATGATTTCGATGTATTGTACGCAACGTACGGATATGCAATTATATGTCACTATCATAAAAAACAGAACTGAACTGAATTAAACAGAGAACAATATAGTTACATTATTAAAAATGGATGCGTTCAGTTCCACGCAGCGATGTAAAATTTTCCATCGTTGCGATAATTTCTCTTACTGAACGACTTCGCTGCATAGTCGCTACTTTGCAGCGATGAAAATATTTTGCAGCTGAAAAAAAAGTTCGCTTTAAAATTCATCGTAAACAAATTTTGACATGTTTGAAAGATGAATTTAATGGATGAAAAGTTAATACATATATTCATTAGTAGGGTGTATAATTTTTTTATTATGAGACTGATGAAATTACTTTTCATTTTGATGGTTTTAAAATGTTATTAATTCCAGGTTTCTCAGGAATTTAGGCAGCAAAAAATAAAAAAAAAACAATTTCATTGCATTAATATCAACTTACTTACTTACTATGGACTGTTCACAGCTGATTACACTGTAAACAGTTCAGTAAATTGTATTATAGCGATTATCTAAACATCGCTGCATTTTCATCGCTGACTTCCATCGCTGCAATAAACTGAACGCACCCAATGTGATGTACATACAGTATCATACACAATACAATACACTATGCTGACTGATTACTGACTTTACAATTAATAAACACATTAAACATTTCATCTTTGTTTCATTTTTATGAATTTCCTTTAATTGACTTTCAAAATTTATATACATAATACGAAATTTTTTTCTTTTTTTTTTGACGTAAAATATGATACATTTCTGCATTTCCAAGCATTTCATAATCGTTTACGTTCGGATTTCTTTTTAAATTTATAATTTTATCATATACAGATAGATGTAGTAATAATAAAATGGAATTGGAATTTAAACGTAATACGAATCTGTATAACGTTATGTAAGTAGTGTATTAGATATGTAGATATATTCGATTAGAATACATATTTCAAATTTAAATTTTAAAAAATTTAAATTAATATACACACACACACAAAATATTGAGGATATTCATTTCAATTTGAATTGCTTTGAATACACTTTGAAAGTCAGCATTTTTATATTTCATCAAAGAAACTGAAAACTGACTATATAATAAAGACTTGTAATCACCATACAAATTGTAGTCAGTATAAATTTTTGACTTCCGATCTAATATTGGATGGCATACATGTTGCTATTTACTATAAGCATTTTCAAAAGTTTAAGAACACATGAAACGAAATAGCAACACAGCAGCCAGTAATGAAAACTCTGAAGAGTTTCGATTCCCACTTTAAGAGGTGAAAATTCCCGTTTTCAGTCTGAAATTCCCTCCACTTAATAAACAAAAGCAATATCAGTTTTTTCACATTTTATTCCGATATAAATTTGAAAATGATTTCAAAATGCCATCCAATATTAGATCGTAAGTAAAAAATTTATACTGACTACAATTTGTATGGTGATTACAAGTCTTTATTATATAGTGTGTCTTTGATCGTATGCACATATATGATTGTAGCACTTTACAATACATAATGAATTACCAAAAAAAATACTAAAAATAAAAAATTTATAACAAAAGAAAAACAAAATACTAAAAATCAAAAATATAAAAAGCATAAAAATAGGAATAAAAATTGCAAAAACAAAAAAAAAAAATGTCATTTTTCATATAATAATAATTTACATATAATTTTATTTAATCATTCATTTATTTAATTATTTATATTTTTATATATACATATATATATATATATTTTATTAAATTTATATATGTATATATATATATACATGCATATATATACTATATATATATATGTATTTATTTATATAAAAAAAAAAGAAAAATAATAATAATAATAAAACAGTAACATTACAACTCTCTTACAACTTATTATTTTTTTTTTTTAATTTTTTGTTTTCAATTTTACACAGCAATAAATTTAATTTAATTTTTTATTCATAAAATTAAAATTCTTTTTTTAAATATTTTATTATATTTTTTTACTGTTTTTTTTTTTTTATTTTTGTTAAATAATTATGATAACATCACATAAAATTTTTTTATTCACTTTATTTTTTCTTCAATTTTTTTTTATATATATATATATATATATATGTATGTATATATATAATTTAATTAATTTATTAAATTTTTGTTTTTTTATTTTTATTATTATTTCTACTTTATATTTCTTTTTTTTTTTAATTATTGTATTTCATTACATATTTCATATTTTATTTAATTTCCCGTTCAACAAAAACTTATAAATTACAATTTTAATTAATTATTTTTTTCTTTGTATGGTTTTTTCTATCATCATTTTTTTTATTTTTTTTTTAATTACATAATATGTATGTATGTATGTATAAATTTTTATTTAAATATTTTTTAAAAGCAAAAAGAAAAATATATATATATATATATATATATATATATATATATATATATATATATTTATAGATAACTTTATTTATATTTTTACAATTTTACATTATATTATACTCGTATCTTGTATTTTCAATTTCAATAATAATTTATGTATGTCCTTTTTTATGTTTTGTTTTGTTATACATATTTTCTTTAATTTAAATTCGAAAACAAAATTTTCCAATAAAATAAAAATCAATAAAACTACAAGTGAATTTTAAAATTAAACTCCACATAATTTGACAAATATTTTAAAAATTGTATAAAATTATATTTATTTGTTTTTTTTTATTTTTTTTTGTAATATTACGTATCTTGTAAATTAGAATTACACTAAAAAACCGCCATCACAAAAAATTAAAACTGAGCAAAAAAATAAATAAATAACAATTGAGAAGAGCGCCAACAAAAATTATTACATGCTTTATTATAGTTCCGATGATAACACTGATGGTACTGACTGATCTGATACGTATACGGATACGGATACTGACTGACGACAAATGAGTATGCAGTATGAGTTACAAAAATTTTGAAAACGATATTGATGATTATCAATAATCGAATATTGATTGACAATGATAACGAACGATTGATGAAATGATGGAAATGAAAATATTGAAAAAATTTCATTTCCATTTGATTCGGAACATAATTAATATGAAGACGAAAATTAAACGAATTTCAAATTGAAATGAATTGAACTGAAAATGATGTATTATAGTGTGAATATTTGATATAACGATTAATCGATTAACCGATTGAGTTTCGTCGATTTGATTTCGATTAGTGTCATCGATTTAGATATTTTTTTTTCTTCTTCAAATTATAGACAATTTTAAAAATATCCGTTACCTTTACATTTTATATATGTATTATGTAAAATGTTTGGCTTCTGACTTTCAAAATATCATAGTGTTTGTGCACTCATTATACACATGTACACACATCATTTGAATAATACAGTGGGGTGAGTTTCAAAACGTTTAAATACCGTCTCGATGCATAACCAACAGTTTCAAAACGATAACACTTAAATCGATAACAATGTCTATACAGTTTCAAAACTCATTGTGAATGCATCTGATACGCATCTGTCAAGCAATCTACGCATCTAGAATTTTTATGATCCAAAATAGATTTGAATAGTTTTTTTTTTCTTAGTAGCATTTCAATGATTTAGTATTATACGAATTTTATTGTATGGGACTAAAGGTCAGTCTGTTTTAAACAAAAATTTTGTACTTTTAATGATGATAAATTGAATTTTTAATGTGTAGTGCTTACACAATACTAATGACAAATTCCAAAAAAAATGGAGAGTATTTGTATTATACGAGCGCTTACACTAAAGGTGTTTTTGCTCATTCGAAAATGGCTATAAAATATGTCCATCCTGATATTGTTTAATTTTATTAAAAACTTGTTTCACCTTTTTTGATTTAGAGTAGAGAATGAATTAATTAAATTTTAAAATTATGTACTGCAGGAGGTATGAATCATTTTTCTTGTTGTCAAAACAAAGCAACAAATTCGTTTCAAAACGTCAAAGTTGTATAGAATTGCAATATCGATGCGAAAAGCATTAATGCTGTTTCAAAACTTTGCATCACGACTGTTTTGATGCCGTATCATAACACATTTTTGAGGCGTTTTAAAACTCACTCTATTTCAACATTTTAGAATTCGATAGATAAAACGAAGTAATCCAATTTACAAAATACTAAATTTACTGTATTTTAAGAGTCAGCGTGCAGTGTATACAATTTAAATGTACAATTACAAGAGGTCATAGGTATTATTGCTATTACTACCATAACATTTTTTTTTTGTTTTTTTTTTAGTTTATTTTTGGTTCCCTAATTGTTTTGCTTATTTATTTTGATTTTCCTAATCGTTCTTTCTCATTTTTATGTTCTTATGTATGAGAACGTATGTATACATTTTTTTTTCTTTACATAATTCGTATTGTATGTATCCGTTTTTCTTTGAAAACAATTTCAATAAAATAAAAAACGAAAAAAAAATATATATAAACATTACAATTACAATTTACAATAATAATTTTCAACAATCAATAATAATTAAAAATAATAATAATAAAAAATACCTAATACATAATTTATATTAAAAAAAAAATATTTTAACATTATACAGTTTATACTATGCTTCTAATTTATTATATAATACAGCACTACTACACAGAAGTTAATTTCACTTGAATTTACGTTCTGCATCCTTTTTGACTTTCAAATATACCTCTCAATTTTATCTATGGTAATTATAATTTTACTTTTTTACTTTGATTTTTTTTTTCGTATATTTTTCTCACCTCAATTATGTAACAAATTTTTTATTTTTTTGTTTTTTAAATCACAATTAACAAAAATGTACTCTTCATTTAATTTTCCTGAATTTATAGTGCAATTATTTTTATTTATTTTTTCTTTTTTCGTTTTGTAAAAGAAATCATTTAACAGAATTTTATCCTAACATTTTCTTTATTCATTGTAAAAATCAAATACATTTATGTATTAAATATTTACAAAAGCACATCCAACAAAAAAAAAAAAAAACAGAAGAAAAACAAAACAAACAAAAAAAAAATACAGAAGAAAAACTAAACGAAAACACAAAGAAAATTTAGAGAATTTTAACCAAAAAATTAAAATAAAACGAAACTTTAGTTGTGTTTTATTTCAGTATGTATTTCAATTTCAATTTCAAATTAATGTCATTGATAACCGAATGTTTTAATTCAAAATTTGGTACAAGAACATGGACCATGAAGCAATAAATAATAATCCGAGATATTCGATTCGATATTTTATATCTCTTCGATAAAGAGATATACACACAAATTATTTTGCTCTGCTTTATTATCCAAATACCGTAGAGGACATATAAAATGAATGGAAACGATTATATTTTTGGTTAAAAAAAATAAAATAAATAAAATTTAAATTGAAAAAATTTGGTTAACAAGAAAAATAAATTCGATAAAAACTAAGACAAAAAATGCAACAAAAACTGAATAGTAAGTAAAAATGTAACTTTTGTACCATAAAATGTGTTTACGTTTACGTTACTCTGTTTCGTTCCTAGTGTGTTCCTGTTTCATGCAATGCAATCTCTGGGGATATTATATTTATAATCGTTTCATATTTGTGCACTTTATTGTTTTGAAATTTTATTAAACTTTTTGTTTTAAAATTGTTAAATATCAATTTTATTTTTTTCTTTCGTTTTCGTTCTTTTAAATTTTTTTTTGTGTTTCTGTGTATCTTATTTTAATTTAATATGCATGCATAAAAATGTATTTAAATGTTATCTGTTGTTTCTTATATGATTTATGAATTTTTAATTTTTCTGTTTTTTTTTTTTTTTTTTTTTTTTATTGTTTTTAATTTTTTTTTCTGTTTTTTTTTTTGTGTAGATACTTTGTTTATTTAAATTTGTTTTTTTTTTTTTTAGAAAAATACATAAGTTTATTTTTATTTGATTTTTTTCTTTCATATAATTTCTATTACGTTTTTTTTGTTTGTTTTTTCTTTTTCGTTTTTTATTTTTAATGTTTTTGTTGTTGTTTTTTTTTTGTTTGTTTGTTAAATATTTAAATGTTAAATCTGATTTGTTGTTGTTTTTTTGTTTTGTTTTGTTTTTTTTTTTAACTTTTCATATAAATTATTTAATAACGTTTTTTCTTTCTCATATTTTTGTTTTTTGTTTGTTTTGTTTGTTGGTTTTGTTGCTATATTTAATTTTATAATTGTTTTTATAATCATCTGTTATACAATAGATATACATATGTATGTACCTATGTATTATTTTCTTTTCAATTTGTTTCGCTTGTTTCGTTTGTTGTTTTTTATTTGTTTTTTTTTTGTATGTTTATAATTTATTATTATTTTTGTTTTCAATATTTGTTTGTTTGTTGTTTTGTTTTTTTTTTCTTTTTAAATTTCCTTCTTAAATTTAATTCTATACCTTAAACAATAATATATATATATATATATAGTTATTACAATATAATATAATAATATATATTTATTTATATTTATATTTATATTTTTATATATGTATTTATATATTTATATATAATATAGATTTACTTTTATTTTTATTCTTTTTTCTTTCATTTATATTTATAATTAGATAATAATAATTTTATTTTATGTTTTTTTACATTTTAATATTCTTTTTTTTTCTGTTTTTATTTCATTTTTTTTTTATTTTTATTTCTGTTTTACTTTTATTTCCTTCTCTTTCTTTTATTTATTTATTTATTTATTTATTTTTTGTATATAATAACTTAATAATAATTTTTATTTTTATTTCATTATATTAATATTTCTTTATAATTATATAGTATATAATATAATTTTTTGTTTTCTGTTTCCTGTTTTTTTTTTAATTTTTGTTATATTTAAATTTATCATTTTTTATCATTAGATACATAACATAAATTTTTATTTTTCTTAATTATTATCATTTCTCTTCTATTTCTGTGTTTCTCTATCTCTTTATCCTATCCTTTCTCATTTTTTTTTTGTTTTTTATTTGTTTCATTTTTACAAGTTTTATCACACTGAAAAAAATTTCTTTTTATTTTCTTTTTTTTTTTGTTTATTATTAACTTCATTTTCTTTCATTTATCAACTTTCTTCTTCATTTTCTTTTAATTTCTTTCTTAATTCTATAGAATTTTTTTAATTTTATTTTATTTTATTTTGTTATTTTTTCAATTATTAACTTTTTCTTTTCTTAAAATTACATATTCTTTATCAATGTTTTTACTCTTAATTTTTTATTCAAATTTTTTTTTTTGTTTTTTTGTTTGTTTGTTTTCTAAATCATTTTATATTATCTCCTTTCTTTTCTAATATTTTCAAATAATAATAATAATAATAATAAGAATTTCTATCATAATTGTATAGTACATTTACATAATAATCATGATTTCTTTCGGTTTTCCTTACTACACTTTGAGTGTATTGGTATTTTTTTTTATTTTATTTAAATTTAATTTTAATTATTATTTCATTTTTTTTTTAAATCTATATTAATTTATAATAATAATGATCTTTACTTAATTTTTTTTTTTTTATATTTTTTGTTTTTAAATTTAAATTTAAACATTATTTATTATTGATAGGTAGTATGTAGGTCTAGGTATTTTATATGTATGTATGTAGGTAGGTAGGTAGGTATTTATCATTATCATTATCATTATTATTATTATTATTATTATTAGGTAGTATAGATATACGTAATGTGTTAATAATAATATTATAAGAGATATTAGATAATGTACGAAGATCGATCGACAATTTGTTTGTTTTTTGTTTTTTTTTTTTGTTTTGTTTTTAATTTTTGTTTTTCTCAATTTTTGATGGAGTACAACACGAGGACATACATTACATATTTACTTTATTTATTTTTTCACGTTTTATATTTTTTTTTATACTTAAATACAGTACTGTATTATAGGTAGTAGAGCAGGTAGGTTGTATGATATACCACCAACCTATTATTTTCGTAATATTTTTTTTCATATACTTAAATATCCTTGGAGTTTTTAATATGCTGTTTTTCTTGTTGTTATCGTAAAAATTTTTCAAAAAAAAAAAAGGATACAATATTTTTTTACGTTTTTCTTTGTTTTGTTATTCTTTTAAGATGTTTTTTTTTATCATTGTGATCGTAATCGTTGTTACTGTTGCTGTTATTCTTTGCTTGCTGGCAGCTCTTTATAAACGCGAACATTTTTCAGTATTTCAATTTGCGCACTCATCCACATTCATTTTAGTTCATTTATTGCAGTTGCAGTTTTCAAATCTGTTTTTATTGTTGTTGTTGTTTGGTATGCAATTTTCTCTTCGTAGGTATCTGTTTGTTAATTGTTGTTTTGTTGCATGTTTGAATTTGTCGTCTTCGTTGTTTGTCATCATAATTTGTATTTATTCTCGAATTTCTTGTTGTTGTTGCTGTTGTTGTTGGTTTATATTACACAAAATCTCTTGTTGTTGTTCTTCTTTAAAAAGTTGTCATTTCAATTTTCTTTTGTCCTAGTCTGATAATAATTTCTGTAATATGAGGGATGCTCGATTAGTCTTATTAGGGTCACCGGGTTGTATTTCCTCCAAAGAAATCGGCTAAAATAAAATTTTTTAAAATTTAATTTGTTTTTCTTTTTTAATTTTGTATTTTTTATATTTTTTATAATTATTAATTATTAAAGCTTATGAAACATTAAATTACACACATAGTGTTGTACAGTTTTCATTTTGTATGCCACAAAATTATGATATGAAAATGAATTATGAAAAAAACAAAGAAAAAAAAAATACAAAATTTACACGTTATAACCAAAATTATGCATTATGATCGGTATACCATTTTTGTCATTAAAATTTTTGTGAATGGTATACGAGTTATGAAATGAGAATGAAATTTGTAAGTAAATTTGTAAATTTTATGCAACAATACTTCGTTTCGCTATAGCCTTTTAAAATGTTCATGATTGTCTTATGGAAATTTTTTTTTGTGTTATGTGCTGTGTTAGTGATTGTGCAAAAATGAAATGTGAAAAGAAAGATTGTAATTTTTAGTCTCTGATTTGAACACAATAATTTCGATTTCGATCAATGTACATACGTACGTATACACGATTCATTTTCTGCCATATTGGAAATTGGTTACATATAAAAGCCCCATTTACAAACCAGCGTAGATTTCGTGACAAAGTGGATTTCTCATATACCTCTTTCATTTTCACACAAGAAATTCTATAGCGCTATCCTTTTTACGGCTAGCGTGGATTTTATTAGAGGTTATTAGAGATTATTATATTATATATTATATTATTTTATTTTATTAGGATCTATTTCTAATCTAACGCTGGCGAAGGGGAAATTATAATGGAAGTTTTGAAAGCTCGTGTATCAATTCCAATATTTCCTATATAACAACATACAGTAATCTACTCTGAATTGTGAATACAGTCTACTCTGGCACGAAATTCAGATTGAGATTAAAGTGGAAATCACGAAGCATGTTCCGTTCCGTTCTACTTTTCAAAAGTTGAGTATTTGACATTTCAGCAACAGCGTAACAACATTCGGCTTCCAAAACGATAACAAAGATCGACAAAGATTTTTCAATTGTCAAAATTTCAAATTGAAAACACTAGGACGGCACCACCAGAAATTCGTTTAACCAAATACTAGCCGTTCTTTACAATACCGAACTTCTGATCGATTATCGAAATTATTGTGTTCAAACAATCTCATTCATCTCACCACCACCAATCACTCCGAATGCTTTTTCAAATCTAAACATGAGTATGTGTGAAAACGAAATGAAAATTTGATACATAAAAATTAAACTCTCAACTTAAAAATGTACTCGCTACGATTTGATGTAGATACCGATGATAGGCAATCAATGGCAATGGCGAATGAATTTTTCAGCCATTTTTTTTTGTTTTTAATAATTTGAGAGCGTTTAAAGCACAAAAGTAAGAGCAATGTATATGTATGTACGAATAATTTTAGCCGATACACAAACGCAATGTACATTTTAAACTTCAACCAACCATTCAATCCCAAAGCAGCGTAACTTTTATGACATGCCAACAATTTAAAATGATCTAAACACATTTTGAAAGATGAAACGTTAAAAAAAAAATAAGAAACAAATAAAAAGCTAACGAATAATGTGAAAGAGTTTTTGACGAAAAAAAAAAATAATTTTGCGAGAAAAAAGAAACGCATTCAGAAAGAAGGTTGTATTTCCTTGAATCGATCAAACATAAGCTAGAGAAATTAATTTTACGGGCATGATGAAATGAAACGAGAAATGAAAACATGAAAAAATGATAAATGATGAAATACAAGACGAACGAAAGGTATGAGATAATATAATTTATGTTGTTTCTTGCAAAAATTGTATCTCCTTTTTTAGGCATTAATTTTTAGGCGAATGCAATAAGATCAGTTTAACAAAAATTTAAGTGAAAAAAATATTTAGTGAATTATATTGTCATTCACATAAACAAAAGCTGCAACATCTTGCGTTCCCTACATTTTCTTAACTTTCATTCCAAAAGCAAACAACAACAGAAGCAAAACAAAAATTTTAAAATTAAATTACGAGTAGTTTCAAAAATTTGTTAAATTTTTTAATTAAATTGACTTTTTCTGAGAATAGAAAACAATCAGAATATGGAGAAAACAATCAGAAAGACACATTTATTGCTAATCATTGCAATTGTATTTTGTCACATCTTTTTGCCACACACAAAAATGCATGCCCTTTTAAAATCAGTTTGCATTTTCGATAAATGCCATCTCCCCCTTGCCACCACTTGCCACTTTTTCGTGGAGTTGTTTTCGTACAAATTTCACATAAAGACCAAAATATAAAATTAAAATTAGAATAAAATGAAAAATTTATGCAATCAATATGAAGAGGATGATCTTCTGGCAATTTTTTTTTTGGTTTTTGTTTTAGCTTGAAAATGAAAATTCAAGAAAATGTTTAAGAAGCGAATGGATAAAATTAACGAAATAGTGGAACAAAATGAAAATGAAATAAGAAATTGTTTATTTTTTTTTTCAAAGTTTTACTTTGCTTTGCTTTTGTGTTGTGTTCGGGCTTTTGTTTTTTAAATTTCTTGTAAAGCTAATGACTTGCTGTTTTTGGTTTAAAATAAAATTCTTACCGTCGACATTATCGTTGCAAAGGCAGAAGAAGAAGAACAAGAAGTAGAAGAGGAAGAGGAGGCAGTTTCTCCGGTAGATGTTATGGAAGACCAGCAGGACGATGTTGTTGTTAAATTATTATTAGTTTGAATAGAAATCGATGATAATGATGATGGTGGTGATGGCGATAATGATGATCCTGTATGTATACAAGTTTATCATAATGTGATGATCACCATCAATAAATGAAGAGGGAGAAAATTATCAAAAAAAAAAAAAAAATCAAATAAGCAAGCAAATAATTTATCGAAGAAGGAAAAAAGAAAAACAATCCAAAAAATCACGACAATAAATTCAACGAAAGTATACATCGAATCGAATGTGTAACACTTTAAATAATACGCGTGCCGTATTTATGATGGACTCACTCGATCACATTATTCTATGGTCAAACAGAAAATTTAAAAAAGACGAAAAAAAAATTATAAGACTAAAAAGTAAGAAGAATTAAAATCAAAACTAAATTAAAGCCAAGATTCTAGGATACTTTCGAAGACAGACTATAAATTTTTATAAGTTTTCCAAATCAGAAAGTTTTCCAACTTGTTATTTCTTTTCGAAATTCATCATTTTTCATCAGAGAACAACAGAGAACAAAATATATTTGTACGAGCATGTTGCCAGGACTTTTACGCCCTAAATCACTTACGTAAATAATCACAAATGATCACAAAATTAAAAATAAAATCTACATAAAAATGCACATAAAAATGTTTTGTAGAAAAAAAGAGACAATTTATGCAAGTATGTAATTACCAGTTTGTGATAAATCAAAATTGAAATTCAACGTTGGATCTTGTGGTGTATTGAGCAGTGGTGTGCCAGATAATTGCTGGTGCTGATGCTGCTGTTGCTGTTGGTGTTGGTGTTGGTGCTGCTGCTGTTGTTGCTGCTGTGTTGGAGATGGTTGTGGTTGTTGCTGTTGTTGCTGCTGCTGCTGTTGCTGTTGTTGTTGTTGCTGTTGTTGCTGTATTTGTTGTGCAGTCATTCCAAGTGAATTTGTACTATTTCCGCCCACCATCGGTCCTTGGCCTAAACCGAGGGGGCTTTGTGGTGTTCTAAGACCACCAACACCACCACTATTAACACCCCCACCTCCAACACCATTACCACCACCTCCTCCAGCAATACCAGCACCACCGACACCACCACCACCACCTCCTCCTCCTCCTCCACCAGGTACACCAATTCCAGGTCCAGTTTGTTGTGCTGTTCGACCGCTAACCACAGCACGTAATTCCTGTCGTACGTATTCTGATGAGTTCATACCATTACCAGCTATACAGTTTTGTTTTTATTGTTGTTGCCATTTTTATGGTGATTTTTAGTTTTGATTTTTTGATATTTTTTAATTTTTATTTTTATTTTTTTTTGGTTTATTTTTTTTTCAGTTTTTCATTTTTGTACGCGCCGCCATAGGAAAATTTATAAATTCGTACACAGAAAAACGAAAAAAAAAACGAAACAAAACACAAAAAGAAGAAGAAGAAAAATAAAAAAAATAGGAAAAATTCATTAGAATAAAACCGGTTCATAATGTGTAAATTTACAATGTAATTTTTATTTATCGGAAGTTGTTTTTTTTTTTACAATTTACAAATGGTTTGGGTATGAAATAAAAATTTTTTTTTGTTATCCCCTCCCTCTTTCTCCCTTTCATTTACCAAATTACATACAAAGAATAATAATGAATTTTTGTTAATCACAATAAACATTTATGCAGATTTATACGAATATATGTGAATGAGTTATTATGAGTGCGAGTGTGTGTGTATGAATGTGATATGTGATTTTTATGTGATATGTGTATGATATGTGAAAATGTGTAGCGTGTGTCTGTGTGTATAGATTTACAATTAGCCAAGAAAAACATAAAACATAAAATGTGATGGTACATGACACGTCCATATTCGTAATAACAACGATAGTGTACGAGTATATGTTAAGGGGCTCATAAGCATACGGCATATCTGACGACTGGTTGACAGTCAATTTGAAATAATTCCTATACTGACATTACAATCAGCGTTTAGACTTTGTCACATATTTTACTCGAAAGAATATTTTGATCGTACAAATTGACTACACACAGCCAATTTAATTGTCGAGCTTGACTCCACGCCATCGTCCGACTTTCGAATTGTCTGTCAACCAGTCATCAGATATATTGCATGTTTATGGGCACATTTACAGTTTTATCACATAATATCCGTAGTCGTTCGTTACATGTAAAATAGGCAAATAAAAAAGTAAATAAATCAATAAACGGCATAGATGAAAACAAAACAAAAAACAAACAGTAAAAATTAGAATACCCTAATAGTAGTGTGCAGTATTCTTTTAATGTTGATCATGATTCATTAGTGATTTTGGTGCTGCCGCCTACCTTATGATAAGCTAACCACCATCATACTGAAGTATAGTATTATCTAGACTTACTATTCTTATGTGTGCACCCACAGTTTAATGTGGATTACGAACCACTGAATTGCTGGTAGAGAAGAAAACTCTTCTGCATGAGTTACTTTTCTTTAGCAAGTAGATTCGAAATAGCATTTCTAATTATTTTTTCTCCAGCAAGCTGGTACTCATTCAAAGCTGAGTGAACTTTGGGAATAATTAGAGTTGGAAATTGTCAATGAAAAATTGAAAATTATTTTTCTTACTTTTGCTGTGGGCAGGAGTGCAACATACACGCTACACTTCGATATTAGTAGCCAGTTGCCCTACCATTTACGCTACCAAGCCCCCGATAAGCTAACCACGGTGGTATAAATGTGGTTTAACACACACTGTGTATTTCAGTTTAAACGTGAAAATCTCCATTTTATTTGATTTCTATTGTTGGTATATCACTTAGCTTAGTTTTTAACGAAACAAATATTGTATATGCACGTAATGCCATTCAATTGATGAATCTCGAAAAATTTTGTCTTTGTCGTCGCAAAGTAAAATACGATCAGTGATGACAATGTGAATATGTTGAGACTTTTAAATTGAATTTAGCGGCGTATAATAGGAGGATTCATGTTAATTTTTCGTAGTTCGTTGCATCATAGTTTCGTAGTCTGATTATGACATGAGCGATCATCTCAAAATTCTTCGTAATTTACTTTTTCGTAGTTGTTTTTATTTCAGCTGGCCATATTAATTTTCTAATATTTTAATTTCTATGCCAAACTGAGAACACTGTCAAACATCAAATATACGAAACTTTTACGAAATACAAAAGTTAGAAACTACGAAGCATTTTACCTTTGTATAGTTTTTCAAAACTTTCGTAGTTCACAAATGTATGGAAATGAACTATACGAAAATACGAAGACTATACCAAGATTACGAAGTCTACGAAACGTGACATGAATCCTACCCCCCCTCTAAATATGTCGACGACACTTAGGGTGACTTGTCGTTCAATCGTAAATTAATTTCCATTTTTTTTTTATCAGTGACATCATTATCATTGGGCTGGGCATAGGCATAAATGTTAAGGATAATTCTTACTTTATCCTATATGTTCTCAAAGTAAAAAAAAAAAAAAAAACAAAAAGAAATTATAATTTATTTTAAATTTGAAAAATCCTAACATAAATTTAGCGACATAACAATAGTATTTAGAAGCAATAATTTTTTAGCACATTTAACGCGTTTATAATTTACATTACTTACAAATAATAATGCACACAACATTGAGAGATCGGAAAAAAATATTCGAAAATATAAAAAATAAATAAAATCTATTTATAATTTTTGTTTTTATAAATCTAATACACATAACACAACCATACACATACATAACATACATGACCTGGCTACAACATACACAACATTAATGCACATCGATGTATAATAATATACAATTATGAGAAAAAAAAATTACATAAATAAAAGAATATTTTCATTGCTTTTGACAGACACAAATATAAGCGCATATTTCATATTACATCCATACATACATAGACACATAAACAAAACAAATAATCATCACATAAATTATTATACATTAAATACAAAGAAATATACGTACGTATAAAATCAGAAGAAATTATAAAAGAAAAATTATAATAAAAAAATTTTTTTTTAGAAGGAAAAATATGTTTTCATTTTTTAAGGCGATACGTCCAGTTTTAATTATACTTCGTGTAAGCACTGTACGATCAGATCAGTGCGACAAACGTTAAAATGAAGAAAATTCGAAACACACATAAATTTAAAGCTGAAGGCCTAGCGTATCTCTTTGACGCTTTTCACACCTTTCATCCGTTGAGGCATATGAAGCACGAAAGTTGAACTACATACATACATTAAAATATATGTAATAAGTTCCAATGATGACGCATGAAAAGCATGTAGAACTTGGTTGCTTAACTTTCAACTTTTCATGCGGCAGAGCATGAAAATAAAAAGAACATATAGTTTTGACTGAAGTTTCTGTAACGCGTACATTGGGCCATACTGAAGCAATTGTATGCGGCAAAGAATGAAAAGTTTACAATGTATGAAAAGTGTATAAAGTGTGAAAAGTTTTTCTTCTACATTGAGCTTTTAGCTCCTTAACTAAACGACACAAAATAGATGTATTGGATGTCGGCATATTTACATATGTTCAATTAAATTTTAAAAGTCTTCAGTTCTTGACATTATCGTTGTCGCGACATTTTATTACTGAGTGGGTCCGGTGTCGTACAGATGAATAATTCTTACACTGGACGCTTATCTTATCTGGGCACGTTTTGATTATTTTTTCATTTCGAAATAATCATGAAAAAATAAAATTTATGTGCAAATTAATGAAAAAATTAAAAATATAAAAGAGATAAAATACGATAAAATGAAATGACAGATGACACATATAAAAATTTACAATATAGATGGAGTTGTTTTTTTTATATGATATATTTTGTTATAACACAATAGATGAGAGAATTAAACAAAAAAACTGTGAGAACAAAAATAAAAAATTTGAGTAACTCAGAAAAAGAAATAGAGAGATAGCGTAAGTGAGAGTGATTGAAAAAACACAAAAAACAAAAAGATTAACAGAAATCAGAAACATAAAATAATGAGCCAACTGTTGAGACTGAGAATAGTGAATATAATGAGAAATGAGCGTGATTGAATGCTGACAGTGAACAGTGATCTTGCGAGTACATAAAATAATATATGAATGATTGCTTTATGAAAAAAAAAAAAAAAAACCAGTAAATCTGATGTGGTTATGTTTAAGGACAACAGTACATACATTAATATTGTAAATTTAAAAAGGATGAAATTTTGAATTTTGAAAATTTCTTTAGAAATAATTTTTTTTTTTTGCGTTTCTTATTTCCAATTTTTGTATAAATTTCAATTTAGCCAAATTTCAGATTTTACTTTTTCTCAAATGTGAATATGGAGGAAAATCAGGATACTTTTTTGATGGTTGTTTATTTGTTTTGCGGTTTTTTCTGTTGGGAATAGGGGAATGGATTTTTGTTTTGTATTGTTTTTTTTTTATCCTTTTACACAACAAAAATTCACCAAAAATTGTTAAATCACAAACAAATGAAAAACAAAAAACAAATTGACCACAAAAATAAATAAATAAAGTAAAAAAAAAAAGAAACAAATAAAAGGAAACAAAATGAAATAACATAAAACAATGAAAAAACAAACACAACAACACAGAAAAGAATAACATGAAAAAATGACGAATATTTTGATGGATGAGATGGCATATATTTTTTTTTTGCTGATTTTAATTTACATGATGAGTTGTTTTTTTTTTGGCTATTTTCCAAAATGATTTTTTTTTGTATGTTTTTTTTTTTTTATGCCTTACCGGTCTGTGTACGACCATAGTAATCATTTGGCGGTGGCCCTTGTGTAGCATGTTGCATACTGTTGTACATCATGCCATAACCGCCAGTACCATCCGATCCACCGTATGAACGGGGTGAACCTGTGTGTATTTAATATATTTGGATCGATAAAAAAATTTTTTTTTTGTTTTTTTACAGGAAGAAATAATTTTCATTTTAAACAGTTTTACAATTTCTTTTGTGCTACAAAACTAAGTATTCGATTTCAGGGTTTGAGGAAATTTGGAAATTTTGGTTTCGGTTTTTTGATTTTTTGATTTTACGTTCTTGGACGAGAGCGTTTGTTTTTCCTTTTTTTAAAATTGAAAATTTAGTGAAAACTTTACCACAACAGATATTCGATTCGAAATTGAAATATCCTGCTTTCTATTTCGAGCAGAATTTCGTATTTTAAAGAAGAAATTAGTGTTATTTAAAAGATTGATTAAATTCGAAATATTTCGAAATTCGAAAAAAAAATTCGAAATTCGAAAAATTTTTACAATAAAAAAAAATTAAAACTTTAATTTTTTATTTGAACAATAGAAAGAAATGAAAATAAAACAAAAGAGAAAATTCGAAAAAAAAATTTTCGAAAATTAAAAATTCGATATTGAAAATCATTAATTACAATTTTGTTTAAGTGATTTGAAACGAACGAAATCGAATCAATTTCAATATTTCCAGTATACAGTAGCTCTTAGCATTACACTGAATCAAAAGAGATATTGATTGACTTTTTGCATCAAAAACGATAAATTTACGACTGTTAAAATTGCATTTATCAATCTTGTGCCAATTATTGATTAATGCCTGAATAATTTTTAGGCAGTGAGACCAGTCTGAGATAATCTAAAATTTATCCAGCATCAATTTATCGTGATCGGTTACCTAAATGTTTGTTGATTGCAAATTATTGACGATTACTATTTTGTGGTATAAGGTACCGTCATTCGTTCAACATTTGAATTCGATTTGTTTATTTTTTTTTTATTCAGATTTCGAATTATCCTTTTGAAAAAATATTTACAGATAAAAAATGACATATGGGATTCATTTGATTTCTTTTCTCTTTACATTTTACGAACGGAATATGTATGTATGTTTTTTTTTAGTAAATAATTTGATGGCATATAAAACTCAATTAATAGGGAATTGTATATGCAATCATTTACAAAACTAGAAAAAGAAACTAAATATGTAATTGAAAATTTAAAATAAAATAAAATAGAAAATATTAACTGAATTCTTACTTTTACCAATAACAAATATAGGACGAGAAAAATAATTTCAATTTCTATTTATGTCAACTATACATAAAGAAAAGAAAGACATTCTCTAAAAAAAAAAAAAAAAAATAAATAAATTATTTTCCAAAACTCAGAAAAATATATACTAGTATCCAAACAAACGAACAAACATATTTTTTTTTTTTCATTAAACAAAAAGATTCTACGTTATTCTTGAAAATGCTAGAAAAATGCTTTGTTCTTAAATTTCTAATTTTTTTGAGTAATTGAATTCAATGTGAATATCATCAATCAGAATAAGACAAAAATAATTTCAATTAAAACACAAACCAAAAAAAAAAAGGATAAAAATTTAAATGTCACAACAGTTTTCATAATTTTGTATTTTCGAAAATATCAAACTAAGTATGTAACTGCATCGTTAAATTGACAAAAAAAATTAAAAAGAAACGAACTAGAGAATTTATAGAATAAAAATCTAAAGACAATTATAATAATAATAATAATTAATTACGTCAATAATCTAGAGAATATTTTAAAAAGGAAAACGTTAACGAAAACGCAAAAAATAAATATAAATTATACGAGTAGATATACGTGTGTAGTATAAAATTTTGTAACGTACTAAAAGCGTTTTTCGGTTCTACACTTTTTCGGTTTTTATTTATTTTTTTTTTTTTTTCAAATTTATTTTTATCAAACTTTTCTTGCAATTCAATAAAATAAAAAAGGAAACAAAAAGAAAAAAAAAAACATTTTAAAGGACATAAAATCTAAGAGAAAATAATCTGCTCTTCTAAGTAATAATAATAATAATAATCTAAGTTATTTATGTAAAGACGAATATAAGAGAGAAATAAAAAAATTAATTTTCAAAATAACGGAAAATATTAAAAAAAAAAAAATAAATTAATTAAATAAATATAAAGGAGAAAAATCTCAAATCTAAAAGCAACACATCTTAAAAAAATATATTTTTTTTTTTTGAACATCGAACAACATACCTGGTAAATGTTGTGTTGCCTGAGGTACACTAGTTTGACGTTGCATTCGCTGCAATGATTGATTATTGAACATTGCAGCTGCTGTTGTATTTGTATTGTATGGTGTTTGGGTGCTGGGCGATGGTGGTCCCGGAAAATTACCATTATCCTGTTGTGGAAATGAATTTTGTCTAGATACAGTTGCACCCGGTGAATTTAATGATCTTCGTTGTGACTGAAATTGTCTGGCTGCACTATACGGACTAACACCCTAAAAAACAAAAGAAATTTTTTTTATTTTTTGTAATTTTAAAAATTTTATCAAAAACTTATTTTTTCTGATTGGGAGGTAGGGGGAGAATGGCTGGCCTAGTAATTTTTCATAAATTAAATTCAAACTTACTTGTAGCTGCGCACTCAACATTGGATTATGTTGCTGTAATGATAATCGTGTATTATTACCAGGTACCGGTACAGCTGAATTCCATTGTTGATTTGATTGTGGTGGAGGTGGTTGAGGTTGAGGTACCACATTACCAGATACTGCTTGTGCATTAACATTAAATGGTGGCTGACGAGGTGACAATTGTGTACTGTTATTTGCATTTGTACCAGTTTGAAAGGCCATTTGTTGCTGCTGTTGCTGTTGCACCTGAGATAATTGCTGTTGCTGTTGCGGTGATAATCTCTGACCGTTATTTGGAAATTGCGGTTGATAACCTATTAAGAAATGTTTTTCACATTTTATTAAAAATATACCACAGAAGGATATAACACAAAAAATGTTTTTTTTTTTTTGTTTTTTTACCTTGATTTTGTTGTGGACTAAATGGTGCACCCCTCTGTCCCGGACTCAATTGCTGTTGCATTAAGCTCTGTGGAAATCCAGGACTTAACTGTGAGTCCGGTAATCCAGATCGAGTTAATGAGACATTCGGTGCTACGGTGTTGTTCAGAAGTGATCCAATGTTAGACATACCTGGATTTAAGCCTATTTGTAAATAACAATTTTGCGTTAAGTAATCAAAATAGTTGCATTCAAATGAAAAGTGAATTTTTGATATTTTGTTTTCCGTTCTATTATGCATATGTCATGTACCGCAGCAGACATTTAATTTTGATCTTTAAATCAAAAAAATTACGAACGTTTTGTGTCGTAGATGAATGAATGGATGACGGACGATTTGACGACGATTAATCATCACTTTTCATTTAAATCCTCAATCAAAAATAAAATAAATAAAAAAAAAATGGGGAATTTTTAGAAATGAAATGAAATGAAATGAAAATGAAAATGAAAAGTTAAAAAAGTAAATGAAAAATTATAAAAAAATAGGATAAGGATGTAAGGATATGAAAGAAATGAATGAAAATAAAACTGAAATAATTCTGAAATGAAATTTCACGTAGAAGAATTTATCGAATTGCACTACTTACAGAGCTGATCAGATCTAGCCGTTGCACTTTCTGGAACAACCATATGCTGTTTCTGTTGCTGCTGTAACAGTCGTTCTTTCTGCTGTTGTTGCAGTAATCGATCTGTTCGATACTGTATTCGAAGCGCTTGATTGTTGGCCACATTTCCAGGCATTGCCATTCGGACTGGTCGTGATGAATAGACTGGTGGTGGATGATGAAATCCCTAACAAAGTGATAAATGCTTACATTGTAAAATTTGTTCTGGAAGAATTAGAGAATTTAGAATTTGATCATTTTACCTGATTGTTTGGATTATTTGGTTGAGGCAGCTGTTGTTGTTGCTGCTGCTGCGATCCCATCATTGAGGAATATGCCGGGGGACTGCCACTGAATGCGGCATTTTCGAATTGCATTAATGATTTTTGTATAGCGTTAATTGCCATTTTTTCGTTCATTTCTTGACTACTGTAGGACTCTGGCACAAAATCGATAACATCATTCAGTATTCTTGAGAGTTCAGGATCAACTTCGTACTGTGATTGATCGTTGTTTCCTGGCCCTGTTGAAGATGATGCCATCTGTTGTTGAGTCGATGAGGATGTTGCCGCTACACTTAGCGAAAGTGATGATGAGGTAGCTGCCGATGTAGCGAACGGTGAATCCATTTGAAAATTTGTCGATTGAGGTCGTTGTACAGATGAAGTTGAAGGCGATGCTTGAGCGGTTTGATTACCGCCCATCATCATTTGGTTTTTGGTTTGATCCTGTTGCGTTTGTTGTGTTGGCATTGGTTGATTGAGGTAGGCATCGGAAGGCTTGCGAATGCTTCTCGATTGATTCGCATGAGGATTGGTCGACGACTGTTGCTGACTTTGGTTGGTGCCCTTCTGTTGCTGTTGATTATTACCACCTGGACCCGAGGTACCGCTAAGCTGTTGCTGCTGTTGATGATTGCTCGCAACTGGTGGTGGCTGTCCAATACCTGACGAACTGGACACTCTATTCACTGTCGATGATGTTATGTCAGGAATTATTTTTACTACTGGCGTCGGTAGCACGGATGTTGGTGCTTTTGCAGGATTTGAAAGTAACGAAGCGAGCATTTTATTCTTTTCACGTAACTTTGATGGCTTATCATCGGGACGTTTTGCCGATGATCCATCGTCCGGTTCATTTAAGGGACGTTTTCTCGTGTATTCATTGCCTTGTATTCGAAGAAGACTTTTTAGCTCTTCGGTACCCATTTGATTTGAATTACTACTCGTACTATGTTCCTTTGGTGTGTCCTCCTTCTGTAACTGACGTAAAAGCTCACTAGGAAGCCGATTCTGTCGTGAATCCGGATCGTCATCGTCACTCTTTTCGTTCAGAAGCTGCAACATCTTTTCATTAGTAAAATTTTAAATTTCTTTTATTTCTGAAAAATTCAATAATTTCCTACCTGTAACAACATCAGATTGTTCCCGCTCTTATTGTCTGTAGGACGTTGTCGAGAGGAATACATTCTTGATGTGAGACCAGCGTTCATTTTATTATATCCTCCGTTATCTTTCTCCTCTTCGGCATTTAATAAACCCTAAAAGCACATAAAATGACATTAGAAAAAAATTAGAAAATTTCCAGCGACTCAAACACACAAAAATTACCTTCAAAATTCGATGGGTATTTCTGTGATCCTGCTCATCACCACCCATACCGCTTGAAGACATCGACTGTGTTCTTTTCACGGTCAGAAGATTTCTTAATCGTTCAGAATCATGATTCTGATTGTTATTATTCGGTCCACCACCATTATTTGTGTTATTGTTGTTACTGCTCATTGTATTGTTGTTTAGGTGATCTTTTTGATCTTTTTCATCGAAATTCGGAAACGAGAAACCGAAACCACCGTTATTATTTAGATTATTGCTGCTGTTATTGTTGTTATTATTGTTGTTACTTTGAGGACTTGGCTGTCCGGCATTCTGTGACGTATGATACGGTGTCAGAGGTGATGGATTCGCAGGACTGTATGCTTGAACAGATGGTGGTCTAGGTGTACCAGGTGTTGTTACACTTGTCCGAGAATTCGGTCTTGAATCCCATCCGACCGTATCCATTTCAAAGGAATGTTGCTGGAAATCGAAATCAAACGAATCGGCTGGAAAAAAGCTCGAACTTTCTGAAGCCGATGGTGGACTTGAAAATGATGTAACGACACTATTTGTTCTTGGTGAAGCTTGCACTTGTGGAACTGTTCCATTTATCACTGACGTCATTAACGGACCGCCAACATTCGTTGTTGATGTATGATGATGACTTGTACTAGGCAGAGATGATATACCACCACCACCGACTACATTAACACCACCACCGCTTACATTAACTCCCATACTAACTATATTATTATTCTGAGATGCTTCGATTGCCGAAGACATACTGCTATTATCGTTCAATATTGTTTGCACTGACATTATATAATCATTTTCGCCAGGCGTTGTATTTATAAAAAGTCTTGAATTAGCTTTCACATGTACATATGTATCAGGTAAACCGAGACGTAATCGAAATGGGCCCGATTGTATCGGTGTCCCAACAATCGATGTTGAATTCTGATGGACAGCTTTTAGATGCGATTGCAGAGTATGTATATCCTGCATATGACAAATATCCTGTATTTGACGGCCTCGTTCTTTGGAAAATGCTGATGAGTAACTAGATCTTAGGGCACTAGTATCGACCTGTAATATTTTTCCAGATGTATCTAATTTCATAGTCATCTGTTCGAGAGATTTCTGTTGTGTATGCTGTTGCATATTCGTTTCTAATGGTGATTCTTCTTCTGGTCGTGTTATTAAACATAAAACTGATGAGCTATCATCTCCATCATCTGTGTTTTTTTTTTTTTTTTTAATAAAAATTTCAAATAAAATTTTTTCATTTTTTTTTTCACATTAAGAGTAATAGACTTACCTTTAACTGGTGCTGCTATTAATACAACTTCTTCATATTTATCTTGTCTTTGCTGTTTCTGTTCCATTGTTTCACTAGCACCATCCGGATGCTTACATAACATTCGTACTTTAGCTGTTATACTACGACGATTCTTTTGATGTTGCTGTTCATCTTGATCCCATCCATCTAATGCAAATGACATATTATTTAATATTGGACTTAATTTTGAATGATCACCAGCATGCAGGTACGAATAAATTGGTTGCTTTTGTAATTCAGATCTTTCATAACCGATTAATTCTTTTATATTTTGTGTACATGATTCAATAATTCCTTCAGCATTTATTTGAACTAATATCCATCCAACTGATGATATATAATGTTCTAATGCCTCAAAATATGCTGATATTTCTGGTTGTTGACCATTTAATGTTGGCTCTGGTAATGGTGGTTCTGTTGATGATACCTCACCCTGTTGTACCGGATGTATTGTACAATTATCAGCACAACTAGTTGGACATCTTGTACATCGTGATGATGATATATTATCACGATTATTACCTCTGTCACATAAATCACGATACTGTAATTATAAAAAGAAATAAAAATAGAATATAAGAAAAATGTAGCAAAAGAAATATAAATTCTTTAAAGAAAAGAAAATTTTTATAAATTGGAAAATATTTCCTATATAGGTAATATGGGAATATAGGTTACAAGACTTTCAAGTATCTATATACACACCTATACAAAGAAAGAGCTAATTCAAGTAAAATAGTAAAAGAAAACGAAATTAATTTAATAAAAAGGATCAAAATATTTAAAAGGCATTTTTTATTCTCACATCATTTTATAAAAAGCTTTTAATATTTCTTCTCTAAATAATATGTATGTATGTATTTATATCCTGTCTACATTTCTCATATATGTATACTATTTGATTCCTAGTACTAGAGTAAAGTAGCCAAATGTTTTCTTCTTCTTATGCTACCTTCTTCTTAAGTATAGTTGTGTTGTGCTACATGTAGCTATAAAACATTTTTAATTAAAACCGATTATTACATACAGCAATAATACATGGCACAATAAAAAACAAAAATAGTAATAAAAAACGAATTTGTGTATACATTTCCAAGAAATCCTAATAAAATTAAACCAAAAAAAAAATATCAAAAGACCAAAACTTCTTTTTTAATGGAACAATTTACAAAGAAAAAATTATACTTTTTTTTCTTATCTTTCTTTAATTTTTTTTGGCCAATTTTTTGTATTTCATTTCTATGGCACAGAAGATATGTATACGTACACTTACACAAACATGTATGTAGGTACATATACATATAAGAGTTTGTAAGTAAATAATAAAATACATAATTTAATGGATGTTCATAAGATATATTTTTTAATTTCATTTTTATTATTTTCGTATATGACCTTTGATGTCCATTTAATTTCATTTACACAACAACAACAATAACAATAACAAATTTTTGTTTGTCTTTTGTATTTTCTTCAAATTTAAAAGAATCATTTTAAAGCTAAGATTTTAATATGTATAAGAAAAAATGAAATGAAATGAAATAATCCAAATCCATACCAAAATAAAAATACATACATACTAACCAAAGCAAAAATGAACGATATAACAATAATTGTGGCATATTATTACTATGATGATGACACAGACACATCAACATTAGCCTGTTGTAGATCAAAAAATTGTGATGATGTGGATGACTGTATATTCCTTCTCCTGTGACTGTGATTAACGTGAATATATACACGAAATTATGATGCACATTTCATTTTATATGAACAAAACTTATATCAAAAAATCTACAGAATAGAATTACAACTGCGACACGTAACAAGTTCTGTTTTTATCGTTCATTTTTTTTTTATGTTTACTTTTTTGTTTTGTTTTGTTTTATTTTTATGAATTAATTTAAAACAAAAATTTTCCTTGAAAACAGTATAATATTCTTCAATAAAAAATTTGCAAGTAAAATTATTGAAATTTGAAATTTTACAGTAGTGCAACATTATTTGTAAGTATTTTTTTGAAAATGAAAATAGATTCAATAATTTACTTTCGATTTAGAGATAGAAAATTACCAATTAACAGCAGGATAACAGATTGACAACTGACCACTGACCAGCTGAGTTATCGCTTTGATAATTTTTCTATAAATAATGATAGACGGTATAGGTAGATTTTTAACGAATAATTTTTTTTTTTATAAAAATACGATACAAGCATAAATGGAGTGTAAATTAGACTGAACTAGAAGACGTACTATTAATTACTGCCGTTGTCGTAGTTTATAGTAGCCATAGCGTAATGATACCAACCCAATCCCACCCACACCCACTGGCCACTGCTATCTGCTATCTGCTACCTGTTACTGAGTAAGTGAGTACTGACTACTGACTGAACTTTGTCACTGTATGTATGTATAGTAAGCAAGGTAAAGGTAATTGGAACACTCTATAGAGTGTAGTAGGTAAGGTATACGCTTTTTTCTCGTGTGCCCCTGCTCGTGTTTCGTTTTCCTTATTTCTCGGAGACTATAAAGTAGAGCAAGTATACAATCCAGTTATAAGTTATTTTACTACTAGAAAAAATATTTTTGAATGACGTACTAGCAAGTACTAGTGCCAGAGCCAGTAGGAGGTATCAGGTAACATTGGACTCTCTGCTATTATTAATGATATATGTATATTTTTGTTAAAGTACTTTTTTATTATGTAATTATGTAGATACAAAATTCTTTGCTCGAATGGTAGCACTGCTACCAAATTCATAATTAATTAATAAATATCTTAATTATCCATTTCTATTCTATACATATAGATGTATCATAATCATAAAAAAGTATAAACAAATAATGGGAATATTTGTCAATAAAGTGTAAATATTTAAAATTTGTTAATTATTATTAATTTGTTTTCGTTATTTTGAACAGATGGTGTAGTATTAAATTAGTAAAAAAACAAAATCTTAACATTTTGGAATGTTCGTAAAACTAGAAAAAAAAAGCGAAAAACAATAGAAAATTTTGTTTTGTATCTAAAAAATAACAATAGATATAGGAGTCAATATCCTTTGCTTATTTTCAAAAATAAAATGTACATAATACTGTTGTGCTGTTGTAATAATAATTTCAATTTTTCATCATCATTTTTCAAAAATCATTTTCATTAATTACTAACGAACGAACGAAAGGAAAAAGAAAAAAACAAAATAAAATAAAATAAACAAATCACTTTTCATTCTACTCATACTCATACCACGCGTTTACATTATTTGCAAATTACAAAGCATGAACGACACGTGATAAATTACAGAAGAGACGTATAGAAAAGAACGAGAAAAAAGGAAGTTGTGATGTGAACGTTTATGAAATTCAACCCGGCATCGAGTGTGTGGGTTTACTTCAGTTTAACTTTCAGGTTTTAGTGTTGCCGCATTATACTGAAATTTGAAATTATAAGAGTTTTCTTGATAATATCAGTAAAATATATCGCACTACTATAATCTATTACCTACTACTTAAAACAAAGCAATAAGAACATGAAATGAAACATGAAAGTTCATAGTCTAAATAAATGCTTCGTTCAGTCCCAAAAACAAAAACATGAAACATGAAACAAGATGAATGTAATTGCACCCAATTCAAACAGTTCATTCCGTTTAAAATTTGAAGCTTTAAACAAATTACTATACACAAAACTCTCTGTAACTGTAGATCATTTAACTTTCATTCATTCTAGAGTAGAGTCCTTTTAAGTCTCTCTTCTACATTCTACCATACCAAAATAACCTCCTCATTTTGCCTATTTACAATATATTTTAACTAAATAAATTTGTAATAAATAATGCTATGTCCTATAATCCTATATGTATGTTTGTACTACTATTTATGAATGTACATATGTAATTATGTACTTTGTATGTATACATAAGAATTTACATAATAAATTTAAATTTTCGTATACCCGAAACATAATCAATATCTCTATGTGATGTGATGGCTATATTAATGAATGTACGTTGACGTTCGTTATGTACTCTTGTCGTATATTGTGTTGTTGTGTCGTATAGATTTTCACACTTTTTCCGATTCATGATTTTCTTTTTCTTTTTTTTTTTTTTAAAAACAAATTTAACAAACAAACCAATACAGACACACATTATCACTTCCCTTTTACACGTAGCACTGTTGTTGCTGGTTGTTGGTTGTTATTGTTTATTTTTTTCAACACTCTATTCTCTTTCTATAATTTTTTCATTTCCCATTCATTTCATTTCTCTTGAATGAAAATTAACAAAGGGAAAATTTATATATTTTGACAATGCGTCAATAACGATGAACGAAAATTATTATGATGATGCGATGATGATGATGATGATGATGATTTAATGGAAATGTTGCTAAGTAATAAATCGATATAAACAAAAAACAAAAAACAAAAATATAAATGTTATATGTATGGCTGAGTTCTAAAATGTAAAAAATAATTATCGATGCGTTAGTATTACCATAGTGATGCAAATATGATGCGTATATCATTATTATAGAATCAAAAACGCATAATTTTAAATTTGACATTTTGAAACGAAGTTGAAGTGAATTGTGATTGTATAAAAAAATGCAATGTTTGCTTAGATGATGAGTAAAAAATACATTCACATCACAATGCATTTTGAAACTTAAGTATGACAGTGTAATCGTTTTTATTTTAAACATTTCGAAACTATTTACTTTGCATTTAAACCGCATCGATGCATTTTAGAACTCAGCCTATATGTATAAAAAGTAAGTATGTAACAAACAAACAGGCAAACCATCCTTTCTCACATGTAAACATAAAACAAAACAGTACAAAATAATAGAAAATGAAAATAAAAATAAAAATACGTCCAAAAAATTATAAATTGACGATCTGTTTCTGTAATGATGATGGAATACTTATTAAAAATGGAATGCTCATTAAATATGGAAAATTAGTAGTTAGTAGGCGTTAGTAGGTATACCGATTGCCGTGTAGTATCGTGGGTCAGATGGGTGGTATCGTATCGTACCGTATATGAATTGTATAGGAGCTGGAATGTATGTAATGTCGAACTGTTCATCATTTTTGGGAATGAGTATAAAGTTTGGAACTGATTTAATATTAAGTTTGAATATTTCCAAATCATAAAATTTCCTTTTACTTCTACCTTTTACTTCTTCTTCTTTTATTTTGCATCGTAATGAAAAATGATTTGTGTATGAGGGCAAACTATAAATTTTTTTTCTTGTACATACATACATACATACATAATATACGACCGACGAATACTAGAAATGTTTTGAAGTACAAATGTAATGATTGTGCATTTGTATGGCCGCCGTCGTATATGGATGGGGTGGTATCTACTTTTTTTCGATTAATTTTCATTCATTTTCAATTTTCTAAAATAATTTTATTTTCGTTTTTTTTTCCTTTTTTTTTTTGCATTCAATCATACATTCTTTGAATGTGAATGATGATGATTTTTCATTTTAAGATTTCGAAAAATGTTTTTTTTCTTCTTCTTCTTCTATTTTTTTGTTGAAAATAATTTTGTTTTTTCAAATAACAAAATTTTATATTGTGTTTTTCGAAAGAAATTTTTATTTATTTCTAAGGACATGATTTAACATGAAAATATTAAAATGTTATATATACGTAAACATGTGTACATTTAAGTATATGTATATAGTAGTTAAAAATTTTATTTATAAATGTGAAAAGAGAAAAACATCATTGAATGAAAAGTAATTTGTTTCGCTATTATTTCGGATAATAATAACGAAAAAATATGTATATATAAATAAATGAAAAATAAAATAAATTAATTGAATTCAAACGATGATGATTAAATGAAAAAAAAAATGTATTCTTTCTTCTTTTTAAATAACAACCAGGCTACCATGTAGGATACCATAGAGGTTACCAGCAAGTATAGTATAAAGTATAGAAGAAAAAAGCGGAAAATTGAAAGAAAATTACTTACTAATTTATTTTTATTTTGTTGTTGTTGTGAAATTGTAAAGAATGAAAACAAAAATTTATAACGAAACGAACAACACTGTAAAGGAATTTATAAATAAATATAGAACGATTCTTAGAAATTGTAAAGCTTTTGTTTTTTCGCGTATATCGCACAGAAAGAAAGAAAATAAGTAGAAATCATACAAAAATTCTTGTATAAATGAAAAATTATTTTTTTTTTCAAATGAATTTTTAGTTAATTTAACCGCATTCATTGTAATCAGAATGTTAAGGGGGAGGGTTAAGGTTTATTTTTACTTTTCATCAATGTTTTAAGGATATGAAATTTGTTGTCTCTGGTTATCATTTCTAAATTCTCATTCTAAACTATGAATTGTGGTAAGTTCAAAAGTTTTAAAAGTTTTTCAGTTTATTATCACAAAAATTTAGGATATTCGAAGGTTTTTCTGCAACGGGACCGTCAGAATAATTCTGCGCTTTGGAAGAATGAATTGGTTCCGTCTAGCTAGATTATGTGATATCACACGCACACCTCTAAACTTTTCGTCTCGGAGCTTCGTAAAGTCCTCAAGCCGGTTACGTTTGAGTTGAGGAATAAGAAGATTCGCATATTGACGATGACAACGACGACGAGAATTAGTGACAGTATGAAAAAATTGAAAAATTGGAAACTTCAGAATGACAGCAATCATAGAGCCTTTGAAAGAAATAAAAATGTTTTCACAATGTTTTCACCGCTTTCCATTGTGCAAATATTCAGTATAAAAAAATTTTTTTGCCTAAATTATAGGCGCTGAAAACAATCAAAGCAGCTAGCAGAAATCGGCTACAATCACCACAACGTTTAGCGATTAACGCTTTATAAACGAATGCTACTGACATAATGACGGTAGAAGCAGAAAAGCTGTTGACTATCATGTTCGAATAATATTGAAATTTAGCTTCCCGCCTGTTGGAGTACGACAAGTATGACAAGCACAAGAATAAATTTAACAACTGACAGCAGGTTTTATGCCTGCTCCAGCATATTCCTATACTTCTGTTAGATGCTGTAGCTGCTTTGATTGTGTTTAGCGCCTCAAATCCAATATGTTCACGTACATTTCATATTTTTCTTATAAATTACAGGTACTCTATATGTATTTGTATTTCTTGTACTCTATTCGTATAATCGCATATCCTTTTTAGTTTGAAAATTTAAATTTAAATAATGTACAGTGTATTTTGCATTAAAAAAAAAAATGAAAGAAGGATACAATAGAAGAGCAATATGGTAAGGAATATCCATTCAACCAACTTTATATACTACTCGAATTCGGAATACTATACTCGTACTGAAATATGAATTTTTCGATGAATTATTTTTTGTTTTTATTAAATTTTTTTCTACTTCGCCAAACAGAGAGTCCGAGAAAAATTTGTTTTTTTATTTTAATTAATTTTTTTTTTTACATTTTCGAAAATATTTACTCACCCACCTACATACCGAATACGAGTACGAATAATGTATACGAAAAAAAATATATATTCAAAAATTCATTTCTATAGAAACTTTTCGAATGCGTAATGAACCGTGTAAATAATTTCGTGGAAATTGTTCCCAAATAATAACACACACAAAAACAAAAAAACCCCAAATTGAAATTTTATTCCCCCATCTTTTCTTCGTCTTCTTCTTCTTATTGGACTTTCAAAATTTCCATGGAATTATATGAAAATAATCTGTTACTCAAGTCGACCGTGAAAAATTTGATTCTGACACATAAAGTACCTACTTAGTATATGGAGTAGAGTACACACAATCATACATACAGCCATTACATACAGTAGGACAGTATATGTATTTATATAACGCATATAGTCATTTGGTGGCCATGATGATGGTAATGAGATGATGAGGGTAAAAAATGAAAATTTCCTTGAATTTTCCTAAAAGCTATACAAAAATTTGTTGTTTGCTTTTTTTTTGAAGTTTTTTTTTTTCCAAATTCTAATGCGTTCACACGTTTCAATTCCAAATATAATAGGTGTTAATGTGTTAATACATTTCGGAAATTTCTTATTGGGATTGGGATAGGAAGTATTACACTTTTTTGAAACAATTTGACTATGGGGAATTCAGAGAAATGGACAAGGGATATGCGATATTCTATGGTGATTGTATGAATTTGAATAAAAATTAAAGCACAATAAAGTTACATTTTTATAATTAAGCCAAGATTACGTTTTGTATTAGATTTTTTATACATTCTTCTATAGTGCTATCCTTTTTCCGTTCAGCTCAAATTAATTCGGAATGAGATTGAGATTAGGTTTTATTTCTAATTTCAAGCAGGTGATAGCGAAAATTGTAGTGAAAGCTTGTGTACCAATTCCAATGTTCCTACGTATCCGGTAATCTACACTGAATTGTGAATACCATCTAATCTCGCACATAATCTGGGCTGAATTGTAAATGTAACTGTAACTTAAAGTAGAAAATTAGAAAAAATGTGAACTACTTTCGACGACGTACCACCATACAGTATGGTGATTGGTGATGTGATGTATGTACTGCGTGCCACTGTACGTACAATTATGATGAGTGAATATTGTGGTACTCGACTTGTCTTAAATCTTCTGTCTGTATCTAACATTAATGTACACACACACAATTCATTTAGATACCGAACCGACTCATATATGTTATACGCTTTATGAGTATTTCATGCATGCTATATACTCCCACAGATAAATTATTTATCAACAGTCCGTCAGAGATTTTCATTAGAATTCATATTTTGATTTTTCGTTTTGATTTTGCATTTTATTTCAATTTATCTTTTTTGATTTCCTTGGAAAAAAATTATGAAATTTCTTTAAATGTGATGATATGTGACAGATGGAATTCATTTCATTAAATTTCTTATATTCATTTTTGCTCTTTTTCTTCTCATCATGTAACAATTTGTTGTTATTATTTTTTGATTAATTCGTAAATTCTTAGAAATTTGATTTATTATTTAATTAATTTCAACTAAAAAAAAAAAAGAAAAAAACAACAGATATTGAATGAATGAATGAACGAAAAAATAAAAGAAATGTGTACAAGAGTGTTCTTATTTTCATTTATCGTGTATTATCATTTATCCTCGCAATCATCATCATCATATTCATCAACGTCAAAATTCAGAAGGACTAAGATCAATAATATTTAATAATGAATGGATATACGCGAGTACATATACGAGTAAATTCATTCATTAATTTTAATTCATTTTCGAATCAATTCAATTGGCAACAATATGAAATTGATTTATATTTTTGCATTTCTTATTTCATTTTTTTTTTCGATTATCGGCATGGTATATAGAGCAGATAAGGCAATCCAGTCCAGTTGATTAATAAGAGAGAGAAAGTGAAATCATTTAAAAATGTTTTGAACAAATTCTATCTACTCTATATACCATACCATGCCATGTACTCGTATTTTCATTCATGGAGAAAATTCTATTCCTCTTTATACTTGCCTTTCACCACGCATTACACACTATGAGAAATATACGAGAAACAGAAAGAGACAGTAAATAGTTGTAACGATGTTATTGACAGCTAACTAACTATACGAGTAGTACGATGTACGCTATGCATAAAGTAGCTATAAAGTATGGCTATATAGTAGCTTGCACACCATATAATGAGAACTCGTACGAGAACACTGGTAATTTCATTCATGAGAAAAGTTCATTTTCTCTTTACACTTCCCCTGCACTTTGCACTATACAGCTTACGAAGTATACAAGAAAAGAGGAAGAGGCAATAGGTAGTAGGGTAGTAGGAATCAGGTTATTGGCAGCTAACTACAGTAGTAAATTGCATGCCAAGCCAATGTGATATGCCAAGCTATGTGTTACATACTCGTATTTTCTTTCATTTATGGTAAAAATTCATTTTCTCTTTATAATTCTTCTGCACTACACACCATAAAAATATACGTATGTGTATACCATGTATGCGAATACGAAGTAAAACAATCAAATTTTCCGATGAAATTTCTAAAGAACGAACAAAGACCAACAGCGTGCTATAGGATATATTACATTTTTCGGAAGCCAAAGAGAATCCAACCTACTACTACAGATAACTACCACTTATCACCAATTCTAATGAAAATGAATAAAAATTTAAGATATGCTATTCCGCTTTAATTTTTTTTTTAAATAGTAAACGTGACAAATTCATTTTTATTATCATTATTTCTTGAAAATCATAAATTAAATAAAAAAAATAAATAAAATTTTATTTTCGGTTCTAATTCATTTTATATTCTTTTCGTAATTTTTGGTTTTTTTTTTTTTTTTTAATTTAACTTCTTTCCATATTTTAATTGTGATGTATGTAATGTCCACTATACTCGTATATACGACTAGATTTTTGTGCAATTTTACACACAGACAAAAAAGAAATGAAATTACATTTTCATATTATAAGTTAAAGCTTATTCTTTCTTGAATAATATTATTAGATAATATAAATTATTGCTTTTGTGTCTAAAACTAAACAAAAACGAGTTATGTACATATACTCACTCGTATGTATGTACATTATATGCATGCTCATGCATCTAAAAATGTACAGTTCTGCATAATTGTAAGGATGGATAATAGTGGGAATATTTTGAATAATTTTTCGTGTTTGACATAATAAATTTTTTTATGCAAATTACATGTGCATGATACTCACTTTATAAGCTTATATAGCTGCGAGTATTTGCATGCATGTATGTATGTATGTCATATATTCGTAGAGTAGAAACATTAAGATGAGGATTCATGTCATTTTTCAGTTTCGAAGTTTCGAAGTTCTGTTGACATGTACAACAATCTCAGATTTCTTCGTAGTTTACTTTTTTCGTAATTATATTTTTTTTTCAGCTGTCATATTGCGGCTGTCAAACAAGAATAATTGTCAGATAACAATTATTACGAAACTACGAAAGACCGAAGTTACGTAAAAACTGCGAAGCATTTTACCATCGTGGTAATATTACAAAGTTTAAGCTCAGTATGCTGTGCGAAAGAAACTTTTCTATCCATATAAAAATCTATGTAAAACAAATGGTCTGGAAATGCTTAAGAAAGTGGTCAAGAAAATTTTCCCATTTTAATTTCTTAATGTCGTACGCTACTCGAAAGAAATTAAATGTGTTTTCTGTGCTGTACGTGAGATGGCGTTTGCTGCAAAAAAAAAATTATAAATCCTTCGCCAAAAATATATCACATTTCTTTGGAGCAGAAATTTTGATATTTTGTGTGAGTTCTAGGCAGAGATTTGATTGGAGGAGTGTAGTAGACAAAAATTACTATCAAAATTTCTTTAACACAGCCAAAAATGTATCACAAAATTTCTTGACCATCACTTTCTTTTGCACAGCATACAAAACTTCAAGACAATTTGAAACGTTAAATTCATCCTCGTTGTATAAAAAAAAAAGTATGAATTTAACAACAGCAACAACAGAAAAAAAAAATGTCCCATGATATATTAGATACTTTGAAGCTCTGAAGTCTGAACTATATCACACTACGCACAGTGAGTGTACAACAGTCAATATAGTATCGGTCGGTACGCAGGTAAACGCTTTTATTGTACAAAACAGTAGCCAAAGTCATAGATACATGTGCATACATACTCGTAATACGACACATCGTAATAAGTATCTAAATGTGTAATCTATTCACATAATTTTGTCGTATTGAGGTATATAAAGACAAAAATATGATGATAATGCGACGATTATGATGATGACAATGATGACGATTATAATAGCTAAATAATGGCGATAGTGATGGCGTTATGATAACGAAAACTATTTTGAATATATATCTACGAACATTTAAATCGAATTGAAACAGAAAAATATGTCGCTTTGGTTTTTTTTTTTTTTTTTTTGGTAAATTATGACAAATAGTCCTCCATACACTTGTACACATTAGTGTCTTGTTTAAGTGTTTATTATACGGGTATATTTTGTAGGTAGTTGGGTAGTTAGTTAGTTGGTTGCAAAGGTAAAAATAATTAAAAAAAAAAAAATAGATGATGATAGTTTCTCCAGTCATCTTAATTATTATGCACGCAAGTCACGTTCCATCCATAAATGTATTTATTTCTATTTTTTTGTATCTGAATATGATTATTATTTATTTTTGCTACTATGTATTTTTCTATTTAGCTTTCTTGTAAGAGAAGGAGGAGGAGGAGGAGGAGGAATACACATATACGCAAGTTCATAATTCGAATCGATCATAAAATGTTGAAATAATAATAAAAGAAGAAGAAAAAGAGTGCCTTTAAGAGTGCTATAATAGCAGGTGGAATAAAAATATGAAAGATATGCAGGTTAAGTTGACATCGTGCATGACTAAAATTTTTGCACTACAATTTTTTTGTAATTTTCAATATTTCTCTTCCTTTTTTTTCATAAGAAGTGGTACAATTTTTTTAGGAAAACACAAATCATGTTTATCACAATTTCTACTTTGTTTTTCTTATTTCAAAAATAAATCAGTGTGGCTGAGTTTTGAGAATGATCGAAGCTGTCTTCTTCAGAGTATCTACAACAGTCCATTTCTATGGACCTTGGGCCTAATCACCGAAGAGATTTATGCTATTTTCGAAGGGGTGGTATTAATGCAAAATTCTGTTAAAAAGTCTGTTTACGTTGAATTTTCAAATTTAGTCAAATCCAAGATTCATAAAAAGAATGAAGAACAACAAAACTGAGCATTTTTTATAAAGTCAAGTTTGTTTGGGCTATCTTGCATGCGGACACAAGAATGTAAAATAAGACTTGTGAAAGACATAAACTTCTAATGCACACTTCTTTTTCTTATTGTTTAAAATTTACAGTGCAAGAAATTGAAAATACCAGCTGAACTTACAGAAGATACATCAATGAATTTATGGAAATGCCCTTTATCACTATAGATAATATAATATGGAATATGATGATGTGCAATTTTGTTGATAGATTTACAGTATTGCCATAGCAGAATATTTAAAATGCTATGCTGCATCTTGCATACATTTGTGTTTTGTGTATGCTTTGCTGCTATTGCTATGATCAAATGCTATCTATGCCTATGATTCAATACGATTACATGGTTTTTATTTCATTTTCTGTCATGTTTTTGTTTTGTTTTTTTTTGTAAAATTAAAACGAAAAATCAAATAAAACCATAACCAAAAAGGTTAGAAGAAAAAAACAAACAACAATAAAACGGCCACAAAAAAAAATACCTATACAAATGTACATTACATATACGACTACAAGTATATGATTACTCGTATTTCCATACAGAAAAAATCGCTAATCAATTGAATTTTCCATTAGACTAAGCTTAAACAGAATTTTAATTTAGTCAATTACGAAATTTTCTTTGTATAAATTTTTTTATTTTTTGCTTTTATTATTCATCGAATAGCAATATACGAGTATGCAGGCTTTTTGGACATATTATCGACATAATCTGTAAACGCGAGTATACATAATATATAGCTTATATGCTTCGGTTGTCAGTTTGTGTGTGTGTGTGTGTGTGTGCGTGTGTGCAGTTTGTAACATCATTTAAATATATATATAGATAGACAATTGTGTTTGTATGTGTTGATATAGTAATCGTTATTATCGAATACCTATACTATCTATCTAATATCTATACCTAATACCTATGCACGAATAGTATAATGGCATGTACAGAGGTACTGTACTACATATGTATGTATTTTCGAATTGATTCGATTCGATATCGGATTCGATATTGGATTCGATGTATGTATGTATGCATGTTTGTGTGTATTATTACTTGGATTTACTATGGCGAATTTGACTGTATATAGTATTTACATTTTCTTGTTATTTTGTTTCGGTTTTTATTTCAAAAAATATTTTATTTTATTTTATTTTTTTTTTGTGTATGGCTTTGTAGGTTGACTAGAAAATTAATAAAAAATACAATAAAAAAAAAAAAAAAAATAAAATTAAGTAACGTAAGTGTATGACACGTGACCAATACAATAAGTTATTTTGTTGTTAAAAAAAAAAAACCAACAAAAAATAGACACACAACAAAAATCTGTTTTAAATTTATTTTTCTCTTTATGTCATGTACTGTAGGTACGTATACGTACGTCTGTAGTCCGTACATATGTAATGCATTTAAAATTAAATATTTAAACAAAAAGAAAAATGTTTTTGTTACATTTTTAAGTCACATAAAGTAAGTATGTAAGAAGTATGCAGTTTACAGTGGTACAACATACAAATGATACAATTATTAACAAAATTTTTTTGAAATGTCTTTTCGATAAAACAAAAAAAAAATGAACATGCGAACGGAAAATGAATACTACACTCTATACACTTTATACGAGTGGTATTGGTATAATACATTAGAGCGCAAGTAAGTATATATAAGTACTCCTACTATGAAGTAGCATGACTGATATTGAAACAACGCTCAACTCGACTCTACTCTACACTCTACTGCTGGTAAAGTAAAAAATTAAATAAAAGAGGCAAGAGTATGGTATAATAATTAGGGACTTATGCCCTTATTCTAGCATTGTGACTCATCACCCACCACAAGTCACAACGAAATTGTGACTGGCTTTCTTGTGATTTTCCTTGTGATTAATCAGCTGTTTCGTATTCTGAATGAGTAAATCACAAGAAAAAATCACAAAAAAATTCACCTCTTAGTGGTGAATTTGAAACGTTCATTTTTTTTTCAAGAACAATGTTGTATTTTATATTTTTCACATAACCTTAAAATTATTCTTGTGACGATTGATAAAGCACATCACAACTTTTTGACTCTGGCATGTTGTGACCTTTTACCGCGGAATACAAAAAGTCACAACTTGTGATTTACTATGCTCTTGTGACTAACTTATGACCTATGATGACCTATCACAGACTTTTGTCAGAAGAATAGACCTATTAATGTAGACAATTAGGGAACTGGAGACAGAAGATGAAAGATTTGATGATTTTGAGGATCACGAGGCACTCTCTATTTGAAGTGAAGAGTATTCTAACTTCTAAGAGATGTTCTGCTATAAAATAAATAATAAGAATAAGAATATACGAATGTATTAACAGTAACCATCACAGTTGCAGTGCATTGTTGTACTCTAAATTGTCTTGTCCCTTACGGAGACAATTGACCGCGTGCGTATGTATTTATGTACCACGTTGTATCAAACTGGTGTTTTGGTTCGATAAAACTCATTCTGGTAATGTGGATTTATGTCGCAGCCGAAGTACCAAAATTAAAAAAAAATGAATAGAAGTTGAAATAGAAATCGACAAGAAACGCAACATAAACCTCGAACAAATTTGTCATTTGAGGTACAGTAAGTAACATGTGTATATTCCATGAAGTCGAACTCAAACAAATTTGCCGGTACAACCGACATTGTATGAACGTATGCAATTTTCGACCTTCGGTATATGCAAAGACTACATAAATTTGAAGCAAATTGGTTAAAAAATGATGGTAATACAGAGAGATAAAGTATATGAAAAATTGCTAAAAGATCTCACTTTATAAAGTTATAACTCTAAAACCAAAAGGACTTTCAAAAAATTGTTTCGTTTAAAACATATTCCATTCTTTGAACTTCTTTTACTTCAACATTGAAGAAAATTAATGAAAAAATGACAAAGTTATAGAGCGGTAGGATAGTTAAAGCTTGTTAAAATTCAAATTTTAAAATTTCTTCTTGTTAAATTTATTCGCTTTCAAAAAATATATTTTCAATTTTCAAATACATGCCTGTGTTGCATGCACATACGACGAATGTGTATCAAAACGTTGAATGCATCCTTTTTTCAATCAATTAAATAAAGCATAAAATAGAAAATTTTTATTTTATAAATACGCAGGATTAGCAACTTATGTACGCACTGCACTGGTATGGTATACGTATATGAAAACAAAAGAAAACAATAAAGGATATGAAGTGGAATAGTAAACAGCAGCAAATAAATACTATAAAGGGGACAATTTATGATGATTGCCTATGATGATAACGATGATGATACACACATACATATATTCACATACAAAATTTTAATATTACGTAATATGAAAACATAAAATTTATTTTTGAAATGTAACGTACACACAGATCCATCCATGAATGTGAGGAAAATTATGTAAGTATAAAAATTTGCAAATTATTAAAAATGAACACGCTCCAATATACGCACATATGTACATTCATTCATACATTCATACATACATGTTCATTTGAGTTATAGAATATTTTCGATTATGTAATCAGAATGAAGAAAAAAAATTTTGTATTCCAATTTTTTCGATTCCTTTTTTTTCTTTTTTTGATATTTTTAGTTTCGCTTTATATTACGTAAAGCAATTCGAAATAAATGTATATAATTTTAGACTATGGAAAAAGGACATTTTTTTTTCATTGTTTTTTTATTTTCATGCTTGCAGTAATGGAAATTTATTAGTGTATGCAATTGAATGATTTAGATATGCATTGAACAGTTCCTAAGTGAATTTTCATGTAACCTATCAACATTTTTTCTTTTAAAACATTTTGAAAATTTTCTTCAAAGTTTTTTCATTTTAATTTTTACTTTGCTCGCTTGTAGAATTTGTTATACTTTTTCTCTTGAGAGTAAATTTTACAATTGTATATCAATTTTGAAGTCGT
Organism: Villa cingulata; assembly: GCA_951394055.1. Lineage (NCBI taxonomy): Eukaryota > Metazoa > Arthropoda > Insecta > Diptera > Bombyliidae > Villa > Villa cingulata. The sequence continues at coordinate 36,028,926 of OX596022.1, forward strand.
ATTTATTCATCAATCAAGTATTAGCAAATTAAAAAAATGCATTGTATGGAAATGTGCGACTATAGAATATGGGACAGAATGAAGGCAGCAAGTCGCTTAAGAGAAGCTCTCTCGTTATGTGAGCCGGAGCCGGAGCCGGAGCCGTACAGGTAAATAAGAATAAGAATAAGAAGAAAGAAGGTGGCTAAAACATGTATCATAGAAACAACGAATGAGTGAATAAGGCATGAATGATGAGAGAAAAAAATATAGGTCGTCCAAGAAGAAAATAAATAGACGCGATATTGCTGATGACATTACACAAACAATATGGGCAGAACAACTTTGAGGAAAATTGTAAAGAAGGCCAAGACTTACAAAAAGGATTTGCTGCAAATGGAGGTAAAGTAGAAGGACATGAGTTACACCACGTTACACTCATTTAAATAGAGTTAGTTAAGTTAGATTTTCAAAATGATTCTAATGATTTGGAATTTTTGATTAGAAAGAGATTTAAATTCAGCCAAAAATTGCGCACCATTAATAATAACTCTTGTTGAGAAAGTAGGTATAATTTTTAATAAAATTTCTTGGCACATTCTTCATTTCTCTTTTTTTTTTTCTGAAGAAAGTGCTGAATTGAATAGCTGTTGAGAGCTGCACTGCGTTTCTCTTTTTGTTTCTTCGTCAAAATTATAAATTTCATGTTAAAAACCAAAAGATCATTTTTCGATAATACTAAAAATGATAACGGTAAATAATAAAAATATTTAAAAAACAAAACGAAACAACAAAAACAAAAATTAAAATAAATAAGAAGGAAAAAAAAAAAAACTTCAACATCCTCAAAACATCTCATAATTTAGATATCCCGTAAAGATAATTAAATAATCAGCAGTATAATGTGCATTATGATGAAGGGTACTCGTGTTTGTACAAAAATATGCTGCCGTATAGTGAATATTTTTTTAAAAAATCTACAAATACATATACGAATATACATATTCATGCTCGCATATGCAATACACAAAAATAAATGCCTGCCTAGCTAGCAATTTTTTATTTCCGTTTCTTCGGTTTTTTTTTTATTTTTTTTTTTTTTTTGCTTCCACTGTTTTTACTTAAAATTTTTATTTATTTTTTGAAATGCAGAAAAAAAAAATTATAAATGAAAAATTTTATTTTAAATGTGCAAATAATTACACCTTTTAAGTTAAAATTAAACAACAGTTATTATGAAATATAATGAATAACCATCAAACAGATTAAAAACATTGTAATGGAGGCACAATATTTAGCAGTAGGTATCCAGAGCCAGTCAGTATACATGCATGTCATAGTCACTGAAATTTAATTAGATCCACCATAAATTTTATTTTCTCTTTATTTCTATAAATATTTATTTTTCTCTTTTTCTACTTCTCAAATACTCAACAGTTCAATGACAATGTTTTGTTTACAAATGAAAATATAGGTCAAAACATTTATCGGTTTTTCTTGTTTACATACCGATCTTGTTTCAATTTGAAATTCTTCTTCGTACACGAACACGGCGTTACTATAGTGTACAAGTATACATAATTTAAACAAGAAAAATAAACGAGAAACTACTATTGACGTGTTTCCCCACTTCCTTTTATTTTTTCTCCTCAAATTCTCAAGAGTTGAATAACCAACCATGTTTGTTTATAAATAAAAGTATAAGTTAAAATATAGATTGAAATGTAGAAAGAGAAGCAGAAAGATAAACGAATAGTATTCTCTCTTGTGTTTATTAGGGTGCGTTCATGTTGGAGCTGCGACACTAGCGTCGATAATAGCTGCGACACTAGCGTAGAAAAAATATGTGTACACTCTTTATGTATGTGTTCATATTTACGATAAGAGCAGAGAGATCATTTTTTGCATAGCTTCGATAAATGACTTCTTTATTTTCTTCGCTATTATCGATGCTATGCTTCGCTGATTTGTGGATTCAAATTCAAAGAATATGTGTATGTATACTTTAATAGATGATCTGTGCTTTTAAAATAAAATTGGAATTCATTAATTCACATTCATATTTTGGAACTGTTTTCAATCAAAAATAACTCGTCTTCTGAACTGGACATTTTTTTTAAATTTTTTTTGAGACGTTGAGCTCTTAGGCTGGTATTCACCAACATAGATTATCTTTTATCTGAGATAAAGTGTATTCATCAACCTAGATAAAATACTACTCGGATATTTTTAAGACTACCTCAGAGTGGTATTATAAATATCGTTCAAACATAACCTTGTTATTAACAGCAACATCATAACTAAAGATAATGTATAGTTGTACTGTATTATCATCTTTGCATATAATTATCACATCACATTACCTTTTTTTCATTTTGTAATATAAAAATACAATCAGCTGACATGTTTGACACACATGTTCGATCCGAAAACGAAGTTCGAAAACAAATTTTATCTACATAGGTTGATGAATAAGCTGAAATTGTATCCGGCTAAAATATATCCGACAGATATATCCATGTTGGTGAATACCACCCTAAGTATTTCTTTTAAAACCCAAACATATAAAAGTGGATCAAGTTCAATTTCGTTGGGTGTCTGAATGTAAATATCATGTATAATGTACTGATAGCAAATAATACGAAAAAAAAAAAAATGAATCCGTAGCCGTATATACTAAAGTATGAGTATGGTTGTGTATTACAGCTAGAATTTAAAAAATTGTTTTGTTGATACGAGATACAAGTATGTGTACTTAGTCTGTAGTGTATGGTGTGCTGTGAGTATTTTTGAATGCGATACAATTTTTATTTTCTCATCATCACCGTTCGTCATCATCATCATCATCAACATCAACATAATAATAAAAATAATAATAATTTTTATTGTTGTTGTTATTGCGCGATTACGATTATCTTTCATATACATAAGTAATTTTTGGTGTGTAATTTAAATGTTAATTACAATTTATAATTTAAAAAAAAAAATAATAATAATATATGATTGCTTTACAAAAAAAAATGACTAAAATGAATAAATAAATAAAATAAATGTGTATAAATTTTACAGAATGGAGAAAAAAAAAATTTATTTCCAAAAAAAGTTGAAAAAAAATTTTTTTCTTTATTTTAATTTGTGCCCATTAATGACTCATTACTTATAAGTACCTGTCTATACAATCAACAATGTAAGTATATGTACATAAAATGTGGTACAAAGTGATAAAATTACTTTGAATATTGGCATGCTGGCTGATGTTGCAATTGGTAGCCGACTCTACTCTATATGATGGAAAGAAGTTGAAATTTCAGATTCAAAATTCACATATTGACTGCACTCTGACTGTATTGTATTGCAGACCGGCCCTTGAGCAAGCAATAATTTACGTATTTGAATTTAACTGGTACATTGACAGATAAGCAAAAGATACACTCATTACTCGTATGTACGAGATTTGCTATATTAAATTAACGATCAGACATGGGATGGATGCATAAAACGGATTAGGGAGTTTTATAAATTTTACTTTTTTTTTTTTGACTTCCATTTAATTCCCTTAAGATTTAAATTTACCAATACTGTTATCACTGTCCTGTACATAATAACACATTATCTATACTCAAAAGTCTATAGGCGATGTCACGATAAGCCCATTCCGTTCCGACACGTTTCAAAACATACCTGTTTTTATAAAACGGAACCGTATATAGTAAAGTTGAAACAGGTATATGGAAACAGGTTATGTTATCCGTAAAAAGTTAAAATTTGTTCAACTTCAACGTTCCGCACCGTTTCGTTCCGTCAATCATGACAGCTTTTCCGTCAATCCATATAAATAACATTGAAATGTCAAATATCCAACATTTTTTCTTTTTACGGAACGGAACGGAACGGGCTTATCGTGACTACGCTCTATTAAAGCATACTTCTTATAATACAGACTGTGCACTGTGGTATATGCATTCTCTCTTTCCCTCATTCTGTGTTCTGACTAGACAACTTATGCTCATTATGTGAACGAACAGCAAGAGATGAATGCAGGACATCTAATCAATTGTTTGTATAGAAGTTTGTCTGAACCAAAATTTTCAGAAAAAATACAATACAACGGGTTTTTGGCTGGAGTTCCGAAAAGGTGTTCCCTCTGATCCTCTTGAAATTTTGACCACAGATAGTCCTTGTGACGCAAAGCACAGAATTCTAATATTTTTTTGTCGGAAAGCCCTCTATCGGTCACAATTCGCATTTAAAATTTTTTGTCAAAATTCTTATTTTAGCAATATCTCTGTAACGGTACATGATACAGGTATGTTTTACATCTCAAAAGATGCATCTTAAGATGCTCTATATTCTCAAAAAAAGAAATATTCAAAAACTCCTAGTAGAAGGATAATAAAGGGCATTTTGTGATTTTTGGCTATTTTCACATTTTTGACAATTTCTCAGAAAGGAATAAGGATAATCGGTTCAAATTTTTTGCAAATAAAAAAGGACATCATGAGCAAGATTTTTCATTCATTACTTTGATCCTGATGAAAAAGGAAAATGTCCTGCAGAGAAATAATTTTATTAATACTGAATTTTGCAAATTTTATACACGTGTGCACGTGTATGTATGTGAGTATGTGTATTTGTAGAAGTCAAATATATGATAGTTTGTGTATGTGCGTATATATGCGTGTGTATGTGCATTTGTAGAAGGTAAATCTAACAGTGTGTACATTAAGTATTTTATATACAGGCATACATATACACTACACGTATATCGGCAAATATTATATGATAGAGTACGCTTGCGGGTTTGTGTGTGTTTGCATTTGTAGAAGGCAAATCTGGTAGTGTGTGTATGTAAGTGCATGTGTGTGTGTGCATTTGTAGAAGGAAAATCTGATAATGTGTGTATGTAAGTGCATGTGTGTGTGTGCATTTGTTGAAGGCAAATCTGATAGTGTATGTATGTAAGTGCATGTGTGTGTGTGCATTTGTAGAAGGAAAATCTGATAGTGTGTGTATGTAAGTGCATGTGTGTGTGTGCATTTGTTGAAGGAAAATCTGATAGTGTGTGTATGTAAGTGCATGTGTGTTTATTACTATTATTATTAGATATAATTTTATATTATATTACATTTATTTCAATGACTGGAATAATACTCTACAAACAATCTGAAAATGCCAAACGCGCGCGCGTTTGAGTTGTGTGTGCGTGCGTGCCTGTGTATATGCGTGCGCGTATGTCCATTTGTAAAAGGTAAATCTGATAATTTGTGCATTAAGCATTTTCTATCAGATTTGTTTTCTACAAATGCACACACACATGCACTTACATACACACACTACCAGCTTTTCCTTCTACAAATGCACACACACACATGCACTTACATACATACACTATCAGATTTGCCTTCAACAAATGCACACACACATGCACTTACATACACACACTATCAGATTTTCCTTCTACAAGTGCATATGCATACACACACTATCAAATTTTCCTTCTACAAATGCACACGCACACATACACTTACATACACACACTACCAGATTTGCCTTCTACAAATGCATACACACATAAACCCGCAAGCGTACTCTATCATATAATATTTGCCGATATACGTGTTAGTGTATATGTATGCCTGTATATAAAATACTTAATGTACACACTGTTAGATTTACCTTCTACAAATGCACATACACACGCATATATACGCACATACACAAACTATCATATATTTGACTTCTACAAATACACATACTCACATACATACACGTGCACACGTGTATAAAATTTGCAAAATTCAGTATTATTAAAATCATTTCTCTGCAGGACATTTTCCTTTTTCATCAGGATCAAAGTAATGAATGAAAAATCTTGCTCATGATGTCCTTTTTTATTTGCAAAAAATTTGAACCGATTATCCTTACTCCTTTCTGAGAAATTGTCAAAAATGTGAAAATAGCCAAAAATCACAAAATGTCCTTTATTATCCTTCTACTAGGAGTTTTTGAATATTTCTTTTTTTCAGAATATAGAGCATCTTAAGACGCATCTTTTGAGATGTAGAACATACCTGTATCATGTACCGTTACAGAGATATTGCTAAAATAAGAATTTTGACAAAAAATTTTAAATGCGAATTGTGACCGACAGAGGGCTTTCCGACAAAAAATATTCCGTGACTTTTCTGATATTGTCGAGTAGAATCTGTGGTCAAAATTTCAAGAGGATCAGAGGGAACACCTTTTCGGAACTCCAGCCGGGTTTTTTATACATTGCGCATCTAAGTAGAAGGTGAATGGTGAAAGTCAATAACTGCGATCAGTGTAACTGAATTTATGCAATATGTTAGTCGCCCATGGTTATAATTAACGAAAAATTTTGTTGAAGTTTTTTTTTTTTTTGGTAATCGATAATAATTTCGTTTGACTAATTACCGTTGGCAAAAATATAAAAAAAAACATTCACACTATTTATGCATTCTGCGGATCATATTGGCTGCTTTTAATGAGCATAACAACTACCTACCCATTAATGATCATCAGCTTAAAATTAAATCCAATTTCCTGGATTCTTTATCTCATTAGCACTGAACATTTTTTGCATTTTTTTTTTGTTCTCGTATTTTTGCCTTTCCTTTAAACACTTTTATGGTACTAAAAACACCACCAACCAAACCAACTGAATGCTCTCACATATTTGGAAAACCATATTTATACGAAAAGTAAAAGATCATTTAAGTAAATACCATTAAGTACTCTGATGGTCTGGTGTGTTTGTATAAAATAATCGATGAATTTCGATGTATAATATATATATATAGGACTCGACGTAGGAGTTTATGTGTCCTCTGTACGTACATACATATTACATATATGTTATGTATTTGTATGTATATATCTCTGCAAACACTCGTATTTATGTGATTGAACCAAAAAAAAAAAAAAAAAAAAAAATAATTTATTTTCAATTTTGACTGTGACTGTGATAAATGCATTTACCATAAATACTCGTATACGATCAGTGCAGCAGGTGTGAAAGGTGAATAAAAATGTTGTTGACTGTGGTTTATTTTATTCAAGAAGACAACAACAACAAATACCAGTCAAAAATAAATAAAATAAAAAAAGAACATTTTACGCTGAATTTGTGAAAAATTAAATAACAGAACGTTAAAAATCAGGTATGCTACCTATACTCTACAGCTACAACTACAACTGCAGCTACAACTACAACTACAGCGACAATCAAATAATCGACATCAGCGCAGCATCATAAATGATCGTTATCGTATTGAAAATAAACAAAACAACAAGAAAAATAAATAAATAAATAAAACAAAAAATGAAAATGTAAATGTAAAGAAAAAATCGCGTAATAATAAAAATAATCGAATGAATACACCACCACCATCACCACCAAGACCACCATTTACAATTTGGTGATTTCACAGCAGAGATAGATCCAAAAGAATTTTTTAAACCGAGATTCTAAACCATCATCATCATCATCAAACTGCTACAGGTTAAATCACAGGCACATACGTACCTAATCTAATATGAAATAATTTTTTTTGTTTGTGAATTTATTCTTTACTCTTTAGATAAATAATTTCTGTTCCTTTTTACCACGTACTGTACATACGTACTTCTGTTCGTTGTGTATAGAATACAATTGGTTGAGGTTGAACGTTTGAGAAATGTGTAAAATTTTGTAGAACTGTACATACATAACGTGTAGCTGTAAGTATAGATGTGCACCGCTAAATGTGAAGATAAATTGTATATGGATGGATCTTCATCTTTCAATAGCTAAGTATATAGTACATATCTGGAAAAGGTATGCACGACTATGAATGATTATGGATGAGGATGATGATAACTTTAAGATTTATTTTAGATTATGGCATCACATATTTTTTTCTTCTTCAATTTTTTGATTGAATTTTAACCGTTTTATTAGTATGTAGTATAGAGAAAGAGAAATAGTATTAAAATTTTGTTGATTTCTACTTGCTTTTTTTCTTCATTTTTATTTTATTATTTATGCCTCCCAAAAAACAAAAAAAAAAAAAAAATTAGGAACCGGTTTCGTTTTTCTGTTTTTCTCTCATTTCATTTTTTGTATGAGTGACCCAAAATAAATATTTTAAATTTAAAAGTTCGTTATTTTTTGATAAATTTTTTTTCTTTTTTTTTTTTTTTTTGTCAACTAGTTGGATGCGGTTGAATATTTTGCTGGTTTTTCGAATAAATCTTATTTGTATTTTATATATAATTCATACTGTCATATACATATACAGCAAATATCCATGTATCCATACATATCAAATGTTAATTTTGTATGTATATGTGTAGTTGTAATTTTTGTTGAATATTTTCTTTTTGTATGTGTCACTAAAATGTTCATTAAAAAAAAATTTTTTTATAAATATTTTTTTTTTTAATTTTCTTTTATTTTTCTTTAATAAAAATTTTCTTTTGTAAAAATTTAATTTATCGCTGACACAAGTTTTTAACAATACACAATTCACAAAAACCAAAAACACACATACATACATCTACATATATAGTATATGATCTCTTATAACATTTGTCATGTATTTGAGAATGTACTACTTTGTATTGGTATGTAATCGCATCATCATCATCATCATCATCACAAAATAAACATCAAAGTGTGTATTTTTATTTTTTTCATTTCGTTTCGTTTTGTTTGGCTTTTGCTATTAATTTTATTTTCTCATTTTTTGGATTTGAGACAAGTAAAGAGAAAAAAAAATTAATTTATGTAGCTCTAGCGATACAAAATTTTACGTCATATCAAAGATTTTTATTTATGTATTATTTTTATGGTGATGGTGGCCATCATAAATGAAAATTTTCAATTTTTTCTTTGCGTATTTTTGGGCCGTTTTTGTTTTGATTGTATTCGAATAGAAGAGAAAAATTCGATTATGTAATATAGAAATTTAGGATGACTGTTTTTCAAAAATTTTTTTTTAATTTTACTAGTCAAAAAGATTGTAAATGAATTGAAGTAAAAAGGACTTTCATAAATTAAAAATTTTTAATTTTGTTATAAAGAAGTTATTTCGATTACATTTATACTTTTATAGAAATCTACAAATTACAATTATTCTAGGATAGATGGAAAATTAAAAAGGATAATGATTTCATATTTTGACTTCTCCATAATTATTTAAAAATAAGAACCCATTTGGAGTCTTGAAGGAAGACTAAGCTTTATGGGACCAGTCGTCTTAGTTAAGAGATTTTATGTTTATTTGCCTCTGCAGGAGATATAAAGCTTCGCCCTATCCCAATTCTTATTACCAACTATATAGTCTAAGTTGCCTTTGCTAAGGGCAAATATGCCTATCTGCCTTCACACTTAATGCAAAGCTTCCCTATTCCAATTCATCTATCCCCTGTAGAAATGTCCTATATCTGCTTGCTGTCGTCAGCTTTTCTAATTAAAAATTTAATCGTAACATCACTTGAAAAACTGTTCAGATGCAAAAGAGACATCTGCCGATTTCGTAAACGTCAAATGCTCAAATGACACATCAAATTTCAAAATTGAGCTTATTGTTGTAGTATTTATTCAGCTTAGTTCTAAAATTTGATTGTGATTTTTAACGTTTACAAAATTAATGATCTTCAGTAAATTGTTACTATCAAGCATTAATCTCTCAGATGCCTCGCACTTGTTGTTTTAAATCGTTCTTCGAATTTATCGCGTAAGAGACAATTTGGGGCTCTGAAGTACTTCAAAGATTCTGTCAAATTTCGCTTTGTTTCAATAGGAATTTAATAGAACAGCGATTAGGGAAAAATTGAAAAATATTCTACGAAATACAAAACGCTAAAATCACAATTCACACATTTTGGCTTGTATTAAAAAAAAAACAGACGAAAGACAATTTGAAGTTCACTTGTAAGGCACCTACGAATATCTTATAATTTTTATGGTAAGCCACCTATGGAATTTGGCTATTTATCACATTCATTTATGTAGACGTAATAATTTCCTTTTTTTTTTTTTTGAATTCAAGTATACTCGTACATTCTCTCCACTTCATAAACCCTATTATATACGCTAGCCAGTTAACTTTTTATTATTTGGATTTGTGATTGTTTTTATTTTGTTTTTCTGTTCTTGTTTACTTTTTTTTATATTTACTTTTCAATTCGACAGTCTGACAATGAAACTTCACGTAAAATTGTGTAACTTAATAACTTCCCTAAAGTATAACCAATGTGTACGAGTATGTACATATGTACCTATACGAAATTATTAATATTAAACTATATACTCTACGAGTATTATTATTACTCGTAAAATTCAAAGTTAAAAATAAAAATTCACCAGCATTTTAAAATTATTTTTATACGATCATGTACAATATTTCTTATTTAATTTTGCTTAATACAGACAGCTATAGGTGGCTCTGGCTATAGCTATATACCCTAGGCTGTACCCTCAGATATATATCTACAAATCTACTTTATTAAATAATTTAATGTACCTGTGTGTGTTTGCTTATGGTAAACGCCAAAAACTTGATCGTGATTTTGATCACGATGTAGTACATGATCACTATTCACTTATGATGATGGCTTGCTGGCTGGCTGGCTGGCTGGCTGGCTAGTTGTTGACTACATAAATGTATGGTCAATTTTTGATTGAATGTGTCTCAACTCAACTCTCAATATCAACAACCAAGCAATAATCGTACTCGTACATAAATATCTAACCGGTTATTGAAAAAAAAAAAGCATAAAAAATGCTAAAAAATATTTCGATTGTATTATATGGTGGTGGGTTAATTGAATATCTTAGTATTCGATTTCGATCGGTTTACATTCAAAAAATAATTCTTACGCAATAAATTTTTTTTTCTGAAATACATATACATACTACGACTGCCTACGTTTGTGTCTAAGCAAATTCGAAATATGACAACAACAAGAAAGAATAAAAAAAAAATACATAAATTCAAGTTTTTATTCGCCTTTTGCGAACGTAAGTTAATAAATGTGTGCCTAGGTCTACATGCAAAGATTTTAAATGTTATCCTTACACATATTTTAATTCAAATTTAATTATGGATCAATATCCTGTGCAAAAAGGATCCAAAATCAAGTTCAGGTACTAATATATTGAATGGGAAGTCAGAAGTTGAGTGTATAGCAACAAATTTATTACAATCACGGCTGAAAATCAATGTTCCAAGTCCCGAAATTTTATATTTCTAAAGTTTTCCAAGAACAAAAATTAAGTCCCTTTCATTCAAATATCCTTGGGATCGATTTAAATTTACCGAATTTATTGAATTGAAAGTGGAAGAATTTCACGATCAGTTTTCCGATTTTACTGATCAACGATCTTGTAAGTGAATCTACATACATATAAAAGTACTACGATATTACTTAGCAACTTTTGCGATTATCGATTGTAAATAAAAATGGTGGGATGGGTGATCGATATAAGCAATATAAGCGATCACTTCTATTGAAATTAATAAATCTAAAAACAGGTAAATAATTATGCAAATTGTGTAATTACTACCAGTAATGTAACGTACATTATGACAAGAAAAAAAAGTCTCATCATGACTGATTCTGATTCGAAGAATTTCAAAAATTTTTTTGTAATCATCATTTAAGAAATTCTTTAATGTGTTTAATTTTTATTGTTAGGCAATATTGCGAAATTCATTACTCTTGATTTAGTTTCTTCTTCTTTCATTTTTTTTTTCGGTTTCTTCTTTCTTCAAATATACAAAAATTATTATATGATGTAAGCCATATGCGGCGGCGAAAAGTCAATAACCAATCGTATAACATTTAAAATATGTACATATATACAAATAATTTCTAGCATTTTTAGTATTAACCGGAAAATGATTTACAAAAATTATTTTTTTTTTGTTGTTTTTTTGGTATTTGTTGCTATAATTTACATTAAAATTTTTTTTTTTTCGGTTTTTTTTTACATATTTACACATCATTATGTACATAGAAATAGGAATAGAAATAGAAATGGCTTTGATTACGTATATGTTCCTATACGCTTTACGAACATTAATAATAATTTTTAAAAAATATGAGTAAGTGTTTGTCTTTTGAATATTTTTTTTATTATTTAACCAAATAAGTGTATAAGCAAATATTGAATAAACAATAACAGAATGAGATAATTATTATTATTGTTATTATTATTGAACTAAAAATGTTGTAGGCTTATTACATATTCGCTTTTGACGCATAGATTTACAAAGTTTAAAATATTTTTTTTTTTTTTTTGTTTGTTAAGAAAGTAGATATGTTGTGGGGTAGATGAAGTGAAATGTATATTTTTTTCGAAAAATTTGAAAAGTTTTTCGTTAGGTTTTTTTTGCAAAATTTTTCATTTAAAATAAAATGCAATGATGTCCATTGATATGCGATCAATCGCAACGTTAAAAAGTAAAAAATGTTTTAAAATTTTTGATATTTGCATATACAACGTTCTAGGATTCTTGAATTATCGTCAAGTGTCATTGCATTATTTGACGTTTTGGAATTCAGCCATCTATAATATTCATGAATTAAAAAACTAACTGCTGGAACAGAATGTGTAGCTGCGTAGTTACGGTTGAAGCATGTGGCATAACGCAGCACGTAGTATATTCTGACTGAAGTGCTGCTGCATATACGCGGCTGTAACGAACAGAATGATAACTAATGCCGATTCTACATTCAATGCAGTGACTTCTGCTTCGACTTTGATTTAATGGATATGTATAAGAACTTCTACATTCAATGCAGTAGACTTAACAGCTACTTTTATATGTTAAGCATGCGCTGTGAAGTCGAAAGTCGATGTCCAAGTTGAAGTCTCTGCATTGAATGTAGAAGCGACATAATGTACACATGTGGTGGCTGATTCAAAACTGTCAAACTGAGTGATTTAATTATAAGTATTCAATTAAGTACTTTTAATTAATTTAATTTTTCTGAATCAATCGAACTCATAATGGCGTCTTGTTTCAACTACAAAAACTGAATCTGTAGTGCTGTTAATTAAAAATTTGTTAAAGACTCAACAGCAGCTACAACGACTACAACTTTGGAGAAGATACACACTCTGTTGTTGTTAAACATTGATTTACTTATATTATTTCAAACTTTGCTGCGTTGTATTTCAGCCGTAACTGCAGCTACACATTCTGTTCCAGCACTAAAGAATGATTTTTAAATGTTGAACATAATGTCATGACGTCATATTTATGCAAAAATGCATCAAATTATGAAAACGTCGTAATAAAGAAAAAAAAAATGGAAAGATTTCTTATCAAAATGGAAGCAGATTTACTTCATCACATTGAATATATTCTGCTTCTTCAGCTGACATTTCTGATTTTTATCTGATTTTTATGAAAATGAAATTAACAAAAAATACGATTTTGTATAGAAAACAGAATAGAAAAATTAAAATAAATTAGACTGTTTCTGTTATTGTTATTATCGAAATGAATATACAATTCAATCAATAAGGATATAATTGAAGCAATAATTAATGCATGAAAATGAAAAAAAATATAAATTATCATTTCCTATTCCTTTGACAATTTATTTAAATTTTCCTTTGACTTTTTTGATATTTTACGTACATACGAGTATATTATTTTCTTTGTTATTATTATCATCATTATCCTGTACACATGTACAATTTTTCTTCATTTTTCATTTATTTGGTTCAATGATTCGTGATAATATAATGATGAAAGAAGAAAAATGAAAAATTTTTTTCTTCATTTTGTTTTTTTTTGTTTTTACTGAAGATGAAAGAAAAGGATATATCTAACCGATTGTAATTTTTTCTATTTATTTATTTGTTGTTGTTTTTTTTTTTTCATTAAAATATCGATAAAATATTAATTCGTATACTACTAAGGTATTTAGATATTAAGAATCCTTTGCATTTTCAATTAATCGATAGATAAAAAATGAAAATGAAAAAAATTGTACAAAAAAATAATGCTTATAGTGCATAAAAGGAAAAATGGTTATGGTGAATAAGAAAATTATTATGGAGTTAAATTTGTTGATGCGTATACGTTACATGAATTTGTGGTAAATATAAAAATAAAATCTAAAAAAAAAATGTACTGCTCAGAATATGCACGGATATGGTGTAGTATGGTATATGGTTTGGAGGTGTATGGAAATGGCATACAAATTTCTATAGATTAAATTTTTATATTTTTTTTTTTGTTTTTATTGTTAATCGATTTTCTATGTATACGTAAAAATTATTATCAGATGACCTTCAATTTTTATTTAATTTTAGATTTGTTCGTTTTTTTTTTTTACTTTTCGATTGAAATTTAAATACAAAAATAGTAAAAAGGATATTTGTTTCGTTTTGTTTTGTTTTTTGTTTCTTTTCCTTTTGGAAAATCGGACATCATACATTTATGTACATTTAGAAGATTAAGCCAAAACGAAAACGTAAAATCTGTATGGTGTGAGGTGAGTTCAGAATTTTTCGGTTATATGACGTTTAAAGCTGACGTAGCCAAAAATAATGCGTGTCTATATCTGTCTTTCTCTCTTCAATTCACTTTAAGCATTTTAATTGCATAACAATAGGTGCTTTCGATTTGGCAATTTCAAATACTTGCGAGTACCAAAATGTGTCTAGGATAAATTATGTTAAAACGAACGACACAAAAATTATTCGTAACTACTTGAAAAATTTTTCATGAGTAGCTGCGAGTAGATACGGTTTAGCACGGACATTTACCTTTTCTGCTCGCAAGTACTTGAAATTGCCAAAACGAAAGCACCTAATAATAAATACAAATGTGTAGGCTATTTTCAAATCATCGCAGTTATATAGAACAAAAATTATAATCAAAAAAAATCTAACAGCACCCCATAAACAGCAATAATTTCTTGTAATCGTAATCAATCATTCAATGAAAATGAAATATTTTTTTGACTTTTTAGTCGATTGATTTTTCTAACATTTCATTTCATTTTGTTACCGCAATATTTTACTTTATGTGTGTACAACGACGATTACCATTACTATTTTCGTCTCCGTCTCTGTGCATGTAGAGGAATGTATTAAAGGTTTAAATACAACAACGTAAAGAGGTATCCTAAAAGTTTTTAAAAAATTCAAATAATTACTGAATTGCTTTCGTGTCAAATTTCATTATTTTAGAAGTAAATAAAAATAATACGAACGAGTATACGAGTAGTACGTGCATGAATAATAAAAGAACGACGAATAATGTTCACATGCAGAAAATAAATTATTGAATTTAATGATTGGAAATTTGTATAAAGCAAAGTAGTTATACTCTTAACTGTCACAAAAAATTGAATAAGAAAAATTACAATTTATTGAATTTCAATAAAAATTTCCTCATTATTCTTCTTCTTATTATTCTTCTTTGACCATTTCCCATTTTTATTTGACGTCGATCGTTCCAAACTCCTCATTTAACAGACTACAATATAAGAGAATTGGCTTATTTCATAACCGGTAGCCAGCAGTTGTTGGTCTATTCGACTCAACGGTCATCGCTCACTGTACACATACCCCTACCAAGATACCCTGATCCAATATGATCTTTTAAACATTTGGCTTTTATTTTATTTTATTTTTTTTTATTTGTTTTTTTGTATTCTTCGAACTTAATCAAATAATTTCTGATTACGCACACTATTCACATCCATAGTATAATCGTATACAGAAAATGAACGAAAACATCAAAGAGAAATTTCAAATTTTTAAGGATACTTTAGATGACAATCGCCAAAAGATCCTGGCAGGTTATATGGTTAGTCAGATATGGGCCCTGTTTGGAAATATCAAATAATCGTCAAAATGATTATATGATTATTGTCAAACTTATTGTCTATACCTATACTGTCTTTTGACGATCAAGTAGACTCCTAATACAACAATAGTTGTTATCTGCATTACCAAAACAAACTGCAAATGCAGTCTGCTTGCAAATGACGTTTCCAAATTTTTAATTTCTATTGGATGCAAACATCTTTGACTTTACTTGCGATACTGTACTTTGTACTGCATATAGAGGATGTGTTCCAAAATGTACATCGATGCGGTATCGATACATTATTCATGGGTAGTAAATTTTGAGGGCATCATCATCATACGTTTGTAGTAGAAAGTCAGCCAACAGTATAGTGAGGAAAGTATTCGAGTGGAATACCCATAAGGATACAGATATAGAGGAAGGCCCAAATAAATAAGCAGACGTGTACTGTAGACAAGAAAGCTCACGGCAGTGAAAAAATCTTGAAACAACATTAAGAAGAAAGCACCCACCAATAGAGTGAGGTGAAAGCATTTGTGGAGGTGCTAAACAAAAAAAAAAAATTTGTATTTTAAAGCACATGACGAAGATTGTAGTTAAGGTCATGTTTGGATATGTAAATTGATCGTCCGTCATTCCGAAATTGCAGTGCTATTTTTTTTTTATATTGAAAATTTGATAATCAGTAATTTTGACAGCAGTCAAGACGTCTAGATTAGAAAGACCAAAATTATTATTGGAAAGGAAAATTAGAGAAAAATTTCAACAAGACAACAATACAGAAACGAGGCATGTGAGTGACAAGTAAAAACTAGAAGAGTTGACACCAAATAAATGGGAAAAGAAGACTGAAATTTGAAGCTGAATTGATGCATTTCAAAACTCCAGCCATATACAAATTTACACAGCTGTATGTATGCACATAATTTGATACTGTAAAGTGAACGAATATATACCTACATACATTGTAAATAATTCTAAGAAACTAAAATCTGATTTTATCTGATCTGATGAATTTGATATCCTCGTACTTATGTACAAAGTACGTGCATCTTTCTCTTTATACTTTTGGTGTCATAATTATTTATTATCAAAATATTTTCTATAATAATAATTATCCTGTGCTGTGTGCTTGTACAAATTTTTACACATTCCCTAATTATTATTTTTTTTTTTTTTTACTTTGTTCAAAGTGCATAAAGATTTTCCAAGAAACCATCAGCACCCCTCCTATAAATTATTATTAATGCCATTATACAACAATATGACGTATATCTACGTAACAATAAATATTGTGAAATCCTATGATCATTTGGGATGATAAGATGTGAGATGATGTTCGTGCGATAATTATGGATGACGACAATGGAAAATTATACAAAAAAATACAAAATCAAAAAAAAAAAAGTGAAAATAAAAACACACACACACCCATACACATATCACACGTATATATCATATAATAATCTTCTAATTAGATTTGTAATTACATTATGATGAAAGAAAATTGAAAACAATAAAATTAAAATGAACGAAGAAAATAAAAGTGTGAAGAAAAAAACAAAAAAAAAACAACCACTTTGGAATAAAAGGAATATTATTGTTTCAATTAGTGAAGAGTCTAGTAGTCTAGTAGTAGTTGTAGATTTCTTGTTAATTTAATTTTTGTGTTGTTTTTTGTGTTGTTTTTTGTGTGTTCATTATCCATACACGTAGGTACTTTAGTTTTATAATAATCCTCGTCCTCCTTCACTGTATTGGTATTCTTTCAAATTAAAATGTGTAATACGGTAATACGCAATATATGACGGACTGTGCAGTAAGCGGTGCTGTGTGTGTATGGAACACACCCTATACACCCCTCTATATAGGATATGTTGTGAATGAATTAGTGCGAATTGTTCTCTTTATAACTAAATGAGAAGGCGAGAAAAGTGTGTGTAGTAGTACATTACACCTACACCTATACTACAACAGCTTATAGTTTCATAATTATGTACATATATTATTGGAAGAATAGAACAATTTTTTTTTGTTCTGTTTCTGTTTTTTTTTTTGTTCAATTTTATTTAATTATTTTTTCTATATTTACTTTTGGAATTTTTTTTTTTGTTTTTTTATTGTCCTCAATTTCTATTACTATTGGGGATAAAAATTATACTATATGTATATCGACCACATTCACATACATTCATATTCTACATACGTAGATACTAGATAGATATCCTATCTCTACATATATTAATATCAATGAAATAGGAGTACGAGTTTCATATACATATATATTTCACTATCAATGTACGTGTACGTACGTGCACATAAAAATCATTTAAATTGAAATCTATAATTCGATCCGATCCGATAGATAGTTTTTGAAGGTAGATATAAAACTGAGGTGGGCGTAGATAGAGAAATAAGGATGCACGTAGATAGATAAAGTGTTATGTAAACTTAATTGTGATATTCTACATTTTAATTTGATTTATTTTTTTTTCTCTTAATTTTCATGAACAGGATATTGTATGGATAAATTATAGATACACGACACCTCTATATACATATTGCTACCGGCAACAAATATTGTTACAGTGTTAATTGAATTTTTTCTTTTTTGTTTGTTTTTTTGTATTAAAATTGAATTTTAAGGGTAAAAAAAAATAATAATGACGTAAAATGAAAGAATATTGTAATATACAATCATAATTCACAAATTAAATTTACGTACATCCATAATATATAACATACACATATACGCATAGGATCTAGATAATGCAATATAATGGAGATTATTATTTTTTTTTTTTTTTGTTACGTAAAAAAATATTATAAAACAATGGATTTTTATGTGATCTCAAATTATAAAAATATGAGAATTTAATTGAATTATTCTGACTGTTTTTGTTATGTAAATGTACATTTCAAAAGCAACAAAATGATTACGTAAAAATGTATATCATATATTTAGCAACATAATACATATATGGCATGGCGTATATAACACAAATTATAAATGTGCGTACAGTAAGCACTTGGACTTTGACATATGTAGGACTTAGGGCATTTTCATAAATTCAAGCTTCTTCTTCTTCTTCCAACTCCATAGCACTGCCGCTGCTTTAGGTGAGTCAGAGCTTTCACCGAAGTGATTTCTAGACTTATCACTATCATGAGTACACCCACCTTCAACTTCTTGCCACCATATTCAAACGTTTTTTACTCTCAATTTTACACTTTGTCAAGTCCACACCACATTCATACCGAAAGAATATTGCTTGCATTTATGAAGTCAATTTTTGTAATTTTTTGCTTTGAAATTTAGCCCTGCCGGTATACTTTTAGTCATTTATTTATTCTCTATTTTACACTCGTGTGCACTAAAATAAAAACACAACTGAATATCAAAATGTCAAAGTTACATACATAATGACAATGAAATGACACTTCTTTTTCAAAAATTTGCAGTGGAAGAAGCTAAAAATAATTGTAGAGCTTACACAAAAAATATATTCTCTTAAAAGCTTGATTTTTCGAACTTCTCTGATGGTAAGCTTGAATTTATGAAATCTGTGCCATCATGTCATGAAAATAATATTGTGACAAGATTGAATTTATGATAGTGACTCTTATCATAATTTTTAAATGCCAACTGAGAAATGTCAAATATCAATTACAAAAATACGAAAAACAGAAAAAGAAAGATACAGTTTACAGTTATCGAAACTGTAAAACTTTCGCAATTTGTAAATTTATGAAAAATGAATTACGAAAATTATGAATTTATTTTGATAAATTGAAACGTGAAATGAATCCCCATAAATATTCTGGAGTATTAAGTTACATTTACAATTTAATCCAGATTACATTCTACAATAGATCTTTCACATCTTCTTCAAGAAATTCTATATCACTATCCTTTTTCCGATCAGCCCAAGATTACTCCAGGGTGAGATTGACATTAGATTGTATTTAGGCTGTATTTTATACTGGCGATAGGGGAAATTATATTGAAAGCTTGTGTACCATACCAATGCTAATGTACCTTTCCTATACAGTATACAGTAATCTACGTTGAATTCTGAATAACCATCTAATCTCACAGTTAATCTGGGCTGAATTGTAAATTATGCGTTATATGAAGAAGAAAGAAAAATAATCTAATGCGATCCTATTATGTATGCACGCACGTTTACCTAACGTATCATCACAATCAGTCAATCAATATGAATATTCATCATTAAAATTCCTACATACTATCTATGTGTAGAGTGCAGCTACTGTGTAAAATATTATAACGTACTTTTCATTATGCCTCAAACTGTCAAGTGTTAGCATTAGGCTAGCTAGGGCATTAGTATAAAATTAATGTGCAATAAATACGCGATTATAGTGTTTTGTACATCTGTATGTAAATGTAGTATACAAGTATGAAATATGCAATAATTATTGAAAAAATTTCCTACTTGCAATTATTCAAATTTATTTTCATTTATTGTTTTTTAAATTACATATATTTTGTTTGTTAATTATTCGTAGAAAAAAATTAATGGCAGTAAGCACACGCAGCAGCACAGGCACACAGAACATCTCAACAAACAAATAAATCAAATAAATCAATACTTATCCGTCAAAAGTAAGTATGAAAAACAAAACAAAATAGGTAAATAAAATAAACATAATCATGAAATACATATTATGAAAACAAAAAAATTAGATAGATATAGGTAGCAGTTAAAAATAATAGTTTAATAACTTATTAACGCACTTAACTTGATTGCAATATTTGCAATGCATATAATACTTGTGTACATATGATGAACGCATACATTTTAAGTACACACACATACATATGAATGTTTATTTAAATATACTTTAATTCTTTCATATGAATATGTGGATAAATATGTACATAACTATGCATGATTGATATGATAAAATAAATGTAGAAAATTTTATCATCAATTATTATTATGTGTATGAATACAACAAATCAAAATCTATGTTAGTACATAATACTCGGTAGTCGTACAGTATAATATGCGTGTGCAATGATATTATATGCAATATTGCATTATATTTTATAAGAATCTCTACTATGATGTATACATAAATTAAATACAACATACTACCCAGTTAGCGTAAAGAGAAACGATATTCCCTAAAGATACTCAAAATGATAAATGAAATCGTTTTATGCATCACCAAAAGCCGAATTCATACTCGTATGTCATGTCTTATATTAGACATTTTATTGACATCTCATCAAAAGTATATCTAACAGAATCGTCGTTTTAAATTGGTTTTTTTACAAAATTAACATCGTTATTTTGAATTTTCAGAAAGTTTCAAAGAACCAAGTATACATTATATACGTGTCTTATTATTAGATACATTTTTAATGTTTCTGACATAATATTCATGATATACGTTCGAAGAGATTGTCTCATTTTTATTCGTTATGATATTGCAAATAACAAAAAGTGCAAATAATATTTTTCTTTTTGTACGTTTAATAAGAGCCAAACTTGTAATTAAATTATGCGACCTGAAATTTTTATTCTAAAGTTTTAAACAAAAATAATATGCTTGATACTCGATACCAATTTAACGATTATCGCTGCGAATGATCATTCATTTGTCGTTTGTCACCCCAAAGTTAAGTTAAAATCAAAATGATCATTGACGTCTTCATTCTAACTTCATTGCAGTAAGTTCGAATGAAGAGTTTAAGAAAGTTTTTTCGCCGGCGATTGAAGATTATGCTGAAAATCATTTTCAACTCAACGTGAATTTCACGGCAGATTGTTGGAAAAAGAATAGCGAAGCGATATGAAATTTCTTGTGTGTAAAATAAAGGAGGTACCATTCTATCGATATGTTCGTGATATAATCTCAGATTATATTCTGTGTTAAACTGGCTACTGGGTAGTGGTCTATACTACATAACTGCGTGTATATGTATGAAAAATATGCAAATGCAATCCAACGAAATACACTTACATCAATGTATACATTTATAAGTACCTATACCGCACTATGATGTATATATTTTTATAAAAACTATACACATTACATTACTACTTATTTGCGTTATTATATTATACTCTTGTACATTGTACTTGCGTACTTTTGTATGCAGATTCAGATTGTATGTCATCATAATAACAAAAACAAATAAATAAAATTGCATGAAACCTGATGAATGCATGAATGCATAATCATACATACATACATGTGCATACATATACGAATACAAATAGAAGAATGAAAAATAACTGAATATACTTATACATAATATTGCTGAATTGTTTTGTTATGCAATATTATCGTTTGTTATTTAAAGTATAAATTATGTATGAAAACTATTATACTAGTATCTAGTACTACTACTACTACTACTATTGCTGTTGTAGAGATACACAACTATTATTATTATTATTATTATTATGATTATTAGTTGTTTGGTATGATATGTGTACATATTTTGTTTGTAAATATTTATAATGTACACGAGTGAGAGTATAAAATGTCGTTTGAAAAAAAAAACTTAAGAAAATAAACAAACAAAATAGATAGCAAATAGACAAAACGAATAAAATAATAATAATAACAATAAGAAGAAGAATTAGATGTTGAAAACTGGGCTTTTATTTTTCTTCTAAGTGTATGTTTTTGTATATTGTTTCTTAGATTTTTATGAAAATACAAACAATAGAAAACAAAAATAAAATCTTAACTAAACTTTATAGCTAGCGTTAAGGCCCGTCCGTATTCACCAACCAAGATCATCTGTCTGTTGGATATATTATTTTAGCCGGCTATTAATTTCAGCTTATCCATCAATCTAGATAAAATTTTGTTTTCGGACTTCATTTTCGGATTGTCAAATATGTCAGCTGATTGCGAAAAGTAAGTATTTCTATATGACAAAATGATAAAAAAGTTATATGTGATGTGATTATTATAAATGTGAGTGCTGTGCTGTGCTGTTGTTGCTGTTGGATAACAAGGTTATATTCAAACGATATTTTTATAGTAGCTCCACTCCAAGGTTGTCCTAAAAATATTTGAATAATGTGTAATATAATATCGAGGTTGATAAAATAAGTAATACACTTTATCTTTGATAAAAGATAATTTTGGTTGATGAATACGGCCCAAAAAGTGTTTGTCTAATTCAACAATTTATAAATATTTGTACACACATTAAAGTGATTTTATATATAGGATAGGAAAAAATAAAAGAAGATACATATACTTATTATACTCGTGTAGTTGTAATAATAAACAATACGAGCAGATAAATAACAAAATCATAAACTTCAATTATTTATTTAACAAAAATTAATTAAAAAAAGAACATAAAACAATAGAAAAATGAAAGAAAAAACAGAAATGAAAAAAGATAGAAATAATCATATAGATATAAGAGTGTGAGTTGAATATGCAGATAGATTCATAGATTTAGATTTACAAATATGAATTGAATATGCGAATACGATTTTAGCTGTAGGCGATGATTGTAATACATTCTTAAGAAGAAAAACAAAATAGAAAAATAAAAATACATAAATGGATGATGGCTTATGATGGTCAATAGCATATTAGCATACACAAAAATAATTTGTAATTGTTATGTAAATAAAATTGATGTGAATGTGAAGTTATTGTTGAAAGTAGTCTGTAGTCTAAGTTCTAAACTGGAATTTGGAAAAAGGAATAATTATAAAACGAAAAATGAAACGAAAAGGAAAAAGTTGTACGTATTTTTAAAATGAGAACCACTGTAGAATGCTGTTGATAGTTATGCATGTCCGGCGTTCGCGTATGTTTGAAATACAAAATTGAAAGAAAGAGGATGGAATAAATATTCAATCGATGATCAAAGTACACAAGAAACTTTGAGTAAAAAATTATAGACTATTCGTAATAGCATACCAACAACATAATTGCTACTACTTATTGTTTCTTCCTTTTTCTCGTATACTTTCTCTTCTTCTTCTTCTTCTTGTGTTTAGTGTAAGAAGCAAGTATAAAGAGAAAATAAATAAAAATACGATTACATTGTATGAAAGTCACTGCTAGTTATATAGATATCAATAACATTATTGCTTCCATTTATTGTCTCTTCCTATTTTTCGTATTTCGTACTATAAGGGCCATATGTTCACATAGATACTAAGACCAGACCGGTAGCAAAGTTATTTAAGACCTATTGTGGCTTAAACTTTAATTGGTATGTTCGCATACGGATTAAATTTTAACTTTTGAATATGACTGTACCTTAACTTGTACCTTTATTTTCATATAAACTTTGACACTTGCAAGGCTAACTAAAATAAAAATAAAAAAATTTGACATTTTGATATACAATATTTATATTATATATTTTATTTTTTTCACACAGTTGTCAAACTCAAGCTAATACACTAATACCACTACTAACTGGTATTACGACTGGTATTAAAATCAAAACTAATACGCATGTGAACATACAATTAAGACTAAGTTCAGCTAATACCTATGTAAACATACGGGCCTAAATATCATGATGTGTGGTATGTACAGATAGAGCAAGTGTAAAGAGAAAATGAATTTTCCCCATGATCCCATGACAATGAATGAAATAATTACGAGAGCATGGTATTGCAAGTTACTGAAGCGTATATCGTACTATAGTTAGATGCCAATAACCTCGTTGCTACTACTATAATATGTCTTGTCTCTCTCGGTTTTTTGTATTTCGTATACATTACATGGTGTGTGGTGTAGAGCAAGGCTAATAAAATATATAAGGTTAGCTGTAGCGATACTAATAACCTACAAATTAAATTGTGACGTCACAATGTAAGATTTCTTGAAGCATTCATAAGACCGTATTATGTTAGTCGAAATTTCGATGTTAAAAAGATGAATTAAAAGTTAAAAAATTACTAAAGATTACTAAACAAAACAAATTAAGTTATTTTTAATAGTTGATAAAATATAGATTTAGTGCTCTAATTCTAAAATACATTCGTGTTTTAAAAAACAACAATAACAATTTAACATTTCTTACAATATGACGTCAGAATCGGTTGAAAATCTGATTGTAAAAAAAGCAAAAAGTTTTCCTATATACGGCTACAGCTAACCTTATATATTCTATTAGCCTTGGTGTAGAGCAAGCCTAAAGATGAAATGTAACTTTCTCATGAATGAAAGTACGAGTACATGACATGGTATACAGAGTAGACAGAATTTATTCAAAACATTTTTTATAATTATGTTGCCTGTCGTATACTAGTCGACAGAATGATGTTTTTTTCTCTCTTATCAACTAACTGATATACCTTATCTGCTCTATATACCATGCAATAATCGAAAAGAGGTATAGAAAATGATTTTTTTAAGAACATTTATGTGGCAACGTTTAACATTTGTGCAGGTTTAACTGAGCTAAAGCTTAAACTTCCACTGGTGGAATAGGTCATTACAAAACAAAATTTTCACATTTATTAAATTCCATATAGTAAATATGATACTAGGATAAAAAATAATTAAAATATTTTTGAGTATCTATCTTTAGCAACAAATATTTTATTTCATAGACCAGAATATACCATAAATTTTAATCTGACTAAAAATTGTCTGATCTGCAATGATAGATTTGATGCAGTAAATTATTTTATATATGGAATTTTTATTAATAAAATTCACTATATGCAATCGTATACACAAAATACATACATATGAACGATATACAAGTACCTATACGAGTACCAGGTTTAAATGTAGTATTTTATAATATTTTATAAGAAGAAGAAATACAATGATGAGATAAAATACAACATCATGTATAAAAGCATTTATTGTTAATTTATTGAATGTGTATAGTGTATGTATATGACCACTCGCAGTAAACTATAAAAATTCCTTTATTATAGGAAATAATGGAAAAAATATTTTTCTTCTTTTGTTTCTATACTTTTGTTTCTATACATAAAATTGTACACCTATGTATATGTAGGTACATGTATCCATACACAGAAAAGTCTATGAAATTGTATACAACGAAATCATGAGAAATTTCAATCCAACAAATCCAATTATTCATTTCATTTCATATACATATGTATATAGTATAGTAGGTATTTTACTTTTAATTTTTCATATTTTTCACTTCTCTACTTCGATTCATTAATGTCCTTGTTGTGATTTTGTTGTTGTTGTTGTTGCTATTATTATTATTATTTTTGATTTCGAATAAAATCATTAAAATTCTTTAAATATTTTTTTTCGATCAAAAGATAAAGTGTATACACACATACTACACGACTATATGAAGGCAAGCAAAAAAAAGAAAAAAAAAATCAGACAACGTCGTCGTAATTAATTGACATTTTAAAAAATTTTGATATTTTCTTTCATTTGTTTTTTTTTTTTTTTTTTTGCTCAATATAATAAGTAATAATTGAAAAATATAATTAAGCTTCTGTCTCTTTAGTTGGTTGGTTGGTTGGTTGGTTGACTTGTCTCGTTATCATTTTTAGAGAAAAAAAAAAACATATCCACATAATGCTACTCTTATACTCATGCCATAAGTCAAATCAACTCAACTCATATATGAACAGCATATACCACATACGTTGTCGTTTAGAGATAGTATATTATAGTATATAGGCAATAAAATAAATAAATAAATAAATTAATATGACACTTACCGTTTTAACAACCTGATTTAAAATTGCAGCTTTGTCCGGTTTCGTTGAGGTCATATCACCGCGTTTATTAAGTTGAAGAAATTCCCCCAACTGTTCAATGAAATTATTCTCCAATTCTCTTCGTCTTTTCTCATTGTTGCATTTATTTATTTGTGATTGAGGCTGTAAAGAAGAAAAACAAAAAAATAGAGGAAAAAATGAAAAGTTAAAATAGAGTTAAATAGAAAATATAAAATAAATTAGAAACAAATTTTTTTTAAGGTTATATATCTATGCTACATATGTACATATAATTTGTAATATTTTTGTATGGTTTTTGTTTTGGAAAATTTAAAATTTTTTGTAATTACAAAAATATCAATGAATGAATGGCACATTTATATAAACAGAATTCCTAAAATCCTTGAAAATCTGTACTTTATATAATACGAGTAGGTGTTCTATATAAATGAAGACAACAAAAATGATTTAATGGTGTAAAGTTAATTAATATAAATGATGTACATATGTAAGGTAATATTTACATACGGATCCATAATATACAAACTACATACATAATATAAACGTCTAAACAATAGCCTCCTAATATAAAAATATAATATAGTACATAAATTTAATAAAACAATAAAAAATAAAAAATAAAATAAATAATGTCTAAATTGAATAACCGGAAAATATATATCATTTTTGCTATTTTTTTTATTATTTTTTCAAAAATAATATTTTCCTCCCTTCCCTTTTATCACCCCCATAGAATCCAACATGTCATTTTCTGTTTGTTTTTTGTAATTTTTTTTTTAACATTTTTGACTGTGACATACTAACACTGACACTGAATTCACTAAATGAAATGTTCGCTGTTTATTAAAATTTAAAAAGCAAAAAAAAAAAAAAAAACATTGTGTCCAAACAATTATTTATAAGTTTTGTAATATAAAATATGTTTAGATACATATAGATGCATATGCATACTACAACTATATACATTTGTGTAATTCCACTATACTCATTATATGTACAGATACAGAGATGTGTTGATGTTGTAGAGAATAACAGTGTTTTTCTAACAAAAGAAAATTAGTCTTTATTATGATACATTAATCATTTAACCAACCAACAAGCAACAAAAAATACAAATTTCCCTATTATGTTTTTTAAATGTTGTTATGGTTATGGTTTGATCTCTCCTCCTCAGTCACCACAGTCAGTCACACTCACAGAAGCCTACTGTCACATGAGTCTGATTCTGAATCTGAAAAATTCAGAATCACTTTCAAATGCATTGTAGTAAATGTGACTTGTTACATGGCTCTGAAAAATTCATCTTCTAAAAAAATTCCGGTTCGTATAGTTTGTTAAAAATTAAAAGCGAATGGTATAATTGCGCAGTGAGTAATTTTGGTCGAATTTGCATTAGTATTGGTTACACTGAAAAAAATTCGTTATTTGATCTTGTATTTTTGATACAATAAAAATGTTTAATATGTATGATTTAAATTATAATTTGTTATTAAGAATTATTTTAATAAAAAATATGTTATTTCTATAACATTTGTAATTTTATTGTTTTTCTTCTCCAGACATTTAAAGATTTATTTTTCTTAAGCTAACAAATTCACTTTGTTATCTAGTTTTATATATAAGCATACATACGTCTGCGAATATAGACGGTAGAGCTGTAAAATAACATTTTTTACAGGACATAATATATCATAATAAAGGATTATTTTTATAGAAATTGAAATCCTTACTATTTACTAAAAACGCAAAATTAAATAAATGTAATAATATGGGCGTAATATGTACACTTTATTATATTGCCGAATACAACAAAAAATAGTCATTATACAGGCCAACAGGTAGATAAAACCAAATTAAAACAAACTAAAGAGAAATATGCGGTTAAGTAGGTACAAAAATAAGCCTTTATATTTAAAAATATTTTTTAAATAAATAATTCATATTCTGTTCTAATTAAGAATAGGTGTGAAACAGAGGTTAGAAATAATTGTGTTTTTAATAAAATATTTTAAAACAAATTGAAATTCTAGTTTTCTTAATTTTAGCATGTTTTCAATTTCACCATCGGTTAAACAAACACTTCCTGAAATTTTCTAATAGTGTAGCATTTTACTCATCATTTTCGTTGCTTTCTATTGATTAATGCTACGACCATTTACAAACAATTGGTATAATCGTCTAAATTATTATACACATCGTCTAAAAAAGCATTTTTAATGTGAGTGTTCTATTTTTAATTTCTCAGTCAGTCATCAACCACGGTGAATGGCGGTTGAGGTAGATAAAAAATGTAATGCGCGGGGAGATATGCGTCTTTTCATTATTTTTTTTTCTTTTTGTTTTGAGAATAAAATGAGAGGAATACACAAATACAATGTTACATTTTGTGTAAACATATTATTTTATTCTCAACATGCGCAGTCCATTCGCTTTTAATTTTTAACAAACTATACTTCCGTTTTGTAATCTGATTATTTTCAGAATAGAAAATGAAACATGCTGACAGTAAATGTAACATGTCACATGTACCTGAAATCTGAATCTGAATTCATAGCTAAACCACTCAATAAATTGACATACAATTACTTGTTTATATACAACTTGAAGATCGTAAGATAGAAGACAGAAGACAGAAGATTAACTTTATTTCACCCTCCATTGAAAAGTGCGTCTTACCTACGTACTCGCCACTCATAGTATGTAGTTATTGTTCGATGATTTAATGTTCACTCGATAAGTAAAGTGTTTTATAACAATAACAAATTTAAAGAAAAATATTGAAAAGGAGTTTTCAGATTCAGAATCAGAATGAACAAAAAGTGAATTCTGAATCTGAAATTTTACGTTTCAGATTCAGAATCAGAATAATGTGACAGTAGACTTACAGTCTCAAACTCTTAACTCAATATAATTTTATTTTGTCTCCTAAATAGTAAATTTATTATTTTTTAAATATTTTCTGTATCTTTTTAACTCTCTTTCTCTTATATTTTTTTTTTATCTATTTTTGTATTAAATTTTAATAAATATAATATGTGCTATGCTATGTTGTTGTATTTTGTCATAAATATTAATTTATGTATAGTTGAGAAAAAATTTTAATTTTATTTTTAATGGAAAAATTTTGTAAATTTTTATATATAATATACATTTTGCATTTAATGTAACACACTTCGAATACAAAAATAATAAACATTGACCCGAACATAAGAGAACAAAACAAAATAGAACTAAATTAACTAGAAATGTTTTGAAAAAGACTGTTGCTGCTGCTATAGCTTCTTCTGTTACATAACAATAATAATATATCACTTCTTCAGGGGGTTTTAGAAGAGCTAAACATATCAACAATTTGTATAAATATGTACATATATGTTTGTATGCCCTAGTTGCCCTAGTTTTTAGTTTAAAATGTCTCCTCATTAAATGATTTTCTGCAATATTTATGTACTTACTTACCTATGGGACATCATATTAATTAAAAGAAAATTTATTTCATTTTTACCGTAAATAAAATGGTAATTTAAACGACACAGTGTTATTATAGTAGACCGCCACCTGAACAACAGGTCCTTTATCTTGTATATGAGAAATGATTTATTACATAATTATTTTTTTTGTTTTTATATAATAGTTGCCTATTTATTAGAAAAATATTTACTGTTTTTAGTCAATTTAATAAGATGGAAATGAAACAAGCAATAAGAAAAATAAAAAGAAAAATAAAACAAAATGTTTATTAGTCGATTTTCCATGTTTGCCAAGAGAGAAAATCAAATGTTTTCCCATAAAGAAAATACGAGAACGAGTACACATGATGCAAGATAAATAGACAACAAAACAAAGTTTAAAATGTTGATTTCGTTTATATTACTTCATATTCTACATTTTAACAGATTTCAACTGAGTGACGTCACAGAGTTAAGAGAAGAGAGAAATGCCCGACAGAACATACCTTATGTTGTCTATTTATCTTGCACATGATGTATAAAATACTAATCGTACTATCGAAGCGTATACTAAAGCTACTGTTAGAGTCAATGATCATCACTGCTCGAGAGTATGTATAGAGTAGGTGTAGGAGGAGCAAGTATTAAATGTTAGTTGATTTTTCGTGTTTTGTCATTGTCATGTACAATATTCGCATTATTCTGAAAGAGACAAATTTAACTATTTTCCTAAGAATGAAATATGAGTCCACAAGATGTGTGAAATATTACTCTTACTCTAGTGTCTCTTACAATTTTAATAATGTTTCCTTTTGCTTTTACGTTAAGATAAAATGGAATCGCGATTTGTAATGCAACAAAAAAAGCAAAATATTTCCTTAAAAGACATTTCCAATGTTGACGAATAGTATTTTACATTTCCCAATAAAAAGTTAGGACAATATGCAGCTGCCTACGTTGCCTATGCGTAAATTCAGCTCTGTATACGATTTTGATTTGCTGATTTGCTTAATTTGAGTATTTAAATACAGAAAATTATTTCCTAAATAATATCCCAACCCAATCCCAGATGTGTAACATTCAATTTACATCTTAATATATGTCCAGTAAAATGAGATATAAATATAAGTAGGAGAATCATTACTAACTAATCCAACAAAAATAGTAAAAATAATTAGAGGAAAAAAAAAATTCAGGACAAAAATTTATGTCTTTTTCGAAGGACTGGGATTATAATTTCTTTTATATGTAGACAATATTTCAAATGTCTATACTATTTGACATTTCAAGTATTTTTCTATTTACTTGGAAAATAAATATATTTAAGTCTAGACATTGTTCTAATTTATTTTTAATTACAAAAATTCTAGTCCTTCCTAAAATATTAAGTATGCGATTATACAGTTACAGGATATACTTATTTACTTATAGAAGATATTTTTGGAAAGATTTTGGTAAATTTTTCTATAAATTTTTAATAAAAATAATTTTGAATTTGTTCAATGTTTTCTTTTGTTTTGTTTTTGGTGCAATTTTGAATAATTTATGATGATGATGATTGTGGGATTCTAAATTAAATTACAAAAAAAAAAAAAAACTTTAGGGCAAATAAATCTTCTGTTTTCAAATCCTTATGAACTCATCATGTAATAAAATTCATTTTTATACATTTTTTCTCTTAATAAAGAAACATTTTTTTAGCTGAAGTCTTTTAAAGAGTAAAATAGGGATAGAGTCTAGCAATCATGGTATTTAAACTGATGTTAGATGCAGTCATAAGAGGCGAGCAGAATTAAAAAGACAGTGTTTACACTCTTAGGCAACATCTGTCAAATTCTTGGATATGCGGATGACCTGAATATAGATAACCGATGATGGAATGATGAATGCAACAGAATCTAAAAATAAGTTGTCCATAAGGAGGTGGCGGTAATGGAGAGGTTGCTCACTTGAGGCGAAGTTTACTTACCAGAGATGTGGTGCATGAAAATGATGAACAGATATCTAAACAACAAGAAAACTGTATCTACAACATTATTGTTACGACACACACCTAAAGATTTTCAAAAAGAATTTTCGGCAGATACCTACTCGAATTTAAAAGATTGAAAAAATGATGACAGAATAAAAATATGTATCGAAACTCCTCAGTTCTTCAAGAAGGGTATGTACATTGTTTTTGTTACAATATTGCAAGATAAGCAATATAATCAAAGAAAATGTAATTTGTTGTAGACAACATCATATATCTAATCAACACACAAAAAAGAACAGTAAATCAAATACATATACAAACGATTCATATTCGTATATGAAGCTAAGTCAGCAATAAATTTATTTTGTTCTCTATATAAAAATGTTTATAAGCACTAAGCAGGTATGAGTTACAACAGCCAACAGGTACTGTAATGTAATTTTTGTTATTTATTATATATCGTGCTCGTGCATCATAGAAAATTGACTCATCCAATCCACCAATCCGATTCAATTCAATTCCAACCCAAGTAAAAAAAAAAAAAATTTTCACAACAAATCAAACTCTTATAGTAATATAATGTAGTAATTATCATCATCGCAACACTACAATACAGTTATAACATTATTGCAAAATAAACAAACAAACAAACAAAATAATTAAGTGTAAATGAATGAATAATAAAATCATCAAAATTATTTAATTCTTGTATTCAATATCTTTCTACATCCCATACGTCATACGTCATATTTATAGACACAAACCCAGGCATATTCATTTGTGTATGTAAGTAGATTTTTCTTTCAAATTATTGTATCTTATAAAAATTATAAATCATAGGATAGAGTAGTTTAACTAATTATTGGTCAACTTTCAAAATTATAGCTGCGTTTCTTTCACATTAGCGAAGTACTTCTAAGCAATTATTTTAGCAATGACTCAAACTATTCAAAGAAACATAAATAAATTTCACAAGTGAAGCAACAGATAACCTTAAAATTATTTTATTTTAAATTTGAAAAATTTATATTAAAGATTTATATAAAACACTCCATATGATATTTGTTTATACCAAAGAAATCTAACCTAAACAGTCAATTTCCATTTGTTGAATAATGTGAAACTAAAAAGACATCTGGTAAAAAGAAATAACGTAACTACTTACAAAGTATGAGTGAACTACTTTTGAGTATTGTTTGAGCAGTTCACACATAAAAATTTAGTGAAGTATTAAATCAAACTGATTTTTAAGTATGTACTTTGCTCACGTGAAAGGAACACAGCTTATGTAAGTACCTATATAATTAACTTACTTATACTTTTTTGGTGATAAATTTTGGTTATTTTCAAAGTTGAAAGCTTGACTACATCAACAAACTTGAGATCAAATCTGATAAATAAAGGAATTTGTGTAAATTTTACAATATGTACTTAAATTAAAATTGATGTAAGAAATAAATTTATGATCAAGGAAGTATAGTTGTGATGATGGTAATAATCAGCAAAAACATTCTTCCAATTTATATATAAAATTTTGACAGTTCTTTGACAGTTGACAAATTTGAAATTAGATTCTGTTAAGAAGTAGAGCTTCAACTGTTTCCACATTTAAAGTGAAAATACTTGCTGAAGTTACGCAAACAAATTTTCTTGTAAGATTGGTGTTTTGAATTTCTCCGGGTACGAGGAAGAATTTAGAATGAAAACAAGATTAAAAAAAGAAAAACCGATGAATGTTTTGGCCTACATTTTTATGTGTAAAAAATCACGGTCATTGAACTCTTGAGATAGAGAAAAAGAAGTAGAAAGAAAAGTGAAAAGAAAAAAGACGGAAGATACTCAAATAGTAGTTTCTCATGTTATTTTCTTTTATATATATGTTACTACACAGTGGTTGCCGTCTACGAAGAAGAATTTTGGATTAAAACAAGATCCGTGTAAACAAACATGGTCATTGAACTCTTGAGTATTTGAAATGCATAAAGAGAAGTAAGTAAACTAAGAGAAGTAGATGGCGAAAAGTTTTGAAGTGCATCGTGCGGGCGCCTAAAAAGCACTGAATCGATTTACAATTTGCATTCATTGTATAGTCTCTCTAAAGTCTACTGCAGTATAGTGTATTGTTTTTGTTTCCAATATTTATTGAAATTTGTTAATAAAGTGTGATATTGCAACAACCTGAATTTTATAAAAGTATATAAGCGGCAAAAAATTATACATATTCAGATGACAAAAATTACATTGCAAAATTCTATTAAAAAATTTCCAATGGACTAGTTTTATAATTTTACAAGTACATACATATTTATAATCGGAATACACATTTTGTTTTTATATCCAATCAAGTTTTTCAAATACATAAGTACATATACACAATCAAGTTGACGGTAACCAATAACTGAATAATTTCCCTATTCTTCTCAACTAAATTGTATGTAAATATGTACACATAATTATGATTATTTAGATCAATTTTTCATTTTTATGAATTTTATCGTTATTTTTTTCTTCATTCTTTATTAATGAATTTGAATTAGATAGAATTTTTATAACATTTATGAGATTAATTGTACGGATATAAATGTCAGTTATATAAATATCATCATCATAGATCAGACAATAAATAAATAAATAAATGCCTAAAATACTATTAAATAAGAAGAAATAAACGAAAAATATATAAACGATATTTTTTGGTAAATCTACGTAATATTACGCGACTACAATTATGTATACACAAAATCAACAAATTCCATCATAAAGATACAAATTCAAATAAATCAGTTTAGTAGTTCTCTATATTATATCATATATCTATTCAGCTATCTCTCTCTCTCTCTCTTTCTCTCTTTCTCTCTCTTTCTCTGTCTCTTCACTTAACTTTCTGATTATCTTAAACTTAATCGTCATCAATAATTCATATCCATAATCAAAAACATGAAAATTATATTAGCTACTACATATTTTTAAAACTTGAAGTTGAAGATTATTAATAGCGAATTAGTGTGTAACCTTTAAAAATTTATTTTGTTATTTTATATTTTTATTACGAGATACGATAAAAACAAGTATGTATGTATAAATTTGGATTTTTATCGCATTTTTTTATTCAACGAAAATAAAAAAACAAATGAAGAAACATTGAAATAATAAAAATTATAAAATAAATAAAATAAAAAAAAAAATTTTATAATCAAAAACTAACAAGAAACATTCAAAAAAAATAAAAAAATAATAATAATTTGTGGTCTTAAGTATAGTAGTTTGTTTCGTAGTATTATATGTATATAGTCGGCGGCGGGCACATATTTTCATCATGTCATAATAATTCTTTTTGTAATAATATAAGCAATAACTTGGAAAGTTAAAAGATTTTTATCATTTATTAGTATATCAAGAAATTGTTTTTTTTTTTCAGATTTTTTTTTTCTTCTGTTTCCTTTCTTTTTTTGTTTTATTTTATTTGGTAATTTTATTTCAATTGAAGTACCAAATTTTATTTTTTCATTGCTGCAATCATTTTCTGCTTTGACTCTGACTG
The DNA here is from genome assembly GCA_951394055.1 of Villa cingulata. Classification (NCBI taxonomy): domain Eukaryota; kingdom Metazoa; phylum Arthropoda; class Insecta; order Diptera; family Bombyliidae; genus Villa; species Villa cingulata. Next base: position 36,064,436 of record OX596022.1, read on the forward strand.
CTGCTTAATTATGGTAATGACTGCTGCTTGCTAACCACACTTTCCATGCTACAATTTGCAGTATTCATTTATATACGATTTTGTGTGTACGGATATGTACATATACAGACAGAAATGTAGAAGAAACTATATACTTAATATACATGCAGATTATCAGATATAAAATTGTTAAAAAAATATTCAAAAAATAAAAACAAATTACAAATAAAGATAAAGATAGAAAACAAAAATTGATGCAGTGAGAATTGAGTGAATCAAATAATTTTAATATCGAAAAGAAAAAAATTTTTGAAAAAATCTTAAAAATTTTTTATTGTTGGGAATCTGATTTCATAAATTTGGCAAAAAAATAAAATAAATTATAAGCAAACTAACACAGTAAAGTAGGTAATTGTAATTACAGACTTATTTTAGAGAGAAAGAGAGAGAGAGAGAGAGAGTGAACTATGTAACCAAATTGCTAAATTGTTTATAAGTTTTTAACAATAAGAGATTGTAGTTTTTTTTTTGATTTTTTCAACTGGGTAATTATTGTTCTTGTTATACTTTTGTAGAGATTTTTCAATTTTCCTAATTTGAATTTATTTTTCAAGTTCATATTTGTTATTTGGAAAAAAACAAAAAAAAAATTGAAGTCAAGTACGTGATATATGTATGTACGTACAGATATTTATTACCAAATTACCTACATACTTGTAAGTAAGTTAGGTTAGGTAATAAATTATCTTAGCCATAGTATCTGTATCAGTATCATTGTTTTCCTCTTAGTTCATACTTTTAAAAAATTAATTAAACGAAAAAGAGCAATTGTTGAATTAAAAACATGAGTAGATAGCCCAAATATTTTAAAAGTCAAGAGAACTGATTTTGATGTATAAATTTTTCATTTCGAGTGCCTATCATACACACTTTGATATTTGTTTATCCGTTTAGCTTCACCGTACAGCATACCGACTTTGTAACGCTTCTGTACCGAACTCTACTATTCCTATAGCAATTATATTATATTCCTGGCACTACAGCTCAAATCGAGCCTTGGCCTCCTCTAATGATTGCCTCCACTCCAGTCTATTCTTCGCCGCTCTCATCCAATTCAAGCAAGGTTTCCGCATCTTCACCTACTGATTGCGCCCATCTTTTCGTAGTCTACTGATGGGTCGTTGCCCGTCTATCTCTGCGTTAATTAATTTCCTTTGGATCCTGTGGTCTGGTATACATATTATTATATGCCCCGTCCATCGCATTTAGTTTTGCGTCTGCCATTATTATCGTTCTCCATGTATTTTTTGGGCGACCTTTGTTTCTCATTCTTTGCGGATTGTTATACCGAACTGTCATTTTATAGTCATTGTTCTCAGAGAGCACAAAGTATGCCCGATCTTATGAAAATAAATAGGCAATTTTAAAGTTTTCATGGGAATTGAAAGATTTGATAAGAAAAATACAAAGATTTGCACGGAAAAAACCTTAGACATTTTTGGCATAAAATTACTCTTCTATCTAGATTTCAAAATATTTAGGAAAATATTGGAAAACTTTGGGGAAGAATTTCTTGAAAAAAAGAAATTTTTTCGTGAAACGTTTTCATTTAATTTGAAAAATTGTAACAATATTTCAATAGATTATAAAAAAACAAATATGCGACACTTCAATTAGTTTTATTTATTAATTAAACGTACAGCGATAACTATGTATGCAGTGAATAATTTGTAATGAAGAATTTATACCATCAAAATACTTGTGTGTGAATATTACAAATATAACTCGATCTCGACTCGAATATTACACGTAAACACAATACAATGCCATTTAAAATGTGTAATATACTGTAAAAATTGACTCTGTCCGTACACGTAATATGTCGTAAGCGAAAATAAAAAGTCAAAGCCAAAAAAAAAAAAGAACAAAAAAAATTATCGTATATTTTTGTTGTTGTTTTTAATTAAAAACTTTCAAGTTTTCAAAATCAAAATAAGTATGTATTTATATAGAGATAGCTAAATGATCTATACCATCTATATCTATACTCAGTCAGTCTATACCTATACACAAAATACAGGTAACAACACATTACAGGTACGATACAATTTTGATAATATAGGTGAGCGTATATCATCATCATCATCATCATCATCAAAATGATGGTCGTCCATGTCGTAGACAACTCATAACTTATACACACTCATTATACTATAATAGTAGTGAGTGATATCTTTCGTTTGTATATTGTTTGTAATATCGTCTCTGCCTCTCTGACTGCATATATATTACATTTACATTACATTTACATTACATACTACTACTACTACTACTACAACGAAATGTTTTTATTAAAAATGGATTTATGATGAATCCATGGATTAAACTTGAAATAATTTTATGTTTCAGTGATTTCGTAATATAAAATGACTGACATAAGTATGTATGTATGTATATTTATACATAATACAGATTAAATTATTTATAAATAATACATACATAAATATAATAATGAAGAAATAAATAAAAAAATGTGCAAACATAAAAAGAGATAGAAGAACATTTTTTTTTTTTCAAAAATTTATTGTAAAATGAAAAAGTCAAAAAAAAAAAAAAAATCCGTATACATAATGAAAAAACCCGGTAAAGGTTATGTTTTTAGATGATGACGTTAAATATGCATGGTACATTATACAAGATCGAGATTTGTGTTTGTGTGTGTGTGTACAGAAAAAGATCAGGACCACCGTCAATTACATATAAATTTACTTAGCCCAAAAATATGTATATATGCAGACTTGTGTAATATGTGATGTGGATCCATACATGCATATACAAAATCGCATCATGTATGAATTATGAAAAGTTAAACAAGCTAATTAGATAGTAGAAGAGACAATATTATATGCACAGGTATCTGTGTAGCTGTATAGATGAATAAAATGTATATGAAGATAAAGTTGAATTTCGAAAATGAAAAATAGCTAATACGTTTACTTATTGGTACTATAGTTAGTAACTTATTAGTGAAGTGAGTGATAGCAGTAGTTATTTAGCATAGTGGTGTACAGATTACAAAAGAGAATGGAATTGAAATTGGAATTGAAAATCATCATCATAATTTTTGTCGTACTATTATCGCATTTTATTATTTTTTTAATTTTGTTGCAGCAACATTATATGAATATGAACCCATTTACTTACCTAACCTACCTAGCAACCATAATCTATCTGTCTATCTAAACTACACCTACCTATTTAAATACCTGTTGTTTACCTGCATAAATACGTTACATATTGCATTATGCGATGACTGATTTACTTTGTTAACTGCAATGAAGAATTTGTGTACGGGTACGGGTGCATTTATTTGTTTACTTGTTTGTTTTATTATACACTTTATTTTATTTTTAAATGTATTTTTTTATGGTTAGGTATTTGATTCGCGTAAGTCATTGATTATCATTATTATTTTTTATTATCATAATTATTATTTAAAATACATATGTACGAATATAATGTTTTACCTCAATACAGTATACTGCTGCTAGATAAAGTAAAGATATTCATCAAAAATGTCTGTTGTATACGAATATGTATGTATGCTATGTATACGTTACGTATATACTTATGAAGATAAGATTTTACTTTTACGAGAATATTATATGTACGTCGGACGGGTCGAATACAATTCAAGATTCAATGTTGCGATGTTTATTATGTTGTGTTGTGGATACGATCACGATTACATATTATTATTATTTGAAGGTAACTTTGTTTTTTTTTTTTTTTAAATATATTTTTCCATCACTTTCCGCTAATTAAGGAATGAATCTGATGATATACGAGTACATGTGTATGAAAAAATAATAATAATAATAATAAGAAATAAAAATTTCCTCGGTTTGATGATTTTCAAAAAAAATATATATAATATTAAGTAAAATAAAATGTTAAATACATTCATTTACATGTATGTACATATCTTCTATCTATACAGTTAACTACATTGTTTTCCCTTCATTTTATATACGTAATATGCATAGCCACGTTTGTAGTTACATGTATCTTTGCAGCAAGCAGATATCATATTACATTACCTACGTATGTAATATGAAAATTTTTATTTAATTTTTTTTAGATTCATAGCTGATCGTATAGCTACGTACTACTGTGTAAATGTATATGTACGAATATGCATCTTACAATAAAAGGTAATAAACTTTTAATTTTTCATTAATAATTTTTTATCTTCATGCATTTATGTATATATAGATATAGATTTTTCTCATTTTGATAACTCAATAAAATGAGCTAACCAACAACAACCAGTCACCCAACTAGCCAGCTACTTTATATATAGAGCTACTGCACTGCAAAGGTACACTCATTGTATGTATGGATTTTATTTCCAACCATAATAAAAAATAAAAAAAAAAATTGAATTCGAAAAAAAAACAAATAAAAATAAACAGCAAATTAATGGGTAATTATCATATACATAAAAATATGAAAATAACTTCTCGAAAATCGGAATTATTAATATGGAGTTTGAATGAATGTAACTATATCCATATGGTACAAAAGTACGAGAAGTATAGCAGTAAAATTTTGTATTTATATAAAAGTATAATAATGAATTTTTATGTGCACATTAAGTAATTGTCCAGAAATTATTAAAAAAATATATATAAAATGAATAATTTTAAAGTTTGATTTTGTTCGTAATAGACCAACAGTTGTAGTAAAACAAAATATCGTGTAAGTAATATGGATTCTTGATGAAAATTACGAAAATTATCTTGGGGAACATTGGAAATATATTGGGGAACATTAAAATATATCGGGGAACATTGGAAATATTTTAGAGAACATTGAAAATATTTTGGGAATATCAAAAATATCTTGGGGAACATTGAAAATGTTTTGGGAACATCAAAAATATCTTGGGGAACATTGAAAATATTTTGGGGACATCAAAAATATCTTGGGGAACATTGAAAATATTTTGGGAACATCAAAAATATCTTAGGGAACATTGAAAATATTTTGGGAAAATCAAAAACATCTTGGGGAACATTGAAAATATTTTGGGAACATCAAAAATATCTTGGGAAACATTGAAAATATTTTGGGAACATCAAAAATATCTTAGGGAACATTGACAATATTTTGGGAACATCAAAAACATCTTAGGGAACATTGAAAATATTTTGGAACATCAAAAACATCTTGGGGAACATTGAAAATATTTTGGGAACATCAAAAATATCCTGGGAACTTTAAAAATTTGATTTCAATTTAAAAAGAGACAAAAACAAGAAAAACTAAAACTGTTTTCTCTCAACAAAAGTTTTAAAAACACTAATTTTTCGTTTAAGATTGTCTTCAATACCAAACCAAAAAAAGTTATTTCGGAATTCTGAACGAAATAATAATGATATCTATGAAAAAATATAATAAAATATTCTAGGCTAGGGCAGAGATTCCGATCGATTATTATGTAAAAATAAAAGAAAAGAAAAATGTGTATCACATACCTTATTATCAGTTTTTCTACGTATTTTACGATTTGTTACTGATGTTTGACATGAAACGGCCGAAGCCACAGCATTCATAATTTTTGTCTGTGGTGAATGTTGTAAATGTGGCGGTGCTGAAATTGGTGATTGCTGTTGATTTGTTAATTGCTGCTGTTGCTGTTGTAATTGTTGTTGATGTTGCTGCTGCTGCTGTTGCTGTTGCTGTTGTTGTTGTAATAATGATGCTGTTGTTGTTGTATTTGTTTGATGATAACCACCACCAATTGATACAGCAGCTACAGCTGATGCTGATACAGCAACGGCTGCTGTTGCAGCCGCTGGCGATGATAATGGCAGTGAACAGACACCTGAAGTTTGTGTTTGATGTGTAACCCAAGGATCTGATAATGGTAGATCACATGGGCCAAGCCTATAATCAATCAATTTAAAAAAAAAAATAAAAGAAAATTTTATTAGTTATGATGAAGATTAGAAAATTTTATTCAAAAAAAAAATATATTATATATTTTTTCAAAGTATTTATGTCTGTCTTTCCTATGTCCTTTCAATTAAATTTCATTATATACATACAGTATTTTCTCTATAAACATCATACATCCTTGTAAATAATTTAATTTTAATCTTTTTTCTATTAAGAAATTTTTCATTTCCTGTAAACTTTTGCTACACAATTTTAAGGAGACTGCGTGTGCCAAATGATCAAAGTGAAAATGATAATAATCATAAAAAAAAATAATTTGAAATATTGTCTTTTTCATTTACAATTTGTACCATAAATACATACATATAAGGATTCATGAACCATATAAAATAAAAAAGGATTATTTGATTATTATTATACATATATACTTGAATCTATACAAGTATCTAGGATGGATATCTACAAAATTATATGTAATTCTTTCCATTATATTGCGCTTCGTTCATTTTCTTTATCTTCTTCTTACTATTATAATAATAATTATTATTAGTGTGTGTGTGTGTGTGTGTGTGTGTGTGTGTGTGTGTGTTGTCTTCTTTCTCTTTTATCTTTTCATTTCCATTATTGGTTGCTTTTTGAAGTGTGCAATACAAGAGTTAAAAAAGGAAATGAAAAATTTAATTTGATTACAACCAACATACGTACAAACACAACTTAGATAATTTAATACTTATATTAAAGGATTTTAATGGGATTTATATAATTGTAATAAATTGTAATGTATCCCCCCATTTGTTGTAATGCATCCCTTTATGTATGCGAATGTATACTACATAATGTAATATTCACATTTAAATTGAAATAAAAATAATAACGACATACAAATTTATATTCGAAAAGGATAAAAATGTGTATTTTAAAATATATAGAAATTTAAGGATATTTTTACACTTTTAAAATGTTAAGATTCGAATTTGAAATATGTTTTGATTTCTGAAATTTTAGGAGATTATTTGTAATCAATGTTTAGTGGCGATTTCTCGAGGAGATCCAGAGAAGGTCCACAATAGAATGGAGTGCTGGTGACAATGATGATCATCTGATGTGATCTATATACGTATGCTCAACTCCTCAATTGCATACAGATTATTATGGAAGACATTTATAAACAAATAAATTTTCATTTAATCAATTTTCATACAATTCTTATGTAGATATCTGCTTACAAACTCTTACGTACACGTAATGACAAATTTTAATTTCATTTTTTTCAAATTAATGTCTGCATTTAATTAATTTATAATTTATTTTCCTTTCATAATGATCACAATACTCATTATGTATGAATGTCTAGTTTTCTTGAAATTAAATGAAAAATGTTTATCTTTCTTGTCATATTTTACGTATAGATTTACTATACGCTGTACATACATAATGTACTTTATAAGTGTATGTAAAATTGTATATACACGTAATTTCTGTGCATATACTGTAACTCATAAGCATAACATAATTATAATAATGTGCCAACTGTTATATATTTTTATTTCGAAAATTCTATTTTTCATGAAATTTTCATTTCATACGAACGATGAGTATTTTTTTTTTATTTATTACTTGTTGTCATTTTGAATTTTCAAAAAACCAAAAAAAATAAAACAAGAAAATACCTACATACCTACCTACATACTCATAAATTTTTTCGTAAATTTGAAATCTGAAAATTCATTTTATAATATAAAAAATCCACAAAGAATATTTGTTAATAAAAATGAAAAACGAGCAGCAACAACAAAATTTTCTCTAAGTCTTCTATAGGTTTTTTCCTTCGTTTTTTTTTATTTTATTTTTTCTAGAATTTGAGAAAATTATTGTACAAGAAAAATCTTTAATACGACGATAAAGCGATGTATGAGTGTTATACCGTTGACAGAAATGTGGTATCGATACCGTAGTATTAAACTACATATACTAGTCTTATGATAGATGTAGACGTCAAGTGAAAAGGTTGGGGAATGGAACTGATTTTGAAACCTATGCCCTGGACAACTATGTGGTGTAAACAGTAGTATCGATACCATGGTATTGACTATACTACATGTCTGTCACCCTATACAAGCCTTATACTAGACGTCAGACGAGCAAACTGGTATAAAAGTGATTTTGAAACCTACATGATTTCTTTAGTATCAGGCTAGTATTCATATAAAATTTACTATACGTAGCGACATTTTTATGCTGCGGAAATCACGTTAATTAATTTTGACAGTATAATTTTCGTGTGTGATTTTTGTTGATTCTTATACAGAATACAAAATTTTCTATCTAAATAATATAAAAGAAAACAAAAAAATTTTACAAATGTCACCTGATACTAGATTTATACTAGGAGGTTACATAAATATGTGTCACTATTGTGTCACGATATTTATACAATGAGATTGGAAGAATAAAGCTAGAGATCACAACGTCTGGAGAAGTATTCTACAGGAGGTCAAGGCTCGGAAAGTGCTGTAGCACAGATGATGATGATGATGATTTATACAATGGTGTCAATACCACATATCTGTCAATGGTATTAAGACACACATTTTCAATTGCATCCTTCATACACATAATTGAATCAAATGAACACGATTTCATAATAAATGGAATTGAAGTAATGTGCATTTTGAATAGAGATCAGTCTGAGATGGTGTTGTGGCGTTGCAATAATGAAATATTGCATTTAATACAGAATAGAATTTACGTTGATTCTTTATTTATAATTATCGTACTCCAATCTTCAAGTCTTAATACTCCAAAGGAAAATTTATGTACTGTACTACAAGTATTCACTTTTCTATAACCAAAACAAAAACAGAGAAAATATCAAATTCTTCCCCCTAAGCATTAAAAAAATCTAGTCATACATAGACATATTCTACATGTACATGCACTTATATTGAATACATATGTGTACAAGTTTGTGTAAGTGTACTGTCACATGAGACTGATTCTGAATCTGAAAAATTCCGAAAATTTCAGAATCACAATCAAATACATTGTAGTATATGTGACCTGTTACATGGCTCTGAAAAATTCATCTACTGAATAAATTCCGGTTTGTGTTTCCGTTTTGTAATCTGATTATTTTCAGAATAGAAAATGAAACATGCTGACAGTAAATGTAACATGTCACATGTACCTGAAATCTGAATCTGAATTCATAGCTAAAACACTCAATAAATTGACATACTTGTTTATATACAACTTGAAGATCGTAAGATAGAAGACAGAAGACAGAAGATTAACTTTATTTCACCCTCCATTGAAAAGTGCGTCTTACCAACGTACTCGCCACTCATAGTAGTTATCGTTCGATGGTTTAATGTTCACTCGATAAGTAAAGTGTTTTATAACAATAACAAATTTAAAGAAAAATATTGAAAAGGAGTTTTCAGATTCAGAATCAGAATGAACAAAAAGTGAATTCTGAATCTGAAATTTTACGTTTCAGATTCAGAATCAGTCTCATGTGACAGTAGACTAAAAGTTTTTTCAATTTTCATCTTTTTTTGTCAATTTTTTTTTTTGCAAAATTTATTTATTATTTACTTAAAATCGCATGCCAAGCCTTACAAAATGTGCATGGCTCTACTATAATTTAATATTTCGATAGTATATCTACATGGATGTATGTTTGTAAAAAAAACAAAAAATTGAAAATTGTCACAATATAAAACTTATAAGTGACATCTGTGATATTTCGCTATACTATGTATATGCCATGCCGTCGTTGTCATTTTGCTGGTGTTTTTTAAATAATTTTTTTTTGTTTTTTTTTTATTTCAGCTTCGAGCTCTAACACTCTCACTGCATGTTGTAAGTGGAAGATTTATTTTTTATGAAATTTTGCAAAAAAAAAAAAAAAATAAAAAAAAATGAAAATATAAAACAAAATTCAAAAAACATACAATACAGTGTGCAATATTATAAAATTATGTTTCTGTTTAATTTTTGTTTAGCATCTTGTCGAAAATGTGTGTTACATGAAAAATGAAATTCATTAACCTTAAGTTATGTACAGACAATCAGTTTAAATTTTGTGCAATTAGAAATGCGTGCGAAAAATTGCTAGCTAATTGATCGGAAAGATAGCAAAAATACTTGCATTTCTTTATTTGCTAACGTTAATTAGTAGATGAAGCTAAGACTGTTTAGCTGTAACCTGATTCGATACCAACGCAATCTAGCTGGCTAACTGGAAAACATTCATCCAACTAAACTTAACATCAAATTTTACATTAATAATCTCGAGCATAGATTCAAAACTTTCGATTTTCGGCTTGAGTATAAGCCAGTTAGCTTTGCGGTTAGTTAGCGGGAAGTTTATAATGAGGAAAATCAAACTTGTTGCTAGCTGTCAGCTAAACTTAGGTGACACGGTGACGCCTAGCATCCAGCTGGCAGCGGATATAAATAAATCGGGAATTAGAAACATTTCCTTTAATTAATTCATTGATATTATTCTTTCATGAGGTTCGCATGCGCATTTAAAAATATGTGAACGCCAACCAAGACATTTATGTGTCGGTCTTTAAAATTGTAGTGTCATACACTTTGATTGCACAACAGAACTGAATGTCTGTGAGGGTCTTTAGCTTCATATGCACTTTAGTATACGTTTCGAAGATTCAACAATTATGAAAAAAAAATATCGAAAAATGAAAATTTACAACATTTAATGAGAATTCATTTAATTTAATAAATACGAGTGTGTGTAGATAGGTTCAAAAATGAAGAAAAAAGTTTACAAAAATAATTCAAAATGCAGCCAACAGTATGTGCAGAAAGTAAATATGTCCGCGTAATTATCTACAGATGCATAAAATGTAAATCTATGGATTAATTTTTTTTTTTTATTTATTTTGTTGGGTGTTGTTGTGCGATGTTTGGTAATTGAAGGCAGTTGCAAGTATAGCATGAAGTATACTATATAGAATCTTTTAATTTAGAGCAAAGTTAGTCAACAATTATTTATGTCAAGTTCCCTTTTTGACTGTACGTGATTTATTGATTCCACTTGCATATTTAATCCAAGCCATCATGCCACTGACTGACTGACTGCATATCCATTAGATATTAAAAAGCAGCCATCTAATAGGAATAAAATTCAAAATAGCAGGCAGGCAGACATACTAACAGTCAGTCAGTCAGGCAAGCATGTAGCCATGTAGACAAAACAAAAAAAAAGAAGCAGAAATGTGACACCATAATTTCTTCATTGTGTCAAATATTTTCATTTCTATACGTTTTGTACTCTTGAATTTTTTTTTTTTTTTTTTGCTTTTAAAAACTTTCAAATTGAAGAAACAAAAATAGCTAAATTGAAAAAAAAAAAAATAAATTCTTAAAAAACTTGAACTTTTCTTTTGACATTAAACACTCACTGTACACACATGTACATCATATCCGTACTTTACTAACCGTTCATTAATTTCATTTTTGTTTTAACATTTTTTTTTTTCAAATTTTTACATTCTTTGAAATGAAAAGAAAAAAAGACACTTTTTTATTTCTTTTTTGCATTCTCTTTACTTATCTGACATTGAAAACAGAAACGATGCATCTTTAAATATGAAAAAATTAAAAAGAAAAACCAAAACGACATCACAAAAAAAAAACAAAAATTCAAAATTTATTATCTTCAAAAATTAAATTCAATTAAAAATTATCAAAAGGATTCTTATAATGCATCCTACACTCATATACAGAATTTTATGTTGTTTGATTTTTTTGTTTGTTTTTGATAATTTGATTTATTTTCTTATAAAGTGAATATTTTCGGATCAATGTTTTTTTTTGGTTATGGTTATGGTTCGTAGATGGATGAATAAGTAAGTATGTAGGTAGGTAGATAGGTTGGTATATTCTTTAAACGACCGTTAACCTTCAAAATTGTATGTATTTTTTTTCAAATTTTTAAAATTTTTTATTTTGGAATTAAGATTGAAATATCTTTTATCCTCGTGTCGTACATATGTGCAGACATTTTATAATTTGTAGTATATATTCAAGAAAGTATGTAATGCAAGTATAAAGAGAGAGAGAAATTCCAGTGATTCGGTTGATTTTTTAAGATGACCTTACATATTTTATATACGGAATCATACTACAAATCAGCTATATAGACTAAAATAGTCTTAGCTAAGATAAACTGTTCCTATCTATGTCTATAGAGAGATACAATACACCCCCTTACACGTTTCCTTTCTTTTGTTCGAACATTCAGGTGTTCCCATACTCCTAGTTTCGTGCGTACATATAGAAAGAAGCATGTGTTCTATTTATTAAAGGCACATTTACAATCTAGTCCAGATTACGTACGAGATTAGATGGTATTCACAATTTAGCGTAGTTTACTGCACGGCATTCACAATTCAGCGTGGATTATCGTATGTTGTCAATATAGGAATATTATAGTATTGGTGCATAAGCTTTCAATACAATTTCCCCTATCGCCAGCGTCGGATTAGAAATGCAACTTGATCTCAATCTCACTCTGGTATAATCTGTGTTGGACTGGTCGGAAAAAGGATAGCACTATAGAATTTTTTTGAAGCAGATGTGAAAAATCTAATGTGGAACCTAATCTGGACGGTATTGTAAATGTAACTTAAGTGAAATGTCAAAATTAAAATTCATTTCAATGAAATCAATAAATATCATCGATTCATTTTATTAAAATGCAGTATAAGAAATGCATGCAGTAATTTAACGTCTATAGGTAAAGTAATATATTAAAGGTGCTCACATTAGTGCGAGTATGAAGTTATATAAATGAATCTAAAGAATGCTGATCATATAATTGGTAAGGACATATACCTCCTGGTGTAGGTGGTATTCAGATGCAGTTTTATTATACAACACTCTTGTAATATATTGCACAGATACATTTAAATCGTTCTACACATAACATAATACGAGGAATACCTCCTTTTAATTTATGCTATTTCTTTAATCAATTCATCTATTCTACTATTACAAATCTACTATTTACTATCTCTACCTAACCTCTAGAAGCAAACTCAGAACTTATAACTATTATTTTCCTCCCACTTTTCCTTATTTTGTTTTTAATTTTATTTTTTAGTTAAAACTATACTCTTAATTTACCACATTTGAGATGAAAATTAAATGAAATCGAATAACATCAATCCACCATATATGAAGGTAAGTATTTAACAGAAAAATTTTGCAAGTAAATCTAGGGCAGAAGCAAAATAATAGATACAAGCAGTACAAGATACAAGAAATGTACATACATTTATATACTTGGCTTGGTAGAAAGAATATAATAAAAGACAAATACATGCATATCACGTAATATAGTTATGTATAGAAAATTAAAATTAAAAAAAAAAAATCTAAAATAAAAATATAAGAAATTACACATCTCTAAAATTCGAAATTATGCATATAGAAATGTTGTATAATATATATTGAGAGAAAAGATATCGTATTAATAAAACTGTCTAATTTTATGTTATTTATGGAATTAATTTTATAAATTTATTTTACAAAAGTACAAAATATATGTATACTTAAACGCCCCGTGTATATGTATGCATTCGTTTTGTATACAAACTCGTCTCTGGGTGTGTGTTTGTATATTCAATTTTATATTCAAACTAGCTGACCCGACAGACGTTGTCCTGTCTCAATTATTAATATTGAATTTGAATTGGAATAATTAAGAAAAAAATACTCCAAAAAAGTGTTTATTATTCTAGAATGAACTTTTCAAACATGCATTAATTTCATCAGCTGGTGAAATGAAATAATTTTTATTTTTATTTTGGAAAAAGAAAAGCAACGTTCAATTTAATACAATTGTATACACAACATTTTTTGTTTTATTTTGTGGTGCATAAATAAACAAATTTTTCGGGGCTCCAACTCTCGAACATGCAACGTACAGTTGACCGTGAGAAAAGCAAGCTTCCTCTAAATTAACTCCACACACCTGAAGCGTAATTCCAACGACAGCAAATTAATATTAACATAATACACTTACAACCACATTTGACAACTGTGTACACATATACAGTCATACAGTACAACAGAAACGCTCATAGGCGGCTTTGTATTTGTTGTTGTTTTTTCTACAGTACAACAGAAACGCTCATAGGCGGCTTTGTATTTGTTGTTGTTTTTCCTACAGTACAACAGAAACGCTCATAAGCGGCTGTGTATTTGTTGTTGTTTTTCCCATACAGGCATTTCGTATGTCATAACTCAGGAACGGCTGCACCGATTTCGAACAAAGTTCACACAAACCACCTCCTCATAGAAAGGAACGAACCCTAAAATTTTTGTGACAATCGGTTCGGCGGTTCTTGAGTTAAAAGATTACCAAGGAAATGTAACTTCTTTTTATATATATAGATATAAGATATATATGAAAAAATGAAAAAGAAAATTCGAAAATAATATTATACCACAGAGAATATTGCAATCGCATATTGTTGTTCTCTTATATTATTGTTCTTGTTATTATTGTTCTCATTGTTTGTTTGTGTTGTCTTCGTTGTCATTCGTAAATCGTGACGTAATGACTGTATAAAAATTAATTTTTTCTATTTACTACTGTACCATGGTATATAGAGTAGCAGTAGAAAAGGTTTGTTGGAATCAGTTGGAATGAAACATGTTTCTCTTTTACTTCATGGTATGTCAGCTCTTAGCTCCCACAAACCTCATTGCAAGATAACTAGAATACTCATTACTCATATGAGTATTCTATTTATCTTTCCTCATTGCTACTATTTACTGTCTCTTCCTGTTTCTCATATACTGCTTACTTATGGCGTGCAGTACAGAGCAAGAGTATAAAGAGAAAATGAAGTTTCATCGTGAAGGAAAGATAATACGAGTACATGGTGTGCAAAGTATTACTAGCTTACATCGTACTGGTACTATATAAACAATTGCCAATAACGTCTCTCTGCTACTACTTACTGTCCCCTCCTATTTCTCGTATACTTCTCATAGTGTGTATTGTGTGTGTAGTGCAAGGTAAGTATAAAGAGAAAATGGATTATGAATGAAAATACGAGCGAATGGTATACAAGCTATTAACCTCATTGCTACTGCCCTATCTGTCTTGTCTCTTCCTTTTTCTCGTATACTTCTTATGGTTTGAGTGTAAAGGGAATATGAAGACAAAATGAATTTTTCTCAGGAATGAAAATACGCGTATACATGGTATGGTATACAGAGTAGATAGAATTTGTTCAAAACATTTTTTTTTAGCTTTATATTGCCAGTCGAACACTAGTCGATACAATGACATCACTTTCTCTCTTATAAATTAACTGACATACCTTCACTTTTCTACATATACTCCATGCATGTACTAGTCCTAATACGATGTGGGCTAACATTTCTTTGATATTTGTTGATGTATGTGATTGTCTGCAACATTACACCCTAACATCATTAATTTATAAACTAAACCCACCTACATATTAGTAATATTGTATGAGTACATATTACTAGCATAAATGTTACTCGTATTCGTATCCGTATGTAGAACATTTTCTTTCATTTTATCTTCAGTAAATGTATTTTTGAAATAGAATAAATTGGAAAAAAATGTCAGATGTATAATACATTTATCTATCTACATGACATGAATACAAAAATGAATTCAGAACGTACATGTACCACACTATTTTTTACATTCATTCATATATACATATATATATCTTGTTAAGAACCTTGTAATTATCAATATTTAACAGATTTTTTTTTTTAAAAGTGAAATTGTAGAGGTGTGTATCATAAAATTTAATTGGTTTAATCATTTTTATATAAATTATGTTATGCTTGCGAGAATATTTGCTATACATTAATTGTTAATTTATTTTTAATTTATTTCTACTTTGTATACTTAAAAAAAAGTGATATTTTGAGAGCTAAGTACTTCTTCTAATGTGTTTGTGAACACATTGATATAGAAAATTTTTCATTTGTATCGATTGATTCCAGTCCAGATTCATTCAGAATGAGTGCACATTGAAATTTTAATTCGGATTGGTGAAGTGCTTACAAGGCTGTTTTATAAACGAGATACCTATGCATTTATAGAATTTTAGAGGCATATAGAAATAGAAAATCCATACATAAAGATGGCTAACACATTTCTGGAGAATAGGAGTGAATAGAGCCCTCCGAAGAGTAATGGTTGATTGTTCAAAAGTGGGAAACAGCAGTGGGATAATGTGATGAACGACATAAGACGTTTGTTACGGTCACATAGGAATAGAGAGTAGTGGCTTTGGATAGGGAAAAGTGGAGGCAGTGAACAAGAGACCAGACTGTTATTTACAATCTGCAACCGAACTTGTCAAGTGAAATGTTTCACTATCACATTTTTAGTTTCATTATGTTCCATTTTCATTTATATAAATGTTATGTTATGTTACATTTGGTATTTTAAAGAGAGCATCCTACATTTTTGTTGTTAATATTTATCTTAAATGAAAATCCAATTTATCTAAATTCCCTTTCAAATTAAATATATAAAATATCTTAACAAATTTACAAATTATGTGAAACTATTCTATATAATATTTAGTCGAATTTATTATGACAGCGCGAACATGATTGATTGATTGATAGATTGACTGATTCATATATCAATGTTGTTACACTGCACATAATTTAACTATATGGAGATAAGGTATGTTGGGTGTACATTTTATGTATACACAATGCACATAATCGTGTATACTTGTTGTAATGTATCAAACAGTGATGTATTCACAACATACACTTTATAAATACATATGTAATCTAAATGCAATATTACAGATTGGTGATACTACAAGATACTACAGAATGTGTAACAACGTAATAAAAATCTCAAATGACAAACTAAAAACTTTTACTACCCATCAAGATAAATAATAAAATATACGATACGAGTATGTACAAATACTTTTCCTTAATAATCTTGAATTTGTATATTTAATTTTTTCTTATTGAACACAAAAGCAGCAATCTGAAATTTCAAACAACAAAGAATCGGAAAAACTTAACATTTCCTTTTACGCATTATAAAAATGATACATTACATTGGAAGATATGTATGTACATGAATCTATTTAGATGTTTTTACGTTTACACTCGCGGTCAAAAAAAATTGCATTTACTTCCTTTAATATTCAAGATATTCATTTGAGACGTACTTAAGTAAAAATGTGCTTCCAATTAATTCTTGTGATCTTATGCTTTTTTTTAAATTCTCTCTTGAATTCCGTAACGATTTTAAAATGATTTTTCGAAGCCAGTCATACTAATAATTATTGATCAGCGCACTCTATTGTAATTTTTGTTAATCAGAACTCTCTTTTTTCTTTTCACAGTCTTACGTTCTCGATATGTTTTTTTAAAAATCGTACAGCTGTGGATTAATTAAATCCTAAGAAGAGAAATACAAATGGAGATTCTCTGCCAGCTTTAAACACATGAATTCAAATGAGTCAACAGTCAACACAAAATATCTTTTCAAAATTTTGAAATCTTCTGCCAGTTGCTTTTATTTTTGTGATATTCCTGTTTCTAAAAGCCCAACTATAATCGACATACCTGACATAGCAAACATAAGAAAAAATAACGAATGTTAAAACGTAACATTTGGTTAACTATAATTAACATAGATAACATACTAAACATAAGCAATACGAATTTCACAAAATGAGCTTTTTGCTTATGTTACTTATGTCATGTACGCTCTCGATCGTACTGCTTATGTCGCGCTTATGTTAAACGAATTTTTAACGAATGTCGGCAATGTTAATTATAGTTTAGCTCATTGATTTGGCTGTGTTCGTAGCACGACATATGTCAAAGCTTATGTCAGGTATGTCGATTATAGTTCTACCTTAATATCTGTCAATTTCGTTATATTTTCATTTGTTACAAAAATATTTGAAAACGTACAATTCAGTTTCGGCTTAAAGCTCTAATTGCATCATATTCAGATCAGCTTTTTCAGTTGCGTTTTCAATTCAGCTAAAATATAAGATGGCAGAATATTTCTAATAATTGTTCTGTTTGCATATATCTCTTTAAATTTCATATTTTTCACGAATGATGTAAATTTTTATGACTCCGAGTGTACATATAGTATATAGATACTTATTTGCACCTTGTCAAATAATAACACTTTTATGCATTTTCAAGTTTATCATTTTTTCATGTGTACATTTACGTATATATATATATCTGTGAATATGTTTTACAGCTGTATGCATGTACATTGTATTTTCAATTTCAAATTACAGACTTATAAATTTATAATAAACAAAAATCAGACATGAAAATATATATAAATAAGATTATGTATCTATCTACATATTTGTGATTTGATTTATGTGGATACAAGCTATAAAAAAGGCACACACTTTTAAGAACATACAGATATGTACTACTCATCGTACGTATATGTGTATGTACGTACGTTATACGTATATGGTTCAGTTTACAAAAATTTAAATAGAAAAAAAAATTGTCTTTGTTTTGTTTTGTTTTTTTTTTTTCGCTCTGTTTGATTGAAAAACAGGTGAATCATAAAGAAAAAAAAAATAAATAAAATAAAAAATGTTTAAAAAGTAAAAAGAGAATAAATTCTTTTTTTTTTCGAAATATAGAAGTAAAAATTATAAATAAAAAGTTTTATGTCGTCGTTGTCGTCGTCGTTGTGTTATATGATTAAAATTTATTTGTGTAAAAATATATTGGGTGAGTTTCAAAACGTTTAAATACCGTCTCGATGCATAATCAACAGTTTCAAAACGATAACACTTAAATCGATAACAATGTCTACAGTTTCAAAACTCATTGTAAATGCATCTGATACGCATCTGTCAAGCAATCTACGCATCCAGAATTTTTATGATCCAAAATAGATTTGAATAGATTTTTTTTCTCAATATCACTTCAATGATTTATTTTTATATGAGTTTTGTTGTATGGAACCAAAGGTCAGTCTGTTTTAAACAAAAATTTTGTACTTTTATGATGATAAATTGAATTTTTAATGTGTAGTGCTTACACAATATTAATGACAAATTCCAAAAAAAATGGAGAGTATTTGTATTATACGAGTACTTACACTGAAGATGTTTTTGCTCATTCGAAAATGGCTATAAAATATGTCCATCCTGATATTGTTTAATTTTATTAAAAATTTGTTTCACCTTTTTTGATTTAGTGTAGAGAATGAATTAATTAAATTTTAAAATTATGTACTGCAGGAGGTATGAATCATTTTTCTTGTTGTCAATACAAAGCAACATATTCGTTTTAAAACGTCAAAGTTGTATAGAACTGCAATATCGATACGAAAAGCATTAATGCTGTTTTAAAACTTTGCATCACGACTGTTTTGATGCCGTATCACAACACATTTTTGAGGCGTTTTGAAACTCACCCATACTCTATGTGTATATTATCTTGAATATGAAATCGTATGTAGATACATGGATGATAAACGACAAAAGGTATTTTGTACATATTTTGTAATCGCGATTGTAAAATATGTGTACATACTTATATGCAAAACTGTTTTTGATAGATTTTTAATACATAATATATCGATTTATTATCAATTTATTATTTTATTTTATTTTGTTTATAAACAAAAATATGTACTACTAGTACTTATGTGTTACACACATACACACACACACACACACACACACACACACACACACACACACACACATACACACACACACACACACACACACACACACACACACACACACACACACACACACTATACGCATCTTTATATTGACAAGTTAAATTGAAGGCGTGTTTATTGTAATTCACAAAAGTAGAAAGTAAAAAAAAAGATACATAAAATTGTAGCAGTAAATAAATAAATGATAAACAGAAAAATAAATTGAAAATGAAAAAATAAAAATCTGAATAGAAATACATATGTATGTGCATATATCTAAAGGAGTATGAAGTGTAGCCCTGTAGGTAACAAAAATAATATCAGAAAATGTACAAGAAATAATCAGAAAATTCAATAGAAAATCGGTTACGTATAGATATACATATAAACTCCTTCCTAGATTTTTGTAATACTTAAGTTCACTGACAAAAGAGAAATAAACGAAAAGGATCACAACATACTCGTGTACTACTATTGTAAGAAAATGAGATGTTTTGTAAATAATAAAAACAAAAAATAAACTTATTTTCTTTTGTATTTCAATTTCTTATATTTATTTTTATTTTTTTATTATTTTTCTATTGTATCCTTGTGTGGAAATAAAATATCCAAATATGAAATACGAATAGCAAAAAATAAAAAACAAAAATTGTTTCACAGTAAATTGAAAAGGAAATTGAATGTCAAAAAATGTTGCTTTCTATATTTTCCATTCTACATTCTATACCTTATTATCTACATACATATTTTTGTAAGTAGAATATTTTTAAATAATTTCTATTGATTTTCTTTTTAATATTATTTCCTGATTGTACATAAATGTATACCAAGTACATATACATATACGTAGCAGCTATCATGATGAGTACACGAATTTTGAATTAAAAAAAATACATAAATGTAATCTAAAACATTAGACAAAAATGTTGTAATCACCACATGAAATACTCGTATTATAAATATTTTTGTTTTCTTGAAGGAAAAAAAAAGGAATTTCTCAAAAGATTTCAAATTAATATTTTTTGAATCCAGGATATAAGAAAAAAATTTTTTATTTGAATTATTTTGTTAAATACGAGAATTTTTCTTTTAAATTTCAATTGACGAGATGATAAAAATGTTATCCGAATTTTCAAAAAAAAAAAAAAAATTTCATATTTCAAAAATACACCCATAAAACATTCAAAAAATTTAACGCATCTGACCAAATATCCACCATCAAAATTATTACAAATTCACACTAGTATACTTACCACAATGAATGCACAAAGCACAATAAAACATACTACCCCTAATATGAGGTTTTGCATTAATCATATTATAGCGTAAAGTATAAACAAAAACTCTACTATACACAAACAGGAAATCTAGTAAAATCTATCATAAAATGTGAAGCAATAACGAGATTATTTACTCTCATATTTTAAATATAAATTTTTACTCATATATTACTCTATATAACATGCCATGCCCATGTACTCTCGTATTTTCATCAAAGAGAAACAAATCGATTTCCCCTTTATACTTGCTTCTGCACCACACACTAAAAGAAGTAAACAAGAAAAATGAAGAGACAGTAAGTAGTAGCAGAGAGGTTATTGGCAGTTGTCTATATTACGATATACGCTATAGTAGCTTGGATAGCATGTATACTAATATTTTCATTCATTTCCTTTTTATACTCGCTCCGCACTACACGCTATACACTATGAGAATTATTCAAGAAAAAGGAAGAGACAGTAAACGTAGCAATCAGGTTATTGGCATGTAAGTATAGTACGATATGCGAGTATACGCTAGCAGTAACTCACATACCAAGTAATCGTATTTTCAATCATTTTCTTTCTACACTTGCTTTACACTACACACTATGAGAAGTGTACAAAAACAAGGGAGAGACGGAATAAGTAGTAGTTTTTAGTAGTAGCAATGTGGGGTTATCGGCATCTAACTACAGTACAATATGCACTTGTAGAAAAAATTATTTTGCTTTTTATACTTTCTCCTGTACTAAACACCATAAGAAGTATACGACGAGAAACAGAAAGAGACAGAAATTAGTACTACCAATCTCTTGTTAAATTATAGATGGGAACCTGACGGAAAAATATGTTAGTGAATGAGTACCGTATTATCATTCATGGGTAACGATTCACTATACCACATAGTACCCACGTATTAGAATATTAGATATATACGCATGTATGTATATGTACAACTGAGATGGTGATGAATGATGATAAAATATTTATATGAAACTTTGTAAATAAATTTGTACCTATATGGAAGAGTACCTATGTATGTAGTAAAACACTGAAAATATGTGTAAATAAGTAATTGGATTATTTAATGTGGTTATAATTTATTGGATTTTGGTTTACGCAAATTTGTGTAAATATCTACGTATACGGCACGGCATACATTATAAGAAGGATAGTAGGATATAATATTTTGTGTATCAAATAATGTAGAATAAAATTATCTTTTATTCAATATCAGAATATAATTATTAATAATGTAATTAATCGACTATATTTAAATACATTATTGAAAGTATAGTAGGTATACGAGTATGTAATTTTGAATTGTATTTTTGTATAAGTAAATTGTTTGTGTGTGTGTGTATGTGTGTACTAATACGCCATATAAGTATGTATTTATCTACATGACTACATGATCTGAGATAATATACTACACACCCCATTTATTGAATTCAATTTTATAGCATTTAAGTTGAAGTTGAAATTATCTTTTCAGTGAATTTTGTTGTTGATAAATCGATATTACATTGATTTGTTAGATTCTAATTTAGATAAATTGTAAAATCTAGAATCTACCTTACATTATTTTTGATACATCATTGATACTACATTGTATATACCCATACATAAATATAATCGATTTTTTCAATAAAAAAGTTTTATATATAGTATATGATAAATAACTGCAATCATACGAATATCCTTTATCTGTACTTTAACAGATTTTCAAGTAAATGTATCTGCAATTGGTACATGAAACATACAGACATTCATTCATTCTACATCATATCCATGATAAGTCTATTAAATTTATTACAAAAACAATATTGATTTTTTTTTTCTTTTTATATATTTTAGTGTTTTCGTTAAATTTACATAATTCCTCCCGCATATATGTACTTACATACACGACATTTGTGGGATTTGATTTAATTTTTGAATTTAAGTGGAGAAAAAACAATTTATTTTTCTCTGATGATTTTATGTTTGTTTTTTTTTTTTTGTTTTATTTTTTCTATTTTTTGTGAATGTCAAGAAAAAATTCATTTTAAATCGTAACACGGGTATATGAATGAATAAATTTACTAAATCGCATATGATGAGTTTATGGTTGATAAAAATGATAATAATCACAATAATATCTGATGATGATAATGATGTTTTCGATTAATATGATAAAATGATTATGCTTTGATTTGGTTACCCACTAAGAACTCGTGGAAATACATGCTAAGCATATAATCATTTTCTAATTTTCAATTATTGTATGTAATGTTGTATGTATTCGGTAAAAAAAAAAAAAAATACGACTGTACATACGAGTTATATGCGGATATTCCACGTGATTATGATTTAGAAAATTCAATATATTAATGAATAATTGTTATCATTAATGTTTATTTATTTATTTATTTGTTACATAAATTATTTTTGTTTATTTAAAATTAAATTAAATATTATAAAGATTAATTAATTTTATTTGTTTATTTTTGGAAGAAAATTTATTTACGTAGTAAATTATATAAACTCATAATAAACGAATAATGATTCTTAATTATAATGAGTATGTTTATACCGTATAGAAATGTGTGTAGCTATCGGATATAAAATGATTTATTATAAATTAAAATAAGGCTGCACTCCGGTTATGTAAATTAATCATTTTTCAATACGGCATTTATCACACTTCATGAACATCATTCCATCATTATTAACAGCACTACAGCTCTAAGTGAGGCAGGGCTTCAATCGAAATGATTTTTAGACTTATTACTATTCTGTGTGCACCTACAATTATTTAATATGGATTGGGAATCACGGACTTGTTGCTCCTGGCATAGAAAAGTAAGCCTAAGGGGCACATTTTGTTACTTATGTTGTCAGCAATTCTAAGCACTGGTACTTTTACGTGCACATTTTCCCCTAAAACTGGTATACTCATTCAAAGCTGATCTCAAAGCTTTTGAGGGTACTGATAGTTGGAAATTGTAAATGAAAAATTAAAGATTATTTTTCTTACTTTTGATGTAAAGGCATTTCGATATCAGTTACCTGTTGCTCTACTAACTTGCATCATCGAGTCGACAACTAAATATCATTTCAACCATTTCCAAATACTTGTGATTAATTGACATTTGCCCTTGCGCAGTAATATCAATAATCAAATAAAGTCAACAAACAAATGTCATATTATGATTTTGATACAAATTGTAATACCGACTGATCCAACGATTGATGATTATACAGCCTGTAAAACTGAAAGAGTGGAGGTGATTGATTACATTGACGATGATACACATAGTAAAATATGCAATACCCATACAATTGATATTTTATTGTTAGAGCGCTGCAGATGACATTAACTGGACAACAGTAGACGTTTTAATGAAAAATTAAAATTTTTTGTCAATAATATTTAAATTAAATTTAGTAATTTGTTTTTTTTTTTAAAAAGAATTTAAAATGAATTAATAAAAATCGTCTTATATCATATTACCAACCATTTTCTTTCAGTATAAATAATGAATCAGAGAAAATCACTTACAAATTTTAATATACTCGTATATACACATTAAGTAAATAAAATACAATTATACATTTATCTACTACATCTACTACTTTTACATCTAATTTTATATTCAAGGATAATGTAAAAAAAAAAAAAATTAAAATTAAATTAAAATTAAAATAAAAATCTTCAATATCATTTACATATAAACGAACACGCACCACTGACAACAACAGCAACAATAACATTATCAAATGACAATACGAAAACAACAGCGACAACATCACAACACAAATTGAAATGAACACTAATGAAAAAAATAAGAAATTTCTTTATTTAATTTCTCGGTTTTTATTATTATTTCTTTTCTATTTCTATATATACGTTTTATATCATTTGTAAATATAGCTAAAGTTGAATTAAATTAATACTGAATTTAATACATATATCTAACTGACTTTATGCATTTAATATACGCTCCGTATACTTTTGTCTGACTAATTGATATCCAGAAAAAGCTTAAGAATTGTTTTTAAAAGAAATTTCACTTATCATCATAATAATTATCCAGCTATAGAATAGGAGGATAGGTGTATTATCTCACAATATAAAGTAATTATGTATACCATATATGTACTCGTCGTATACGAGTATTGCATGTGGTGTCATTAAAATGCATCACACATCATTATTTGCATTTTTATTTTTTTTTATTTTAATTTATTTTTATTTTTTATGCATTCAAAATGTATGTAAAAAAATTCAATGATAAAGATTCATTACAATATGTACATAATACACACTACACTCACATTATATCCTTATTATTACAATTTTTTTTTTCTGTCAAATAAGAAATTATCGAATGAATGTAATAAGAAAATGTATATACAAAATTTTAATACCAGTGTTGTATATGAACCGTATTCTTTGAAAGTGATGTAAGTCCATTTTTATTAATATGATATTATTTAGGTTTTTGTATTTAAATGGTATAATGTAATTTTCATTAATAAAGTAAATTTGTGTTGAGAAAGAGATTAACATTTGGGAGGATTTTTTTTTTTGGGAGTTATAGGGAACTAATATGAACTGTTGGGGATTGATGGGGACTGTTGAAAACTATATTGGGAAGTATTGGGAACTATTGGGAACTGTTGGGAATTGATGGGAATTGATGGGAAATAATGGGAATTGCTGAGGACTATTGGCAATTGCTGGAAAACATTGGGAATTGCTGGAAATTATTGGGAATTGCTGGGAACTATTGGAAATTGCTGGGAACTATTGGCAATTGCTGGAAACTGTTGGAAACTGTTGGTAACTGTTGAGAATTGCTTGCTCAACTACTAGGAACTGTTAGCAATTATTGAGAATTGTTGGGAACTGTTGAGAAGTGCTAGGAACTGTTTGGAAATTTTGATAACAACTACCAGGAACTGTTAGGAATCGTTGTGAATCGTTTAAGAAATGCTGCGGGAAATGTACTGAAAACAAA
This sequence comes from Villa cingulata, assembly GCA_951394055.1. NCBI lineage: Eukaryota > Metazoa > Arthropoda > Insecta > Diptera > Bombyliidae > Villa > Villa cingulata. The sequence goes on from OX596022.1 coordinate 36,090,385, forward strand.
TAGCTTCTATCAGATATCAGACTTTCTTTCGCAAAAATGAACTAACACAACTTTCAATGACAAAACCAGATACATGTATATGTTTGAATATGTAATGTACATATCTATTTTATTATGCATCATGAATTCAAGAATTTTTGACTTTTTTTTTTTTTTTTTAATTTAGATATCAACCATGTATGGAATGTAATTGCAACCAATTACAAAAATTAAAATCCAGTCATGATATGATATGTTATTTAATTTTTATTTAACAGTATTTGGTATATAATAAATATGTATGTACATTAAAATTACTTTACTACGAAAGAAAATTGCATATAAAATGAATATAAAATGATGCATATTTAATGCCTTCATCATCATGAAACGAATCTAATGTAAAAACAAATCTAAGCAAAATAGCAAAAAAAATAAAAAAATTACCTATACACACTACTATTTGTATTGTCGTATATATAAATTACATATTACATATATATATATATGGAAGTTGTTGTTGAAATGTAGGTACATAATATTTTAAAATGAAATGACGCCCCACAAAAACAACATGTATATAGTATTCACAAAATGTGCGGATATACAGTATGCATATATGTATGTAATGAAACAGTTCAGTTTGACTTTCATTTCGTATGTATATTTATGAACGTATATGAAAACATTTTTTCGAAAATGAAAAACTATTGAAAAATGAAAACTTGAATACTACACAAATGTATATGTATTTATACATTCTACGATTACAAATTCCATGTATAAATGTGATGTGAGTTAGTCTATTTGTATACAAAAAAAAAAAATATTATTTTGTCGTCTAATCCACCAACCGTGTTGTATTACAGAGTGACAGTACCATGTATATGGTTCAATCTGTTAATGCAAGTATACTATAAATTGTAATTGTACATACATGAATATGAATTTTTCTATGTACAATTCATTATACACTCACCATATACAGAAAAACGAGAAGCAAACAAACACACAATCAATCAATCAATCAATAAGAAAATCATCTAGTCTGGTAAATATCTATATGATGTGTGTATAAATGAAAAATCAACGAAAAAGAATAAATCAAAATAAAAAATCAGCTTTAAAATAAGTATCCGTCAAAAAAGAATCCGAATACTGAATACCGAATTCAATCTGTTTTTTGGTGGAGCTAGGCTGTTACTGTTACAGCCGCTGTAGCTATGATGGCTGCTTGGATGCGGACGGAGAGTTGTACGTCTTTTTAGTGTGAATGTATGTATGTGTGTGTTTGTTTGATTTTTGAAGTGTGTACATAAATATAGATAGATATTGATACTTATTTTTCTTGGTGTTTTGTTTTATGTCACTTTTATTTGTTGTTAGTAGTGCTGCTTATTATTATTATTATTATGTACATATGTATTATTATTGAATGTTTGTATTTGCATTACTGTTGTTGTTGTTGTTGTTGTTGTTAATAAAATCGTCGAATATGCATGCATATATACACATATACACAAAATGAAAACCACAGAAAATTGTGCCAGTGGGTCAGAGTCAGAGTCGCCTAGAGAACTCGACTTTGTGTTGTTATTATATCTATATATTTTTTTTTCCTTAATGTTGTTGTTATTTTTTTGTTTTTTTTTTGTTTTTAATACATACACACATCTACACATATGTACATATATTTATAGATATTTTATTACTATAGCAACATTACATTTATTTCATGATGAACACACATTACACACATTTTTTAATAAACATTTATACACGATTACACTAACACCACGTATACGTACATATATTACCACGTACGTTAATATGTATATATGTAGACGACAAAAACACATATATATATATATTTAATTTAAACGTATACAAACAACTAAAATACAAATATTCATTTTCATAGTCATAGAGCCATAGAAAAAATAAAATGAATCTGGGGTAAGGCTAACAACAGCTAAAACAACTCTATTTCTACTTCTTCTATACTATAATAATACTAAAATAAAATTCAAAAAACAAAAAAATAAAACAAAAAATAACTAAGCGCAGCAAATAAAACCGAAACAGAGAAATATATGTAGCAGCAGAAAAGAAACACCATCATCATTCAGTTCAGTTCATAATGTCGAAAATAATGTTTTTGAAGAGCTTAAAAGCTGATGATAATAACGATGATGATGATGATGGAAATGGAAATGAAAATGGTTGATTTTTATTCTATCTACATATACAGCCAAGTTTACGATGTACATATATATATGTAGATGTACCTTCAATTATACGTGAATGCAAAGTAAATATGAAAATGAATGCATTTTATATACGATATTATGATATAGTACATATGTAACTTCATCAAAATAAAATGAAAATGCATATTATTCTACACTACATTATGCTTATTTTTATTCATGTAATACCAATACATACAAATACGAAAGTATGTACATATGTATCTATATAAAAATGCATTACGTGTAGTATAAGTAGCTCTATATACATATGGCAAAAAGTTTACATAATTTTGTGTAATGTTGTATTGGAATGGAATCATAACGATAACCATAACATGATGATGATGATGATGATTCTGGTTGATGATGATGACGATTATAAATACATAGTAGAAGTAGAAGTTCATTTAGGCGACCAGTATACATACATAAATGTTGTGTTATGTAAGTGCAAATTTTTGTATGTATACATACATTACATTCTAGCCCATTCTGGCATGATTGCATTTTATACATATACATATATATGCCTAGTTATAAAGTTTAAAAAATACAAAAAAAAAAAAAAATAAATAAAAAAATAAAAAATGTTTACTGCTTAATGTACAGTAAACAGTACATATATTATTTTTTCTTTCATTTAGTCAGTCAGTCAACAGTCAGCATAAATTGTTGATGTTTCTTCTTCTTTCTTTCTTTCTTTCTTTCTTATGCATACTTTTCAAGAATGATGGAATAATGAAAAACAAATCAACAAGCAAACAAAATTTATAAATTTAAGGGTGCATTCTCATGGGATGCATGCATCGCGTTGCAAAAATTGACTTTGCCTTAACTTCGTCACATTTTCGGTAATGTTCGTTATACATTTTGCATCTTCTGCAAAAAGCGGATGCATATTCACTGCAAATTAAAAAAAAAATGTCGGAAATGTTACTTGGATCAATCAATTTTCAAAATCATTAAATACTGTATTTCATTATTCAATCAAAAATTTAATAAAACACAAAATGTAAACAAAAATGAACCAGCTGATATTTTAACAGATGTAACCTGTACGCATCTTCAATTAGGAAAATTTTCTTATTACAAATTTGCATTTCAATCGTGTAAACGAGATAGCATGTGAAGAAAAGAATATAATGTATTTCACCAATCAAAATTTTGCATTGTGATGCATGCATACCATGAGAACGAAGCCTAAATATTTAAATAAAATATAGTAAGTAAGTATTAGAGAGAGAGGATTACCATGATGTATACATATGTAACACATGTGAATGTAAAATAAATTTACATAAATACGATATATGTACACACTAACGCTCAAAATTTAAATATTTTGTGAAAATTTGTATACATATCATGACGGTATTTCGTCGTATACTACTTATGTGCATATTGTAATACTGAAAAACAAAAAAAAAACAAAAGAAAAACCATGTCAAAATTATTTATGCACCTGATAAAATATGAGCTTGAAAATTTTTATACTATATATGTACTTAAAATGGTATAAACAAAATAGTTAAATATTTTTTTTCTGTAATGTAATAGAGAAAAAATAAGAAATTCTATGAAAATAAAATAATTATAACTCCAATGGAAATACACGCATACATATGTAAATACGTTAGTATACAGTAAATTTTAAAATTTCTAGAATAATTTTTTATTTTTTTAAATTTTTATATTTTATTTGTTTACATGGAAGGTCATTTTATTTGGATTAGATTGTAAAAAAATTTTATTAACTTTCATCTGTTGTGTTATATTATTGTATACACACGCATTGCGCTGTTTCAAAATAAAAAATAAAGTTTTGTTCAAAATGAAGTGATCACATTCACAGATATACGGGTGGATAAATGACGATTTGTTACTACATTTAGGGTGATATTCACCAACATGGATATATGTATCTGTCGGATATATTTTAGCCGGATACAATTTCAGCTTATTCATAAACCTATGTAGATAAAATTTGTTTTCGAACATCGTTTTCGGGTCGAACATGTGTGTCAAACATGTCAGCTTATTGTATTTTTATATTACAAAATGAAAAAGAGGTTCTGTGATGTGATAATTATATGCAAAAATGATAATACAGCAGAACTACATTATCTTTATTTATGCTGTTGCTGTTAATAACAAGGTTATGTTCGAACGATATTTATAATACCACTCCGAGCCCGAGGTTGTCTTAAAAATATCCGAGTAGTGTTTTATCCAGTTTGATGAATACACTTTATCTCAGATAAAAGATAATCTATGTTGCTGAATACCATACCCTTAAAGACAGTATAATGTTTGAGTTTTGTGCGGTTAATTTGTTATCCATACCATTATGACTCATGAACAACTACATACATTCTTATATTCGCATGCGTGTATGAAACGATAATTTTAAATTTTAAATTTTTTCATTATTCTGAACAAAGTTAAGGTACTAAGGAATTTCCATTTTTATCATATTTTCATTATTTCCCAATTTTTCTTCTTCTTCTCCATATTTATTTTTGTATTGTAAAAGGAGAAAAAAAAACAAATTTCAAATTTCCTATGAATTTTACATACATTACATATATGTATGTATGTTGACTGAATGAAGAAGAAGGAAGCTAATAATTAGTGTATACACATTAATTTATTATCAATGACTCCAATATGAAATATAGTACATACACGTAAAATGCAAACAAAATATATATGTACATATACATTTTTTTTGCTTTTGGTTTTTTCTTTTATGTTTTTGCAAACATTTTGTGACCTCATTTTAAATGTCATAAAGATATATGGATGCATAAATTTTCGGTATGGCATCTAAAGTTAAAAAGAAAACAAAAATTTTTTTCAATTAGGTAATTTTCGTAAAAATGTGTAAATGAAATTTTTTTTTTGCCCCTCATCGACGATTGATATTATATAGTCCAGCAAATATTTGTTTTGGATTGTTTGGGAATAAAATTTTCTGGGAAATGAAAATATTCTATCAATTACAACAGCTGATGAAAAAAAAAAACAAGATGATGAAGGTAGAAAAGAGAGGAAAATACGAAATTTCACTCTATCCCAAATTATAGTTCAAAATTAATGAACATACACTATACTTTTTGATTTTTACATCATAAAATTAATTGAAATACCAAAAATGAATGGATGAGAGAAGTTTGTTTTTTTTTTTTTTTGTAATTCCAAAATCAATGAAAAAAAATTTCATGTACAATATTACTATATTTATTTAGCCTAATAATTTTCCAGGAAAGATTATTTTGTGGGCAAATACTATACTATAGTCGTATATATACGTTTCATGTTTGTTCGTAAATTTTCGTAAAGTAAATAGGTATCTTCCATTTTATTTGTATATCGCCATTGAGTAATGAGTTCTGTTCTGTTCTGTTTGTGATATTAATGTTAGCCTAATGTTAGTTAGTGTTAGTATGTCAGCGCGCAGCCACTATACATATCTATGTATGCTTCTATATAGACTGTATAAAAACATGGTAGTGTAGTCGTGTACAATTTAAGTAGAATCATCGTGTAATCATTCGTCATCATATGTATATTCTTTTATTTTTTTTTTTTACACATTACCATACAGGTATCTATATCTCCTCGTATGTAATATTAATGGCATTGAATACACAAATAATCGAAATGACAAAACAGCACGAAAAATATTCATCAAATGGTAAATAAAAATGCATAATGAACAGAAAACAAATGAAAAATTGAAAACATTGTAGAATTCAAGCAGTTAATAATAATTATTATTATTATTGTAATGAATGATAATACATTCGTATACATTTACTACCAATGTACCTACACCTATATATATTGTCACGTTCAAAAATTTTTGCTATCTTTTATAATTTTTAACATCTAACTGCATATTTTCTTAATGCATCGAGTAAGCAATTTCGTTTTTGTGTTGTGCTTATGATTAAAGACATATAAATAACGAAAATATAATACATAATTTAATTATAGAAGAACATGATTTTATTGTGAGACACATTTTTTGAATGTAGTCTAAGTCCATTTTATATTACACGGAAATATTTTTAAAGTTTTGTGATTGAATGGTAATGGTAATGAAATTTCACTTGAAATACATAAATTTATATTAATAAAATGATGATAACTTTGGAGGAATGTTTTTGGAGAATTATTGGAAATTATTAGCGATTGTTGGAAATTATCGGGTACTATTAGGAAGTATGGGAAACTTTTGGGACCTACAGGCAACTGTTCAGATTGTTGGAAAACTATTTGGGAACTGTTGGGAATTGTTGAACAACCATTAGGGACTGTTGGGGAACAGTTGGGGACTATAGTGAAATGTTTGGGAACTATGGGTAACTATTGGGAATTGTTGGAAAACCATTAGGGACTGTTGGGAACTATGGGGAATAGTTCGGAACTATAGAGAAATGTTTGGGATTATTGGAAAACTATTAGGAACTGTTGGAAATTATTGGGAACTTTTTGGAACTAATCTGACGGTAGCAGATTAAATTAATTCTAATCGTATTAATTAACTTTTTGTCAAAAATGAACTTACTCCACATTCTTACAACACGGATCGTGTATTGTAATAGATTGTTATAACACTGTTTATTTATATAAGCAAGCATAAAGGTTTATAAAAGGAATTATGTATGACGAACAAGAAAATTACTCAAAAGATGTAGAAGAATATAATGAATAAAGAATAACAACAGCAATAATAATAATAATAACGACGATAATAATTAAATAATGTATATTAAAAGCGATTATGTACAGAAGTGCATACGTTTATACATGAAATATTCTGTCTGCATTTTATTGATACTCGGCGATTACATTTGTTTTAATTTTTTTTTTTTGTAGTATTTACACTATATTTATTATAAGTATGTACATATATAATACATATGTATGTATGTAAATATAATATACTGTGTGTTGTGTTATATTTTTATTGATTGCGAATACGAGCACCTTATAGCGCTATTGTTTAAAAATAATTTTGCATGATGCATATTTGGGAAGTAAATTTTTTGTATAACAATAATAAATGCATAATATATACATATATACATATGTACATAAATGTTAATGTATGTAATATATCCATAAATACTCGTATATGCATATGTACGTACATATAAATGCATGTACAGTATAAGGTGGTAGTAGCTTATTTTGTTGTTGTTTGTGTTGACATTATGCTAATATGTACTCGCTTTTATGTACATGTACATATACATAACGAAGGAACTTGAAATTAAATAAAATTTATTATCATTTTGTGTAAATGAATCACTTTCATGTTGAAACAAGAAGGAAGAAACTAAAAACAAAAAAACAAAAAAAAATAAAATTTAAAAATTATCAATTCAGCAAAATATTTACATATCACTTACGTACATATATGCATATATAAAATACTCATACATTCATATATGCGTATGTATGTTTGTAGATATATGTTCATACATACATATAAGATAAGTAACTCAAAACAAAAAAATAGAAAATGATAATATAATGATGACTAATTTTTTTGTTTGTTTTCAATGTGTATACTATTTAGATAAAAACTAGGTACTACCTACCATTACTACACAGCTAGTCGAAAATTGGGTTTTTGGGTACGTATGTAATACTATTGACACACTGCAGAGATAAACCATGGCTATTTCAAATGGTTTAACGATAACCTGGTATGGGTGACACATTTAAACTGAGGTGAATTTAGTTTATGTATTCATATGACACCTGTCGATAATAAATTCAAATACGAATTATTTTTCATCTAGTCAGCATGTTACCTGAAATTTGGTTTGACAGTTTGTTTAAATATAATATAAAAACAAAAAAAAAAAAACACAAACGTCAAAGATAACTGAGTTCGAACTTGGTTAACAAGATAACTGAGCTTTAGAAACTCGGTTAACTTAACCGAATTCTGAAAGTTGGTTATCGCAAAGATAAACCAGAAAACTGAGATAACCATGGTTTACCTTCTCCCCAGCCCAACCCAATTTTACTGTATCCTTTCTGAATTTGCCTCAAGTTATATGAAATTATTATTGTAATGCATGTAATGCATAAAAAGTTCAACTAGATAAGAGTCTCGAGTGCAATGGACAGTCTTGTTTAAGCGCTCAGTCAGGTTTGCAATGCAAGTAGCATCCTCTTCCATTTTTGAACAACAACAAAAACAACAAATTCACCTTACTTCTCTGTAATCAACGATCCATCATCTAGGTCGTTAAATATAAGTATAGTAACATCAGATTTCAATTTTCCAACCTCCCCTTGACAGTTCCCCGCCCCCGGTGAATTATTTGTTTAGAAAAATGTGTCTCTCACACCTTGAAAATACAATATGAACTCACAGAAATGATCTCCCTCCAATGGTCAAATTAAATCTATAAAACATTTTTACTCGGGAGTGTCTCAATAGTGTCTCAATAACTAGAAAAAATGTATTTTCATTATCGAAATTTTATTGATTATTTCAGAAAATTAACTGAAAAAATTCAAAAATATCATATACAATGTACAAAGGAGTGATGTTACTTTTATTGAAAAATTTTTAGAATTTTGTTGTGTACATATCTTGACAAATATAGCTACATTAATTATGTATTATTCCACAAAGAATATAGAAGCTATCCCCAAAGATAGAAAGTCCTAACAGGGAAAACAATTCATTGGGCCAAGACACAAACCAATGATTCGTAATTTTATTGCAGAAGATGAAGAATACAAAAAAGAAAGGGAAGAAGAAGAAGCAAAAGAAGAGGAAGAAAGGAGAAGAAGGATAAAATGAAAAAAGGAGGAGACAAATATGTACTATATACATAAATGTTCATCATAATACAAAAATATTTACATGACCAATATATTACAATTTTATATGCATGCATGGACTCATCTCATGTGTTTTTATAGTTTATTTTTCAAAAATGTAGATATATGCATGTTATTAGTAATTATGATAAAAACAAACAAAATAAATTGTCATATATATAGACAGAGAGAGAGAGATACCTGGTCAAAATATTGATTCGATGATATCATCATATATTCAACTTGACTTATAAATTTCGAATATCTATAATGCATAAGTACATACATATAACTAATTGTGCATAATCAGTTTTGTGTTTTGTGCATTGTAATAATATTTGTTATAATCGATGTCGATTATTATTATTATTATTAAATATTTTATTATCATTATTGTGTGTGCCTGTGCACATATGTACATAACACAGTAAGTATAGTACATACGCACGCAAATATGAGTGTTCATCATATGAATTTCTGAATATAAAAGATGCAAGTATTAGTTAATAAATTTAAGGCTACCTATTATAACAAATTGCATTGTATATATTGTAACCTACACAAAAATCAATAAAATAAAATAAAAAATATAGAACGCATTTCCTTACATATTACATATACATAGGTAAGTAGATACATACACACACAAAAATATTTTAAAAACATGAAGGAAAAAACATTTTTTTTTTGTTTATTTGTTTTGTTTTTCATTTGGATTTTTGTTTTTTTCTCCATCCAGTTTTCTTCAGTTTAATGAATGAGTGTATTTTTTTGTTTTGTTGTTTTCGAAAATATCAAATATATGTAGGTAATGTGATGCATGTGATATGTACATATGATCGACATTATCCGCCTACTTTGAATTTATATTGAAAATATATGTATGTACTAATAATAAACAAATTTTTGTATATTTATCTTATCTGTGTATCATTGTAGATGTGTACATTCACAAATAATGCATCTATTATATACAAATAACAAGTATCTGTTTGTAAAAGAAAAATGTGTAAGAATCAGAAATAAATTTGTAAAATTTTGTTTTATTTCAAAATTAACATTTTAACATCATCATCATCATTTTAAATTCGATATGTCCTTCTCAATTATTAAGGGTGGTATTCACCAACATGGATATATCTGTCGGATATATTTTAGCCGGATACAATTTCAGCTTATTCATTAACCTAGATAAAATTTGTTTTCAAACATCGTTTTTGGGCTCGAACATGTGTGTCAAACATGTCAGCTGATTGTATTTTTATATTACAAAATGAAAAAGAGGTTCTGTGATGTGATAATTACAGGCAAAGATGATAATACAGCACAACTACATTATAATTATTTATGCTGTTGCTGTTAATAACAAGGTTATGTTCGAATGATATTTATAATACCACTCCGAGGTTGTCTTAAAAATATCCGAGTAGTGTTTTATCCAGTTTGATGAATACACTTTATCTCAGATAAAAGATAATCTATACTGGTGAATACCAAGCCTAAATGTTTTTTTTATTGACTTTTATTTCTCAAAATATTTCTGGTCAACGACAGAATCTACTTTTTGTGTACTTATATACATACATAGGTCCTCCCAAAAAATTGGATACTTTCGATTATTTCAAGTTAAGTTAAGTGTTGCCATATCAAAATGTGTAAATTCGGATTTGGTATAATTTGAATGAAAAATGTGAGAATGCAGAAACATAATAAAGCATTATTATTAAAGCCGTAAACACAACGACGCGATACGTTAGCGGTAAGGTAGCAGGTCGCAGTAAAACGCAACACGTATACTTTTGCATCAATCTAATTCATTCACACCAAAACGATACAAAAGTCACTGTAGAATTGCAGTAATGCGGGTACATTTTGTGATATATTCTTTTGTATCGCATCATGTCGCTGTAAGTTTCGTGCATATTTTCAGATGCATATCGCGTCAATGTGAATGCTATTTCGCGGTGACCATCAATACATATATTTTCGTCTAGCATTTTTGTATTGTTTCCGCGAATCACATACACCGCCGCATTGGTGAGTGAAACATACATACAGGCATAAAGTATGTAATAGCACACAAGACATAATGTATATGATGTAATGTCTTCGGTCAATAGTAAAATAGTATGGATGATGATGATGTACTTATATAGTTTTAAATTTTAATTGAAATCTACACACATGTACACATATGTGCCATTTGAATGATGACCTAATTTTCATCATTATTATTATTATTATTATTATTATTATCGTTATTGTTGTTGTTATTATTTTTGTATTTTTACCATTTCTTTTCATCATCATCATAATAATAATAATCAAACCATCGCATATCATATCATATACATATTACTTTCTTACAATACTCATATAATCATCATTGACCTCAATTCACACATACATACATAGATTCATGTACGAACACACATTTATAAAATGTACATATAAAGTAATAAATTTTATGCGAAAAATAATAATTGCACGTGCAACCCATTTTTATTATTATTATTATTATTATTTTTGTATTTTTTGATTTTACTTTTAATTTTCTATTTACAATCATGAGTGGTACTCCTTAAATTTAAAGAACTTATCAGTAAATAATACGAGTGAGTGTCTATAGCACAATCGTACAAATTACATATTCAATTAATTAATTTTATATTGTTTTAAAAACTAAACGAAAAAAATAAATTTATTTTTTTTTTTTCATTTTTAAAATTTGTTTTATGGACAACAAAACCCAAATCAATTGTTGTTGAAACCGCCGCCAACTGACACCGATTGAATGACTAAGTAAACACTTATGCCCGATTTCTTCACTTCCAATTATCTTCTTGCTAATTTTAGCGGCAAGATAGCAAAGAGATTTGCATTTCTTCAAACCTCTGATTAGTAATTGTAGCTGCCAACTAACTTCAGTGAGAAGATGAAATTCTGATTATTTATTTAGGTGTAACCCGGTGTAACCTAACTCGATACTACCGCCGACTAGCTGTCAAATTGGAAAAAATTCAAATAATTAAGCTTTACATGAAATTTTACATTGAAAATTTCGAGTATCGATTCAAAAATTTCGATTTTAGGTTTGAACAGTTAGCCAGTTAACTTTGTAGCTAGTTAGCAAGAAGATTGTGTGAAGTGAAGAAAACCAAGCTCGTTGCTAGCTGCCAGCTAATCAGGAGTATGAAGAAATCGGCCATTAGACAGACATCGTTTAGTCAGCTATTGTAAAAAAAACTAAAGTGAGTACGAACATTTTCGTATTTAAATCTAGGTAGATATTACAGATACATATGTATGTATAAGTATAGTGGAGTCATTGACTGTTAACTAGTAGTGCTTGGCATGGCAATCGCCAGCTTCTGTTTATTACTCATAACTAAGCTTTGCAAGTTGCAAAAATCTAAAATTCTTCTCCGTACTCGACTACTATACAAGATGCAAGTAAACAGTATAGAACATAAATTTTAAGAAGAAATGTAGAAGAGAAACTATACAATGCTATTCGCGTATGTTTCTAATTTCTCTTCTACCTCTCTTTCTACATCTCAAACACTCCAGAGTTAAATGACCATTTTTGTGTACAAATGAAAATGTAAACCAAAATATTTATCGGTTTTTCTGGTATACAAAGATTAACATTATGATGTCCAAAAAATTTGTAATTAAAATTTCTTAAAATTTTTTTGTTTCCTTCGCGTTACCGATGAGAGCGATCATTTCTTTTTCACACATATTCTATAGGACCGTAGGACGTATAGTCTGTATTTCTGCTGATTTTAACGAAAATTTACAATTTATTAATTTTTTAATTTCAATTTAATTGTATAAGGGAGAAAGAATAAAAAATAAATTTTCTCAAATATTCATCATATCATGAGTAGTAGTCGTAATTATGTGTAACCATCCGAAAAATGATGTATAAAAAATAATAAATTATGACCCTATGCCAAATTAAATGAAATTATGCTAAATATTAGCTATGAGTATGTATACGACGACGAGTATAGAATTAAAAATAAAAAAAAAATTTTCGATTTGTGTGTGCTATTGTGTTATGTACTGTAAAATAAAATAAAATGTTTATATATTTCTTTTTCGTTTCGTTTCAATTTTTTTTATATCTTTCATTTTTATTTTAATTTATTTTTTTTTATTATTTGTTTTTAAATGTTTAGTCAGGTGATCCGCGTGCAAAAATTTTCGCCTACTCTATTTACAATTTTAAGTATAGATACGCATATACATACATGTACAGATGTAAAGTGTAGATAAATTTATTTGTCTGGTATACAAAGAATTTCGAAATAATAAGGGTATTCACTTAATGTAGTTAAAATCTACTGTCACATGAATCTAAATTTAGATTCAATTTTAAATGTATTGTAATTGTAATAAGAGTGACCTGCTGTTTTGGCTTTGACATGGCTCTGAAAAATTCAGTATCGAAAAAAATTCCTGTTCGTGTTTCCGTTTTGTAATCTGTAGGGTGGATTCATGTAAGGTGATTGATGATATTCACCATAAATTTATGTTCACGTATGGTGACAATTTCCAAAAACTATCACCAAATGTCATTTTGAGCTGATATTTTAAGTTTCAGATTTAGATTCATGTGACAAAGGCACGATAACCGAGTAAAATACACATATTTAAACATTTAACTGGGTTTACATGTCTTTTACCACTTTGAGTAAATACCCTTCACAAGTCATAATTTTTTAATTGAGTATTTTTATATTTTGTACGCATCTACAGACACATACACAGATGCGTCCACAAACATATTTATTCGTATACAGATTTTAGCATGTATAGGTAATCATATTCGACAATATGTGTACGTTATGTAAATTTTTATTTATAAAAATTCAAAATAAATATATGTATAAATTTTACATGGTAACATTTCTGTTCAATGTTTAAATGATAAACATATGATGCGATATGATGATGATAATAATATTTTCAGACAGTGCCGTAAAAAAAACAATATCAGACAATTAGACATTTCGAATTTTAGTAGAGAAAAATATAAAGCATTTCATGAATTTAAAACTCACCACAAGGTCAATTTATTCTCTAATCTCTATTTTAATTCTGTAATAGATTTTTAGATACAAGAGTGTATGTTTCTCTGTTTCATTGTTTCTCGTTCCTCTTCCAATATTTTTCAATTTTATTTTTTATTTTAGAAAATTGATTACTGCAACTGCCTACTATTTTTGTCAGTATATTGACGTTGACGTAATAATTATGAATTTTAGTATGAAAGAAACTAACCAACCTTTCAAAATTCAAAACGTCAAAAAAAAAAAAAAACTTGAAACGAAACTAAACACTCCAGACGATGCAAGTGAAATTACTATTATTTTTCACTATTTAATTTTCATTCAATTTTTTTTTGTATTTTTTTGCCTTTTTTTTTTTTCTCTGTTTTTTTATTTAAATTTGTATTTAGTTGTTAAGTTTTACTTATACACATGTAGGTAAAAGTATATTTATTTGTATGAATGATGTAATTAAATAAGATTTGTATAATATGTTCAGATAACAAAAATAGAAAATGAATAATTTACGCTTCGTACATACATATTATGAGAATGTTATATTAATAAAGTATTTATAATCTATATAGATATACTTATAAATGAAATGTGTGTGTATTTTTACTAATTCAAATAGACAAAAACAATGAAAAAACTACACGTATTTATGAACACAAAATATAATAAAAATAATAATAGTACTACTCGTATACATTATGTCGTATAATACTTCATGTAATAATCATGATAAATTTATAATGAATCATTGAATATGAATGCCTGAAAAATAATTATTGTATTTTACGTGTATGTTACATATGTAAAGTGTGGTAGTTGAATGACAATAGGGAAAATTAATTTCACTTTCACTTTAAAAAAAAAAAAAACCAAAAAAATTGAAATTAAAATTACATAAAGTTTTTTACTTTATAGTGTCATAATCATATAATAATTTAAGATGATACGATAAAAATATGATTGTGATATGCAATTAGACGTGTAAATGTAAAGACACATACGATATATGTTTGTATATTATGTAGTTAAATTATATGAGTAAATTATTAAATATTTATTTAAAATTTATACTAACATTTAGTAAACATTTATACTTACTTAGTTCTAAAACACTACATATTGCGGTTCTAATTTATTCAAAATTTAAAAACTCATCAAATTATTGTCACTACACCATAACCTAAAACCTATAAACATTTACATTACCACTAACCCAACACACATTACTAAAAATACCTTTAACATTATTACTAAATCATCTCATCATATGATGGAAATGAAAAATTTTGTTTTTCATTGTGAAATTATTTTGACACTTTAGTGAAATGAGAGTCATTCATTTATGTTATTTTCACTGCGAATGAACGAAATAAAAAAAGTGAAATGAAATGAAATGAAACTCCATTGAAAATGATTGGAAACATTTTTGATGATAGTCATTCATGATTTTCTTTACGAATAAAGGGAAAACAAAACAAAACTGAAATGGAAAAACAAAATTAAATATTACATTTTGCTTTTACTTTAGTAGTCTAACAACTCAACTCTCAGTCTAAGAGGAATAGAAAAATGAGAAAGAGTCGTATAGCAGTAAGTGTTAGGTGATATGATGGTACTGGTACTAGAGTATGCAATTGGTATTGGTAGTGGTAACAACAGCAGAGTAATTGACTCACTCCAGAGAGAATGAAACAATTTTCTGTCTAAATTATTTGAATTTCCTTACTGCTAGCGCTAGGGTTATCATTCAATCTATATACCTGCCTGGGCCTGCAGTTTGTGGTGCGCTTCTGCTTATCTATACTACTCTGTAGTCTGTAGTTTGTATATTGTTTACATGTTTACATAAAATGAATTTCTCTCACTATATTTTTGATCGATTTGTATAATATTATTCTGTAAATGAAAATGAAAACTCTGTTCTGTTTCACTCTGGAATGTTTTCATTTCATTTTCATTTTTATTAATTTCATCATCATCATTCATAATCGAATACTTCATCATTCATAATGTTGGTTGGTTGATGACAACAAAACCAACAAAACGATAAGATTGAATTTAGTTTGAGAGAATCAAAATATTGCGATGAAGAAGGAGAAGAGTATTAAATGAGTGCAACTGCGAATGTGTACTTGTGTAGTATGAATAATACGAGTAGTTTTAGAATTTTTAATTTTATATGACAGGACAGAAATATTTCAATATTTTTTCGTTAATGATAATGATAACATGGATCACTTAGAGTATGAATGGATACATATATCCTTCAAATTTATTTAAAAAAAAAATTCTTAAATGTGTCATAAATTATAAAAATTTTTTTATAGTTAAAACTATTCAAAAACTTTAATAAATCACATAAAATATATATTTTTTTTTTCTTCGGTAATGAATTTTAATATGTATGTATGTATATGTAAGTGGTTTTTGTAGAATATAAAATTTTCTCATAGCAACGTATCACCAGTATCACATACCATCGCATAATCTTAGTTAATGTGTAGTACGTACTCTTAACTGTATCCTTAAGAAATTAGGTATGCTTTTATATATTTATTCTTCATCTAATTTCTTCTTCTTCTTGTTTTGGTTGATAAATTTATGCCCATATAATTATCAACTTATTAATAACATCTTAAAGAATTAGAAGGAAAAAAAAAAAAAAAATTCAACATCTATATGACATTGGACTTGTAGCTGTATGTATACATATCAAATGATATTTTTTTCTTTTAATATTTTTCATTTTGGTACATATACATAATATATGTACAAGTAAATTTTATTATCCTTGAAAATGAAAATAAAAAGTCATTGTACCAAATTCATTGAATATATTGAAACATAATATCTGACTGAATTCATTAATATCTATACTACCACCTACTACACAACTGAATTACTTATGTATAGGTAAGGTACACACATGTACACATTATTATTCTTTTTATTTATGTATTTTCATTTTCACATTTTTTCTATTTTTTTGTTTTGCTTTAAATTTTCCTTATGACTGTGTTACTATACGAGATAGATACGTGTAAAAACATATTATCACTTTTTTATGTATATATGTATATACGAGTAATATCACACAAAAATAAAGAGCCTGACATAATATTAATTTTCATAACGTTACATTATACAAAATATCTGTTAAAAAATTTAATTGAATAATTTTTTATTTTTTTTTTTTCTTGTACAAAGAAAAGAAACCGAAAATTGTTTATGGGATATTGTTCCTTTTTTTTCATTCTTTTTTCATTTTTATGTCACTCTCTCAGTATGAATGGAATGACATACACATAAGAGTATTTATTGTGATACAAAATATATTGACTGGACACATGTGTACACTCTTGAATTACATCTACGTACTATAACTATATGATGATGATGATGATGATGATTGATGAAGGATATATTCAACAATAATAAATTGAATATTATTTCTTGACAGGATATACGGTTATTATTGAGTTTTGTGTTCAATTAAAATTTAATTACGAGAATTAGTCATCTGGAATGAGAAGTTCTCGAATGTATCTACACATATTCTGTGAGTATTTTTAATTTAAAATTTTATTTTATTTCATTTTTGAGTAAATTTATTTATTTATCCTTTAAAAGGATTTTTTTTTCTTGAAATTTTTATAGTATACTAGCTATAGCTACAAGTACAAGAACTGAAAAAAAAAAAAAAAACAAAAATGTTTTTCTTGAATATGAAATGGGGTCAATAATGTATTGCACTTCACTGTAAATGTGTGGGACAATTTCTTTTTCTTCTACTATACTATATTCTAGACTTTTTTTGGTATTTATTTTGTAATTGAACGTCCGTACTCCGTACGTTTATGTATTTTACGCTCTTAATTACGTAAGTATCTCTCTGTTTTTTGAAAGACAATTAGACAAGAATTAAATAAAGAGAAATTATTGTATTTTTTTATAAATGTAGTTCTAGAAAATCGTGGCTGTAAATTTGGTAAGGCAGATCTGAAAGAGGTAAGATAAAGTTCGAAAAGTTAGGATATCTATAACCACTCACTGAACACTGACATAGACAAAATATAATATTATTATATTATTGACGTAGACGCTGACTTGACTGACAGATAAAAAAATATTTAACAACACAATATTTATTGATCTTCTGACTTTATACTATGTTGCAAGTTGCACTGCGTGATGTGATGTCAGTGTTAAAACAATCAGAATGAACTGGAAATTAAGAAAATATTTTAATTATTATCGAAAACGGTCAAAACTACCTACTACCTACTGCTTACGTAACTGCAACATAAAAAGCAACGAGCAACGCTTAAACTAAACGTAAACTTCGTCTCTCTTTAATGTAACCCAACGCCGCGCCGCAACCGTAAAATTTGCGTAAAATTGCATATTACTTGTTCTTGTTGATATGAAAAAAAAAAAAAATATTCTTTCAACAAAAATACAAATAAAAAAGAAATTATGTAAAAGACGTGGTACGAGTGTGATATTTTGTAATATAGAAAACGTAAGGCACTCTTGACTCTACATTTCATACACCTTTTCAATTAACACACATGCATAGGCATATACAGTATTACAAATATTTAAAAAAAAAAAACTTATTATTTTTGCTTTAATTTTTTAAATTTTATTACCTATACGTCTATACGTACTGTAAGCAGTAAGCACTCTCTGTTACGAATGATATTTTTTTTTGTTTTGTTTTTTACTAATGTGACGGAGTTAGTTAATGTATGTGTGTGGACTGTACGCTTGTACTCGTAATCGTATATATAGATGGATTTGTATAGGTATACATCATACATACACATACCCTGCTATCTGTAACTGGTTTTGTATTAATATAAAATTTCGTTTAAAAAAAAATATATGTATATTTCTGAAACGGAGAAACAAAACTTTTAATAAGCTGGTTCTAACTTATAAAACGTCTTTTTATATTATTTTTTTGTTTTGTGTTTTGTTGAAAAAAAAGTACATATCATTTGCTGTTTTTCTGTTGAAAAATCTCCTCCATTTGAAACGACCAAAAAATTTAGAATTTTTTTATTTGAATTTATTTTTTGTATTTTGTAAGTATTTTTTGTTTTTCTAAATATTTTTTTGCTGTTATTTTTGAGAAAATGTATATAGTACACGAATTATTTTCGAAAAGATTATAGTAGAGATTATAAAAATATCGACAACGTATAGAATGCGAAAAAAATAAAATAAAGTTTGTAATTATTATATTTGGCATTATTTGTACACATTCATTATTTAGGTACTCATTAAAACTTTTGTAGTACACGTTAATTATTTTAATTAAAACGGAAGATACACACACAACACAACTCTCATTTGTTGATATCGAAGAAAAAAGAGTAGAGATATTGAGAACAAGTGCATGAATAGAGTAAGTAAATGTTGTGAAACAAAATGATGATTAAAATTCGTAATAGATGCACATAGCTATTTTTGAGAATAATATATAAAAAATCGAAAAACACAATAAGTGTACTCACTTGATGCATGCGGTTGAGGTGGAATTTATTGGAATTGCAGGAACATACTTCTATCGTTTAGAGTTTAGAGAATTTGAAGTTTGACCTGAGTGAGTACATAGTTTCATTCATTCATTCTTACTATTCTCTCATTTCACTCATTAAATGAATGAACGAAATTGCTCATGCTGAACACATAATACTCCATATCCAATATCGAAAAAAACCAAAAGAGAGAAAGGCAACGAAAAAGAAACGAAAGAACGAAGATACATGTTTCCTAAAATTCATTTATATTGCACATGATTTCGTGAGTATTTGTCGAATTTATTATTATGTAAGTAAATTATCGCTTCCCAATCGTAAAGTATTTTTGTACCTAATTTACTTTTACACGTCAATTTTGTACATTTTCTATCAATGTCACTGTCAGATTATGTGTCAATGTCATTATGCAATTTCAAATATTTAAAATAAAACATGAAAATTATCGAGTACCAAAAACTACAAAATTTCAGAACAAAGTGCATTACTCCGGATTGCGAACGTTGCGGTGTGTTCATACATAAATTCACTGCAATCTGAAGAGTTTAAACTTTGATGAGAATAAGTGAATACCCTTAATGTCTCTGTCTCTCTATCTGTGTATGTATATGTATGTTATGCAGTTTTCTTGTGGTTAACTAGGTAAATGCGATGATGAAATTTATTTGCCTTCTTATATACAGTTTTTTTTTTATTTTTTTTGAATATATTTTTTTGTACAATCTATACAGGTATAAATACGCACATATTAGTAGACGATATACATACCTACTTACATACATATTAAATAAGTTCTGACATTTAAATCTCGAGTATATATTAGGTTATATACAGACACCATTAAAAAAGGTCTAGTCAACTTATAAAAACGAAAGACAACTTTTGAAAACAAAAAAAAAGTTTCTTAGATTTTTAGTTTACGTCTCAGTTTTTTTTTTTTCATTAAAAAATGTCTAATCAAAAACAACTACATGCATACATACATAAGAACTTTTTCATACATATAGTCGCTTTATATATTCATCTTTCACCTAAACTCTGTAAGTCTGAATGCATACTTGTATTTGTATAATATAACTAGAAAGAACTGGTTCTAAAAAGGTGAATAAAATGATAAAATATAGAAAAAACAATTTCAAAAAAACAATCGAAAATAAATAAAATAAAATGAAATGAAAACAAAGAAAAAAATAGCAACAAAAATCTGTAAAACCTAGAGACCTAGAGAGATATAAAATGGAAAATGGTAAAATGGAAATCGGAATGATTATGATGGCTGGCGATGATGATGTTTTGTAATGTTGTTTCGAATATAAAATTCGAACTTAAGATAATATACTATAGAGTATAGATGCTGCATTATCTCTGTATATGGGACAAGTATTTATTATGCAAACGCCGCGCATTTATATAGAAGATAGAAGATAGAGAAGTTCTATAGTTTTAAAAATTTAAATGCAAATGATGTGAACAAGAGAAGAGATCAAAAATTGCATAAAATATACATACAATTTTTTTTCTTTTCGTAAAACGATGAAAATTGAATAAATTTTAGGAGGATGCTTCATACTTGCATACACATCCTAAAGTATCTACGAAAACAAATACGTATAGACAAATATCAGTATACATTTATGCAGATATTTGAATATATACATATATGTAGTTATTGTTTTAAATTTTCTTTTAAACAAAACATTGAAAATGGGAAGGGAAGCAAAATTTGTACATACACAAAACATACAGTGATGCAGTAAAGATGCAGTAAAGCAAAGATTACAATATACTAGAAGATAGGACACTAAAATGAGTCATCATCTCACAAACACATACAAACTTTTTTTTAAAAAACAAAAAAAAAATTTCGTTAAAGTAAGAACAGTCTGAATAGATAAATTTGTTTCAATTTAATACCCTTACCTAAATTTATATGTAAACGAGAGATACAATAGAGTACACACAATAAAGAAAAAAAAACAATATCATGACGTGTATATTTTTTTTGCACGTACTTTTAAAAGCGACCTGGAACAACGATGACGTCATTTGTCTTTCAAATTTTAAGTGTTTCAGGTCGCCGTTTAAAATGTAAAGTATAGGAAAACAAGAAAATAAAACGAAAAATGAATTGATACTACTACATATTTATTGCATATATGTACACGATTGTTTACATTTTTTCATGCTGCAGTTTGAATGGCGACCTGGAACTAAGATTTGTATGAATTTGTAAATTGATATAAAGGGTGGTTTTGTTTTGACTTAATTATACACGTAAGTTTGTTTATAAAAATTATATGATAATTTCAATTTTTTTTTTCAAAAAAATTTTTTTTATTTTAAAAAATATTTTTCAGGTAGTCTTGAAATGTATTGCATTTGCAGTATAATATAAATATTTCCTTTCAGGTGCACTTTAAATGCACTACAATCATAATTTTCCTTTTTTTTTCGGTCATGTTTAAAGTGCCCTTTTATTATATTACAGCAAATTTTAAATAAAAACATTTTTAACTGTAAATACCTAGAATGGTGTACATTAAAAGTGACCTGTGATTATTTAAAATATTTTGTGTATTTGGAAAAAGGTATGGTATAGGTACAAAGATATGTTATGTACATATTTGTTACATTTTCATATGATTCATTTCAAAAATTAAAATTTTTTAATTTTGAATTATTATCTGTGATGTGTATGGTGAAAAAAGTATAAAATTAATAATTAATAGTATAATTAAAAGGTATAAAAGTATTAATTAAAAAGTGTAAAAGTATAAATATTTAATATTACAGTGAAATTTTAAAGGTAAATTTTTTATTGAAAAATATAAAAATTATACATTTTTCATATTTAAAATAATATATTATTAAATTTTTTCAAAAAAAATATGGGAAAACACCGAGTGAAATGTTTGGCCTGCGGAAAGGAAAAAGAGAATTTCCCTGAAGCACAGTTTTTTAAATTAGCGGAAAATATTGAAAGGTAAGTGAGCATAATGCGAATTATAAATAGTGTATTTTTTTCAATTTCGTACGTTTGCGTGAAAATATTTAGTTGATATTTAGAAATAAGTATTATATTTCTCATTTCATGCCAACGCTAAAAATGTACACTGAGAGAAAAACGTGTTAAAATTGCCAAGAAACATATTTAACTTAATTTCGTTTAAATTAAAAAAACAGTCGAGTTTGAACCCGGTTTTGCAAAATTACTATAATTTTCTTTTTCAAGTAAATATTTTGTGTTTTCTAATGTAACTTTGAATACATCAGGAAACTAAAACAAAGATTTAAACTGAAATTTAAGTGGCATTATTTGAATAGTTAGAAATTTAGGAGCTAATGTGGAATAATCTTGAATAACTGTCTCATTTACTTGATTATTTATGGTAAATGATCGAGGATTTTCATATAATTTCATTACTTGATAACTTTTAGTTCATTCAACCAGAACAATTACACGGTTAATTCAAAAGTTTTCATGTGTAAAATCAATATTAAAATTTATTATTTCGTGCTCAAGAACTTTCATTATTATTCTAATAATTAAAGAGTTATTATTTGGATATAATGCTCCCTTTTCAAAATTACATTGTAAATGTTAAATTAAAAACGCAAGTCTGTTAATTCAATTATTAATTTAAGACTTTAATTCAAATATTTGTTAAAGGACCAATCATTCTAATAGCATATACGAATAATGTACCAAAAAATGATGTTTCGGCTTTAATAATGTATCTTCAAACAATTGAATATAAAAAGTATTATGATCAAAGACCAACTTTTCTAATTTTAGTAATGTTTCTTTAAAAATTAGTAAATTATAAACGCAGTTATTTTTTCAAAAAACATATCTGTTATTACAATAGATCAATTATTTTGCATTCAAAATACAATAGATCAATTCTTTTGCAGTCAATACATAATTTTCTTTTGTATAATTTATTTTTTCCAGGTAAAATTTTTTTTAAAATTTTGATAGTTTTCAATAGTAAATAAATAAAATTTGTAAAATAATGGTGAATTACATGAAAAAATAAAATTATTTACCTAAATACAAAAATTTTGTTTTCAATCATATGGAAAATATTCAACTAGATCAATTATTTTGCGTTTGGGTAGTATATAATGTTAAAGGAATTTGAAAAGGCAAAATTAGTTAGACCTTAGCCTTAATGGAAAGCTTAGAAAAAATAGAAAATACTTAAATTTATTTAGAATTTTAATAATTTAATTATAGAAAATGATATGGAGTATAAATTATTTGAGTTAATAAAAAATGATTTTGATTATGTATGTTGTGAGAAAGGAGAAAAGGATTATTTAATAAGATTGTATATAAGAGTTAGAATATATTTTTTAATCAAAAATTATAATAAAAATATCAAAACTTTAAGTAATAGAAATAAAATTCTTAATGTTAAGCATTTATAATAATTTTATAATGTTTTAAAAAAAAAATAATTAAGTAAAAATTGTTTTTTTGTTTTTTATATTACACCCTGTGTTTCCATTTCAAAATTATATATTGTTCCTTTTCCAAATTGTTCATCCCTTTTTTTTCAATGTATTTTATGTTGCTATCGACTTTTAGCAATTTTAATTTTATTTTTTTTTTTTTTGGAAGACTTTTTTCAAAACACGTGGTCAGTGCCTTTACTTGTTACGAAGTATATATTTTACTATGCAGTAAAGTATGTAGATCTATCTATAGGCGCAGGCAGATATGCAAAAACAAAAAATAAAAATAAAACTATCACGCAGACGCAAACGACTAACAAAACTCTGACAACTCTTTCTTGCATCGCACAATTCCAGCGACAACTACAGCGTATACAGTAATTTTAAAATGGGACTTTTTACGCTGAACTTTACGCTGTCATTGTCGCCCAAATAGATTCTATTCTATTTTTCAGCGACAACGAGCCATTCACGACCTGGATTTTGCAGTAGTAGTAATATTATTTGCAAGAAGAAGAAATGTAAAATTCATATATATTTTAGGCTGTAGTTGCGCCCGAATTGTGCAAACTTTCGGCGATACGCTGTAATTGTCGCTGGAATTGTGCGATAGCTGTTACTTTGACTGAATAAAAAGAAAATTATTGATTATCTTTGGTTATATTAGCGTTATCATCAGAAATCAGTAGCAGCATAGTGAAGTGGACAGCATTCCCTCGAGGTACATAAAATAAATATGTACATACACATATTGAAAAAAAGGCAACATAAAAACTTAAAAGAATTTTTATATACATATTTTTTTTTTCTTTTTTTGACCAATACATAAAGGAAATTATTTTTTCTTGAAAAAAAAAATCGAAAAAAAAACAAAGTACTAAAAATAACTGTAAATCCATAAATACAAAATTACTCGACGTATTCATCATCATATATTGAAGAGAATATTTTTTGTATAATAATCGTGTATACATTGTATAGATGTGAATATTATATGGAGAAAAACAAAAATTCCAAGATATTTTCTGATAAAATTATATTGTACATTCCTTAGCTTGTTCGCATATTTAAACTGGTATCAAAAGTATTAGGTATATGTAGTTGAGTATTTATATAGGTATTTTGTCTTGATATACACTCTGTATAATAGACGTACTATAGGTATATTTACTGAAAAATTAAAACTGGATTCAAGCTCAAAAAAAAAAAAATAAAAAATCCTTTGAGACTTTGGGGCATTTTCGTGTATGTACCTTTACATATATTTAATATGAAAATAAACTTCACTTAATAATAATCGTCAAATTACCATTATTTATTAGCTGTTTTGGTGATTTAAGAGCTGAATATGCCTTAAGTAAAGAGAGTATTTTTTTTTTTTGATTCCAATTCCGAATTTACTCATATTTTTCATCGATAATTTTGAAATACTACTTGTATGTAAGTAAGTAGCATCAACTATAAAATGTTTGTTGTAAGTTGTGATTTTGTGAAATAAACGTCAGATTTCCATCCATCAAAATTTTGACATGTAGTATATGTCACATCTGCTTTGTTGTCAATCAGACACGTCCCACTTACATGTCATTTTATGATTGTTAATGGAGTGACGCAATACTTTTACCATACTTATGTTGTTGCTGTTGTTGTTTACTTATTACTCGCTAACCTGACCGACCACTCATGACAAAACTATATCTATCCAACTTTTACTACTTACAACTTCTCAACATTTACATAGAAATTTCAGGTTTGTGACTTTGCTTAGGATAAAAATATCAAGAGAATCCATCTAGTAGTATATGGGATACATATACTGAAAATTATTGAAAAATAAATTTCAAAAAACAAACAGCTAAAAATCGAGAAATTGGGTAAGGAAGAAAATTCTAACAATAACAAACGACCAGTTATTGAAGTTAATAGTAGAAGAAGAACATGAAGAAAATATGTCATAATATGACTATAGATATTTCAATTGAAAATTTTGGCTTCCATTAAATCCAATTCCATATCGTCATCATCACAGTCATGAGTTGTCAGAATCACCATCATGAAAAAATATTATCGTTAAATAATTATTATTTCACGAGTATCGCAGATACATATGTAATATATGTATGTATGTAAATTTTTATTTAAAATTTCAAAAGTAGCAGATGTATGGCACATGTGTGAACAATTTTTTTTCTTCATTTTTTTCATTTTTTTCTTAAAAAAGTGAATAAGAAATGAATGCAAAATTCAGCAAAAACAAATATATATAAAATGAAAATGAAAAAAAAGAAGAAAGGATTCAAAAGAAACAGGAATATGCACTATATTTTGTATGTATATATACCACTAAAATTCAGGAAAAATTAAATATGTACTTTATATTACAAGAATAAACCTCATACACATCACGCACACAACAAAATTAAATAAAAAACACATGCACAGACTACAGACTATATTTATCGTCATCTGTATCATGAACTATGGTACTCAAATGTAAGACAAAAAAAAAACATCTACGCATAGAAATAATAATAATAATAATAATTTTATTTTATGTTCAATTCTTACATTACATACTCGTACATTTTTGTACATACACCACACCATACGGTTCACTTGGTCTCCATACATGCAATAATGAAAATGTGTGTAACTATGATGTTTTCATCTTATACTATTGACACAATGCAGAAATAAACCATGGTTATCTCAAATGGTTTATCGATAACCTGGTATGAGTGACACATTTAAACTGAGGTGAACTAGTTTATGTATTCATACGACATCTGTCAAGATAAATTCCAACAATAATTCTTTTTCATCTAGTCAGCATGTTAGCTGAAATTTGGTTTGACAGTTTGTTTAAATATAATAAAAAAATAAAAAAATATAACACAAACGTCAAAGATAACTGAGTTCGAACTTGGTTAACAAGAAAACTTGGTTAACTTAACCGAGTTCTGAAAGTCGGTTATAGCAAAGATAAATCAGAAAACTGTCATAACCATGGTTTATCTCTGCAGTGTGTCAATAGTATAACACACATATTATTATTATTATTATTATTATCATCAATGTTGTTGTTGATGATGATGCAGTGCATCGTAAATACAAGAATTTTTGTAATATGAAAAATTTTTTGTATACACTATGTACATAATAATGTAAGACAATGTTTTTAAACGTATATATATGGTAAATGACCTCGTGAGAACCCTATATATTGTGTACCTACATACGTGTACCTATAATGTGGTAATATGTAGTATATACATTCATTTGCGTATGTACAAAAATTATAAAATTTACGTGTGTTGAATAACTTTTATGTTGTATATAACAAAACAACAATTAAATTTATATCCATACATATACGAGATACGAGATACAAGATACGATTATATGCATATATGTATAATATTGTACACATAAAAGAATGCAAAAATTATAAAAGAAAAGAATAAAAAATATAAAAAAAAAAATAGAGAAACAAGAATTTTTGCAAAAGGGGCCAGTAGTGTATACTGGCTTATGAATATTATAATAAATTCGCAAAAAATACAGAACATTTATATCTACTCTGTACTCATATAATATACGTATCTATGTACATACATGTATGTATGCATATTTGTGCATTTTTATATGATCTCTCTGATGAATATATAATGGATACACAGAGAAAATATGCATTACATATTTATTTGCATTTTGCATGATGTCAACGTACATTATCCAACATATCTCATCTGCAACACATATGTATGTAAGAGTACGTGTACCTATATTATAAAAAGTTTAGTGTCTTAGTGTTATGATGATGCATTTTATGTACAGAACAAAAGAAAAACACAGAAAACTTTTGCATAAATTGTGCATTGTTATTTGTATACGTACGTAAACGGATTTTATTATGCACGTATACACTTACACATATGCCAACACATACTTAAATACATCATCGATATGCATGTATGTATATAGTTGCGATATGATATAAATGTTCTGGTGTCATTATACGTGCACACGTACACGATGATAAGAATAAAATGCAAAAAAAAAAAAAACAAAGAAACATCAAATAATCTACAAAAGAAAAGAAAACTGAGTAGAAGAAAAACGAAAAAAAAAAAAATTTTTTTTTTTTTAATGACAAGAATCAAAACAACAAGAAGAAGGAAATAAAAATATTCAAGTAGAAAAGAATACGACAAGAAAAAATATTATGAAAAATATAAAGAAAATAAGAGAGAAATTTTATTGCGTGTACGATGAAGTTATAGAAAAATTTGCATAAACGCGAATATTCGAGTATACGCACACACCACCGCACCACACTATACACATATACTAAAGGCACCAATAAACATATAATGTACATACGATATCTGTTATCTGTTGAGGCTGACGACTGCAGTTGACAAACAAGTTTAAATAAATTCTTTGATGTTTCGATTTTATCACACAGACTTTATTCGGATAAGATGAGAATATTTTTTGGAGTTTATGTCGTCAATGTTTTTTCAGAATTTTATTTTTTTTTTTCTGTAACACTTTCTCTCTTTTTTTTAAAAAATAGTTCCGTCCGAATACGACAATATCACAATTAAAAATAATGTCAAAGATTTGATCATACAACTTGACTACACAAAACACACATCCAACTTAATTATATTGTCTTATCGAACTAGAAGCCACCCACCGACCCGAAAAACCACTCCGAATAGTCGTTCGTTTTTCCAATCGTCTGACAATTTATCTATGTGAACAATACAACATTCATCCAACAACATCAACTTATCTGTCAAACAGTTGTTTGATATTATATCGTACGTTTATGGGGTCCTTTATGTGCATCACTGTAGATGCATAATTTCTGTATCATTTTATAAATATCGTTCATTATTTTATACTCGCGTGTATGCATTTCGCAATAATCTATATAGGAGCATGTACATAACATACCTTCTCATTTACTTGCATATATGTATGTATCATACCATTATACTTTATATTTATAGAATAGTCGTTATATGCAATTAATTTTGTACCCATAAACCTGCATTCTTAATACTATCATCCTCATGTGGATGTATGCTACACGAACGCAGCCGTTCAACACAATATAATATCCATAGCGTGGATTTAATATTTTAATATAGGAAAACAAAAAAAAAAATGTTTATGCATGTGTGTACATACATCCTAAAGATTCCTTCATAATTGTTGCTTGAATATTTCATTATTTTACTCTTTTTTATTTTTGTTTTCATTATACATATACGTATACATATATAGATTTTTTTTTGTTTGCTCTTGTTCTACTAAAAATGAATTTTTATCAAAAGGACGAATGAAGAAAATATAAAAATTTAATATGATCCATATATGTATATGTAATAACGTTCTCGTATGTGCGTATACATTATACTCTCTATATAAATGTACATATAATATGCATGCATGCATATGTAAAGTTCATGCGTATATGATGCGATTTAATATGCACTTAATCACATGCACATTCATATGTAGGCACTCCTTGTCGTCATCATATAAAATTTTCATGTATACGTAATGTACTCGTATTGTGTAGCTCTTATGTATTTTTTTTTTTTTCTTTCAAAGTCAAACAAAATTCGTAAAAATGATGCAAACATTTTTATATTTTTCCCTTCTTCGTCTTCATCTTCTTCATCTCATCATCATCCACATTATTGCATCTCAGCTTTTACGCTCTTTTATTTATTTTTTTTACATTTTTATTCGTTCAACTTCAATGTTTCATTTCTTCCTTCCTTTTTATTTTTTCATCGTACATGACATTATTATTATGATGCTCCAGCTAAGCTATGAAAAAAAAAATTCAAAAATTTATAATATTGACGTTGCGTATACATGTTACAACATACATACATTCAACATTGATGCATTTGCTAGCAAGATGGTGGGGTGGGATACACATATTCGTCGTTGTCGTCGTGTTCATATTTATTATTGCAAACATTTTTTTCATTTTATCCTTAATTTTTTTTTCTTTTTAAATTCTTCTGCTTCTCGATTGAATCGTATCGTATGGTGAACTACGAACCGAACCGAATAACAAAATAACACAATCGCAAACGCATCATCAGTATCGTTGTAAAATTGAAATTTTAGGAGTGCAATTTTTGTTGTTTTAAACTTTTCATTAAAAAAATAAGAAAAAAAATTCTATAAAAATTCAAACTTCTACCTTCAACTCATGGTGATGCTAATGGTGTACGAATACTGAACTGACTGACTGTATACATACATAATATATTGAGTATCTACACTACAACTATAGAGCTACAGCTATATGCATTCGAGTGTACATACGATGAATTGAATTGGGTAAAATTGCATGCAGTAAGCAATTCGATTACTTGAATTGCATTTTATTGCAATTCGCACACATATTACATAAACATGTGTATGGACATGGATGTGAATGTATGACGTAAACAAAACAACAACAAAAAAATATGTGTGGTTAGGTCAGGATTATTTTTCTGATGACTTGTTTATGATGCAGGAGATATACATATGTATATTCGCATTTATAGAACATGTATAAGTAGGTAAAATATGCATTTGTGCGTGTATATGTGTGTAAGTAATATCGCATACACTGCACATCATATGAATGCATATATACATACACATATGTGTAATAGTGGCATGCATTTTATTACTTTGACTGCCTGCCCTTTTCTGATGATGCAATTTCCTTTTTAGTGTGTTAAATGAAATTTTATTGTGCTAGGCTTTTAATGACATTTGCGTTGTTATTGTTGTTGTTGCTGTTGCTGTTGTCGTTCGTTGGTTTGTATTGTTTTGATTTTCAGACATAATTTTATTGAATGCATATATAGTATACGATGGGCATTATACAATGTGAGTAATTTTCTCTCCTTCCTTCAGTGTCATTTTATTACTGATTGCTGCACACAATACACATGCATTATGGTCATTATTATGTACTAGTATGTGACTAATTACATTATATGCAGCAATTTGTGTGTTGTTATTTTGTATAGAGGATTAAATTTATTTTCCTTGTTTTGAAATGAAGAATATTTAGAAAAATTGGAGCAAGATCAAAATGAAATTGATTTTTTTTTGTTTTTTTTCAAAAATGTATTTAATTTTCAGTATGAGTGGAATATGAATTTGAAATGAATTTTTGCTTTAATTTTAAATTTTTTTGCAATGAGGTGATGGGAGAAATACTGATGATGTGATCATTTTATTCTCCAAAATTTATGCATTCTTTCAATTTCTTTAATGGGACTTATATAGACGTATGTATATGTGAATAAATTCTAGTCTGCAGACTTGTTAACATAATATTTTATGCCCACAATTCGTAATTACATACAAAAGAACGCTCAAAATTCAACGACAATAAATCTTTGAAAATTTGAACGAAAACAAAAAGATAAGGAACAACTAAAAATCGAAAATACACCGAGTATTTCACTAATTATATTGAACCCAAAATAATCAAATAACCAAAAAGAACGAATTTAAAAAAAAATGTACATACATTTAGTCACCACATTTATAATCACATTGCATAAATAATTTTGTAGTTTTGTAGCACTGCTGACTATAGACATACTCACTATCTATACTATATAGACTTATCGGGCACAGACAGTGTACACGAACACAACACACATTAACATATACGACAACAACATACTCGTATCTTGTTTGTGTCATTATACATACACGCAGATTTTATTTTGATTTGTTCAGAACCTGCATATCTCTGACATATATTTATATTTAAGTTTTAATTTATTTGAATAAATGTCCTGCTGTGAAGTATTTTTTTAAAATTTCATTTAATTCTTATTCGATTTTCAAAACCCATATATGCGCAGGTAAAAATAAATAACGCGAAAAAAAATGTAAAAAATAAAACACAGATTCTGACATAAATAATATTAGGAGTCTATAAACGACATGATAGAAAATAGTTAGCAGATAGTGATATCGCTACAGTGCTTACTTAAGCTAAGGTATATGCATGGACTGTTATGCCATAGACGAATTATATGACCAACAACAACAACAATAATAACAACAACAACAACAACAGTAACGTTTTTGAAGCAATTAAAATGACAATTAAAATTAAAATTATAACAAACTGGCATATACCTAGTTCTTTTCTACGTGTAAACTCATCGAATCAGGGGTGTTTGCTGATTAAAAATCAAAAACAATAACTACATCATTCATTTACATTTTACAAATTCTGATTGGTACTAAAATACATGCAAATGTCGCACAAATCTTCTATTTCTTTTAATACTGACGAATTTGTTTGGTTAAATAAATTTTCAAAAATAGAAAATATAATAAAAGAAGGAAATAATTAAATTACCAACAAATTAAATAAAATTACCCACAAAAGTAATTAAATAATTTAAATATTATTAAGTAAATGTGTTCAAAAAGAATAGAAAGAGATAAATAAATAAGAAATAAATAAATTACCCACACATTAAATCAAATTACCTACAAAGGTAATAAAAATTACCCAAAAATATAATGAAAAATTCGAATATTATTTAAATAAATGTGTTCGTGTAATTTTTAATAATTAATATTTTTTTACCATTTTGTCGCATTTTTATTGCATACCTACACTCATCTCTATACATAGACTCATTATTCTTTCAACTGTTGCCTATATTATTATCGATATTCCATCATCAAAATAATACTCGAATTTATTGTATGTTAAAAATTACAAATTATTTATTATGGATTTGGTGCAAATTTAACAGAATATGAATCTTTTATTTTTATAGTTATTCATGTAAATTTTTGTTCTATTTTATTCAATTTTTATTTAAATACACACATACATAAAATTTTTTTGATTTATTACCGACATTTATTCATTATCGAATTAAAAATGATTTCCCAGAAATATTTATAATTTCATTAATTTAATTTATTTTGTTGTTTTGTGCAAGTTTGTGTTTTATTTTTTCATTCATATTTTTTTTTCTCATTTTGGGATGATATATATGGGAGCACCAAAAAAAAAAAATTCTTTTTCTTTTTCGAATTAATAAAAATGCAAAATATAATAATGTACGGGTATACACAAAATATTTATAAAAAATACATATACCTAATAAATATTAATCACCACTGGAAATTTTCATTTTGAAAGCTTTTCATATGTATGTACCATACTTACTACCTGAATAATACTTTATTAGGTACCGTACCTACCTATCTTATATGCAAATGTTTATCTATACTCTTTGCTTATTACATCCCCCTTCTCAACAATAGCCTTTCATTTATTTATTTTATTTATTTGCATTTTTTTTCTGTAATTTTTTTATATATGTATATATTTTTTTCAATTGTCTAGACATAAAATTATAATTTATCAGAATTCAGAACAAACGAATATCCAAAATCAAATAAAAAAAAGAGGGAGAGAGAGAGAGAGAGAGAGAGAGAAAAGAAAATGAAACGATCGTAAAATTTATTTATGTTGTTATTATTTCTTCGCATTAATAAAACATTCAATCATTATCCCCATTCTCTCATTATATTTTTTTCACTGTCTCACGCCTTATGCTCTTTCGTTTATAAAATATAAATATTCTCTCCCTTTTTCTTTCATTCGTTTTTGTACTGTATAATCATATTCTCTTTCTTGCTGTTCTTTATGTAAAATATTTGGCAAAAGCATAAATTTGCAAAATGATAAGAGAAGAGACATTTCCATCCATCACACAAATCGTGGTGAAGCGTTAATATAATTAATATAAAAATACCTTCAAAAATTATAGTTCTAAAACTATGCGTGATATATCTAATATAATGTGTGGTTTAGAGTAAAGTAGGGTAAAGGGGTATAGGTAAAAAATGAATTCATTTCTATAACTATACTAATTTATTATGTACAGCCGTCATCACTTTCAATTTAGTAATAAAGCTGCTATCTCCTCATACTACATGCAAGAAAAATTTTGTATGAGGCGAAAGCTTCGAAAAGGAAATTTTCGTTTTTTTTTTTCTAAGATATAAACATACTCAATACTACCCGCACAACTCTGGACAAGGTAATTGGATTAAAACCATATTTGAAATGAAAATGAAAATAAAGATACATATATGAAAATCCTACATGGAAATTATTTCATTTTTTCTATATTTTTTCGACAGTTAGGATGGTATGTCACCAACATAGATTATCTTTTATCTGAGAGTGAATACCACCCTTAATATTCGAAATGACGGGATATCGGCGACACACAAACACGTGCAAATTAAAATTTGCGTATTTGGAACATACTTTCATTCAATATGTACATGAAAGTGCAGTCAATAAAAATAATTAGGCTCATCTCATACATAAAAAGTCACAGGATACTCGTACATGATTATACCATCGTTTGGATTGTTCCAATTAGTATTTTTTTTTTATCGTTTTGAAGACAATTATTGTCCTTTATATCTATGGATCTATTTAACAATTCAATGATGTACTTACTTACGTATGTATACTTGCATATGTAAGTATTTTATTGTTGATTATTTTAAGAATTTGAATTATCATTTATTCTTCTTCTTCTTATTTTCTGGTAATTAAATCACACATTAAAATTACAAAAACGTAGAATTTTGTTGTTTTCAATTATAAATTAAATGCGTACATATGTTTGTTTGTAGTTTTGGGGTAATCTTTTTTAAATATCTACATGGTAGAGTGATTTTTGTTAATCAGTGTAAAAAATTTAAAATTTGATTTTGCTGTATTTTTTTGGGAATTTGAATTTGGAAGTATGTATGTATGTACCTACCTACCAACATACACAACACATGTCTACATATCACTACTGTGGAAAGTTTGAAAAGCGAAAATAATAACATAACCTCATCAGGTAGGTAAGCATCTAATATCTAAGTATATGTACTTCGATAGATAGGAAATGAATTTTGTTACACAAAATGTTATGATGCGATTAAATTTTATTTGAAGCCGAAACCAAAAAAAAAAAACAAAAACAACAACAATAAATATTAGAATAATTATGTATAGTGTCCTAAAAATTTTCTAACTGTAAAATTATATATACAAAATAAACGGTAGGTATCTAAAAAAGTTTTGTTTAGAATTTTTTTTAGAATTTTAATTAGAACCCAACAAAAAATAAAACCAAATGCGAATATACGGATTTGAATAATTTTGGAACTTTATTATTATTATGAAATTTCGTTCAATTTAGGCGAATGGGAAAAATAAATATTGACAAGTGTACTATGGTTAGAATCCATAGAAAATATTGTTTCTTTTTGGGTGACCAATAATTTACATAACACAGCATGAAAGTAAGTATAATAATTTACATATTTTCGAAAATGAAATAAAATTTTCAATATCAATGAGTGAATATGCGTATGTGGATAGTAAAAAAAAAAATAATGAAAAATTGACATTTGACAGTTCATATGTAGAGAATTCATATGCAAACTCGTAAATTGATGTTTTTCTTCAATTTGCCTCAACTTTGTTTGCGCGCCTAGAGCCGGTTAGACTTTTTATGGCGGATACACGTAAATTAGTAAATTGTTGCTAAATGGCCTAATGGCAACCAAAAATAAAACTGAACAAAATGGTAATGATTGTCATTTATACTTTTGACAAAATGGCCGTCACTAGAAATGACGAAGACATTTTTTCTTTTTGTCATAAGACATTTTGTAAAAAAAGTGATTTCATTTTTATTGTAACAAACACTTAACGAAAATTTTATCGGACGCCATTTTGTTTGGTTATACGTTATACTTTCATATATTATCAAATTATTCAATTTCGTCGCATCATTTTGTTTAGGCTTAGTCCTATATTTGACCAATGAAATGGAACTTTTGCAGACAGACGAAACATTTTTTTTTTCGTAATTTCTAAATTTCGAATTTAATTTAAAAAATTTTGTTTTTCCAAAGGACATTTTCTTATTATTTACTTTTTAACCATTTTTTTTTTCTTCTTTCTCTTAAAGAAATATTATCATCATACAAGTTGCATGTTTGGCAGATAATTCGAATGATGAGCAAAATATGGGAAAGTTCGAAAACTTTGAACATTTTTTTCTTTCAATAAATTTAATTGTTTTTACATGTTCTGCATATCTGGACATTCATACAAACGTTCAGATTACATTCATTCACATCTTTGAAATTTCGACAGGATAAATTTGAAATACGAGAGCGAAAAGTAAAATTTTATATGTTCTTTCAGGCTTTTAGTACTAGACATTTGTATTCGTATCTACAACGTCATTTATGCTCATTTCATTTGAATAAAACATTTCTAGGAGTTTTGATACAAGACAACAACAAAAAATGAATAAATAAATGAAGTTAAAAAGATGAAAGAAAACTTTTATTCTAATTTTATTTTTTTTTACTGTTTTTTTTTGCCTTTATTTTTCACATACATGCACCTACACTTTTTTCTCAAGAAATTTCAGTTTTTCGGAGAATTTTTATTTTTATTTTTTTTTTTCATTCTTTTCTCAATTTTTTTTTAAGAGGTGTGAAATTTCATTACATAACAAATAAAAGTGAATAGGATTTTGTAAAAAAAAAAGAGTGAAAAATGGAAAAGGATTTCGAAGAAAAACAAACAAAAAACTACAAAATGATCAAACCTATAAGTAACGTACAAAAGGAAAGTATAATAAAATTGAAGACACTCATTCAAAAAAAATTCTTTTCAAAGGATATAATAGAAATAGAGTATTAGAAGAATGGACAGCACATCAAGCAAAAAAAAAAAATAAATAGAAACAACAACAGCAATAACATAAACTCTTAATGGTGTTGGTGTTAATAAATGAAAACTTTCAAGTTTTAAAAGGATAAAATATGTAATGTATACGCAAGGATGTGTATATCTATACAAAATATATGTACATATACTTGTTGACACTTTGACAGTATTAATATGAATATATTTATCTATATTCTGAATATAACCATGTAACCATAACAATATAGATGGATAAATATCAAATAATATATTATCCTGTCCGTTTAAAATATGAATTTGATGTACATACACAAACACTCGTACCATAATAATTTTATTATTGAATAAAATGTTCAAGAAAATATTTTGAATATATGTATGTATGTATTATGTAATCGACCATTTTATCGTATCCCTATGGCATTTTAATAAATATTCTCTGTGTACATATATTTGTTTGTTTGTACACACATTATTGAGTTAAGAAGACAGGCGTTATGCGAGCATTTTCTTATAATATGTAATATGAAAAAAATTCAATGCAAAACAAAATAACAAAGAAATACGTAGGCCACTCCCAAAGTTTTGCAATGCCAGGTAACAGAAAACGATATAACAGAAACTAGTTTTTAGAACCAGTCACTAGTCTTTTAGTAGTCAGTAGTCAAAAATATTTTGAACTGTGTGTTGTGGAAAAAAAATTATTAAAACAGAAAGGTTCTGAAGTTATTGTTGAAATGGAATTAACAAGAGAAAATTTCCGGGCAATGATTTATTATGATTTTCGGTATGGGTTATCTAATCATGAATGCTACGACCGACTTATTTCTGCATTTGGGGATGAAGCTCCGTCCTTTTCAACTGTATTTCGCTGGTACAAAGAGTTCCAGGCTAACCGCAAATACCTGAAGGACGAACCCCGGGAAGGTCGTCCTGCAACTGCGGTAACGGAAGAAAATATTGAAAAGTCGCGGAAGCTCTTAACGGAAGATCGGCGAATTACGTATGCATCGATTGCTGCAACTCTCGATATTGGTATGAAAGCAGTGCATCAAATCCTGCATGATCACTTACGGGTCAGAAAGCTTTGTTGTCGGTGGATACCTCATCGGTTGACCTCCGAACAAAAGAAGATGCGTGTGAATTGGTGCAAAGATATGATTGAAAAATTTCGCAGAGGGGAGTCAACTGCTGTCTACAATATTGCCACAGGTGACGAATCTTGGATATATTGCTATGAACCGGAAACCAAGCAGCAATCTGCTCAATGGATCTTTGAAGATGAAGAGAAACCAACCAAAGTCAAACAAAGCAAGAGTGCTGGTAAGCAAATGATCGTCACTTTTTTTGGCAAAACGGGGCATATCTTTACATTGGCAGTTGAAGATCGTAAGACAGTAAATGCGGAGTGGTATACCAATACTTGCTTGCCAAAGGTGATCAATGAGTTAAGAAAAACAAACTCCCAAAGGCGCATAATCCTTCACCACGATAATGCACCACCCCATGCAGCTCAACAAACAAAGGAATTTTTAAAGGCTGTAAACGTTGAACAAATGACTCATCCGCCCTACAGTCCAGACCTCGCACCTTGTGATTTCTTTTTGTTTCCTTTTATGAAGGACAAAATGCGTGGTTTGCGTTTCGATAACGCCGAAAGTGCAGTAAATGCATATCAACAGCTGCTTTCTGAGGTACCTGAAGAAAAATGGCGATCGTGTTTTAATGATTGGTTTCGCCGAATGGAAAAATGTATCAAATATCACGGAGACTACTTCGAAAAACAATAAACTATTAGGAAATGCAGAACACTTCGTCATTTAGCCATATTGCAAAACTTTGGGAGTGACCTACGTATATATTATAAAAGAAAAAAAATTGACAAAACAAAACAAATCGAGAAACGAAACGAAACGAAACGAAACGATAACATCCATTTTGATTTAATTTTGAAAACAAAATAAAATGAGGTATTTATGTGTCTATCATCTACGTAACGTACATAAAATAAAAAACCATGATGAGAAAGAATAAGAAAAAGAAGAAAGAAACATTTTAAAAAT
Source organism: Villa cingulata (assembly GCA_951394055.1). NCBI lineage: Eukaryota > Metazoa > Arthropoda > Insecta > Diptera > Bombyliidae > Villa > Villa cingulata. The sequence goes on from OX596022.1 coordinate 36,129,439, forward strand.
AACAACGCAAAATCCTGTCTCATTTTCTCTTTTCATCATCATTCAACAACAACATCATAATAATATTGCACACAAAATAAACACAAAAAAAAACATAAAAAAATAAATAATGTCAGTCACTGTAAAATCTGGTCGGGTAGGTCATTGCCATTTTATATTCTCTTTCATATTACATATCTTATATACAACTTTATTTATGTACATACATACCTACACAAACACAATATTATTCACATGAATACATCAAAATAAATATATTATAGGTATACATATTTTGTTAAAACATAGGCAGAAAGTATAGATGGCATCATGTTTCAGTTCTATTTATTTTTTATTTTTCATTTTTCACTATACACTCATGTACTCTTATATGTATTGGTGTATCCAGAAGAAGAAGAAGAAAAAAGAAATGAAAAAAAAAAAATAATTATCGTATAACACAGAGGCCTACATGATGCGATGTATTTTACAAAATATACGAACTATACTATGTACAGTAAAAGTAAAAACAAAAGACAGAATTACATATAGAAATAAGGCAACAAAGCAGCAGCAGCAGCAGGCAAGTAACCAAGCAAGTAGCAAGGTACAATGTAACTACCCTTATCCTATCCGATACTAAAATGATGATGATGATGATGATTTTTATATTTTTCATTCAAAAAAAAAAAAAAAAAAAATTTCCTGTCATGCCCACTTTGCCCTTCTACTTAATGCCTAGGCATTGATTATTATCATTTTCCATTTTTTCATTTTATAAACACAAGTGAATATGTATGTATATGAGTAATGATTATAAAGAAAAAAATTGTATTTTTGCAATAATGTGTGTGTCAGTGTGTGTGTGTGCAGGGATAGGAGAATCATATCAGAAATAGAAAATATGAATACGAAAATAATATTTCAATAAGAAAAGTTTGTAACTTTTGTGTATACATATATTTACATCCAAGCGAGTGAAAAGTATTGGAAAGGGAAGGCAGGAAAGGGCGGGAAAGGGAAGGAAGGAAGGAGAAGAAAATAAAAGGAACGGAAAGGAAAGAATAGGGAAGAAGAGATATGCACAAGTATTTAAACATTTTTTTTTTTTCAACATTTTATATTTCATTTCATCATTTCGATTTACCAACCCCACTCCCCCCCTTTTATAATTACATTCCAACCGGTTTTAAATTATTTTTTAAAAGTATTTTTTTTTTTTGCAAAATTTTATTTCTCATTCATTCTCAAATCAAACTCATTACAACTACTCATCTATGTACATAACATATAAACATCAAAAACCCTAAACTTAAACAAAATTAAACCAGATCCTTTTTTGTTGTTGTTATTCTTGTTTCTTTTCATTTTTTTTTTCGATTAATTTATTTTGTGATATTTGTTTTTGTGATTTTCAAATAAAATGTTCTTCTTCTTCTTTTTTTATTTTCGTTGTGCGTTATTATTGTTTGGTACTTTTTGTTTTGTTGTTCACTGTTTTTATGAAACAAAATGGCAAAAAAAAAACAAAAACTGCAAACAAAACAGAGCAGTGACAGTGTAAACAAAAACAAAAAAGAAAAAATTAAATCAAGTCATCGAATTTCATCTAAAACACATATTCGTTGTCTTGCACAAACACACATGTTGTACAAAGTACATACATATATGCGGTGCGACGAAAAGATAAAGAGCACAATTCAGAGTAAGATACTCTCTTACATTGTCTTTGCAATTGTCCAGCATAGGCAAAAACCAGATTTATGACAATGTTTGTATGGCAATTGAATGTTCCGCATTCCAGAATGCATGTACAAATTTTTGTTCTACAACATTTGCAATCAGAATTAATAATTGTATAGTATATATCTGGTAAGACTTGTCTAAGTGCTCAGGTTTACAAGTATTTAGTATCCTCCTCCACCTGCAACAACAATAACAACAGTGTCTACTGAATAGACAATATTACATTCCCTCATTTTTAGTTTATAGTTATAGTTCTCCAAAATCATTATTGAAAAAAAATATATTGAACATTTTCAGAAACATGTCTGTCTACGAATCTTTTTTGAATGAATTTTTTCTTTTTCTTCATTTCTTTTCTTTTTTTATTTAATTTTTGGTCTCTTTTTCCAACAACTTTCAATTATTATCAAAAGAAAAAAGAAAAATTACAAATCAAATAAACATGAAAACTTAATTTTGTCATCAATTTAACTTTGGTAAAAAGAAAAAAAAAAGAGAATGAACAAGAAAACTAGAAATAAAAAGAACAAGAAGAAGAAGAAGTAGAAAACACATTAGTACGAGTATGTACATATGTATATACCATTAACTACGAAAACTTCGAAAACTTCGAAAACTACATTGATTTCCATTATAACTTTTGTGGTGGTATAATGTAATAACATTCTATACAGTATTTAATAAGAATAACGATCAATTATTATTGTAATGATTATATTCTGTAATAATTATTGAAGGCATTTTTTTTTATTACACATACGAGTATGTATATCATTACATTACATTATTATTATGTAATTCATTAATTTTGGACACTGATTCTCAATTATAGAAATCATCAGCAAAAGTTTGTTTTTCTTTTTTTCTGATTTTTATTCTGATTTTTTTTACTAGAATGAAATGTTTTTTTTTTTTTGATTTTCAATGAGGACGAAGAAGAAGAAGTAAAAGCTTCTTTTAAATTGGAAAAAAAATTGGAGACAAGATAAATGAGAACGTAAAATAAGAAGAACAACAGCAAGATACTTAAAATAGTGTACTAGTATGTGTATTTATAAAAATTTAAAATTTAACAGAAAAGTATTTTTGGTAAATAAATTACTCCCCCTTCTTCTACTGTTCCTTTTCATGCTTTAAACCATCATTATAATATATCTACTCTGTATACTATGCCATGTATTCTTGTATTTTCATTCATGAGAAAAAATCATTCTCTCTCTTTATACTTCCTATACTACTATGCACCATGAGAAGTATACGAGAAAAAGGAACAGATAGTAAATAGTAGCAATGAGGTTATTAGCATCTAACTATGGCCAGAACATACGCCCCTAGTACCTCGCATACCATATGCAGCATGCACTCGTATTTTCCATTCATGAGAAATATTAAATTTCTCTTTATACTTGTTCCGCTCTATACACACCAAAAGTATATAAGAAACAGAAAGAGACGGTAAGTAATAAGAATGAGGCAAATGGTAGCTAATTATATTACGATATAACATTCAGATCGAGCCTTGGCCTCCCGTAGACTTATCCACCAATAACTTCAACTTTTTGATGCTGTTCTATACAGTTTCTAATGTCAAGTAGGGAATTTACGTCTTCGTTGACAGCTTCTTAACATCATTTTTTAGGTCTACCTTGGAATCTTTTGCCTTTCCATGTCGACTTCAAACACTTTACGTGGAATACGTATTTCTGGCATACGTATGGAGATTGGTGGTTCGTCATATATTTTGGTACAATTTCATATTGTATCTTATTCTCCAGAACATATTCTGATTAATCGGGTCAATAATATAGCTTAGTACCTTTCTTTCGAAGATATTATATCTTATCTAAGTAATATGTTTGGAAACTTTTGTGTTAATGTTAAAGTTTCACTACCGCATATTAAACTGCCGGGTCGAATCAATGTTCTGTATAACCTGAAATTCTTTTTTTTTTGCGACATGAAGGCTCTGTTTGCTTGTAAAATTCGAAGTTGAACTTCAATCACGATATACGCTAGTTAGTATTTAACATATCCACAAAGAGAAAGTGAAACATGTTTCATTCAATTACACCTTATCTATACTCTAAATATACACCACGATCATCACATTCTCCATTAAAATTAAAAATTATCTTCCATAATGTTGTTGTCATTATCATCATCAACATTAACTGACAACATCATGAATTCATATGAAAATTATATTTTTTTGATTTTTGGCACGAGTTATTACTTTATGAATAATCAACAAAAAAAAAAAAAATTCATAGAAAAAAAAGAATAAAATAAAAATACATAAATTTGAATCTTATATACTATTATAGCATTTATATACTAACTTTTATTTCCACAAAAATAATGTAAAAAAGAAAATTATGATAAAATTTTATTTTTAACAAGCAAATATTATTCACAGAATTTTATACATATTTTTAGACAATAAGACTGGTATTCACCAACATAGATTACCTTTTATCTGAGATAAAGTGTATTCATCAACCTGGATAAAACACTACTCGAATATTTTTAAGACAACCTCGGAGTGGTATTATAAATATCGTTCGAACATAACCTTGTTATTAACAGCAACAGCACAAATAAAGATAATGTTGTTGTACTGTATTATCATCTTTGCATATAATTATCACATCACAGAACCTCTTTTTCATTTTGTAATATAAAAATACAATCAGCTGACATGTTTGACACACATGTTCGACCCGAAAACGAAGTTCGAAAACATATTTTATCTAGGTTGATGAATAAGCTGAAATTGTATCCGGCTAAAATACATTCGACGGAAATATCTATGTTGGTGAATACCACCCTAAAAATCAAACTCAAAATAATAAGGACTTGGTAGGTACATACTTTGTATACTGAATAAATGATTAATAATATGAAATAAACGGAATTTGTGTGTGTGGGTTGATGATAAAATATTCACAAGTAATACAGTAACAGATTGTTTGATTGCTTGTTTGCTATTTTGGAATACATTAAAGAGCAAGTATGTATAAATAGGTGGGTAGGTAGTATATCAACTACACACTCTTAACCTTTAAAAATAAGCTATACTTGTTTATATGTATATGTATAAATTGACAAAATCTGTATATATTTTTTTCTTCATATTTTTTATTTTGCAAATTAGTAGATACTATGTGATGTGGGTTGTATTTAGTAAAGAACATTGACATTTGAAGGATTGTATAACAATTATAACATCATAAACGACAAGATGGTGTTGTGAAGTGAATTAATAAGACAAATATTTATCCAACAATTGAGCTTGTACACATTTCAATGAACTTTTATACAGATTGTATACAGACAGACATATACATACTTCATTGATCACTTCGTCGAGTAGTTTGTAGAGAGTAGAATAAATTCAACTGAATGATAGCAAAGCAAGACACTGATAAAGAGATTAATTAAGAGATCATGACAACTCTCTCCTTTACACATAAAGCATAGTGAGTGATAATCTAATTAGTTGCGCTCCGATTAGGTTAGGACCAGAGAGAGATATCAAATCAACAATGACGTCGATAAAAATTTAAAATTTTTATGTTTTTCAGTATTCTCATTCAACTTTCTCTTTCTTAAATAGTCACTCAAAGCTTTTAGCTAAAAGCTAAACAAAATTTTGGAAGTTAATTGAAATCTTAATGCAGAACAAATCGATTATAATCCTAGCTCTCTATATAGTATTTGATTTTCTCCATATTCAATCTCATATAAAGGGTAGGGTGTCCGGACTCAGGTGGTCAACCCGCAGGTAGTAGATATGGTCTCATAGTCATAGTATCATCAAGACAAACAAAAAATCATTGTGCAGAGGAGGGGTAATCTCAACCATATATCCGCTAGAGGGCGATGAAAATTTTTCGCACTTACTCTACGAAACATCCTATAACAACTACGGTGTACTAGCTAGAAGAAAGTAGTCTAAGAAAAATCTGTAGGAAACTCCCTTATCTCTCCAATGACACCTTACTTGCTCCTTTACGTCTTTCCTTTCAATATAGTATATTACTATATAATTTATGACGTGTGGATAAATAAATAACTTTGTAGTTGTATACGCACACACACAAATATTGCCTGTCATTAACGTCATATCAAACTCATTCATACATATGTATAAGTAGTACAACCCACAGAGAAAATTCTTTCAATACAATCTGTGATATAATGGATAATAAGGAAGGTCTCCTTTTTATTTGTTTATTTATTTTTATTTTCGTTTTTCATTTCCTGAATTGGGTATAAAATAGTTACACGTGCATTTGTGTATACAGTGGTATAAATGTGTGTCGTCAATTTTTTTTCTTCTGAAAACGTACCCACACATTTTCACATACATATATGAGGATGACAAAAAAAAAACAAAAATAATTATAAATTAATATTTTTAATTGAATTCCTTTTTCTATATATCTTGTCTTATATTTTTTTAATCAACTGAACAAACATTAAAAAGGAATTCAAAAGAAACAAAAATAAGATTAAAATTAATTTTGTTTCATTTTTTTAATTTTCCAGAAAGATCAAAAAAGCAAAGAAAAAGGAACAAAAATTAAGAAAAAATTCAAATTGAAAATTTTATTCATGTAGCGAAATATGTAAAAATGAATGTATTTTGTACAACGAGCGAACACGTTGATGATCAAAAGAAAATAGCAAAAAGCGACGAAGAAGAAGTAAAAGAAGAAACACAAATACGAAAAACCAAAGGAATATCCGAAGATATCTTTAAAAAAAGTCTTTAAAAATCAAAAAAAAAAAAAAAGAAATTATTTTCATTAAAATCCAACTCGTCAAAGAAAAATATGGGAGGGAGGATGAGGGTGAGAGAATCAAATTATATTTTAATGAAATATAGAAATAAGAAAAGGAAAAAAAACAAATATTTATTTCCTGTGAAAAAATGAAATAAAATTAAAAGTAAGTAGAATCAATTAAAAGAAAATAAATTAAATTTGAAGATGTGAGATGTGATTTGTGCCTTGTAGGTACATATACGTATTTTTCATTTGGATTTTTTTTCGACTGAATTACAATCATTATCAATACAAAATAAATATTAAGCATACGTAGATACATTTCTTATGAACTGAAATAAAAGGATAAAGGAGTTAATTTCTTATATGTACATATAATTGCATAATATTGTAACTACTTCCTACGAGAAATAAGACTTTTCTAAGCTTCTTAAGATTAGGATTCGAGATATCTGCTATCTTGTGCACCACATATCTCCGAAGATACTTAACCGATTTCAATGAAATTTGAAACATAGATACTTTGATAGGAATTGTGGTGCTTAACGGAGCATGTTTTATAAAAAAATGTCCTTGTTTTCTTTTTACAGGGTGTCAGAGTTGTCAAAATTGCGATTTTTCAGCTTCCAAATGCACCTCGTACAGCAAACACTGATTGACCAATTTCTTTGAAATTTTGAATATAGATAGCCTGAAGGATATTGTGGTGCTTAACGGGAGCACATTTTCGATTTTAGGTCCTGAAATTTAGTTATAGTTCTTAAAAAAGAAGAGGGTTTTTTTTTGAAAAATTATTCAACTTTGACTTCTATTTTCATACATTAAATCTTCATATATCTATATGATTTTGGTATCAAAATAAAATTTGGACTTTTCTGAACAGTTTACAAAAAAAGTGTATAAAAATCTTTGTTATATTTCCATTTTTATTAACAAAATAAAATTATGTTTTTTTTTTCATCAAAATATTCAAAAATCCATTTTTATAGCGCTCCAAAAGGTATGCAAAGTAATTTTTTAAAATTTTTGTATGTAAAATCGTTGTTGTTATTTTCGAAATTTTTCAATGTTAAATCCTACTCTTAAGTAAATTGGAGTACAATTTTTTTTTTTGTAAAGGATAATTCTGAACTCGAACAAGACGACGACAATGATTTTATTGTTTTTGACATTGAATTGTATAATCATCATTATAATGTGAAGTGTTTAAAAAAACAATCTCAAATTGTTTACATAATGTTTTTTCCACCCACAAAAATATTAAGAGAAACCTATATGTTTATGATGGGAAATTGTGGTGTATTGAACGTAATTTACTATGACGCAAAATGGATTTTGAAAAATACTCGTATGTATTTCCAAGAATATGATATTTAAATTATGAAACTTCCCAAAGAATTCTATAATAAGGATCTAAATGGAACATTTCTTATTGAAATTTCAAATGGAACATTTCTTAATAAATGAGGATTTATAAAAAATAATAAGGAATCTATATACGTACTCTTATTACGGCTTAAATATCTCACGATTTTTGTTAATTTTTCATTCCATTATACATACATATTTCGTTTCTAATGATACTTGTAGTAATAACGATCTAAGTAGCTAATTTACTTTTTTTTTTTTTATACAAATAAGATAATACGCTTTACGAATCTATTATACACGTGAATTGACTTAAAATTTTACCTAATTACATAAAAATATATATGTACATATATTTTTTGTGAGAAATTTGAAGAAATAAAGAGAATAAATTGAAATATTAAATTACAAAACGTACGTGTATTGTAAATGAATTTAATGAAAATAACATGAAGAATAATAAAAACGACACAAAAACGAAAAATTTAATTTATTTTTTTTTTTTAGTCAGAAATACAAAGAACAATAGAATAAGATATTCGTACAATGAATGAAATCAGACTAATATTTGTTTGTGTAGTCAGTCATGAAATAAAATGAGAGCACAAATAAATTGAAAAAAATATATATATAAATATTCTTGTGTTCTATCCTTCTTATATCCTAAGGATAAAAAGTTTCTTTTTTTTTTTGAAAAAGAATTGAAATTTCCATTTTTGAATTTATGTGTATAGAAATAACATACACAAATGTTTCATTTTATTTGCATGTATGTATTAAATTTTGAATGTTAAACAAGTTACCATACCATCATAAATTTGGCAACAAGAGTGTACTCTACAAAATTGTAAAATTTGAGATGGAGAGAGAATTTATATAATGATTGTCGTATTGGTATAAAAGTACAAGCAAAATGTTCTCAAAAGCCAACGACAAAAAAAAAAAAATATTACTTTAACGCCATCTAGTTTACTTTAGATTTTACTTACATCACCTGTTGCCACATTTTGAAAAATTATAATAAAATGTGATAAAATGTAATTTTTAGCTGATGAGCTTTAAAAATGAATTATTATTGCATCGATGCATAATAATAGAGACAGACCAATGTTTAGAATTTTTCTAAACCAGTTTCAGTAGATACACTCTTTGGCCTGTCAGCAATCCAGCTTGGATTATTCCGTTTCGATCAGAAGTAGTTTTAGCCGCCTAAACCACTTAATGCAAGTATAATTTAACTCGATGAGAGCCATTTTTTTTGAACGTACAACAAATAACAACTAAACCAGTTTTCGGTCTGTCAGTGTGAATTCTTAACTAAAAAGCTTTTTCTAAGTTCATCTAAATCCAAAAAGAGCTTTTAGTCTGTCAGCACAATAAGATCATCTTGAAGTTAAGTTTATGCATTGTTGCAACGTTGATTAATATTAAAACTCAGACAGATAACAGTATGTAATACCTTGTTATAATTATTATACTATCATATTTGATATACCAATTACTAATTATTCTGATTTCGTTTCATATTTTCATATTCGACAAAATAAAATTTTTGTTTTTTTTTTTTGATTTTGATTTTCGTTCGTTTCTTTCTCTAAATTTGACTAGCAAAAATTTCATCACTAATTATACAAACATAATAAATTACTGGTGAAGTGTTAAAAATACAAGTTTTGGTTGAGTAAGCAATTTTTTGTTTTGTTTTGTTTTTTTTGTCGTCGTAATTAATACAAATTTCAGATGAAATTTGACCAGAAAATTATTTTTTTTTTCCAACTAAGCTTATTATAAAATGGAATTAATTCTAGAAACTATGTACCTATGTACATAATGTAAAAATATTTCAAAATTAATTTTCTTATATAATAGAAAAATAACATTTAAAACAAATTACATACAAAATGTTGCAAAACTATTTCCATTATTATTATGTTGTCGGTTTAGCTGATTTTCATTTTCTTCTTCTTCAAAAAAAAAAAAAATTTATTCATTTGGAAAAAATTTTGTAGAAATTTTTCTCTGCATGTACGTATATTCGGTTACAATTACAATATAGTCAGAAAATCAAATTGAAATGACGAAGAAGAAGACGACGACGAAGAAGAAGAAGAATAATAAAAAGAGAAAAATATACAAAAATTAAAATTGGAGTATATGTAGTAAAAACAAAAAATTAACCATGAAATGAAATACGATGATGGTTTAGAATTAGATTTCATTATTCGTGTTTCAAGTTTAAGCCAGCAGCAGTAAAAGGCATGCGCATACAGTTTAAAGTTGATTTCATCCACAAATCAAATTGGTTTTTTTCTAATTTTTTTTCTTTCTTGTTTTTGTTTTGTACACGTGTATGTTTTTCCTTCATTAATTTTTATGCGAACATTTTGATTTTTATTTATTTTTTGTGACCTAGTTATATGAGATTTTTGTAGACGTAAGCAATAGGCAGGCAAGCAGGCAGTCAGTCAGTCACACACACACACATACCAATAGGCATTTATAAAGTAGATTTTAAGAAAGTGAACACTTTTTTCTTTTTCGAAAATACACTTTAAGAAGGGGCTCAAGGGGTCTTTATATGTTACACAGAAATCAATAGACCAGTAAATTGTCCAGTATTTGAATATGATCTTATATGATAATAATATTACACAATAAAAGTTAACAATCATATGATCATCATTCGAGTATGATCATAAAATTATCATTATTATTATCGCGATCATCGTTACATCGTCGGATTATCGTTATTTTACAATAATTATGTAGGTATTTACAAGCTTTCTAGATGAGTTTCTAAACATTATTGCTAAAAGTATAAACAACAATACAAAAGCTGCGTTCCTTTTAAGCTAATAAAGTACTCCCAAGTAATCGGGAGTAGATTGTAAATGGAACGCAATTTTTTTACTTGCAAGTAAAAAGTATCCTCAAATTTCAAGGCATACACATTTCTAAGGCAATCTAATTATTGGAGTGGAAGTTGGCCGTGCTCAAATTTCAGCTGTAATGTATTTCGAATTTGTTTTGTTGTTGATTTTATATTATACATAACCTTCAAAAATAAAAAGCCACCTATTGAATAAAACGTGTAATTAAAATATCATGGACTTTAACCTATTTCTTTAATCTCTAACGATTGAAATACAAAAACCTCTGACGGCGAATTTTGGCGTAACTAACCATACAACTGTCAAGTAAATTACTCGAATACAAGAGGTGGTGTAGATGATCACGACTACAAGTACATGCGAGTAGTTTACTTGGTCAAAAGGAACGCAGCTAATATTTACAATTACAAGTGCATAATTTATGATGATAGAATATCCATCCATCCATTAATTCAACCATTCAACCAATCCACGGCGACTATTTATGATGATGGTGATGATGATGATATTGTAGTAGCTGGCTGACTGACTACCTTTGGCTGAAATTTTTTTCTGTTGTATAATTCATCAACCATGGTGCGTACAAGAAAACAAAAAAATATATTTACTGTGTGAATAATAATTCTAGCAAAACACTTTTTCTTTTTCTATATACACATAATATTACAAACCTATATTACATACCCGTAAATTCGTTACGTATATGCGCACATGTAAGTATGATTATTAGACGATATTGTTTAGTTTAAAGTTTCAATTTCGCAGTATCATATTTAAATCATGGTCACACATTAATCCACAATAATAAACTGACACTCACACTATAATAATCATAAATATGAGTATAAGAAGTGACTAAAAAAGTAAGTGATTCTTTTAGGTCTGTATGTATAAATTTCAATTGCTCAACACACAAAAACTTTTCCTCTATATATGTATGTACTTTAGAAAAATATATTTTTTAATTTTCAGTTATTTTGTTTTTTTCTTTTCGCTTATGTTTCACTTTTTTTTTCATTTTTTGCCAGCTAACTAGCTAGCTTACTAACTTAGCTAAAATATTAATGATGTTTGTTGTTGATGATGATGACCATGAGCGTAAATTTTTAATGCTGACACCGAAAGTAGCAATTATTATTATCATACATACGATACTCTGTATTATCATTACTCTATAATAACGAATATATAAGGTGTAACAGTAGCAGCAGCTAGCACCTAGCACTCTAGCAGCAATCATCAGCAAATACAATGCAACGATACACCAGCAATAATGAAACGACAAACACAAAGGGTGCGTTCAGTTCATTGCAGCGATGCAAGTCAGCGATGAAAATGCAGCAATTTTTAGATAATCGCTATAATACAATTTACTGAACTGTGTACATCGTAATCCGCTGTGAATAGTTGATGTTGAAAGTAAGTAAGTATAAGTTGATATTAATGCAATGAAATTGTTTTTTTTTATTTTTTGCTGCCTAAATTCCTGAGAAACTAACTTGGAATTATTAGCATTTTAAAACCATCAAAATGAAAAGTAATTTCATCAGTCTCATAATAAAAAAATTATACACCCTACTAATGAATATATGTATTAACTTTTCATCAATTAAATTCATCTTTCAAACATGTCAAAATTTGTTTACGATGAATTTTAAAGCGAACTTTTTTTTCAGCTGCAAAGTAGCGACTATGCAGCGAAGTCGTTCAGTAAGAGAAATTATCACAGCGATGGAAAATTTTACCATCACTGCGTGGAACTGAACGCACCCAAAGTTTGTAAAAACAAAAAAAAAAAAAAATGTACAAAGCACAAAATCTAAAAATTATTGCTCAAGTTTACAATATGTAATTATAAGTAGTATTATTGCTACAGCTAATGCCCATCATCATCATGCACTGCACTGTATATAACTTCACATTCACACTATTTTTTTTTTAATTACTAGTGGACACTGTCTGTAATCTGTATACGCAGCTGCTGTCATTAATCAACCAACCACTCTTTATTTAGACTAGAAAAGAAACCAGACTATGTGTCAGAGTTATAGTTACATAACTATAGTCTGTGTACAAAATATCCACATGATCACACGACCAGAACAAAAAAAACATATTATATGTATTTTAATTTTTTGCTTAAATTTTTCATAAGAAAATACATTTAAAATGTTGTAATTAAAAACCGTTTTAAAAAGATCGTTTCTAAAAATTTTATATTGATGCTGATGCGTTTTGTTAGAATTTTGCAACGATACTGCTAGGCTAAGACAACCTACCTAGACCTACTATACCACACATAATACCGAAAAAATATTGATCTTCATATGAGTGTGAATGTATATACATACATTTATATGATTTTGTGAATAAATTATGTTGCCTTGCCTGCCATAATGATATTTTTTGTTTTGGGGGAAAGTTTATTTTTCTTTTCTTTTTTTTATCTTTAAGATTTTTGTTTGTTGTTAAAAAATTTTGAACGTTTAATTTTTCGGTAAAGTAATGCACATTCATAAAAATATTGTCTGGAAAAAACTTCAAAGATATTTTGATCTCCCAAAAAAAGAACAAACAAAAAAAAATACGTAACGAAGATCTCTTTTTAACCATCATGGAATAGAATGAACTTTACAGCTGTGTTCGTGTTCCTCCTATTTAAATTTAAATTTTGGTCTAGATTTTTTTGGCAATGCAAAAAAATAAAAAAAATAAAAGAGAAATAAATAAAAGAAAAACATGTGAAAAATGATCAAGAAAATACAGAGAAAAGTATAAAAAAATAAAAGAATTTTTCATAAAAGAAGACCACAATATTTCAGTCAATTCAATTCAATTACATATAGGTATGTAAGTATGTATATATTATGATCGTTTGATCAAACACAAAAAATGGTCAAGAAAATTTGAAATTTTACGCCAATTGTTATTGAGATACTCGTAGATTGAGAATAATATGATTGTACTGCAACCGATTTAATAAACAAAATAAAGGATTTTTTTTTTTTTTTTTTTTTTTTTTAACTATGTACTATATTAGAATTTTGTAGTTTTTCTGTTTGTTATTGTTGTGATCATTGAATTCATTTTTCAATAATATTCTTATGAGTGTGAATGTACTTTAATCGTTTAATAAAGTGAAATGATCCCTTAAGCAAACACAACCATATATATACAAATACAAACTGGTTATATAGCCGGCCAGATTGGTCAGTTATTATGCATATGAAATGAAAACATTTAAGATAGAAAACAAAAAGAAGAAGAAGATGAAGAAGAAGAAGAATTACGCAAGCAAGTATATTATAAAAAAACTTGTTATTTATTTCGAAACGTCGTTTATTTTCCTATATGCAGAGTAAGTATATAGTAAGGAACTGCTGAAAATTCGTTATACTTTGAGATTCAAAATACTGGATTTTTTTGTTTTTTTCTTCTAAAAAATAAAAACGAAAGACTGGAAACCAAAAATTATTTATTTTTATCCCTTTTTTTTGTTTGGTGCATAATTTATGTAAGAAACGGACAAGTAGTATAGGTATGTTTATAATGAAAATTTGCACAAATATAATTTTGGCGATTCATTGTCCTCACCTCAACTTACAATCGTTCAATTTGTTTTTCTATAAAAAAAAAAAAAAAAAAATAAAAAAAAAAAAACCCGGTTACTAAACTAACCTCTTTTGTTGCTCTGTAAACAGTATAATTTATTATAGAATAGGTAGATTAAAATAATTTTTATCCTTCTTTTTTTTTTAAGGGTGGTATTCATCAACATGGATATATCCGTCGGATATATTTTAGCCGGATACAATTTCAGCTTATTCATCAATCTAGATAAAATATGTTTTCCAACTTCGTTTTCGGGTCGAACATGTGTGTCAAACATGTCAGCTGATTGTATTTTTATATTGCAAAATGAAAAAGAGGTTCTGCGATGTGATAATTATATGCAAAGATGATAGTACAGTACAGCTATACATTATCTTTATTTGTGCTGTTGCTGTTAATAACAAGGTTATGTTCGAACGATATTTATAATACCACTCCGTAGTTGTCTTAAAAATATCCGAGTAGTGTTTTATCCAGGTTGATGAATACACTTTATCTCAGATAAAAGATAATCTATGTTGGTGAATACCAGCCTAAATGTTCATTTTCTAGCAGTTTCACATACATCCTTAAAAATATCTGTGTGATTATCCTACGACATTTTAAATTTTGCCTAGAAAACAATGTTCAGTTCGAATTACATTTTTTTTTTTTTTTGCATAATTTGTTTTGTAATTCATTTTATCTAATGCAAAAGATCAGTTGTTGGTCCTTGCTTTGTATTAAAAAATTTTTTTTTATTTATTTTTTAGAAAAATTAATCACAATCCATTTACATAAAATTTATAGGACTGATGTAGTACGTGTAAAAGTGTGAGAAAATGTCCTTAATTTTTTTCGTTTAAATTTTTATCAAAATATTTTTGGTATGAAATCAAATAAGAATTTATAAAAAAATGAACCAAACTAAATGATCCGTCATTATCCATTTTGATCATTGAATAAAGCAGCCTACAGACGACCAAACTGTTTGTCAATCGACAATCGCTTCCCCAATAAAGGCAATGTTCGCAACGTGTTGAATCGAAATGTCTGTAGATAGGTTGTTGGTTGAACGCTCACTAAAAATCAAAAACATTTTGATTTTGTTTGCAACCGACAATCTATCTTTGCAGACGGATTCAACACAACCTTGTTGGTAACACGATTAGATTGGTCGTCTGTTTTAGGACGCTTAACAAAAAAATTAAAACTTCAAAATACAAAACAAAAAACCCCGAAACTATTAAATTTTTCTCTTCATATTCGAAATATCCTTTTACTTGAAATTTATTTAATAAATTCTTTTTGATAAATTCATAAGAATAAAATTAGGATACATCCACCCACCGGAGAATATAAAAAAAATTAAAACAAAAATAAATCAAACTCCAT
The DNA here is from genome assembly GCA_951394055.1 of Villa cingulata. Classification (NCBI taxonomy): domain Eukaryota; kingdom Metazoa; phylum Arthropoda; class Insecta; order Diptera; family Bombyliidae; genus Villa; species Villa cingulata. Next base: position 36,145,199 of record OX596022.1, read on the forward strand.
GATTTCATTTTCCTTGAATAGTATCACATCTTTATTGTTGTTGTTTTGTTGCTTTTTGACGCCACAAATCTTGAAAATTTTTAATTTATGCTGAGATGGCGAAAAAAAAAATGAGCGAAAAACAAAAAGATTAAAATGTTTCTGGTATTTGTTTTCTTTTTTTTTTGGTATATTTTGGGTAATTTACGATAGCACTGGGAGGAGAAATAAATCACTCATACTTTTGGGCATATAAATCTTTGATAGATACTCGTACTACATTTTTTAGGTTATGATTTTTTAATATTATTTATTTAATACTTACTGTCAGAAAAGTATCGGGAATTGGTAATTTAAGAAGGCTGCTGTGTTAGGAATTTCTAAACTAAATTTTGTCCATATAGCTTAGCATCACTGCACTCGATTACTGTGTCAACAAATGAGCATGATTCAGCCATATCGGTTTATCTATACATCATCAGGTGTTTGAATCAACAATCCACCACTTCTGTCTCATTATAGTTCTATAGTCTTTGGTTTCAGTTATTTCGAACCATACTTTCATAAACGAGTGACAAAGAGACATGAATCTACGAGTTCGATATGCAAACTATAGTCAAAAAGCTTTCGAATGGTGCTTCATTAACAAGTCAAAACCAAAGAAAAATCAAAATTGGTGGGGGCTTTTGTAAACGATTAACAAAATCAACAGCAACAGCTCTAAACAAACGATTTGACAGATTTCGTGTATATTTGGTACAGTAATCGAGCACAGAACCACTAAGTACCTAATGGATCAAATTTTCTTTAAAAATTCCTAGCACTGCAGCCTTCTTAAATTATAAATTCCCAATACTTTTCTGACAGAGTATTATTTTCATTCATTTATTGTTGTGTATTTTATTAAATTTTTTATCTGTGCGCACACACATCGTCATAGAATATTTATCTACGGATATGTGCACATACTATTTGTGAGTGTAACACACATACAAAAATATACAAAAATTCTTTCATATTACATAAATATTAAACAGTTTACAGATTATATAAAAAGATAAAAATATATTACAAGATAAATAAATGAAAGATTATCGAATTAACGTATAGTAAATACATTATGTATGTACATATGTACAATCCTTGTATCTAGTTGTATGTATGTATGTCTAGCTCGTAATCTACAGCATATACATACATATGTACGAATACATACATGTAATATCAAAGAAAAGATAAAATATAATTTTATAGAATTTATGAAAAAAAAAAGTATTTTTTTTTAAAACTCTGACTCTGATACATAGGGTGAGTTTCAAAACGTTTAAATACCGCCAGGATGCATAATCAACAGTTTCAAAACTATAACACTTAAATCGATAACAATGTCTACAGTTTCAAAACTCATTGTGAATGCATCTGATACGCATCTGTCAAGCAATGTACGCATCCAGAATTTTTATGATGCAAAATAGATTTGAATAGATTTTTTTTTCTCAGTAGCATTTCAATGATTTATTTTTACATGAATTTTGGTATATGGAACCAAAGGTTCAGTCTGTTTTAAACAAAAATTTTGTACTTTTATGATAAATTGAATTTTTAATCTGTAGTGCTTACACAATATTAATGACAAATTCCAAAAAAATGGAGAGTATTATATTATACGAGCACTTACACTGAAGATGTTTTTGCTCATTCGAAAATGGCTATAAAATATGTCCATCCTGATATTGTTTAATTTTATTAAAAAATTGTTTCACCTTTTTTGATTTAGTGTAGAGAATGAATTAATTAAATTTTAAAATTATGTAGGTACTACTGCAGGAGGTAAGAACCATTTTTCTTGTTGTCAAAACAAAGCAACAAATTCGTTTCAAAACGTCAAAGTTGTATAGAACTGCAATATCGATGCGAAAAGCATTAATGCTGTTTTAAAACTTTGCATCACGACTGTTTTGATGCCGTATCACAACACAATTTTCAGGCATTTTGAAACTCACCCATACACAGAACTCTAAAATTTGTATATCTATAATTACATAAATGTAAGTCTGCATACATGAAAATAATTTAAAATGTTGCAACAATTTGACAATGAAATCAAATTTTAAATGTTAGACAAATTTAACAAATGAGGGGAACAGAAATGAATAATTTCAATGTCTTAAAAAAATTGTGATAATCGAAAAGTTAATTTAGAGTAATTCGTAACATCATTTACACACAAAAAAGATACACAGAAAAATATCTCAGAAAGATAGCAGATGATAGTGAATGATTACAGTATGATTTTGATAAAAAAAAAATGTTGATATTAACATGATTATGATGTGATGATGACAATGAAAATGATGATAAAAAACGAGAAAAATATGCGTTAATATTTTTGAATATATTTTGAAGTTGAATTAAAAAAAGAAAGAAAATTAATGGCCCAAAAATAGTTGCGTTCGTTTTGACCAAGTAAAGTACTCCCAAGTAATCGGGAGTAGATTGTAAATGGAACGCAATTTTTTTACTTGGAAGTAAAAAGTAACCTCAAATTTCAAGGCATACACATTTCTAAGGCAAGAATGTAAATATTAGAGGGGCATAGTTGGCCGTGCTCAAATTTCAGCTGTCGTGTATTTCAAATTTGTTTTGTTGTTGATTTTAGATTATCCATAAACTTAAAAAATAAAAAGCCACCTATTGAATAAAACGTGTAATAAAAATATTATAGACTTAAACCTATTTCTTCAATCTCTAACGATTAAAACACAAAAACCTCTGACGGCGAATTTTGACGTAACTAACCATGCAACTGTCAAGTAAATTACTCGAATGCAAGAGGTGGTGTAGATGATCACGACTACAAGTACATACTTACAAGTACTTTACTTGGTCAAAAGGAACGCAACTAATGTAGAGACCTAACTTAGGCTAAATTTGGCTTGAAGTAACTTAAGTCGATTTGAAGTTATTTGGTCCAGCTTAAGTTGACAGAGCCTTCACATACTGAGATTGATTGGATACGTACTGCGGTTATAGTTGGACATTACTTTCAGAAAAATTATGGTAACAAGAATCTATTATGGGAGACAAAATATTGGAAGATCAAGACTATGGTGGAAAAGCGATGTTGAAAAAGATTCGAAAGCTAAAAATACAAAATTTTGGGAAGTAAAGTATGCGAACACATCTATATATCCTGGGGGGGGGGGTGTTGAGGGGTGGTTGGTGGTTGAAGTATCCTAGAGCAGGACAAGATTTACATTGAGTTATATTGCCATCGTTGATTGATTGATTGAATTTAAGTAAGTCAAAAATCTGATTATATGGGATTATATGGGAAATTTACTTTGAGAGAACCAAATTTGCTTCATAGAATGGTAACACCATAGGATGGATGCATAAAAATTTTGACAATAAATAAAGAGAAATCGACTTTGAACAAAACTTATCGAAACTACTTAATATGTATATTCAATTTTCGTCAAAGTTCAAGTTCTTCTCAATTACGTCCCATTAGCTTCAGTGATTTTTGTCGAAATTTGATATTCTTTGGAACGAATATAAAATTTGACACAATAATGACTTGTAACATAATATAATTTTTTTTTTCATAATCTGACCATTACCGGAGTCTTAGTTTCGATTATAATTTCTTCGTTAACTTGACTTCAACTGAAGCAATAATTCACTTCAAGCCTCCAAAACACAGTTGTTAGGTCTGTTCTTTAATCTTGAGGACGGACAAATCTAATTTAAAATCGTTATTTTACAATAAATTTTAACAAATTCACTGCACTAAAAGTCTCACTCACACTTCAAGAGTCTCCACATTTGTGAGTTATGAGTTATGAGTTGTGTCGTGTACGCACACTTTTCGATTAATATATGTATTATGCTTTCGATTTTCAATTTTGGAAATGAGTAATTGGTTGGTTGCGTTCCATCATAACAATTCATCCATATCGTCGAAATTGTATCAGAAATAAGGAATGAATTTTCGTATTTTTTCAAAATTTATTTTATTTTAATCTGGTTTTTCTGATTGTATTGCTGCTTTATGGTGTTATGAAATGAAAAATTATTATTATTATTGTTGACTTCTTATATGAGTTACTAAAAGACCATAATAAAAATTTCATTTTATCGTTCATCATTTTCATATTTAATGAGTATAGGTGTGTGTGTGTGTGTGTGTGTAGACACAAATAGATGAAAATATAAATTTTTAAAAGCAAAAAATAAATAATAATCCCTAAAAAACTTAAAAAAAAAAACAAATTTGCAATTCTTCCAGAGAGAAAAATGAAAAATTCAGCAAACAAATTTTGTTTTTTAGATTTTTTACATTTTTTTTTTTTACTTTTCCTCATACTAAGTAGCAAATTTTATACAAAAAATACATACATACATAATATATACGTTTCCATTAAGTCGAGTATTATAGATATCACTGTATCATATAAATTTGTAATAATACATCATTTTAATAGTCACAATATGTGACATTTATATTCGATCTTAATGTCTCTTCAATATCATTTATATTTCATTTATATTTCATTTATAATAATTCATTTAAGATGCACGTATGTACATACATGTGTATGAATAATTCCTGTATTTTTTTTTCTTGTCGTATATAAATTGAAGATGAATAGAAGATGAAGCACGAAAGTAAAAATTGTCACAACGGCAACAAATCACAACAAACAAAATGGATTTTATTTAAATAATGATATTTTCATTACACGATGAGTGTACGTACTTTACTAGACTAGAGGTATATTAGAGTTTAAGAAGAGATGTATACACACACATACATCTAGCTACACATCTACCAAGTACTAATACCGCGTAGACAGTCAATATATTGTGGTGGCTCAATGAGTTTAGTATAGTACGAATAAATCTCGAAGATGGAAAAGGAAAACATTACAAAATTATAAAGCAGCATTCATTCATTTTTATTTATGGCGATGACGTCAACGACAATATAGCAACTAAAACAACAACAACAAAAACAACAAACAAAACAGAAAAGTAGAAAATATTAATTTACTGTTGTTTTCCTTTTACAAGGATGAGAAGATCGATAGGAAGAGGAAAATATATTTAAGAAAGAATGAAAGACGATATTTGTATTATTTTTGGTTGACTCATTTTTTGAAAATTTTGAATCGATAATATTCTTTTTGTTATGTTTTTATTTTAAGAAAATTATCCCTTATAATTGTTGATATTTCAATACTAGACGGTATTAGGATTCGCCCAATGTGAATTTTGGGACTCCCCAAAATGTTTAAAAGAACATCGATTCGACGACAAAGAGACGGTTGAAATTAGTAAGACAAATGGACTGTAAAAACTATTCAAATCTGATTTCGACGATTGCTTACTTAACGAAGAGGAAACATCGTTGGGAGCGCATTATTCATTCAGAAAAGGGCTACATACTTTGAAAGAAGCTGCCATCTAGATGACAAAACATAAACATTGATGTATCTAGGAGATGTAGGAGATATCAAGGTAGATCGAATACTTTTAGGACAGAATATCTTATATTGGGAAAATTTGTATCTGTTTCCAATTGAAATTACGAAATATTTATTCTAGAAACCAACTAATATTTCGAGGATTTTGAGGATCTTTTAATTTTTGAATATATTTTTAAGGAGCATCATACTTATGATTATTATACATTTGAGTAACAACTTCAAGAGAAAAAAAAAAATGTGAAAAATTTAAATTAATGGCGCACAAATAAAATTTTGAATGAAAATGGATATAACATGTGCATACCTCGTCTTAAACATAAGTATATATACGCATTGAGGGAGACATAAATTAAAAAGGATGCATAAAATATAAATTGCAAAAGAATAATAAAAAATGTAATACAAAAAATAATAACAAAAATAATTGTACAATAATACAAAATAGAATTAGAATACAAATAAAAATTCATTATAAAATCCTATAACAACATAGAATAAAATGTAAGAATATAATAGATTAAAGATTACCAATTTTTTGGACAGTGAACTATATATGCATCCATTTTGAAGATACACTATACTCGTTCGTATATAGTTACTGGTATAAGCAACATAATTTCATTTTCATTGAATAAAACCTAACAAAATGTGATCCATTAATTTTCAATTTTATGTTTTATACGATCGCGATGCACAAGTGTATAAATGTAAGTTGTATAGTTGACGTCACAACACAATATTTCGTTTAATATTATACCCAAGCTAGCAATTACTGTCTACGTTAAATAAAAAAAAAAATATATTACACGACTTTGACTTTTCACTTAATATACATAGAGATTATTACAGTCCGCACATACAGTGTAGCTGAAAATTAAAGGAAAATTATAAAAGAAAACAAATTTTTAAAGTTTTCGTTTATGGTACATGTCTAAAGTCGTGTCCAAATGTTGCGCTATTTCGTTCAACAAAGGCATGCAATATTGCATGCGCATGGAATAAAAACGAATTCAACCACACATGCCTGTCACATGGTGTTGAGTCACATATCGGCATGTCCAGACGATAGTCATTATTCATACGCTTAACTTCTATGAATTTAAATGAAATGAGTGAAAAAGAATTAATATTTAGTGGAATGTGGAATAGACATTATTGCCTAATTTTACAAAATAAAAAAAGAGAAGATTCAAAATAGCTCAATGATTATCATGTTGGACTGGTATGCTTGACATTACAAGTTCAAACCAGCGCACTACTCTCACCAAAGTCGATCAGCAATGTATACACCAGTAACTGATTACTGATGATAAACTGAATCATATATCTGAGAGAATAACTGATCGGCGGCTCGGTAGTGCAATAATGGATTAAGTATATGCGCGTGGCGTTTATAAATAACGCAATTGCTTCCTTAACGCATGCCTCTGTGGAACGAAAAAGCTCACCGTTTAGACGCGGTTTAAAATGGTAAATCAAAGTTAAGTGGAATTGAAATAGAATTGGAATGAAACAAACTTCTTTACAAAATATGTACCATAAATCACACAAAAAAAAAAAATCCATTTTATTACATTTAATTCATTTCCAGTAGGGGCATTTTATATTTCCTCACGTAACTTTTCTCTGAAGAGAATGGCGAAGGAAAGTGATGCATGGAAAGGTATTCTTCTGGAGGGCAAGGATCACACGAGGCTGTCGCACTAAAGTTGATGATGATGATGATGTCATTTGATTCATTTAATTTTTATAAGTCACACTGTTGTTGGTACATATGCGGTACACTTATACCAAATGAAAATTTTTAAAAAATTTTATCAAATGAAAAAAAACAATTTACTTATTTGTAATGTGAAAATGTATATGGATATTTTGATAAAAAAAAAATTAATTTTTTATACTGATATCCTGATGTTTATAAAAAAAAATAATATGAACAATTACATAAATGATATTCGGCTATTGAATGAACTTGTTTTGAACATTTTTATTTAAACACATTTCTTGAAGGTCATTCATCCATCATCATAACATAATCTCCACATTCACACCATAATTTTGAATGTCTAAAAGTTTATTGAACATTTTTACAATATATCGTCATAGAATCGAATCATAACAGTAATGCCAATGAAAATATACGTTTCTGTGTATAATTTGTGTATCGTATAATGTTTGTAAATACTCGTAAGGTAGTACACGTACCACAACATAATCGTGTAAAAATAATAATAATAATAACAGTCGAATTTTGTGTAGGGCATTGCACTTTTACTATACACTACCAACATATCAAGTACTTATTTAGATTAAAAAAAAAAAAAATCATTTTTGAGGAATTAAATGTATGCTTATAATAGATACTGTGTATATGTGGTAGCAGTAACAGTATAGTAGAGTGTAGTATTATTTGTTGAACATTTATTCAATTTTCGATTATATTTTTAATTTTTATTATCTATCTATTTCGATGCGATTATTATAATAAGTTTATCGTATACTACGCAGTACGTAAATTCATCATCAAAAAAATTGACAAGTTAGTATATTAGTATCACGAAAACAAAGTAAAAAATAAATAAATATGTACATACTCGTACTTTATGTAATTATGCATTCGTACACAGAAAATTTTTATGTAAATAAATAGATAAATTAAAAGAATAACAAAAAGGAGGCAGAAATTATTTCGAAATGAATTTATGAGTTTTCATTTTATTTTTTCTATGTGCGAGTGAATGTGATAGACAGACGACACCACCAAATCAATTATCATTATTTCGATGTCTTCATTTGTGGGAATATGATAATTTGAAAAACCTCTTGCACAACATGTGACAGTGTTTCAATTTTCATTCAAGTTGTCATATGTATTTCTTACTTTTTATTGTCAATATTAGATTATCAAAGTCTTCTTCATATATCTTGTCACAACTGGAAAATTCCAAATTCACCATCTTCTTAATTTGTCGCCGAATGAAGTTCTTGAAAATCTCAATTCGAAATTTATTCGAAATCAATTAAATGAAGTTGGAATGAAGATAAATGATAATTTTAATTTAATTTTGAAGTGACAGAGGGCGTAAATGAATGATCATCATCATGTTGGCATGACACCACAGTCGTTTGAGAACTCTCACCTCTTGTATATAGAATTCGCTGCCATTCATTTCTGTCATCTGTCATCCGTCTTCAATTGTCATGACGTCATACCACCATCTCTTTCTTGGTTTACCATCAATCGGTATTCTTTCGTCAAATTTGCTTTTCTCAAATTCTTTTTGTAGTTCTTTCGTGACTCATTCTAATTAGCTAGATGCCCCGGCCATTTTAATCTATTTACTTTGATTTTGATATACATATTGAGTTACAATAATTCGCAGCGGATTATCACTGTTTTGCTGTTCGTCTGTCTACCACTTAATATGCATTGGTAATGGCCAGTAATTTTTGGTAGATATACGTACAACTAGCTAGCTAGTTAACAAAACTTAAAAGTAGTTGGGCTAAATTAAATAGCCACCACTAGTAGTTTGACAACCTTTACGTGATTGTAAAAAAAAATAAACAAAACAAAAATTGAATAAATAAAAATACCATAAAATCCATCATAATCATAATAATTATTAACAAGAAATATACATGCGTAGTCGTATATACATTAATGTACATTAATTGATGTATGTATGCATATGTATAAGAATATTTAGATTGTAGTGTAGGTGGGAGTAGTTAGGCAGATACTACATAGCATGTTTAATACCTGTATCCATACTAGTAATTCGTATACGAAATGGCAATTTATAGATTTTTGTAGGTGTATATGTATAATACGTATGGGTATGATGGATGCCTATGTGAATATGTATTTGGATATTTTTGTTTTTTTATTAGTTGCTCTCTCTCTCTCTCTCTTTATTTAAAAAAATTATTGAATTTTTATATTTTTGTTTTGCGTTTTCTAATTACATTTTCATTTTGAAGTTTAATGACCTAAACATGCCTCAACATGCCTCAACTAAAGTACACAAAAACAAAAAATTAATACATAATTAATGCGCATTACATACGTATAGTGTATGTACACACATTAATGATAAATTATAATTATATGATTGCTTCATTATGAAAAAAAAAAACAAAATTATTGAAATGTAATAAAAATTCTAATGATTCTAAATAATATATTCTACTCGAATTAACTGTACAAACCTGTAAAGTATAAATTTATGAAGAAAAGTCAAAGAAGCTACTAATATTGTACATAATTCTTATATGTCCTCGTAATATCAAATAAAAATCACTGCCAATTGTACAAATAGTTGTCAACTAATGGCCAGTTTCACAGTGGAGGTTTAAAGTCAAAGTTAACTTAACTCTGAACTTGGGTTTAAATTGAAGATTTAAACTCATTCAGTTTCACAGTTAAATTTTAGTTGACTTTAGTTAACTAGAGTCACTAGAGTTTAACAAAGTTTAGTTAATTTGAACTTTAATAAAAAGCTCACAATGAAAGGATATTATAATTATATACTGATTATAACTGCTGGAACTGGAACAGAATGTGTAGCCACGTGTAGCTGCAGTACGGCTGTAGGCTGACTGTTCTCTGATTTCTCCTTTTTAAGTTATTTTAAACCTTACCCAAAGTTTAACCAGTAGATTTTGAAAGTTTAACTTTTGTCGGTATTTAAACTCCATATAAAGGTTAAACCCGTACTGTGAAACTCATTAATATTTTAAATTGAAGTTTAAACCTCCTTCGAAGTTTAAACCTGCACTGTGAAACTGGCCATAAAAAAACTGATTTATGTGGTTAATTATTTTTAGCGACTATTATTAAATAATTTCGGCAACATTGACAATGAATAACACAAGCCGATGAAAACTTTTTGTAAAGATTTGAAAGAGAATTTTGAAAACGCTTTTTTTGCCCAGTAAAAACGGAGCAGAGAAAGTAGAAAATCCGGTCAAATGAAGACCATAAGAAAAGAATAACATATGGGGGCTGCCCAAAAAGTAGAGCAATTGTGAGGCCAAGATTGAGATGGCTGGATGATGTATAGAAAGGGACTTGAGACGACTTGGTGGAAAAACTTGAAAATGACATTGGGAGTTAGAGGAGAATGGAAGAAGAGAACTAAAGATTCTAGGATCCTAAAAGGATTGTCAGGCAGTAGGAGAAGAAGAAGAAGAAAAAATAGTTTTGCTAGCTGCCATAACTCGATTACAAATGAAGAAAACTATAGAATAAAGGGAAAATATATAGCATCTAAAAATTAAATAGGAAATAGATCAAAATGTAAAGTTTAAAAGTTTTTAGGTACATTATAATAATGGATTAATTTGACAATTTGCAAAATTTTAACAGAAAATTTTGACGACTAAGCTAAATTCAGTACAGTAAATTGAGCATATATTAGATACAAGCGTGTACAAGTGTGAACGAAAGACTTCCATTAATGAAGAAAGAAAGACCCAAAACAAAAAACACGCACATTTATTGCTTTCTGTCGAATGATTAAAGTTGACTTTAAGTTGTAAATAAAAATCTTTAACATTTTTTGATCATAAAAAAAGGACAATTTAAAATGAATTCATTCTCATAATATTACATATACAAATATAAGTAGTTTTATCCGTTAAATTTAAAATTTTAATTTCAAAAGTTTTACACAAAACTTACTAACAAAAACAATAAAAAATCAAAACTAAAAAAAATGTAAATCATAAACTGTATGTATGTATAATAAATGACTCCTTTTTTATTATGTTCCTTTGTCACATATAAGACAGAAAAAAAAAAAATTTTTTTATGGTTAATACAGTGGATCATAATAATGTTTTCTTCACCAAAAAGAAAAAGAAAAGACAAGATTTGGTACAATCGTCAAATAACCAACCAAACCGTAACCAATACAAATTTAATGCGTAGATATGATATAACAATTTTTTGTAAAAGGAACCCCAAAATAATTTGTATAAAACTAATAAACTAAATAAAAAATGAAATATAATAAATTGTTCGATATTATATGTATCTACTTGGATATGCATGTCATGTACATAAAATTGGACAATAATATGGTTCCATTCGAAAAAATATTGTAATGAAGTCCTTTTTTTTTTTTTCTTGAATCTTTTATTTTCATATTTTCAAATTTAATATTGTGTATAAGACATGAGAATGTACACGTACAGAAGTTTCTAAATATATATTTGTTCGTTTACATTTTTTATATGTACGTAATTCGAATTCATGAATCCTTTTTGTTTTATATGTAAATTTTTATTTTATTTATTTTCCTAGTTAAATATGGAGTATGTTACAAAATATGAGAGAAAATAAAGTTTTCTAGTGAACGAAAATACGATTGTATGATGGTATGTGGTGAGTTGCTATAGTTTCTACTAGCGTAGCAATTTAGCAAACTAGATACTAGCACTACTAGTTAACAGTCAAGCTCACTCCATTTCTCCTCTTTGCTATTTCACTACACAACTCTTTCTAGTTCTGTTCTGTTCTGTTCTGTTCTGTTCGCTGTTCTTGTGTAGAGTGTAGAGAGACTGAGCAAGTGTAAAATGAAATGTTGATTTTCCATGTTTCATTTTTCAAATTTTCTGGTGAAGGGAAGCACGAATATACATTATATGTAGTTAGCGTAGTGTACAAGATACTAGCAATACTAGTTAACAGTCAATTACTCCACTGCGCATCACCTCTATTTACTATACTCGACTCTTTCTTGTTTTGTTTTGTTTTGTCTGCTGTGCTTGTGTAAAGTGTAGAGCGGAAGAGCAAGAGTGTAAAATGAAATGTTGATTTTTCATGTTCCTTTACTCGTATATATTTTGTTAAGAGAAATTTTTCTTGTGAATGAAAATGCGAATATGTGGTGGGTGAGTTGCTACTATCGTAACGTATTAAATACTAGTACTACTAGTTAACAGTCAATGACCCAAATCTCCTCCTACACTATTTACTATACACGACTCTTTCTTGTTCTGTTCTGTTTTGTTCTGCTGTACTTGTGTAAAGTGTAGAGCAAGTGTAAAGCGAAATATAGAGTGTGAAATGAAATGTTGCTTTTCACTTTTCTCATACTTGTATTCATCGCATATTTTACGATGAGAGTAAATGAGTTTTTCTCAAGAATAATATGTAGATTATATGTAAAATACAATACTACTGTATTACAAGTTTTTCTGAATATATCAATTTTTAAGGATATTATTGAAGGATAATAAATTAATCATAAAGTTTACATGAATATAAATAAATGTATTAAATTAAAATAAAATATAAATGAACGAAATCAATTCTTCAAATATAATAAAAATTTATTAAATTACCAAATATTTTTTTTTCATGAGAAAGAAGTATGTATGTATGTACGTATGTACATTATGTATGGATTTGTGTACATAGATTAGAATATTAAAATGTGTAGATACAAACGTAAGTCTGTATATTATTTAGTATATATTTTTAGTACAAGTATAATTGTATAGTATATAGAAGTAATAAGGTCCTTTTTGTAATGGAATAGTCCTTTACGTGCATTTACAATCAATTGAAAATTATCAAGGTACATATATGTATGTATGTGAATATTAAAAATCAATATCTGTACGTGGGTTTATTTATTTCATTTTTCTGATGCGCAAAAAAAATTATATAAAAATTCAATGAATATCTTATATGGGTGTGTTTGTTCGTAAGTATAATATCACAATTGATTTGAATTAGATATTATAAATAAGGATATGTAATCATTTTATGATATTAAAGTGAACACGAAAAAGAAAAAAAATTAAAATAAAAATATAAAATAATTGAAATGTTTTGTTTTTTTTTTCAAAAAGGAAAGTGGTGTAAGTCCATTTTTAATAAGAAAAAAAAAATCCTTAAAAATGTTGATTACTTTGTTAAACATAAATTCAAGTAAGTAATGGAAATTACATCAATATTCAGAAATAAAATGTTTGAATTGAATATGTATCTGAATTTGATTTAAAATGGACTTACTTCACTTTCAAAAAGAAAATACCTCAAATATATTTTAAAAAAAAAAACATACTAAATCGTTATTCTAGACTAGACTTAGAAAATAAACTGAAAGTAAAGAAGATTATTTTCGTAGCGAAATGAAATTGCTACTATATTGGAAAGAGCATCCAATAATACGTAAAGATGGCGCCACTATAGTCTCACTAAGATCTCAAATTCCAAAGATTATTGATTTGACAATACTGAATTTAATTTCATAAGACTTACATTTTTCCTAAATATCTTTGTCTATATCTTTCTGTCAGTTGTTGCGTTGATTTATAAGTACTTTTTTTTGGCAGAATCATCATCAAAACACTTACCTATAAAGAAAAAAATAATGAAAAAAAATATATATGATTAATACATTACGAATACATTAATTAAAAATATGATTTAAAATTAAAGAAAAAAAAAACAAATTATAATTTTTTCGTTTAGCTATAAAAGTAATTTACTGTGCAATCATAAATTATTCTAAATACTATATTTACGTACGAGAATAAAAAAAAAATAAATGAAAAGAATAAAATTAATAAATTCATTCTTTTTAATGTAATGTATAATTACTTTGTACTAAAGAACAAACTTAGTATGTTTTATGTATTGGGTCATCCCGTAAGTAATGCGGGTTTTACCATAAGATCAAATGTTCAGGTACAAATAAATATTTGACAGAATTTTTCCGCCAATATCTATAAATAGCGAAGGATTATTATATCCTTGTTCTTATTCTAATTTTTCAAGTGTTTATAGTGTGAGTTATAGGTATAAATTTTACAGTTTCCAAAATAGAAGTGACCAGAGAGCATATCCGGGATATTATGATCTACAAATTTAAAAAAGGCAACAACGCAACAAGTGCTGCTAAAAACATTTGTGATGTGTATGGTAAGTCCACCATAAGTGAAAGCCAAGTGCAGAGATGGTTCCAGGAATTTCGGTTAAAGAATTTTAGCCTCATAAATGTGCCATGATCTTGGAAACCATTTGAGTTTGATGAAGACTTATACTGAGGTCAAGAGTTGAGCAAAATCCGAACGTTACTGTTGAGAAATTAGCGGAGACGCTCAGATCCACCCAATACACCATCCACCGTCACTTAAAAAATATTGGAAAGGTATCTAAATTTGAAAATGACTTTTAAACTCCTTGTAAAAAACCAGCATTACTTATGGGATGACCCAATACATTTAATACCGAAGCTCGTATAAAAGAATTTAATAAAGTTGGTTACAATATCGATTATAAAAAAGGAAAATCATCATAAAAAATATGTATGTATACAAGTGGCATGTATATAAGCATATACAAATACATATAAAAGTACAATCAACATTTCGTCCATTACAACGTGTATAATAAATTTTAGTTTAAGTAGGTGGTACTGGTACAATCAAATTAACTGTATAGATAAATTCATTTTATAGTTTACAACGTGGTATAATCCTTGAAGCATATTATAGTCATCATATAATACACAAGGTTTATTTGTGGTTTTTTCGTTGTGAAATCTTTAAAAATTCAAAATTGATTGAAAGAAGAAAATAAATTTTCAATTGGCAATCAAAGAATATACAAAGAGCTTCGGGTGAAAAATGGTAAACTAAGTAATGTAAAATTTCCACTTTTACACTTTTATCTAAAACACCTAGTTTTGACGATTCCCACACGTTTGCTTATTTCATAAAAACTCTTTAAGGAAAAGAAAGAAAATACATTTATAACGAAGAGGAAGCGGTGACGTCAGGAAGCGGTCGTTTCTTTCAGTTTTTTAAAGTACGCAAATTTTTTTCAAATAAAAAAGTAGTAAAAACTAATGAAAAGTAGCTACATATGTATACTAAATCAACGTAGAAGGGGGCGTCTTTAAGTTCACGGTATGGGGGATAACGAGACAAAATAAAAAAAAATTCAAATTATTTTTCTTTTTCAAAATATATTAATTTTCAAATTTAATACATTTCTGAGAACTTTCGATTAACTTATGAATTCCTTCATAAAAAAATGTTTTATCTTTGTCTGCAAAATATGCCGAAACTGAGTGCTTTACTTCTTCATCGCTGATAAATTTCTTCCCACAACACAGTTCTTTTTTAGTTTGGGGAACAAGTAATAATGTGTTGTAGCCAGGTGTGGACTATAGGGTGGGTGGCACAAAATATCGAAGCCTACCTTTTTTGACAAGGCAGTCAGCATAATATCACACTTGTGGACGGGATCACTGTCACACAAAAGCCGTTGACAGCAGTTTTGGAGTTGATTCGAGTTATTTGATCGGCGATGATAATTCACAGACTAATGATCGATCGTATTATGGCAGAACTCGGTATTTGTATACTAATAACGAGTCAGACAACACATTACGACTTAAAGGATTTCCTTAACTACTCTCCTCTCTCACGTTACCATTTCGCGAACTTAAAAACGCCCCCTTGTACCTATTGTATATAAAATGGCTAACTGCTAGAAAAATCTTACATACATTCAGATTCAGCCATTTTATTTAAAACATCAATCACAATGAGATGAACTTTATAAGTGTTGAGAATTGATTTGATTAAATTTTAGTCAGAATAAGTTAGGAAATTTTATAGTTTAAATGTTTCTTACAAATTTTTTTGATTTCTATTATTTTAGAGTACATGTGTGTGTCTAAATAGTCTGACTGTTTATAAAAAGTTCCGGTAATTAGCAACTATTAAAAGTGTAAAACAAAAAAATGAAATGGTTTTAAAATCAGCTCTTCACACTAATGTATATAGACTGCATAAAAATGAACGAAAACCAAAAAAATGAAAGACAATAAAGATCAAAAGAAACACATTAGCAAAAATACAATGACACAGCACAACAATATTATTGATATGTACATACATAAAACTCACCGTAAATCGTTTATATATCTTTAGATTGAAAAATTGAATCAAATTAAATCTGTCAGTTAATAATAAATACAAAATAAAATGAAATAAAATAAAAATCTTATATTAATTATTATTACTCGTTTTTTTTTTTGTTTTCTCTTCAAAATTTAATTGCCATTAAAGTCATAAAGTTTTGTACAGAATTTGTAGGTATCGTATACCCACCTATTAACGTCTGGCATCAGATATATGTATAAATCGTAACTGACCTTGAACACCATAACATTAAATGAGTAATTTGTGGTATGAGCTTTTGTTTTTTCGTATTTCAACATTTTGTTTCCTTTCTATATCAATTCAATTATTATTGTCGAGAATTTATTTTAAGTTAATCTACACAAAATGTACGAACACAGAACAGAAATTAACTACATTATATACAATCTTTAGAGATATAATATGAAAGATTGTTGATTGATTTTCGAAATCGAAAAGTCATACGCTGTAATATGTATCAGTGTATAAATCTGTACGGATAAAAATCTAGTATATTATTTATTTGAAGTTAAATGAGATATAAATTTCAAAATCAAAATATATATAATAAGGGATTCATTTCACATTTCAGTTTGTCTGGTAAACTTTGTAATTTTTGTAGTTTTTCAGTTTTCGAAGTTCATTTCCATATACATATGTATCATTCTACAAACTGTACGAAAGTTACGAAAAACTACAAAGGTGTACAATACTTCGCTCACAGTTTCTGTACACATTTGTTGATGTTTTGACAGTTCTCAGTTTGGCATACAAATTAAAATGAATTATAAAATAAATTTGACAGATGAAAACGAAAAAACAACTACGAAGAAATTTAAGAAGGTCGTTCATGTCAACACATAACTACGAAACTTTGAAACTGAAAAGAGACATGAGTACCCCTAATGTTGGGAAATATATTTCAAGGTATACATTACTGCAAACGAATATACAATATACTACAGCCACACATTAGATTGTATGTACAGATCCAATAAAAGTTTTGATAATGATGTTGATGTTACGATGATAATGACTTTTTCTAAAAGAAAACTGAAATTAAAACTTTTAGGTTGCGCGCAGACTAAGAGCGTATAGCGTAACTGAGCGTAGCTGAGCTTTACGCGAATATAAATTTAAGCATAGCGTATGCGCAACATAATAAGAAACAATAATTTGAATTTTACGCTCTGAAATTTACGATAAGCTACGCTCTTAGTCTGCGCGCGGTCTTAATTATGATGTATTGCCGTATTACGTAATATTCCATTCCATATCGATTTTACATTTATGCGGCGACAAATGATAAGGCAAATCAGCAGCAAGGCAAAGGCAAGGCAAAATTAAGTTAATAAATTTTTCCGTTCTTTCACACACTAACTCTCTTTCTCTCCTTCTTCTCTTTTTCTTTCTATATCTTTTTCCCACCTGTTTATAGGTATTTTAAAACTTTATTTACGAGCACTGTTGATTATACAATTTACACAAAATATGTACATCAACATTCTGCTATCATATATACAATTTTATAAGTTTATTATTTATTCAAAAAAATAATTTGAAAAGTTTAAAAAGTTGTAAATACTTTTTTATCTTCATTTTATTTTCATTTTTCTTTTATATATCGATGATTTTACTTTTTTTTATTTTTTTTTATTTTTCCTTTCTAAAGAAAGAAAAAAAAAGTTTGCCTAATTTAAAAGAAAAAAAAAAGGAAGAAATCTAACAAAATATAAATATAAATATAAAAATTTAGGTGCCTTACAACTCATAAATAAGTAGACATTTAGTACTATATAACATACAACACAAATTCAAAAAGTTTTTGATACTTTAATAATAATGGCCTTGAAAAAGGGCAGCTAACTTGTACAAGTACATACATATACATCGCAATCGCCAAAAATTTGTGTGAATGAGTTCAAATATGAATACAAAAAAAATGTTTGTATCTCTATAACAACGTATACGTACAATTTGAAGCAAAATAAAAAAAAAAGGTGTGTGTATATTATTACACAAAACAAAACAAAAAGGGATACAGACATTGTATACATTTTTTTTTTGTACGTATATTATAGGGGTGTTTACAAATTCCCCAAAAAAAAAAATATATACTCGTATATATAAGGATAAAAGTGGCTGATGTTCTTGAATTTAATTTGTACGATTCTCTGCTATTGGGACCGGTTGAAATGAGATCTAACGATCATATTGTCATGTCCACAGCTCAGTTAGAAATAAACTTGTTGTATGTACATTTCTGCGTATAATTGGTAATTAAATTTATACACAGACAAGGATATAATCACATTAAATCCGATCTTTGAAAAAAAGAAACAAAAAATTCGAAAAAAATTTTGAGAGTTTTCAAATTAATATAAAAAAATTTAAAATTAAAATCTTATTTGATTTTGATGTCCTTCTTCAAAAATTATTCAAAAACAAAAATTGATAAGAAAAATTTATTTCATTTTTTTTTCTCTTCAAAAAATTTAAAACATGTATACAAAGTGCACAGGTCCTGTACTACTACTACCCCATTACTACTACTATCAAAAATATGTAAATATGTACATATATACAAATATATATATTAAATTTCCCAGTTGAATAATTTTCGATTAAATGAAATTCATAAAGGATAATGAATATAAATAAATTTAAAATGAAAAATTATTATCCTTTTTTTTCCTCATTTTACTATACATATAAAGGACTAAAATACATATAAAAATATCTGTGTACAAAAATTTTATCGTCAGACACAATATGAATGTATGTACAGATCGGTATACATGCTCATAAGTCGAGTATAAATGTGTACATATATATAAATTTAAATATTTAAACAAATTACTTGATAATGTAAAAAACTCTTTTTTTGATAATTTTATCAAAGTCAGAAAATGTTCCCAAAAGGATCTATGTATCATTCATATTTGATAATGTGGTAAATTAGTTGAAAACAATTTTTTTTTTGTACACATACTCGTATGCATACACCTATATACAGGCAAATGTATATGTTTACCAAAATTACACAGGACTAACGTCAGTTATTAAAAGACTCACTCCTCCTGGATAGTATAATATGCAATACAGTTTTAATATTAGCGAATATACGACAAGGTGTAATTAATAAATAAATGATTCACCATACACTCGTAATTACCCGCATTTCATTTTGCTCTATACTCACGTATTTATACAGTCACTAACAAAACATATATTGCCAAGAAATTATTGTTGCATAAAATTTTGTGTCTATGCAAATACTTGTACACAAAAGTTTCTAAATATTTTTTTTTGTTCATTTTCGCTTCATATCGTTTGTATTTTTTTTACATAAGACGAATTCACGAATTGTTTTTCAATAGCTGTTTATGAAAATTTTTATTTTATTTATTCTCCTAGTTAAACATAGAGTATGTTACAAAATATGAGAGAAAATAAAGTTTTCTAGTGAACGAAAATACGAATGTATGATGGTATGTGGTGAGTTGCTACAGTTTCTACTAGCGCAGCAAACTAGATACTATCACTTCTTGTTAACAGTCAACCATACTCCATTTCTCCCCTTCACTATTTTACTACATGACTCTTTCTAGTTCTGTTCTGTGCTGCTCGCTGTTCTTGTGTAGAGTGTAGAGAGACTGAGCAAGTGTAAAATGAAATGTTGATTTTCCATGTTTCCTATTCCCACATTCGTATATGTCGCTAAGAGAGAAAAGAAGTTTTCTAGAGAATGAAAATACGAACATAATGTAGCTAGCGTAGTGTACAAGATACTAGCACTACTAGTAAACAGTCAATTACCCCACTGCGCATCATCTCTATTTACTATACACGACTCTTTCTAGTTTTGTTTTGTTCCACTGTTCTTGTGTAGAATGTAGAGCGGAAGAGCAAGAGTGTAAAATGAAATGTTGATTTTCCATGTTTCCTATTCCCACATTCGTATATGTCACTAAGAGAGAAAAGAGTGAATGAAAATACGAACATAATGTAGCTAGTGTAGTGTACAAGATACCAGCACTACTAGTTAACAGTCAATTATCCACTGCGCACCGCCTCTATTTACCATACATAAGTATTTCTAGTTTTGTTTTGTTCCACTGTTCTTGTGTAGAATGTAGAAAGGCAGAGTGTAAAATGAAATGTTGATTATTCATGTTTCATATTTTCATATATTTTACAATGAGAGAAAAATAAAATTTTCTGATAAATGAAATTCGAATGTATATGTGATGCTGATGCGTGAATTACTATTTACCGGAGTATCAGTGTTGCTACCCAACGTACCTGAATGAAAACTTTTCTCAAATTTTATCCTTATACTTCTGGATGTACATATGTGCTTACATCCACGTATATACTGAATTATACATCGTGCAAATTATATACAGACGTACATAAGATTTGTACAACTTTTCATTATTTTTATTCTATTAGATTTTCTTTAGGATTTTTCCTTTTTATTTTTTTTTAACATCTTTTTAGACATCTTTCTCTCTACACACATAAATGCGTATAGTACTCATATATGCATGTATTAATGTACATAAATTAAATAAAAATGTAAGTTTTACATTTTCACTATACACATAAATAAATGTACCATACAAGTATTATTTTATATACGTAAAATTACAAAGTCTAAACTTAAAGGATTATACTAGGTCAGGAATACCATGTCATATAATACAAATAAATGTACATCTATATATATATATATATATCGTTATATTCTGTTAAATATTTTATTAATAAATAAAATAAACATATCACCTTGCCACCCAGTCATATAATCGTATTCATTCCTTTCTATGGTAGATGAGCAGACACATACTGTTGGACTGCGGATAAATAATGTATAAGTAAGAGTGTAGATGACGCATATAAACGCACTTGTATACAAATATATACATGTATAGATACATTCAAGTATCTACATATATCCGATTCCAGGACATTATTTCGAAAACAGTTTACAGCATCATTTAATATAGAAACATAGAAACAAACACTGAAACTCTGTGATTAACTCTCATAATGCTCTGTCTCTCTTATTTCTTTTCATTTTCCTTCATTTGTTTTTCTCATTTCTGTTCACATTGAAACTTTGTAAATACATATTTTTATTCCTTTCACATTCTGTTTCTGTTTGTTCTGTAGGTTGTTAGATACGCCAAGCATCTACATGCATATACCATTTTGTTCATTTAAACAGTTTCACAAAAAATATGGAAATCATTATCATTATCATTATCGTCGTTGCATGAATATTTTTTTACGCATATACCTAATAATTTTTCATCGTATATGTAGGAGTACATACATACATCCAGAAAAATTCTATAGAATTTCACAGCAATTGACGTGTATACTTATAATATTCCTACATACGCAATGAAATAACAAATACATACATGAAATATACGTATATAGACGCGTATTTGAACGCCAACGTGTTCTCTATATTATGTGTATTGTGTATACAATCTACATTTTAATGAAATAATAAGGATAATAAAAAGGGATAATATAAATGTAAACATTATAAATTGTACATAAGATATACATCCCGCATACATTCGAAAATGAATATCGAATTCTTCGTATGAGGGTATGAGGTTTCAATAGATCTGTAAAGAAAGATACAAATATCAAATCGACGTATAGATGAATTTGCGTACATTATATGATGTGTAAATGAACGCTATAGGTACATACTGACGCTGTAAGTAACATACATATATACAAACGTCGCATTCAATCTATAAAATTTTTGTATTTTTCCTTTTCATTTCTTTCGTTTTTCTGGTATTTCGAAAATGAAAACCTATAGGTACACATATTTTGTGATTTCGATTTTTCATTTTCTGTACGAGTAATATAATCATCATAATCATCATCCATATATTTTTCTATAATTATTGTATAGTTATACAGTCCTATTTGGTCCTATCCCTACATTTTAATGTCATATGCATGATGGTATTATTTGTTTGTCGTGTTATAGAGTTCATATCATCAGTATATCAGTACAAGTTATCGTTATTTGTCGTCGTCCAGACTACAAGGTATACTGATGTAAAAGTAAACTTTCAATGTCCATGATGGGATAATAAAACGAAAGATAATAATAATATGACGCTATAAATGTAGTGATAGTATTATAGAGGATTGTAGCATGATGTTGTGTTATTTTCGATTTTCGTTATAATACAGACGAGTGTATTATGTATTGTGTACGTGTCCTACCTACCTCTTTAAGGTTTTTGTTGTGTCAGGACGAAAAAATTCGATATTAAAATTGCATTACATATACTTATTTCTGTATATCTACTCTATCTTTATACATTTCCAAGTATGTGTGTATGTGTGTGTGTATGCAAAACAAAAACATGGAATCCGACCCTACCCTACATTTTCATAGATATACGTATCTACATTTTTTTTGCAAATTTCTCTTTTGTTTTTTCTCTTTTTCTGTGCTCTTGTTTTTTTTTTTTTGTTTTTTGTTTATTCTCTTTTCGCTTTTTAGAATTATAATAAAATGACGGCAGCATATAATGGCATACATACAAGTACGTACATACCTATATTTTTGTAAATGCATGTATAACAGATGAATGTATGCATGTGTGTGCAGTTTCATTTAATTCGTCCTCTTGACTTTCCCAAAAGCGCTAGTCATCACTAGTCCATAAGTATAAAATATTTTCTGTATATAAATTTCATTTTTCACTTTTACAAAATATGTAAGTATGTAATTTCTATGTATGTATGCCGTATGTATCCTTATTACACAATCAAAAATATATACTCCACTACTATACCAATACCATAATATATAAAATATATACTCACACTCATAAACGTAAGTAAGTACGTTTATATATGTACATATATAAATTTGAATTTATATTTTCTTTTATTGCGCATGCACATCATTTATATAAGGACAAATAATAATAATAATAAAAATAATAATATTATAAAATGATAAGAAAGATAACACAAAAAATAACATTAAAAACAAAAACAAAAAAAAAAGGATAATTATATATTTTTTTTTTTGATTTCTGAATGGCGTCATTCCAACAGGGACTCTTTATAATGCATATATCCTTATTCATATACATACACATAAAAAAAATTTATGCTATAATTATAGCGATTTAATCTCAAAAAAAAAAGAAAAAAAAGAATAGGAAGTTTTGTATGGTGAGAGATATCATATATACAAAACATTTATGTAAAATACATTTACAAAAGGATTCATATACACACACATTTATGTACATATACAAATTTCATTTAATTCTGTCGTGTGTGTTTATACTTGAAATTTATTCCAGAATATTTATTATTGTTTAATGTCTGGGACTAGGACTTTTCTTGTTTTTTATTTTATTTTTTGTTAACGCTTAAACCACCAACCCCAACCCCTCTACCCCGCCATATTACATGAAAATATATTTATATTTTTTGTATACAAAGGACGCTCTAATTCTATATGTATCGTATACACATATTTATATTGATGCATTATAACATTTTTCTTCCCTTTTCCTTTTTCGAGTTTATCAGCTTGTTTATTTTTTATTTATTTTTCTTAATTTTTTTTTTTTTGTTTGCCTTTCATTATTTTTCTGTGTTGTGTCTGTTTTATATTTTGGTATTAAAAATGCCTGGTGAAAGTTTGAAAACATCTTTCATGTCTATGTCTCTATAATATCCTTTCATATATGTATGAACATAAATATAATATGTAAGTATCAGAGCTTAACTATAACCTAACCTACCTTCCTATATAATACATATTTATGGAAGGAAAAAAAATATATTTATACATATATATCTTCTTCTTCTTCTTCCTTTTCTTATTCTTGTGCAATATTCATGGATGAATAGACACGATGGTGTATGATAAAGGATAGACGAATGTATAAAAAGAAATTTTCCATATTCAAAGAAATGAAAAAGAAAATGCAAAAAAGGAAAAAATAAAACTATAATGATTTTCATTTTATAATGTGTAACGGGTTACCAGTGTTATTTAAATCGAGTCAGACAAAAGACTAAATCGAAAATATGTAATTAAGACGCATTGTTAGTATAAAATGATGAAGGTGTGATGTGCATATATACATATATGTACGCCTTTAAAGGATATTCAATTGAGAAATAAATGTTATTTAGAAAAAATGCAATAATGATAAAGGATAGAAAAAAAATTTTTTTTTGTAGTAAAAAAATTTAATGTGACTTTAAGTTGAAAATAGAATGTGTGTGAAATAAAAAGGATGCATATTATTTTTTGTTAGATAATCAAGATTATATGTTGGAAAATTTAAGTTTTTCAAATTCTAAATTATCCATCAGGGTTTGGAAGACGTATCCCAAGCCGTCCAATGAAAAGATATTTAGATGTTGCGTTGAAGATGATTTGAAGACAGTTCAGGTACATATAAAAGTGACATTAATTGGCAAGATACAATGTAGAATAGAGCATAATGTTAAGGAAGACAAGGTTAATAATATATTGTAGCGCTGATTATATGATAACTCACGATTGTATCCATATCTACATATCCCTTCCCCATATATGAACTTAATTTGCTTAGCTAAGAATAATTGTGTCCATCAGTTCCTAAAGGAAATACAAAGCCTCTCTCTCACTATCCTCATTTCTTACATATCCCCCCACCTATCTCACCATATACTCATTTACCTTTCGTTTCCCGAAACCTTACTCTCTCTACTCTCATTTCCTGCATATCCCATCACCAACATATTTGTCGATTTATCCCTCCACATATTCATATATATTTTGGTCCCTTAAAGCCTCTCTCTCATTATCCTCATTTCTTACATATCTCCCCGGGCCCAACCTATAACTCCATATACTCATTTACCTTTTGTTCCCTGAAGTCTTCCTGTCTCTACTCTCATTTCCTGCATATCCCATCACCAACATATTTGTCGATTTATCCCTCCACATATTCATATATATTTTGGTCCCTTAAAGCCTCTCTCTCATTATCCTCATTTCTTACATATCTCCCCGGGCCCAACCTATAACTCCATATACTCATTTACCTTTTGTTCCCTGAAGTCTTCCTGTCTCTACTCTCATTTCCTGCATATCCCATCACCAACATATTTGTCGATTTATCCCTCCACATATTCATATATATTTTGGTCCCTTAAAGCCTCTCTCTCACTATCCTCATTTCTTACATATCTCCCCGGGCCCAACCTATAACTCCATATACTCATTTAACTTTTGTTCCCTGAAGTCTTCCTCTCTCTACTCTCATTTCCTGCATATCCCATCACCTACATATTTGTCGATTTATCCCTCCACATAGTATTTATCTTTTTCTCTCTTAAAGCTTCTCTCCCCCAATCCTCATTTCATACAAATCCCATCACCTATTTATCAATTTATCGCATTATTCTCTTTTTTTACAGGCAATAGTCAAACATAATTTAGAAGGAATTGAAAAACCCACATTTCAATTTTTAATTTTGTGTTTTTCATGAGACACTGCATGTTATACGATAACTTGAAAAACATTGAAATTAGGAAAATTACAAATGCAACAAAAAAAAATGTTTTTCCCATATTTCCTTTTCACATTCACGGCATTCACATTCATTGTGCATACGAGAATAAAATGTAGATATAAGAATGTATACAATAATCAAAAAATGTACGATTGCAATAATAATAAAAGAAAAATTGCATATATGTATGTACGCATTCATTCGATGCGTACGTCATTGAAACGTGACATTATTTTTTTTTATTATTATTTGCATTTAAATGTGATCCTCTTTTCAATTTGATATGATTGCACTATTACCGGACATTATTTGCATACTATCCACACTTAAAAAATTATAAAAAATAATGCCATCGCATGATATAAGTATGTACCAACAATCGGACATTATAATCAACTGTCACAAAATTGCATATTACTGTCAGTAGATCAATATATGCATGCATGTATATGCATTGGGGAATATGTGCAGAAAATTGAACACATAGTTTTTCTTATTCATTTTTTGTTCTTATTTCAATATCTTCAATGAAATGTGTAAGGTATAATAAAAATTTACATTTTTGTGTAAGAGTATGTAGAAAATATACTAGATGCTGCTGCTGCTTCTTTTATATTAAAATACGACGATCTATCTATAGATATACATTTATCTGGATCTAATATGGTAATGTGTGCTAACGTATTAATATATGTACATCAGCATAGAGAAGTAAAGTATCTACATACGTTATACGATTAAAGAAATGTTCATTAACGAGGAATATTAAAGTTTCAATCTTAAGGGTGATAAGTTTAAAAGTGCATAACGAACGGGCGCACAAGAGACTGAAATCGGCGCTGAATATTAACCGTCGTTTATTATTGAAACCGCGCATATTGCTCGTTTTACGTTACGTTTTATCGTTTTACGCTATCGGTTCAGGCTATTCAACATTACGATTATGCGTATATATATACAAAATTTTATCTGATG